>CM030360.1:276155137-276755137 GCA_017893485.1 Hemerocallis citrina | reverse complement strand
TACATAGTGGAGATGTGATGAAAGTAGAAGAAAAACACGAGTATGAGGGCCAACGGATAGCGGTGTGAGAGCGATTCACAGGTTGCCTGCTTGATGCGTCAAGACAGTGCGTGGGCGCTACTCCGGAATTATCGTCCCGGTGGCGACGCTCGTGGGATGTTCGAGTGGCTATGGGTGGTGCCATTGTTCCATGGCGGAGGCTGAATTGTCCATAGGTTGCCTGCTCGATGCGTCGTGTCAGTGCGTGGGATTCCCCTCCAGGTTGCCTGGGCATGGGCTCATAGATCATAGGACATCTAAGACACTACCGTAGTTACAGTAGTAGTTTAAGACATAACGGGGGATTGAACCCTATCAAGATGAAGAACGAATAAGGGCTTGCCCTCGGACCTATGTAGTATGGGATGCATAGAATCCGAACAAGTGTGCATTAGTGTCATATAATTAACTGCATTAAGGACTAAGTGCACAATCACAACACGACATCAATAGGGTAGACCCTTTAGTTGAAATGTGACAAGTTTGTGTTTGCTAAATATGAAATGTGAAGTTATACTATTTCCGGCAAGCGAGGACGGCCGTGTATAATGATCGTCGGTTGAATAAACTGACGTACCCACAGTCTAACATGCAGGTAAATGTCATGCTAAAGATTAAAGAGGATTTGGATGCTTAAAGATTATATCAAGCTGTTGTACTTGTATTTAATTGTTGTATTTTACTTCCGCTGTGCAAAAGAAAGATGTAATTATGATGTAATCTCTGATGTATGATGAAAAGTTTTAATTTCCCTGTAAAAGTGTACTAAGAAAGTGAAAAGATCCTGTAGAACATCTCGAATTCAGTATATTTGGGATTCGGGGCGTTACAGTTTTAGTAGATGATTTTTCAAGATTCACTTGGACATTCTTTTTAAAACATAAAAATGATGCTTTTGAGGAATTTGCACATTTTTGTAAACGTGTTCAAAATCAAAGATCTCTAACCATAGTCACTATTAGAAGTGATCATGGTGGAGAATTTAAAAATGAAACATTTACAGAATATTGCAACAAGAATGGTATAACACATTCATTTGCATTTCCTAGAGCTTCACCACAAAATGGAGTGGTTGAAAGAAAAAATAGGACTTTGCAAGAATGCGCACGTACTATGCTTGTTGAAAGCAAGTTACCAAAGCATTTTTGGGCTGAAGCTGTTGCTACAGCTTGTTATGTTTTAAATAGAATTCTTCTAAGACCTAAACTAAAGAAGACTTGTTATGAATTATTTTTTAATAAAATTTCTAAAGTCTCTTACTTTAAGACATTTGGTTGTAAGTGTTTTATTCTAAACACAAAAGATAATTTAGACAAATTTGATCCTAGATCTAATGAGGGTATCTTTTTAGGATACTCAAATAGGAGTAAAGCATATAGAATTTTCAATAAGTCTACAATGACTATTGAAGAATCAATGCATGTTACATTCGATGAATCTTTACCTTCATCAACCTTAAATAAAGATGATGAAACTAATTTATCACCTTTAGATAATGTGATTAAATCCTTAGAGCAAACTAATCTGTCTGATAAGTCGACTGATAAGGTCTCCCAGTCGACTGACTTAAAGCAGTCGACTGAAGAACAAGTCAAGTCGACTGATCCGATTGAGATATCTTCAACTTTACCAAAGTCATTTGTTGAAGTTAAAGATCATCCTCATGACTTAATAATTAGTGACATCTCCCATGGTATTCAAACACGTTCACATGTTAATATGATCTCTCATACAGCTTTCTTGTCAGATTTTGAACCGAAAAATATACAAGAAGCTTGTGAGAATGAATATTGGATGAATGCCATGCAAGATGAACTAAACCAGTTTATAAGGAATGATGTATGGGATTTAGTTCCTAGACCTCCTGATCAGACTATTATTGGTACCAAATGGGTATTCAAAAATAAGTTAGATGAATCAGGACAAGTTGTAAGGAACAAGGCTAGATTAGTTGCTCAAGGATATAATCAAGAAGAAGGTATAGATTTTGATGAAACATATGCTCCTGTTGCTAGACTAGAATCTATTCGTATTCTATTATCTTTTGCTTGTTTTATGAATTTTATACTTTATCAAATGGATGTGAAAAGTGCCTTTCTTAATGGGTTTATTAAGGAAAATGTTTATGTTAAACAACCACCAGGTTTTGAACATGAACAATTTCCAGATCATGTTTATAAATTGAAAAAGGCTTTATACGGTCTTAAACAAGCACCTCGTGCTTGGTATGATCGTCTGAAAACTTTTCTTTTAGAAACAGGATTTGAAATAGGTAAAGTAGACACTACTTTGTTTATCAAAAGAGTTCAGAATGATATCTTAATCATACAAATATATGTTGATGATATAATTTTTGGTTCTACGAATAATAATCTATGTCAAGAATTTGCTAATACCATGAAAAATGAATTTGAGATGAGTCACATGGGTGAACTCAATTATTTCCTTAGACTTCAAATTAAACAGTCCTCAAATGGCATATTTATCAATCAAGGCAAATATGCAAAGGAATTACTCAAACGTTTTCACATGGATAATACTAGTAGTAAATCCACACCTATGGCTACTACTACTACTCTTGACAAAGACTTATTAGGTAAGAGTGTTGATCAAAAACTCTATCGAGGTATGATTGGTTCACTCTTATATATCACTGCAAGTAGACCAGATATTATGTTCAGCGTATGTTTATGTGCTAGATATCAATCTAGTCCTAAAGAATCTCATTTAAAAGCAGTGAAACGAATTTTAAGATATATTAAAGGCACATCTGAATATGGTTTATTTTATCCACGCACCGATAATTTTCAACTTTTGTCATATAGCGATGCCGATTTTGCTGGAAGCAAAACTGATCGCAAGAGTACTAGTGGTACATGTCATTTTTTGGGACATTCCCTAGTCTCTTGGTGCAGTAAGAAGCAAAACTCCGTATCCCTATCAACCACAGAAGCTGAATATATCGCTGCAAGTTTGGCATGCGCACAAATCTTATGGATGAAACAAACCTTATTAGATTATGGTATTTTATTTGAGAAACCCTCAATTATGTGTGATAATACCAGTGCAATTAATCTATCTAAAAATCCAATTCAACATTCACGTACGAAACATATTGATATTCGACATCATTTTCTACGTGATCATCTTTTAAAAGGAGATATATCTTTAGACTTTATCTCTACTGATAAACAAGTAGCAGATATATTTACCAAGCCCCTTAAAGAAGATACTTTCATTAAATTAAGGAGAGAACTTGGAATTTGTGATTTTATTGATACTTGTTGAAAATGACTTCTGTTAAGTCGACTGTCTTTTTGAATAAGTCGACTGCACTGATTTTTTATCATATAAATTTTTTTCTGACCAGTCGCCTGGTTCATACACCAGTCGACTGATTAGTAGACATAAAATGTTTATTTTCTTCTCGACTCGGTCGACTGATCTCCCTACCAGTCGACTGTCGCGAGTTAAATCATCTTCAGCGACTATTCATCGCGTCTTTTGAGATGGAAATTACCTATCCCTTCACCCGTGATCATTCTAATCCACCGTCGATTTCACCTCTTTTTGATCTCAATCGTTCACTCTCAGTTAAAACCTTCTTTACCAGCCGCATTAACCCTTTACCGTTCTCAGTTTTTACCCCCAAATTTTCAAAACCCTAGTTTTTGAGAAGAAGGCGATCTGCTCTCACTGTGCTGTTCGTGCTTGCTTCTGATCGATTTTTTCTCCCTGTCTTAGGTATAACCCTTTCCCTTATCTTTTCTAATGGCACCCAAACGATCGAAAAGATCTCATGAGGGTAGTTCTTCTTCACAAGACTACACTCAATATCTTTTGAGTCCTGATCTTATTGATCGTTGGTTTCTTTTTTGTACCATTCAAATCTTTCCTGGAAGATTTGTAAATTTTGATGATTTAGACCGTTTTAATCTCACTCCACTGTTTCAAAACTGTAGTCTATATGAGTTTCTATCTTTATCCAACCAACCAAATTACTATCCCCAACTCATTTATTTGTTTTATACAAATATGAGAATTGTTCAAAAACCAAATGGGGATGCCTTAATCCGGTCGTCTGTGAAAAATCAGAAAATGACACTCACACCGACTAGGATTAATGAGATGTTGGGTATAGATGATCGTGGTATTCCTCTTGATGAAGTTATTTTAGATGATGCTTCTATCTTATCTAGAATTTTCTTACCAAATTCTGGCCCTCCAATGAAAAGCAACAACCTCAAACCAATTGCTAAGCTTGTTGGTAGAATATTAGCTTATAACATCCTTCCTAAAAAGGGTAGTTATGACCAATATTCTATTGAGTTACAAAAAGCTATATATGCAATTTTTGGTAGGATTGCTATTAATTGGGGTCAAGTTATCTTCTCTAAAATTAATCAAGACCACACTCATTTTCTACCTTTTGGAGGTTTTTTAACTAGAGTCTTTCTTGCTTTTGGAGTTGATCTAGATTCGGAGACAAATGTAGTCTCTCGGTATGAGTGTTTCGATCGTGCTAGTTTGGCACGTATGAAACTCCTTGATGCTCCTAGTCGATCACCCCCTAGGTCTCCTCCTCTTTCCCAAGCTCCCTTAGGTTCTACCTCTAGACCTAGAGCCCCTCAACCTTCTACATCTGATGCTCCACCTATTCCTCAAGCCAATTATGATGACCCTCGTACCATGTACGACTGTGTGTCCTACCTAATGAACCATTCAGTCACTGTCGATACACATCTTTCTACCCTTGGATCCAAACTAGACCATATTAGTTCTGAGGTAGCCAATCTCACTCATCTCTTCACTTCTCAGTTTTCTCCTCCTTCTCAAGATGATGACGAAGACTCCGAAGAAGATGATTGAAGATTACTTATTTTCTTTTTATTTTTATGTAATTTTTCCTTTTAATGCATTTGTTTCTATGTATTAGACTCTCTCTCTTTTAATGACAACGCTTGCTACTTTGTGTTTTTTTTTAATGATTCCAAAGGGGGAGAGAAATATCTGAGTTATATTTTGTCTATCTGTGTTATGTGTTTCTGTTTGATATTGTCTATCTGTGTTATGTGTTACTTATATTTCTGTTTGATAACATTGTAACATTGTTCTGGGTATTGAAATATCTCTGGTCAGTCGACTTCCCCAAGGGATACAGTCGACTGCTGCTAGCTACTGCTGCTAGCTACTGCATCTGTTATGATCAGTCTGTTATGTTCAGTCGCCTGATATACTGTTAAGTCGACTGATACATTCTCTATTTTATGTATGCATATTGTGTTTTTATAAGGGGGAGCATGTCTTCATTATGCTTGTGAATTATTTTATATTTATTATCAGCTATTATGTTGTCATCATCAAAAAGGGGGAGAATGTTGATTCTTGATTTTGATGATCACAACATAGTGCAACATGTGTCTATGTTATACAGCTAACATTGCAGTGCAGAGACTAAAGACAATTCTAGCTGAACAAACAAACAAGCTCAAAAAGTTACAGATGAAGAAGACATGGATCAAGTTTCAATTCAAGACTCAAGACTCAAGACTTCAAGCTCAAATGTGTTATATTAATTTGTCTTGTAAACATTGTATTTTATTTTTTGTTGAGTCTTAGTCTGATGTAAGGCCTTGTCAACACACACACACACACACTCAAAATTTTATAATGTGTGTCTCTTTAAAAACCCCCAAAAATAGTCAAAACAGTTTGAAGAATTTTAACCTTTGAGTACCAGTCGACTTAAGCATCTGCCGGTCGACTGATAGTACAAAACTGTTTAAAATTATTCAAACTCTGATCAGTCGACTCATCTGGCAACCCAGTCGACTGTTCGAGAGTTTTTGACCGTTTTCTATTTTTCAAAATCAAAAGTTCTGATCCGTTGGTTGACAGTTAAGTAACTGCTTTTCCCAACGTTCAGGAGATCAAACTCTTTAAATAGAGTTTCAGATCTCACTGAAAAGAACTACTTGACTTTTTCATACACTCGAGCACTCTTGTGAAAAACAATTTAAGTGATTTTCTGTGAGAAACAAAGCTTTCAAGTTCACACACTTTGGTTCTCTACATTCAGTCCAGTATAGCATTGAATTCGCTCTGGACTGAGTATAGAAGTCGACCTATTCTCTTAGCCACGTGCATCAACACATACAACAACAAGGCTATAGGTTGACTGTAAAGTATTCTTGTACTCTTGCTCTCGGTTGGAGAGTGTTTTTGACTCTTGGTTGTAGAGTCGGTGTCTTTTCACTCTTGGTTGTAGAGTGGGTCTGCTTTCTCTGGTTGAGAGAAAGGACTACGGGTTAGACAAGGTTGTTGTCGTAACGCCGTAGGGTATTCTTGTAATTTTTCAAGAATAGTGGAAATCTCAAGTAGGTTGCTTGGGGACTGGATGTAGGTCGGGAGGACCGAACCAGGATATATCTTGTGTACTCTATGATTGATTGTCCCGTGTTTGCATTTACTTTTGCTTGTTTAAGTTCTGCAAAACTTGTCTGGCCAGTCGACTCAGCTTCGTATCAGTCGACTGATCAAGTCTTGTATTAGTTGTTCTCTTTGTTTCATCAGTCGCCTGCCTTATCTATAAGTCGACTGCATCGAGAGTTTAAATTTCTTTTATTTTGGTTATAACAGTCGCCTGGTTCACCACTAAGTCGACTGTGCCGAGAGAAATTATTTATTCCGCAATTTATTTTTGATAAACACTATTCACCCCCCCCCCCCTCTAGTGTTTGTTGCTTTGCCTACAGGATCCAATGTGTCACCTTTATAGGAGCTACTCCTCTTCATTGTGATAACTAGAATGCAATGCATATTGAAAGCAACCAGATCTTTCATGAGCATATAAAGCACATGGAGATTGATTGTCACTTCGTATGTGAGCATTTTGAGGCAAGAACCTTTTCACATCATGTTGTCACTTCTTCAGAGCAGGCAGTCGACTTCTTCATGAAATTTCACACTGTCGAGGAATTCTAATACTTAGTGGACAAACTCACACCGATTGATCCATCATCAGTTTAAGAGGGGGTGTTAGATGTATACTGGATGTATGACTGAGATTGTATTTGTATCATATATATACCAGCTTTCGTGCCTAATAATTTTCATTCATCTTTTCTCTCCGTCTTTGTCAGCTAACCTAACACAAACTAATAATACTTATACATCAGCGTGAAGTTGATTTCTCCCTTCTCTCTTTAAAAGATTTTTTTTGCCATTTACTTTTTAAAACAGTCTGAAAATTGTGCACCCACTAATTGTGTCAATTTCTTCATTTTGTAATAAATCTTCTAAATATGAAATGCTTATGATTTGATATATTAGATTTCAAGAACAATTGGATCATCTCGAATATTATGTATAGATCTAATTCATGTGATATCATGATTCGTTTTTTTTAATTTTCCTCCACTTATCTTCTTCCTCAACTTATCAAGTTCCTTGCCATCCATATTCACATGTCTGACCCAGATCTCATAGGGGGCTGAGGCGAACTGCCAAAATGGGTCCCTATACATAATGTGAGAAAAAATTTTGGTAAAAAAGAAAAAGAAAAGCAAAAGCTACCAGTTGGTCAACGGGGGGTTATTCTCAATGGTCGGCGCCAACAACTACAAGACAACAACAACAACAGTGTGTGCCAACAACAGTGATAACAACTATAAAGCAGAGGCTTTGGTTTAGGGTTTAGAGTCAGGTTCGGGTTTGTATGGATGTTGGAGATGGATTTTAACCGGAAGTCGGGTTGGTGGTTAGGCTGGCAACGAGGTCGATAGTGATGGAGTTGGAGATGGGTTTCAAATGGAGGTATGGAGGACTAAGGATGCTGAAGTTTAGTGGTTTTAGGGGAGATGAGAAGCAGTTTGCTAGGTTTGGGGATCGGGTTCGGGTGATTGGGTTTGGGGAGTAGGTTTGAGTGATCGGGTCGGAAGATTCGGGTCCATTAATAATCTATTGATCCAGTTCCCCTTCAATTTCTTAGTCTTTGGACTAGCCCATTAATGATTGTGATTTTCTTTTAAAAACGAAATTTTTTTTGAGCCCTTAAAAAAAACCCCAAATTTTAATTAGGAACACGAGCAAAATACGTAATGTATAGGTTCAAAAGAAAATTTTAGGAGCCCCTTAAAATGTGCAAAAGTCAGGGACTCGAGGCGGTTGCTTCTCTCGCCTCTACTATAGGGTCGGCTCTGCACACTCAAGTTCATCGTCTTCACCATCGCCTCCATCCAATATGTTGCCATCGTCGGCCGGTCCTTGATCTAACTGGAGTCGGCCGCAATGCTGGCAACTCCCATTCTGCCCTCTTCTCCACTCTCCTCCTTCCAATTCCAAATTCCGAAGCTTATCTACCAACGTCTCTGATGCTCTCGCATCTTCATGTCGCGCATCCCGCAGGACCCATCTCAATATCTTTGACCCACTTATAACTTCACCCAAAAACTTCGCCGGTTAAGGCCTTAATCCGATTGCCATCCACCGTCAATTCACAGTTGAGTTGCCGGCCTTGCATCAAACCATTTAACACAGTCATGGCCCTTAGAATACCAAGAACGGGTAATCATAAGACAAATTAACCACAAACATTAATCCTATAACTTCTCTTTATCTCCAAGAATGTCAATGAGTAGTCTTGAGATGGAACTAAAAATCTAACGACTCATAGTAAAAGCAGGATTAGTGAAAAATTAATTTAGTAAAATAAAATAATTGTAGATGACTAAAAGGATTTGATTTAATGAAAATGAATAAAGAGATGAAGTCGGAATGGGAATAAAATAATTAAAAATTTCACGAATAGTAGTGCACATGAGTTTTCCTCTCTTTTTGGGTCGGTATCAAATGGTCTGTTTCTACAACAATAGAGTAGAGAATTAGAGTTCAATAGCATTTTTACACACAAACCACACTATGAATAGTGTTTTTATACTTGAATTTGTTTCCAATAGTGTTTTTCATGCTTACATAAGAGGTGGTTTGGTTAGCTGTAAAATATATTTAATCTAGAAGATTACAATTTGGAAAAGAAATATTTGAAAGAGTTCTTCTATGATGCAAACTCTTAACTACCTTAACCACTTTTAGGTAGTCCCTACAAATGTGGAGTTAATTTACAATTTCTTTCAAATCAGGGTTAATTTTGGTATTTACTTTTCAAACAAACTAATAGATACACACCAACTACTTTGTTGGTTTTTTTCTTGGTTGGAAAAGCATTCTTATGATCAAAACAGTATAAGATTTCATATAGGGAATAAAACTAATCATTTGATTATCTCAAATTACGTGTTAAAATTTAATATATCTTGTGATCAACAGTTTATTTGATTATATGTTAAAAAAATCTAAGATTTTTCGTTTATTTAGATAAATTAAAAATATGATTTTTCAATGATTTAAAGTGGAGAAAAACTGACTATATTCATGGAAAATTTAAGAAAAACTGAGAGATGATGACTGATGGAGACGAAACATGAGAGAAAAATTAGGGAGGGGATATTTCAAATGACCAAATGCCATTTTTTATATTAATAAATTCTATTATTATTGGAAATATATATTAATACATCCAACGCTAAGAGTAGGTGTAGGGAAGTTGGGAATAAAATTGAGAGGTTATGGTAGTTGGGGGTTTGTATCATTAAAAAAAACCATATTTGAAAACAAGTTCTAAGAAAATGGTTTGTTTGGATGTAGTTTTCATGTAGTGTAGGATATAGAAGAGAGAATAAAATTTTAAAAAAGTAGTAAAAAATAATTGTGGGCGAATAGGTGGAGTTATTTTATTGAATAATGTAAAGATAGATGAGAGAGAAATCAGTTTAAAATTACATGAATACTGATTTTTCTCTCTTTTTGGTTGGAAAAAAAAATGGTCAAAAAGTGCTGCAGTGTTCCCGCTTGGAAACCAAATTCAACATCTTTTACTCCTAAACAAAGCTATAAATAGTGTTTCTACTCAGGAGTTAATTTCCAATAGTGTTTCTGCTCCTTAGAGCATCCACAGTGGTTTGCTAAACCTATTCTAACTTTAGAAATGAAAATTTAGCTTTTAACGAATGTCGCTGCAGTCGTTATTGCTAAATTTTAAAAAAGCATAGTATGAAACGGATCTTGTTCATCCGTCTAATAACTAAGCAAAAAAAAATTGTGAAGAAGGATGAAGGTCATCCGTCTATTCCTTTTGTTTTTAAAAAAAAATTGTGAAGAAGGATGAAGGTCATCCTTCTATTGCTTTTGATTTTTTTTTTAAAATAAAGTAAAAAAAAAGTGTGAAGAAGGATGAAGGTCATCCGTCTATTCCTTTTGTTTTTTTAAAAAAAATTGTGAAGAAGGATGAAGGTCATCCTTCTATTGCTTTTGATTTTTTTTTTTAAATAAAGTAAAAAAAAAATGTGAAGAAGGATGAAGGTCATCCTTCTATTGCTTTTTAAATAACAAATTAAGAATGGACGGAACAACTTCATCCGTTTAAAACATTTTTTTTTAATTATCGAATTGAGACGAATGGTCTTCCTCCGTCTCAATGCTCAGACGGATTATGTTAATCCGTCTTCTATATTTAGCAATCGTCCATCCGGCCTCCTAACTTTAGCAAAGTACTGTACATTCCTATTCTAATTTTTGAGTTTTTAGCGAACCACTGCACGTCACTTTTCTAAATGGATTTCTAATTTTTGAGTATTTAGCAAACCACTGTGGATGCTCTTACCAATCAAAATGTATCCAATCTAGAAAATTACTTTTTAGGAAAGAAATATTTGAAAATGAGTTTCTAAAAAAATGATTTATTTGAATGTAGTTTACTGTAGTATAGGAAAGAGATAAGAAAGAAAGAAATTTTAAAAGTAGTAAATAGTGTATAGGAGTATATGAGATTGATTTATTGAAGAATGTGGAGAGAGAGGAGAAAGAAATCAATTTAAAAGCCTCTCTTTTCCTCTAATTTTGGCTTGAAAACATTTTGACCAAAAGGTGCGATAGTAATGCCTCTCGAAACCAAATTTAACCACTTTTACTATCAAACAACCCTGTGAACAGCGGGTTTCCTTTAAAAAACATTTCCTACAGTAACTTTTCTAGCCAACAAACCACCCAGGTTTGGTTGGTTATTATAAAAAATCAAGAGAGTGAAAAACATTGTAGCTAAAGCAATTCTTTAAAAACAAATTCTAAAAATAGCTTCGGTTGGATGTAGATTTACTATAGCAGTAATAGTAAAGGCACGAAAAATATATCTGTTTGGGTTGTAAGAACACTGTACCAAAACTAATTTTAAATACTTTTTGACTTTTTCGTTTTGAGTAATGCTTTAGCCACTACCAATTTCACTACAATTTTCTTCAATATCTTAGGTGGCATACTCCTATTGGAGAGTTCCTCTACCTACTCTATCTTCTTCTACCTATTGGAGTGTGTCACCTAAGATAGTGAAGTAAAATGTAGTGAAATTGGTTGAAGATGTAGCATTACTCTTCTTTTGTTTTACATAAAATAAATCTTAATTACGGCTTAGATCTCAATTAAAAGGTGTTTTAATACCACACCGTACCAAAATCACAGTACCGAAATCCAAGGCAATTAACCCAAAACAAAATCCAAAGCATTGTACCTAAATCCCAAGCAAATTAAGCCAAAGCACGGTGTGGCTAAATCTTAATCCGAACCAAATTATGATTAACCCGAACCAAAAGTCAATTAACCCAAACCAAAATCTAAAGCACTTGGGCTTGAAGTGGAGTAGTGGAGGATTTTAGTCACATCGTATGAGGGCTGGAGGATTTCATTGTTTAAATATTATTGCATAGATTTATTGGTCGCGTGTGCGATTGCTGATGCTACTGGTTTCTAGTGTGGGTGTAATATCCCGAATACCAAATAAGACCGAATTCGAAGTTTCACAAGATCTTACACTTCTCTTCATACAATTTTATAAGAAATTTAATCTTTATTACATCAAGTTACATTTAAACATCGGAAGTAAATTTACATCAATTACATTAATGGAATAAAACAACACTAGAATAATTCTTTAAGCATCAATTCCTCCTTAGTCTTTTTCATTTACTTTGTCCTGCATGGAAACTGTGGGCTCGTCAGTTCATTCAACTGACGCAAGGATATAATACATCAACCTTCTCTTGCTTAGAAAGCACACACTTGTCACAAAACAAAACTACGGGGACTATCCTATTGATGTCGTGTTGTGCTGTGCCCTTAGTCCTTAATGCAGTTATTCAAATTATATGGCACCAATGCGCACTTGTTCGGATTCTATGCATCCCATACTACATAGGTCCGAGGGCAAGCCCTTAATCGTACTTCATCTTGTAAGGCTCAATCCCTCGCCATGACTTAAACTACTACGGTAAGTATCCTAGATGTTTTATGAGTTACGAGCCCATGTCCAGACAGCCTGGAAGGAAATCCCACGCACTGATATGACGCATCATGCAGGCAGCAGACTATGGACAATTCAACATCTGCCATGGAACGATGACACCACCCGTAGTCACCAAACACCCCACAATCGTCGCCACCGGGACGATAATTTTGGAGTAGTGCTCACGCCATGTCATGACGCATCAAACAGGCAGTCTGTGAATCACTTTCACACCGCCAATCTGATGGCCCTCATACTCGTGTTTTTCTCTTACTTTCGTCACATCTCGACTATGTATCTACTCCTTAATTTAGTTGAATCATGAATAAAATCAATCCACTAGAGTTAGCACTTCCTCTATACCGGTCTTAACCATTAATTCAACAATACGACCCAAACTTGGTCTTTTCTTTTCAATATCTCATCTCAAAAATATCTTTCAATGCCGGTATAAGGCTTAGCTACCATCTAGCTTTCAATTCCATTTTATGTTCATAGAATTTGTATATTCATATTCATAAGACATTTTATAATTCATCATGATATTTGATTCACTTTCATGTACAATTTCATGCATGGAATAAATTTCATTTGTCACATTCATAATTCATTCTTTCCACATAATTCTCTTATTCTCTTTTTATCAATACTAAATCTAAAATTCACACTTTCGATTTTCTCATTATCAAAAATCTCTTTTCAAACTCTTTTAAACAATACATTTATTTTTCTTTATCTAAAGACATTTAAAACTTAAAAAATCAAATAGTTAGGGCAGTCGACTGCTAAAGCATAGTCAGACGACTGTTCTGTGAGGATTTAAAACTCGAAAATTAAATAGTCAGGACAGTCGACTGTTAAGGCATAGTCGGTCGACTGTTCTGCGATGATTTAAAACTCAAAAATTAAATAGTCAGGACAGTCGACTGTTAACGCATAGTCGGTCGACTATTCTGCGAGGATTTAAACTTGAAAACTAAATAGTCAGGACAGTCGACTGTTAAGGCGTAGTCGGTCGACTGTTCTGCAACTAAAATCCAAAATTTGTAATTTATATAATTAATCAAGATTTTAAAAACCATTTAACTCTTATTTTTCATATAAAAGACTATTCTTTTATTTGTACGAAAATGGTCACAAAGCTTTATGTCCTCTTAATTTGTCTCTTTTCAAAGAGAAAATTCTAATTTGGCAATTCTCAAATGGGCTACTCTTTATTAAACTAATAATTTCCTCCTTTTCTTCTTTTATCAATAAAAATATCCAATCTTTCTCTTAACTTAGTCCTAATTACAAAATGTTCATTTTTCTTTCTTTCCAACCTGTAAATTTGGAAATTTTTGTATCAATCTTACTAACAATAAACATGTATGATTTGTTGATCAATCTACTTTCATAGCATGGAGACTTCTCATAGTTCACATTTTATAAACAACACATTTCTTCATATTGCATTTTTTTCACATACATGAACATTTCAACATAGCGATTCATATTTTCTTAATTAACAAACAAGTATATTATCAAGTTATCACAACAATATTTCTATTCACATCATACAATCAATTTTACTACTTATTTCACGTAATTCCACATGGGTTCATTTTCTCCTTAAACATGGTACTAACATAAAGTAATATTTCATTTTCTTGTTTATTCTAACATGATCACAACCATAAACCTAGCATGGTAACTAGTTAGAAGTTGGAGAAAAAAAATTCACCACTAATGGAGAGAAAACAAACAAGAACTCCTAAGGGTCTCCTAGAATGAACAAGAGAAGCCTTCTCCTCCTAGTTCGAGCCACCAATTGACTTCTCCTCCTTGCTTGTATGGAACCCGAGCCCTCTCCCTTGCTTTTCGAAATATGCCGGCCACCTCCTAGGATGAGTACACACACCAACTAGCACTCAATCTTTTAATTCACCACACTCCTAATCTTTTGCTCATAATTTTATCTTTCTTTCTTTCTTTTTCAATTCTTTTTCAAGTGTAAATGTGAGTGAGTGAGGGGGGTATTTATACTAATTTGGAGTGCAAATGGAAGGCTAGGATTAATCCAACTAGTTAAGGATCAATGGCCAAGGTGAATTAGGGAGTTGTAGCAACTACCCATGATGGAGCAACCACCTCCCCACTTCACCCATCTCTCCCTTTCTCTTTGCACAATCCGGCATATCCCAAGGTGCACTTGCGCGTGCTAATGCAATGCGCATGCCAACTAGTACCCCCTACCAAAAGTTTGTTCATGTATTTTAATTAATTGTTTACTAAATTGGTCTATACTACAAGTTAGGCTTAATTAAAAGAGGAATTAAATTAAATGGGCTCACTAATGGGCCAAATAACCATGGGCTCTAGTAAATTAATTAATTAATTAATTATAGTAGGCTAGAAAGAGATAATTAGGACTAGGATTTAATTAGTCTTTTAAAAATAGGGTTTTTAGAAAATAAAGAGAATAATCACTTGTTCATACTATAAAGAAATATTTTTCTAGAAAAAAATGCATATGAAATTATACGTGCAAAACACGTAAAATCACAAACTCTTATAAATAAAATTCAAGATGTTGCAGTGGAAGCAACAAATGATGAGTTCATGTAATTGATGGAAACTCAGATGTCAGTCGTTGATCTAATCGTGATGAAAGGCTAATATGTAGCTGGGGTTTATGGATTTGGTGGTGGTTGAGTTGTTTGTCAGCCGCCGAAAACCTGCATAAAGCCTGAAACATGGGGTGTTTTTCCAACGATAAACCCTCCGACGATCAATTCAGCAACATGTGGAGAAAATTTGGGTTGAAAGGCAAAATGTTGATTACCCTGCAAGTGGTGAGGAGGTTAGTATTTATAGGCAGGGAGGGGGACCCTTGATGAAGGCAAAATGTTGATTACCCTGCAACTGGTGAGGAGGTTAGTATTTATAGGCAGGGAGGGGGACCCTTGATGGATTGGGTTAATCCTCTATTGTGGGTTGAACCAAAGTAGTGGGCCTACCAGCGGCCCACAGGGGGTATGGGCATGTCTCTATGATTCGTTGGATCATATGGTACAGATGGGCTAGGTTTTTTACCCACATCATAGACCGCCCACTCCTAGAGGTTGGATGTATCATCCATCGAGAAGTAGTCCATTCATGTGGGGGAAAAACCAGTTGGTAGTGTGAGTATGGAGGAGATAATTTGATTCACGAAGTATTTTCCATTGTTTGTTCGCAGTTCACCGTGAGCGCCGAGGTGCCGATGTCTTCTCTCGGGTGGCTCGAAGCTAATGCCGAGCACGAAGGGCTTCAACGAGGTACCGAGGTTTTCTATCTAGTATCTCTAAGTTGACACCGAGCACCGAAGGGGTACAGCAAGTTGGAGCGACGCATGGAGCGGCGAGGTGTCAGGGTCCTCTCGCTAGTGGCTCGAAGTTGATTTCAAGTGCCAAAGGGCTTCAACAAGATTCTCGAAGTCTTTTCTCTGATGGTTTGAAGCCGACACTGAGTGTCAAAGGGGTTCTGGTGGCAGAGCGAAGCATGGAGTGGCAAATTGCCGAGGTTCTCTTGCCAGTGGCTCGAAGTCTAAGCCAAACATCAAGGTGGTTCAGCGAGGCGAAGATAGGAATTTAGTGGCGAGGTTTCGAGGCATCTCAGAGTTGAGCGTCGAGGCTTCGTGATATTCTAATAAATCTTCTCATAATGCTCGAAGTCTAGGCCAAGCACCGAGATCTAGCGAGATTATGAGAATTCTACGCGCGTGGCTCGGAGACCAAGATGAGTGACAAGATCTAGTGAGATTACGAGAAATCTTTGCATGTTGCTCGAGGTCCAAGCCAAGTGTCAAGGCTTAATAAGATTGTGAGATATCTTTGTGCATGGCTTGAAGCCTAAGCCGAGTGACGAGATCTAGCGAGATTATGAGAAATCTTTGCATATTGTTCGAGGTCCAAGCCGAGCACCGAGGCTTAACTAGATTGTGAGCAATCTTCGTGTGTTTCTCGGGGTCCAAGCCGAGCACCGAGGACTAGCGAGAATATGTAAAAGCTTCATGTGTTGCTCGAAGTCTAGGCCGAGCATTGAGGTATAGCGAGAATGTGAGAATTCTTCGTGCGTCGCTCGAAGTCTAGGCCGAGCGCCGAGGACTAGCGAGAATGTAAGAATTCTTCATGCGTGGCTCGGAAACCAAGCCGAGTGACAAGATCTAGCGAGATTGTGAGAAATCTTCATGTATTTCTCAAGGTCCAAGCTGAGAGCCAAATCTTAGCGAGATTGTGAGAAATATTCCCGTGTTTCTTGAAGCATAAACCGAGCACCGAGGTCTAGCGAGATTGTGAGAAATCTTCACATGTTGTTCGAGGTCTAAGGCGAGCGCCAAGGACTAAAGAGACTGAGAATGCTTCACGTGTTACTCGAAGCCCAGGATGAGCACCAAGGTCTAGCGAGATTGTGAAAAATCTTTGCGTGTTGCTCAAGGTCCAAGCCGAGTGGAAATTTGCCGAAGTCGAGACACTTGGAGGATAATGTTAAGAGTATTATGTTTGGGGAGGCCCGAGTATGGCCCATAAGTTAGGTGACTGTAGTTGACATCATGGGCATTGTGTAAGCATGAGTCTTGCAAGTGAGAGTATTAACGTCACTAATAGGAAATCGAGGTGTCCCTCATATCCACATCAGATTCTATTGTAGGGCTAGGATTCATTGTGGATATCGAGGATCCCTCCTCTCACTTATATATCTCATTCCACCCCCTCATTCTGGTTTTTTACATTCTCTTTTTAATCCCAGAGCTTCTCTCTGGAACTCACTTGGGCCACTGGTGACATACTTTTTGTCAACTTTTTAGGCAACAGAATCAGGTGTTAAATTATGTTGAGGGTTCAGTAAAGTTCTTCAGCCTCCACTTCTGGCCGAGATGAGTGTGTTTCCTCTGCATCGTCATCTTCAGGGAGGTTCAAGACATTTCATCTGAATCTACTTCATGGGAGGAAATCTAAGAAGTCGAGCGAGTCAATCCCCGTGGAGAAGTAGAGGAGGTGGATGAGAGTGACTCAGAGAAAGAGGCCGTAGAGGATGACAAGGCACGCGAGGTTGAGGTGGAAGAGGAGGTTGAGGAAGGTGAGGAAGAGGCAGGTGAGGAGGAAGAGGTAGGTGATGATGAGACTGAAGGAGGTGAAGTTGATGAGAGGGGCAATGACAGGTCGATCCTTCCGAGAAAACAGGTCATCTAGGCATCTAGTGTCACCATCTCTTCTCAGGCCTCTCGAGCCCCAAGAAGGAAGTTGAAGTTCTTCATGCCATGTAGCTCGAAGGCAGAGCCCATTGAGTACGAGCCTTTGAATGGCTGCGAGATCATGTATCAGGAGCCTTACTCGATGAAGATGTATCCGGATGACCTTCAGGATCTGATCCAATTTAGGATATAACCCTCTTTGCCTAGCCGGAAGAAGATTAAAGTGGATAAGATTGAAAGAATGTTAACGAAATGTGATCTCCTCATATTCAAGTGAGCTACTTTAATCCCCCAAGAGTTCGAGCGGATGATCCCAAACCCCAGACTTAGGCCCACAAACAACCTGACTCCTTGGTTATGGGTGTTTCCATTAGATGTCTTTGGCTCGAGGCTGAGGCTGCCCATTCATTCATACATCAAAAAGGTGTTGATTTGGACAGGGGTGAGTCAGATGCAATACGGGCCGAACTCTTGCAAACAACTTGTTTGTTTCATGCTTCTTTGCGAAGAAAAGGGGATGCCCTTGAGTCTGACATATTTTTGTGCATGCATTGGAATCTATTCCAGAGGGTGGGGGGGTGTTGGAGAAGCACTACTACTTCTCGCCTTGATCCGGGAGGCATATGGTCCATTATCATCAGGACTCGATCAAGGAGTGGAAAGTACTTTGTTGTCCGAAGTCTCGTTCCTTGGGACATCCTGATGAATTGGTCATTTTTTATGCATAAGCACAAAGCTCCTAGGGCTCGGGACTTTATGAAGAAGGAGGAGGACGACGTGGCTCGGATCGTTTCTTGGGGAGTATAGGTTGGCCGAAAGTGACAGAGGGACACCTGGCGAGGATTGGATTGAGCTGTATTGACCCTTATATGTTTTTTGTTTTCTTTTTTGTCAAACTCTTTTCCTTCATCCTCACAGCTTCTTTTTGTAGCCATAGACGACATCGAGATTGAGGCAAGGAGGGCTTTCTTGTCCAAGGGGAATGCTGCAGAGCATTCAAAAACAAAGAAGAGGCATGTTTCCCCTTCCTCTGAGGTGATTTCTGAAGTGAAGTCCAAGAAGGAAAAGTTCTTGACGGTCGCTGGCACTCCTAGCTCGACCAAGGGGACCCCCAGCTTGAACAATCTTAAGGTTGTCAAGTACTCGATGGCGGGTCTTCCTCTCGTCTGCCCCGAGGCCAAGGATATATTCGGGGAGGAGGGGAAGGAACCCTGGAGGCCAAACTGGGCCGTGACAATGGTAGACTCTATCTTGGAGGATCCAGTTGCAATGGAGGTTGTGGATTACCTCGCCCACCCCAAGATAGGTAGTGTCTCGCGACTGATATCTTCGACTCGAGCTACATGAAGTTGGCTCAAGCCAATATGGTGGTGAGTTGTATTTCCTGAACTTGTAAATTCCTTTCAAGAAATTTTGGATTTGTTTTAAGTTTTTGTTGCTTGGATTGTAGGCAACTCTGTAGGGAGCAAAGTCGAGGAGGCAGTACACTCGTGACCTCAAACTCGCCTACTGAAGGGCGTTGAGAATTAAGAGGGAGATGAAGGACCTGAATCTCTAGGTTGGCAAATTGGAGGCACGCGAGTGCCACTCTGAAGGCTAAGCTAACCACCGTGGCCAACAAGTGTCCCCAATTGGATAAGGAGAAGGCTCACTTGCAAGAGAGTAAGAAGAAACTGTTGGTCCGCAAGATGAAGGCCATTGATAAGGTCCAGGACCAAGGGTATGACTAGGGCCATCGAGCACGTCCTCCGGAGGTATCTGGACCTCGATCTTGAGAGCTTAGTTTCTCCTATGCCATGAAATTCATCGAGGCTCAACCTATGCCGGAGAGAACCCTGAGGTGGGAGAAGAGGAGAACCACTCACCTAGGGCGAAGGCTAAGTTCCAGGAGGTTCACACCGAGGTTGTCCTGACAATGATCGATGAGGTGCCGCCTCCCTCTCCTAAGCAATAACCCTTTTTTTCTTTTTGTATTTTTCAACTGCGGATTGGGCACTGCTTCTTGTACAAACTTTGAAAGGATGAATGAAAAGGATTTTTCGGCCGAACTTCTCGGCTTGAGTCTTTTGGGCGGTGTTCTGTATTCTCTTGAATATAGCCAAGTTTGTAGTGCTCGGTGTAACATATGATTTTCCTTTCTTGCTAGATAACCGAACATGCTCGTGCCGACCCCCCCGTGATACCGACCTCAAACTTCTTAGAAATAGGGTGTGTACCATGAAGTTGAACTTGGCATGTCACCATGAAGTTTCTTGAACCATTATTTTGTGCTGTGGTTCGACATGCTTGTTGAGGGACGAGGTCCTACTAAAGAGGACGATTCTTCGCAACTTGCTCAAAATCCACTCCAATGATCGATGCCAAGTCAATATTTTGATCTTTTTGCATGTGGCTTGAATTCGGCATGTAGCGATGAGGTCAAGCAAGATTGTAAGAAATCTTTGCATGTGGCTCGAAGTCCACGTCAAATGATGAGGCTAAGTGTTGTACCCGAGTTTAGCAAAGTTTTTAAAAAAATTGAATGGAAATTTTATTCATTGGTTGTCGATAGGCTAGCACTTATTACATTTGTTGGCTTTTAAGGCCTCATTACAAGTACATATCACTAGGGTCGTGAGACTTCATTAAGTGTTCTGCATTCCAAGTCTTCTTAACTACCTGTGGTGGGGTAAAAATGGCTGGGGGCCCAACCAGGGCCCAATACAACTCTCACTCAAAAATGCAAGAAACAGCAGTATAGCTCGGCTTCGAGCCACCGCAGGGTCGGCGCCGAACCTCCAGTGCACCCCCACAGAGCTGACCTCCTCGTATCCGATGGGCAACGATGGCCCTCGACCTTCGATCCACGACAGCCCTCCGGGCCGTCCGCCCCTCCTAGTACAGAATAAGGATGACCTGGCACAGCCTGGGCCACCAGATCCTCCCGGAAGCACAGAAGCCCCATGATCTGCCACGTCAGCTCCAAATACCGCCAAGGACTTTGCCGCGTCAGCCCTATACCACTCCTGGTACTACCACGTCAGCCCTAAACCCCCTGGGCCTTCTGCCACGTCAGGCCCATGGGCTTTCGGGTTCAAACCCGGCCCCCAGGCGGATCCAAACCTGGTTGGGATTCTCTATAAATACTAGACCCTCACCCACCTTTTGAGGTAATCAATCTTTTGCCACTTAAATTCCCCTAGTTATTGCTACTCTCTCACAGAGACTGACTAGATCGTCGGAGGGTCCGCCACCGGGATAAACCCTGGTGTTTCAGGACCGTCTGCAGGTACACGAGACCTCGGATCCGAGCCCTCTGATCCGAGCCGAAGCATACACCACCCTCCGAACCAGTCGCAGGAGCCGCCAGGTCACCCCCAGGGTCGTCAGACGAGCAGCTTTCTACTTCAATACAAATCGAGTCCGAACTCACACTTGGTGCATCCACACGTCTCTCAAAAACGAACCGCATCAGGTTGGCGCCGTCTGTGGGAACACTGCTTCAGAAGCCGACCCGAGCACGACCATCAAGGCACCTCGACAGCCGAACTCTCATGGCCTCCAAGGGCAAGGGGGCTGCTTCCTCCGTCAACCGACGGGACTCACCCCCACCAACCGCTAACGCCGATCCACACCCTTCAAAACACCGGGCTCGCCCTCAGGGGTCCCAAAGGAGCGTCACCCGTCAGGTCCAGCCCAACCTACGGGGAGTAATCGTCAACCGACAGGTTAGCCGCAGCAGGAGAAGGGCCGCTTCCAACCCGGCCCCGAACCATCCGAGACCGCCGCCCGAGGGACGGAGGTCAGCACTCAGCCGCATCGGAAGGCAGCCTTCGGGCCGACCGAACAGGGTCGAGGGAGCCCCCGTTACTCACAAGGAGTTCCAAGACTTCCGAAGAGAAATTCTCGGGGCCCTCCGACGGGCCCCCAGGGAGGAAACCCTCCCCTCGCAAACCGGGTCGGATACCGAGGCCAGCGTGTCGCGCACGTCAACAATCCAGCCAGAAGACGATGGCATACTCCTAAGGCGCCTCCAAGAAATGGAGGATCGCATCGATCATATAGGAGACGGCGACCGACGAGCGGCTCAGGGGTACAGACCTGTCCGTCCTCCCTTCTCCGCCCCCATCCTCCAAGCAAAAATACCCAGGAATTTCCGACCACCTCAATTCGAGACCTACGACGGCGAGGGGGATCCCGCTGATCACATGGAGGGTTTCAAAACCCTCATGATGATTCACAGTGCCTCGGATCCCCTACTATGCCGAGCCTTCCCCGCCACACTTCGGGGCCCGGCTCGTGAATGGTACTCAAAACTCACCCCCGGCTCCATTTACTCCTTCGACCAACTAGAAGGCAATTTTCTCGCCCACTTCGTCACCAGCCGGAAGGCGGAAAGGACCAGCGCCTCTTTACTCGGGCTCAGGCAGATAGAGGGAGAGTCCCTCAGAGTATTCGTCCGAAGGTTTACCAAGGAGGCAAGGTCGGTCTCCTCTCTTGATCCGGGCGTCGCCTATGCGGCCTTTCGACACAACGTCTGCCATGGACAGCTGAAAGCTTCTCTAGCGAAGAGGCCCCCCATCGACTTTCCCAACCTCCTCAACAGGGTCGAGAAATACATTAGGGCGGAAGAGGCCCTTAACCCCGAAGATGCTAGGGAAGCCACCTCGAAGGGAAAGCGAAAGACCGAGGAAGTCGAGCCAACGCAGAAAGTTCCGAGGGAAGCAGGGGCCATAAAGAAGATCCCACCGGTCCCCCGCTTCGAGAGGTACACTCCCTTGACACATAACGTGTCCGCCATCCTCTTAGAAATCGAGGACAAAGGCATCGTTCGACTACCTCCCCGACCCAACAACAGCAAGAACCGAGATCAGCGCTTCTACTGCCGCTTCCACAGAGACCATGGGCACGACACCGACCAATGCCGGGCCCTGAAAGACGAGATTAAGGAACTCATCTCAAGGGGGTACCTCCGAGAGTTCACCCGAGAAGTCCCGCGGGATCGGCGAGATACTAGGAACCGGAGGCTCTCACCTCCGAACCCTACTCCGAACCGCATCCAGGGTCGGGATCCCGAGTCCGAGGGAGCCGCGGATACGCCATTCATATTGCACTGTGTCCACGGAGGGCCGATGGGAGGAGAATCGAATACTTCCCGAAAAGCCTTCATCCGAGAGGTGAATGCTGTCCAAGGCAACCCCTCGCCCGAGCTACAGCCGGTGCCAGTCTCATTCTCAGGAGAGGACCTCGAAGGCGTTCGCCTACCCCACTGCGATGCCCTCGTCATCAACCTCCACATGGCTAATTGTAAGGTTCGCTGAATTCTGGTCGATAACGGCAGCTCGGTTAATATTCTTTTCCTCGAAGCCTTTGAGAATCTCAAGTTACCTAGAGGCAAGCTCAAGCCGGCCGGATATACCTTGCACGGGTTCTCCGGCGTCCCTGTCGTGATAGAAGGGATTGTCACCCTCGACGTTACCGCAGGATCGGCTCCAGTCAAGAGGACCGAGTCTATGGACTTCATGGTGGTCAACGTCAAGGCGGCTTACAACGCCATACTCGGCCGACCCGGATTATGCTCCCTCCAGGCAGTGCCTTCGGCCTACCATCTGAAGCTTAAATTTCCTACCCCACAAGGAGTCGGCGTCGTTCGAGGTAGCCAAGAAGCAGCGCGATCGTGCTATATGACCACCGTCGGGGGAGGTGTGTTCCCCCTCGACGCCGTCGAAAGCAAGCCAGAGAGGGACGGCCCGACTCCCGGACCTGCCGACGAGCCGGAGGGATCCCCATTTGACGCCTAGCACCTAGTGAATTTCCTTGGGGGACGAGCATAAGTTCTAACTTAATTTGAAGTAAACATTTTGTAAGAGACTTTCTTATGTAAAGGGTCGTTCTAGCGGCCCCCTCTACCTTATACTAAGAAAATCTCTTTGTATCATACTCCAAACGCCTCGGTAGATCCGACCCAATACCAGACAAGGGGATCGACACCCAAGTCTTCACCCCGGGGTCATCCCCGATGCCTCGGTAAGTCCGACCCAACCCAGGCCGGGAGACTTCACCACGCCCCATGCCGATCCCTCACGGAACGACAGGGCCGAACCACACTCCCTTCATCATTCCATACGCCATCAACCGGAGCAAAGAGCGAAATGAATTCCTTATTCATATTCCTTTATTGGGTTAGAGAGAAACAAACACAGACCGTTACAGAAACACTCCTCTCATCTCAAACACTCCTCTCAAGGCCCCACGGGTCCGACGAACGGCGGGATTACTTCAACCGAACCACCTGGAACTCTCTCTTGGTTGCAATTGTCCTTCGGTTCGGCCTCGGTCGACACATCGGCCACGGAACTCTGGACATCGACGGGCCGCATACGCTCCAATAACGGCAACACTGAGGGTACCCCCTCCGCTCGCTGACCTCCCGAAGAAGGTTTCGAGACGCCCAACATCGTCCGGTAGCGGTGTATCTCCACCTCCTTCTCCACTATCACATCGCGAAGTAACTTCTCGGGAGAGGGCCTCTGCACCGAGGAACTCAACATGGTATGTCCGAGTCCGACACCCACGAGTTCCCGATCCACCATCGCCCTCCTCAGGTGGCTTGCCTCCTCACCGAGGGCTTCAGACATGTTCCTGTAATAATTAAAGGCCGCATCGGCGTTACGGGCCCTCTCACGGTACCGAGCCAAAGTGGCCTCCAATGGCTCAACCTTGCTCCGGAGCCACGCCACGTCGGAACGACAAGGGTCCGCCTCGGGAAGGGAAGCCACAACCTACAAGAGAATCAACTTAACGCACATAAGCAGGGAGGTTCGGAAATGTCCGAGGTCAAAACACTTGGCCAGTCAAAAAGACTTTTTTATAAATTGTACGACTTCTTACAAAAAAGGCGGTGGCCAGTCCGCGGAAGGCAAATACAATCGAAGAGGGGAAAAAGAAAGATAAAACTATACAACTTGATTTCCCACCTCAACTTCGATCAGGTCCGCAGGAGGGTCGACGGCCGGATTGCTAGCGGGCCCTTCTTCGGCAGGAGTCTTCGGTGTCCCCTCGATCTCCATGTCATACTCCAAATTGGAGAGGTCGACGGTGGGGTAGAAGTGCCTCACATGACTGAGGGCCTTCGCGTAGCACTCATCCTGGGCCTTGATCACCATCCGCTGACTCGTATCCGTCAGCTCGTCCCTCTCCTTGGCGAACGCCGCCGTCAGCTCCTCCTTCTCCTTGGCGAACTTCTTCTTCAAGGAGACCACCCTCTTCCCCCACTCGGCGTCCTTGGCCTCGAGCTCGAGCTTCATCTGCTGCTCCCTCTTATGCGAACCCTCGAGCTCGATCCGCATCTCCTTCATCTCCCGCTCGCTCTTATCCGCCCGGGCTCGCTCTTGGGACAGGGACGCTTCGTAGAGGTTCTTTACGTTGGCTCCCTGCATACAAGCCTGCGACCAACAAACACAGATAAGTAGTAAACTCCCGAAGCAGGATCGACAAGAGGGATAAGGTCGCCAAACTTACCAGCACGGTGTCCTGTGCCAGGCGCGTAAATGCCACCTCTACGGGCTCACTCTCCATCGCTTGGCGATCACGAGGGGTCGCCAACTTCTCCACCACCTCAACGGCCTGGGCTTCCTCAGTCAAACAGTCGCCCATCTGAACCGACCAGTCCGGTGCCCACCGTTGCCGCAACATCTCCACCACCGGGTCCTCCTCCTCCTCTATCAAGGGACCTTTTCCCTTGTCGAGATCGGATGCCCTCGCCGGGCCCTTGCCCTTCGAAGGGGCCGCACCCTTGCTCGTCTCCGAGCGAGTCCTCTTACCCCTCGGCTCGAGTGGGGCCTCCGAGATAACCAGGGACGGCTCCCTCGGCCTCTTCGTCGCCTCCCCCTTCTTCTTCTCGGCATTCTCCCTCTTCATTGCGAGCCTCTTTGCTTTGAGCGACGCTTCATCCATATCTGCAGAAAAGATCATTAAGAGCAATGAGCAAGAAAATACGAAAAGATCGAGAAGAAAGAAACAACTACATACACACAACGGCTGGGCTCAGTCCAACGCTCGCCAGGTGGGCCTCCGTCACCCCCGTCCAATCAATACTAGGGGACAGACGGAGTCGTTCCACAAACCCCCACTGCTCGGCCGTCAGATCCCTCGACCTCGGCGGATGATAGCCCGGCTTGGAATGGTTCCACCGAGTCGGAATGTCCTAGGGCTCTTCACTCCGGATCACCAGATATTTTTCCTTCCAATGCTTGATGGAGTCCGGGTGGTTGTAAACGACCTTCCCCTTACTCCGGGGGGAGATATAGTAAATACCCTCGGCTGCCGAGCTGATCATCAACATCGCTCGGAACACGCTCAGCCGCAGGGGTACCTTTTGTTCCTCGCACATCAGTACAAAGCAAATTATTTGCTTCCAAGAATTCGGCCCGTACTGCATCGGCGCTAAGGAGGCCCAGTTCAGCACTTCCCAAATGAATGGGTGGACTGGCAGCCTCAGTCCAGAGATGAAGGCGTCCACAGGGAAGACGCAATACCAAGCGGATAGGGGATCGGTTGGGCGCAGAGTAGAGCTCGGCAGCATCAATTCGTAGCCAGGACCTATGTGGTACACCAGCTCCAAAGCCTCCAAGTCCCCACCCTCCAAGACGGTCGGAATCCTGTCCATCATCACCCTCTTCCGACTCGGCGAAGAGGCCTGCACACCGAAGAGCTCCTTGTTGGACAGGTCGTCAGGATACTGACGGAAATGCTTCGGCTGCACGGGCGAACTTGTCCACAGATTGCGGTAAACCGGCGCCTGGCTCGAACCACCCGTCCTCGGTCCTGCCTTCCTCGGAGCCTTCTTCCTCTTCTTGGTTCGCTCCGTCGAGGGAGCTACCAAGGGCCCCAGACCAGTCGGCATGGAACTCTGACCGGCACCCTGAACAATGGATCTTCTTACCGTGCCACCCTCGCCTCCCTCCTTCTCGGAAGTCAACTTCAGAACACCGACGGCGTCCGAGCCATCATTTGCCTCCTCAGACTCGCTGCTATCCACCACAAAGGGACGCCGGAGGCGTAACGGCTTGACACCATATACCTCCTCCTCCTCACCTGCTGGTTCCTCCCACGAAACCGAATCGGAAGGCTCATCAACGTGTACTGACTCCTCCTCCAGCACGGGCTCCTCCCATGACGTCGATCTGGAGATAGGTTTCACTTCCCCCCTAGACGTCGACGCTGACGAGCCAGACTGAGCCCTATCCATCTGTGCCTAAATCTAAACAGACTTACCAACTCACCTGGGGTCGCTTTGGGAGGGCGAGTCTAGAACAGCAAACGGCAGGGACGAGCTCTGAAGCGTTGGGATATTTTTTGAAAAAGATAGCGGCAAGAAAGGAGTAGGTGAAAGCGGGAGAGAGGGGAATATTTATAGAGGGGAAAATGACTCCTCGATTTCCGCAGTTACTGTTCACCGATTGATGTACAACTGCCAACTGGAAAATCGCGCCATGTCCTCAAAACGTGCGCTGCTGACGTCACCAAGTGCCAGGTTGGCAGCCTGCAGGGGTCGGTTCAGATGGAGTATTCGACGGAGAAAACATTTTGCTTAAGATTTAAGGCTGTAGGGCTCGGTCGGCTCCCTCTCACCCGTTAACAACTTGGGGCTTACAGCCTCGTCAGCCGAAACCCCAAATTGTTCCCGGGTGGCAGAAAAGCCACCATCGCAGGCGCCCCGGGCTCCAGGGCTCGGTCGGCCCCCCTCTCACCCGCGAGCAACTCGGGGCTTACGGTCTCGGCAGCCGAAACCCCGAATTGTTCGAGGGTGGGAGAAAGGCCACCGTCGCCTAGAACCCTATCAGAAAGCAGATCGGCCCACCTCCGATCGGAGGCGGCCCATTCATCCGAAGCTCTTCAGCCCCCGTTCCGGAATACGGTTGATGCCCCTCCCGTCTGGATCTCTCTCGGGCCAAACAACCTTGTCAGGGTCGTCTGACCCGAAAAAGGATCCAGACGGCAAAGCCACCACCCCTTCGACGCAACCAGGGTTAAAGTTTTGCAAGAAACAGGCGTCCGCCGAAGCTGACACCTTCGATGGCCAGTGGACCACCCTTGCTGTGATCACATCCACTCGGGGGAGCGGGGTATTTATAACCTCCCCCACAGATCCACACTACGACCTTGGGAAGGCCAAACGAGGGAAGCCCATGCGCCTTGCATTTATTAGGCGGCGCCATTAATGCCCCTTTGGAAATTGGAACATCGCGCAGAACCCAGAACACCTTCAAAGCTACGCGACGACAGCAAACCACCCTACTCAAATATTCTCGAAGTAAACAGACCACGCCTTCAAGCCTCAGCGGTTCGCCATCACCCGTGCCGACCCGTAATCCCCCGGAAACTCGGGGTCAGGCCGGTACCCGGGCAACCTTCTCCGAAAGGCTCAAACGGCCCGCCATCACCCATGCCGACTCATAATCCCTCGAAAACTTGAGGTCAGGACGGCACCCGGGCAACCTTCTCCGGAAGGCTCAACGGCTCGCCATCACCCTTGCCGACCCATAATCCCTCGAAAACTCGAGGTCAGGTCGACACCAGGGTAACCTTCTCAGGAAGGCTCAACAGCTCGCCATCACCCGTGCCGACCCGTAATCCCTCGAAAACTCGAGGTCAGGCCGGCACCCGGGCAACCTTCTCAGGAAGGCTCAACGGCTCGCTATCACCCTTGCCGACCCGTAATCCCTCGAAAGCTCGAGGTCAGACCGACACCAGGGTAACCTTCTCAGGAAGGCTCAAACGGCCCACCATCACCCGTGCCGACTCGTAATCCCTCGAAAACTCGAGGTCAGGACGACACCCGGGCAACCTTCTCCGGAAGGCTCAACGGCTCGCCCTCACCCTTGCCGACCCATAATCCCTCAAAAACTCGAGGTCAGGTCGACACCAAGGTAACCTTCTCAGGAAGGCTCAACAGCTCGCCATCACCCGTGCCGACCCATAATTCCTCGAAAACTCGAGGTCAGGCTGGCACCCGGGCAACCTTCTCAGGAAGGCTCAACGGCTTGCTATCACCCTTGCCGACCCGTAATCCCTCGAAAGCTCGAGGTCAGGCCGACACCAGGGTAACCTTCTCAGGAAGGCTCAACGGCTCGCCATCATCCTCGCCGACTCGAAGATCACACTAAAAAGACAATCAAGACAACCCCCTCACGAAGGCCCAGGGGCTCGCCATTCCATTTCTACAACCATAAACACTCCTCCACGGCTAGCTCCCGCACCCCCGCAGGAGTGGGGGGCTTGTGTGGTGGGGTAAAAATGGCTGGGGGCCCAACTAGGGCCTAATACAACTCTCACTCAAAAATGCAAGAAACAGCAGTATAGCTCGGCTTCGAGCCACCGCAGGGTCGGCGCCGAACCTCCAGTGCACCCCCACAGAGCTGACCTCCTCGTATCCGATGGGCAACGATGGCCCTCGACCTCCGATCCACGACAGCCCTCCGGGCAGTCCGCCCCTCCTAGTACAGAATAAGGATGACCTGGCACAGCCTGGGCCACCAGATCCTCCCGGAAGCACAGAAGCCCCATGATCTGCCACGTCAGCTCCAAATACCACCAAGGACTTTGCCGCGTTAGCCCTATACCACTCCTGGTACTACCACGTCAGCCCTAAACCCTTGGGCCTTCTGCCACGTCAGGCCCATGGGCTTTCGGGTTCAAACCCGGCCCCCAGGCGGATCCAACCCGGTTGGGATTCTCTATAAATACTAGATCCTCACCCACCTTTTGAGGTAATCAATCTTTTGCCACTTAAATTCCCCTAGTTATTGCTACTCTCTCACAGAGACTGACTAGATCGTCGGAGGGTCCGCCACCGGGATAAACCCCGGTGTTTCAGGACCGTCTGCAGGTACACGAGACCTCGGATCCGAGCCCTCTGATCCAAGCCGAAGCATACACCACCCTCCGAACCAGTCGCAGGAGCCGCCAGGTCACCCCCAGGGTCGTCAGACGAGCAGCTTTCTACTTCAATACAAATCGAGTCCGAACTCACACCTGGTGCATCCATACGTCTCCCAAAAACGAACCGCATCACTACCCTACCTCCCAGGTCTTCAAGTCGGTAATTGCCATGGTGTATCACTTTGGAGACTCTATAAGGGCCCTCCCAGTTGGGAGCCAGTTTTCATTTTTTGCTTGGTTCAGAGATGCCGAGCCTTCTGAGCACTAGGTCATCCTCTTTGATGCTTGTCGGTCAGACCTTTTTGTTATAGAATTGTTCTATTTGTTGGTAGACTTTTCTTCTTATAGCTGACCTTTCCCGGATTTCATCAAGAAAGTCCAGGTTGGCCCTAAGGCCGTCTGAATTCAAATCCTCGTTGAAGCTCATAACCCATGGCGAAGGTAGTCCGAATCTATATGAATGACGACTTTAGTTCTGAAGGTTAGATTGAAGGGTGGCTCACCAGTCAGAATCCTCTTGGTTGTTCGGTAGGACCAAAGCATGTTGGGTAGTTGATCAACCCACAACCCCTTGGGAGATTTGTCCAATCGCTTCTTAAGGCCCTCGAGAATTTAACAATTGGCGTTATTGACTTGGCCATTAGACTAGGGGTGCAAAATTGGAGAGAACTGCTGCTGAATCCCGTGGTTAGTGCAGAACTTGTGGAACCCTTTACCCGAAAACTGAGTTCTATTATCGGTGATAAGGATCCGAGGGATCCCAAACCGGCAAACGATGTGCTTCCAGAAAAACTATTGGGCCTGATGCTCAGTGATAGTGGCTAAAGATTTTGCGTCGACCCACTTCATGAAGTAATCGATAGCAACAATCAGAAAGCTTCATTGACCCTTCTCTTTAGGGAACAAGCCAACTAGGTCCATCCCACACATGGCGAAGGGAGCTGAGCTCGCTAGTGATTTGAGTTCGGATTGGGGGATATGCTTGAAAGAGGAGAACATTTGACATGGGTCACACTTATGGATGAGGTCCTATGCATCTTGTAACAAGGTCGACCAGTAATACCCATGGTTGAGGATCTTTCTTGCTAGCGACCTGCTGCCCATGTGGCAACCTCCAACACCTCCGTGCATTTCTTTGAATGTGTACTTGGATTCTTCGGGGGTCAGACACCGAAGATATGATCGTGCATGAACCTTCGTGTATGGTTGCTTGAAGAGCTCCTCCTCGACAAGCACGAATCTTTCTGCTATGGCTAGGGTTTTTTGATCCTCATACTGGTCTTGCGGTAGTTCGCCCTTTCTCAAGAATTTTATGATTAGATCCATCCAGATTGCTGACTGCGTTAGCTGTTCGAGGAAAAGGACTTTGGGATTCTCTTTCTCGATGCTCGGTCAAACAAGGACCTCTACCAGCACTGTGCGATCAAGACCTTCGAAAGAATAGGATCCCAACTTGGATAACATGTCAGCTTCGCTATTCTGTTCGCACAGTTTCCGAACTATTGAAGTCTCTTCGAAGTCTGCCAAGAGGAGCCTAACATGCGCCAAGTATTGGACCGTTTGGGTGTCCCTGGCCTCGTATTACCTACATACTTGATTGACCACAAGTTGAAATCGCTGAAGGCCTTGACCTATTTGCCCCTGCTTTACGGACCATGAGGAATTCAATGATAAGTGATTTGTATTCGACTTCATTATTGGAGGCCCGAAAGTTTAAGTTCAAGGAGTATTGGAGGACGAAGTTTTCTAGTCCGTTCAATATTACGCATGCCTCGCTTCCATCTTCGCAAGAGGAACCGTCAACATAGAGTTCCCATACCGGCTCATCCTCTTGGACTTTGGATGTTTCTAGAATAGTAGTTTTTCCATTTTCCTGCTAAATGATTAGCACTCGGTGATGAACTCGGCGAGTGTCTGCTCCTTTATAGAGGTCCTTTGCTTATAGTTGATATTGTGCTGACTAAACTTGATGGACCACTTGATCAACCGACTGGAGTTCTCTGGCTTGTTGAGGACCTGCTTTAGGAGCTGGTCCATGAGGACATGGATGGAATGGGCCTGAAGTAAGGCCGGAGCTTCCTGTAGCCATGACCAGGGCATATTCTACCTTCTCCATTTTTGCATAACGGAGTTCAGCATCGCAGAGTACTTTACTTACATAATAGATGGGCCTTCGCGCCTCGTCATCTTCTCGAACCAGGACCACACGGAGGGCGTGCTTAGATGCCGCCAGGTTGAGGTAGAGGACCATACCCGGCTCTAGTTTGCTGAGGATAGGGAGGTTGGCGAGGTATTCTTTCAACCGGTCGAAGGTCTACTGCTGATATTCTCCCCACTCGAAGCTCTTTGCACCCCGAAGTCCTTGAAGAATGGAAGGGATTTTTCTCCAAACTTCAAGAGAAATCTTTCGATGGCCGCAAGTCAACCAATGAGCCTCTGGACCTCCTTGACGTTCTTAGGAGGGGCCATGTCTAGGATGGTTCGAATTTTTTTGGGGTTCACCTCTATCCCTCGCTGGCTGACCATGAAGCCAAGGAACTTTTCCGAAGTGAAGCCGAAGGTGCATTTAGAAGGGTTGAGCCTCATGTTGTGCTTTCTTAAGACTCTGAAAGCTTCCTCGAGGTCCTTCACATGGTCCTCTCCCTTAAGACTTTTGGTGAGCATGTCGTCCATGTATACCTCCATATTTCAGCCAATTTGATCTTTGAAGACCCGGTTCATTAGCCTTTGATAGGTGACTCCTGTGTTTTTGAGGTTGAAAGGCATCACGTGGTAGTAATAGAGCTCTTGGCTTGTTACGATGGAAGTCTTTGGAATATCTAGAGGAAACATCCAGATTTGGTTGTATCCGGAGAATGCGTCCATGAAGCTAAGGAGCTCTTGCCCGGACGTCGCATCGATCAAGGTTTTATGCTTGGAAGGGGAAAGATGTTCTTCAGACAAGCGTTGATGAGGTATGTGTAGTCAATACAGATCCTCCATTTCCCGCTAGCTTTTTTAACCATCACGATGTTGGCCAACTACTTCGAGTAATTGACCTCTTGGATAAAGCGAGCAAAGAGGAACTTTTGAACTTCTTCTTCACAGCTTACTGCCTCTCGGGCACGAATTTTCGGTGCCTCTGTTGTACTGGCTTGGAGTCTAGGTTGACACTCAAAGATATGTCTTTCGTTTGTTTGTTTTTATTCCCTTTGAGATAATAGATTTATGTATTGTTCTTTCAGTATAAGTTAGCTCACCACTATCACCAGACTTATGGATGTATGTATGTATCGATGATTTGAGAAATCCATTCATCATCTGAACTCTGCTCCACTGGATTAGGTAAGGTTGTCATGTATCTATTTTCTATGGAGTCGGTTCTTTCTACCAGCATCTTTTATTGTTCGTTGGGATGAGTGTGGTAAGCTTTACATGTCGAATATTTGCTGAAATTATGTATAGGTGCAATTATAAGATGGTTACGATTTTACATTTTGTGTTTTTTTAACCATGTTATTTTGGATATATTTTTTTTTTTTTGAGGAAAAGGTGGAATAATGCCACCCTGTTTCATTAATAAGTGATTAATAAACAACCCCGAAGTCTCGGGGAAAAAAGACAAGTACAATGCAGTAAACATGACCCCCAACAAAACCCTGGGGGGTGGGTTACAACATCCCGCCTAAAGGCAACCAAAATAGAACTACAACATACTAGGACCTGATACAACAAATGTGATAGTGAGGCGAGAGTCCTTTCATCAGTCAAGAGTTGGCCCAATCTCTATCTCCTCGTCATCAAAATCATCCACCTGGAAAACCCTTGCAATCCTCCCTCTTGCACCTGAAGCAGCAACAGAAGCCCAAAAGGAGATTAGATGCATGATATGAGTAAGACTACTAGAAATGGAATTACATGAAGCACGGAAATAAAAGTTGTTCCTATCTAGCCATAACACCCATGTGGTAGCCGCAATGGCAATGAACCAAGCGTCTTTCATATCGTGACGGGCTGATGCAAATCTAGAACCAACCCACAGTTCCTCATAGTCCCTTGGGAAGTCACTTGTTCCTAGTGCTCTCAGGACCTCTATCAGGACGGCCTTGCTTCTAGTGCAATGAAGAAACAGGTGATTCAGAGTCTCCACTTGTGTGTTGCAGAACCCGCAATTGGTCGCAATGTGGGGCTGCCTCTTGGCAAGGTTCTCTCTAGTGAGAATGGCATTGTTGAGCACAAGCCATAGGAAGACTCTAATTTTCAGAGGAGTTTTCGTCTTCCAAAGTACCGCTGCCCAGCTGGGCCTGCATCCTCGGAAGTGAATCCGGTGGTACAATGATCTAACCGAGAACACTCCCTTGTTCTCGAGATCCCAATGCAAATAATCTGGGCCTTGGGCACATATTACCCCAGCCTGGATTATGCGCGTTTGTAATTCATGCAGTTGCTGTGACAAACTTGGCGAAAGAGTTCCTTGGAATGACGGTCTCCAAGATCCCTTTTTCCAAGTATCTGCCACCGAGATATTCGGCCGATTCGTTTTAGCAAACAGCTCTGGAAAGCCATCTTTAAGAGCATGAGGACCGCACCATTTGTCCCACCAAAATCTAGTGGTTCGACCGTTACCGATCAAAGACGAGGTTGCCGAGTTGAAAGGTCCGCTGGCTTTAGCAACTCCTTTCCAGAAGCGGGAGACCTTGGAACCTACTCGAAAGCCTAGACTTCTTGTCCCTTTCCCCCGAAGGTAAGGTTGGATGAATTCCTGCCAGCCTTCTCCGCCTTGATGGAACACCTTCCACCACCACTTTCCCAGGAGCGCCAGGTTCATATCTCTGAGATCAAGGATGCCTAGCCCTCCGTGTCTTTTTTTCATGCAAGCGATATTCCATTTAATAAGGTGGTATCCTCCCTTATCTGAATCTGCCCCTTTCCAAAGGAATCTTTTCCTGATACGATCAATCCTTTGGATCACCCACTTCGGGAGTTCAAAAAAGGACATGTAGTAAATGGGCAGATTGGATAAAACAGAATTGATGAGTACCACTCTGCCCCCCAGCGATAGAGATTTGCCTTTCCATCCGGACAGTCTGTCCTCCACCCTGTCTATAATAGGTAACCAGTCAGCCTTAGTGAGCCGCCCTGGGCGAAGCGGAAGCCCTAGGTATTTAATTGGGAGCTCTTCTATCACGCAGTTGAGAATGGTGGCATGCTCCCGAGTTTCAGCTTCTGAGAGTGAGATAAGCACAATCGCACTCTTGTGGAAGTTAATTCTAAGGCCTGACCAGGCTTCAAAGCAGTACAGGACCCCTTTAAAGCATATAGTTTCCGCTCTATTCCCATTACCAAAGATAAGGGTGTCGTCAGCGTATTGAAGAATCGTGCATCCCTGATTGGCATTGCTGCTAGCCACAGGTGTGATCCATCCTTTCCTTTGACAATTCTGTAGCATTCCTCTGAGCACATCTGCTACAATAGTGAATAGAAGTAGGGACAGCGGATCCCCCTGACGGAGCCCCTTCTTACACGGGAACGATGGCCCGGCTCTCCCGTTCACTGAGATTGCCGTTTTGCTGGAGTGTAAGCACTGTTTAATTCTGTAAGCACTATTTTGGATATATTTGCTTATACATATGTGTGGTTTCTTCTTGATAATTCTGATTCTCAAAAATGGAAGCCAGATTGAAAACCAGTTGTAACAGTGTACTTCTGGCCAATCAAGATCTTGATCTCAGGTGTTCCTTTTTAAAATATTGTATATTCTATACATTACCTATCAAGTCAGCATTGAATGCTGACTTGAAATTGGCACAGTACTCCATCTGTTCTCATTATATTAACTAGTACTTCCCATGTGCATTTCACGTTTTAAACTTTTAATAAACATAAAAAATTTTAAGTAAAGAGTATATAATGGGAGAGTTGGAGTTGCAAATGCATTGCACGTTTTAACAATCATAAAAAAAGTTAAGTAAAGAAGTATATAATAATAGAGTTGGAGTTGCACCTGCGTTGCATGTTTTAATAAACATTTTTTTAAGAAAAGAGTATGTAGTGGGAGAGTTGGAGTTACACGTGCAGTGCATGTACGTTGGTAGATTTAGAACTCTAACTCTCCCATTATAATATTGATAGATAGATTTGAGACATTTTAGCTAATGACGGGACAACCAATGAAATTTTACAGCAACAACCTTCCTATATTGTACTATTAGCTTTCTTCTGTTGTACAAAGTTTGTTGCCTCCTTAATTAGCAATGTCTTGAAGATTATGTGATTTTACAGAGTGCGCTTAAGTGCAAATATACATCAATAACATATTATAGGAAAAAGTACAACTACATATGGTTTCTGAATTTTTCACTTTTCAAGGCCTCTTTCTATATTATGTTCGCATATTCGATTGCTTGCATTCTCTAAATTTTCCTGAACTTAAAACTCACATTGAAGGAGCTAAGAAATACAGATTTTTATTGGGTATAAATTCTGTTCTTTAAAGTCACCATTTATTTTCTAAATTATGTGATTTTATACCATTTAAATTCTTGCATTTTTAAAAATCTAATTGAAGTTTACTTCGATTCAAAGAGGTAATAAGGAAAAAAAACAATTCTATTTTGTCAATATTCTGTTCTTTACCGTCATCATTTATATTCTAAGTTAATATGATTATACACCTATTAAATTGTTGTATTAAGAAAGCTGAACCTTTAGTACCTCATGTCAAAACAGTATGGTTTTGTTTCATTTTTCACAGATATCTGCAGCCTTTTTTCCCCAAACAAAAACCATCATATTCGGGCATAATGTAATAGATTACCACATAAAAGATTGTTCTTTTATACTATTTACCGTTAATGTACAATCAATTGAGTTTCTAAAAGCTGTTTCATATATTATTATGTTTCTTTATAAAAGTTGGGTTTCCCCCTCGTATTAATGATATAACGAATGCTATTAAAACTGTTTGTTCTGGATCAGGTACTTTTCATTTAAGTGTTCGCCTTTTTCTCAAATATTCATTAGTTCATACACTGTACTTGTCACGCCCCGCTTCCCAAAAATACAGAATACGGGCACGTAACACAAGCCCAGCGAATGAATAGAATCATCCTTAAACTGTTTCAGAAATCTTTACAATATATATCACAGACAGTATATCAGAGTCAACATATATCAGAGTCAATATAGATATCACAGTCAGAAGCAAAGAGCGGAACCAACATTCATCATTGAGATAATTTTACCAACAGGAATTAATTGAAACCAAATATCTTGTTCTCAAATAAAAACAGAGTCTGGAACAAATATTCTGGGTCACATCATCCAAATACAAATAATACTCAAGTCTCAAGTACAGGAATCATCAAGTTCACGAATACAGAATAAAGTTCTAACAGAAATAATAATCAGCAACTAATACTGCGAACCACCAGTACTTTCTTGAATCTGTCCACCGTAATCTGCAATCATCGAATGCAGGAAAAAGGAAAAGAAGAAAACACAGTACCCGTCAATGGCAAGTCCGGGTCACAAATAGAATAGGATAAAAGCACATGGACACTATCTAACCACAGGATATACTAACAGATGTAGGTAAACATATGTCAACAGCTAAACAGGTAACATGTATAATTATCAGGTATTCAGGTAATCAGGTAAATCTGTCTCAAGTATCAGGAAAACAGGTAACAGGAATATTAGGTACAGGTAACAGGATATATCATGTAACAGGTAATCATGTATTAATATCTTGTATTATTATTACTATCTAGGTAACACTTCATGTGCCATCTTTTTATCACATGGTTGTTACAGTCAATGCAGTTTCGTTTCAGATTTCATAGTGGACCATAGAGGGCAGTATACTCAGGTACAGGAAAACAGGTAACAGGTTCATGAATCAAAACAGGTACACGAATCATCCAATTCATGCATCAACAGGTTCATGAATCAACAGGTACACGACCAACAGGTACGTGCATCAACAGGTAACAGGTACATGACCAAAAGGTACGTGCAGCAACAGGTAACATGTACATGAACCCAAAGGTATCATGCATCAACATGGGAAATACGGGCCCCCTTCTGAGTACACGTTTCTGAACTATCCTCTATTAGATCTTTCCCTTAAACCCCGACTTAGTTACTTTTATTATTAAGATCATCATCAGGCATGAGAGTGTACTAAATAATGTCAAACTAACAGATTATAATCAGGTTTAGACTCAGGGAATTAAATGTAAGTATAGGTACCAAACATTCACAAATACGAGCAAAATGGTATATGTTTATAAACAGGACAGCAAGACCAGTCTGTACAAAAACAGTGATCCAAAGATCTACAGGCATGCAAATCATAATCCGTCAAAGGATTTGGAAACTAGACTTTCACACGCTTCTAACGGATATAATAATTCTATATACTAGTTCACAACATCTCAACTTAAAACACATTCCAACACAGTTTTCATGTACAGCCAGAAAACAGGGGAATAACTTAAACCACATGAAAACAGCATACAAAGTCATTAACTAAATCCACGAAAATTCTGGGGTAATCCCCTATAAGTATGGTCTCAAAATAATAATTTTCATATTTTACCAGAAAGTATAGATATGTTTTCAAAAATAGAAAATAACACATACCACAGTTTTGATGGATCTGGAATTCTTCAACACCGCTGTACAAAATCATGCATATCTTGCTCACAGCGCATCAAAATCCACTTCCGCCAAAACAGGATGAAAGTATACACAATTACCCAACTTTCATATCTCACATAAAATATTCATACAGTAATTAGAAATAAGGTGAACACGGCATTCAACATACAATCACACACAGTTTACAGAAAAAGCGATCTATAGAAAAGGATGTAAGGCATCACTCAAAACTCATCTTTTAATTATCACAAAAATCAGAGAACTACCTAACATCATGGTGAAACCCTGGATAAAATCTTGTGGCATGAAATTATGTCTAACTTGGATCTTGAAAATAAATTGGTGATAAAATCTATCCCGAAATGAATCTGGGAACTACCGGCATACAGTTACTAAAATAATCATAACTAATTCATACGAACTCCAAACGAGGTGAAACCAGTGGGATTAGAAATTAGATTCGATGATATAAAATTTACTCAGAAATAGCCATGTTGAGATTCGGACTCTAATCCAGTTAAAAACAACAATTAATCCAGTTCAATCCAAATTTCCAGATTTCTCAACTAAACTTCAAAACGTCATAACTTCCTCAAAAATCATCCAAACTCTTCCAAAATCAAAAAGCTGTCTACCCATTGTTCAAATGTCATAATGGAGGGTATCTAATATATCAAAATCTAGTATTTCTCATATGGGTGTTCAAACAAACATCAGATACACAATATGTCGCATACGCGATCAAAATCGCGTTTGGGTGATTCCTAAGGCACAATCCTATCAAACTTCATGTCCTAAGTCGTCTATGGCCTGTTTTGAACAATAGAGACGAAACTTACAATTAAAAATATGATCTTTGTCCGTCTCTAGTCTCAACCTATCCTATGTGTGAACTTTCTACTTGTATCAACCCAAGAAATTTAAGTACAAGTTACTTGCCTTTTTGTGATGACGAACGCGACAAATCCAAGCCTTTCAAAGAAAACCCACGCGCAAGACGCCTTCTAACGCGATTTCGTGCGAAACCCACGAACAAAACGCGCCAACGGTTGATCTCTTTGACACACGAACCAAAGTGGGAGATGCCCACTTGTCAAATCAGCGAAGAGAGGTGTAAAGGTGCTGTTTTGGTGGAGGGTGGTGCTAGTTTGGTGCTTGCCGGCCACAAGAAGAAGGAGAGACGAGGTAGAATCGAGGTGAAGTAGTATAGAAAGATGGAGAGGGAAGGTATGGGTGATCGGCCAAGGCAAGAGAGATCAAGGGGATGTCGGCCTAGGGTTGAAGAAGGCAGGCCGGGATTGATTCAAGTGGAGGCCGGTTTGGAATAGGAGAGGGAGAGAGAAAAATATTAGGGTTAGGGATTAATTAGTATTAGGGGTATATATAGGAGATCAAATGTGGGTTAATGGGTAGTGGATATCAATAGGAAATAATAGGTATACAATTGGGTAATGGATATTGGGTAGATTTCAAATGGGGATATAAAATACAATGAATCCTATGACTCCTAAAAATCTCCTTAAGGCCAAAAAACTCAAATTGGTCAAAACTCTCCTAAAAATCCACCATGACCCTAAAATAATATTTATACATGAACAGGATCAAGAATTTAAGAAAAAGAGCTCAAAATGTCGAAAAACGGCCAAACGACGCACAATCAACAAAAGGAGGTCAAAACTGCCAGAAAAATATTATAGAATAAAGATAATTAATTTTATTGTTCCGAAAAATACGATAGAAAATAATAATTCAAAAAAATGAAAAATACCCTCAAAATACCAAAAGTGAAAAACAAGGGTTACAATCCTACCCCCCTACAAGAAAATTTCGTCCTCGAAATTAAAAAGAAAGGTACATAGGATAATCCTAAGCAAACCAAACAGCCAAAAGCAAAACAAACAACTACTCAAACAAGTGAGGAAACTTCTTCTGAATTTCCTCCTCCAACTCCCATGTCGACTCACCAGGCGAGTGAGGATTCCAAGCAACACGAACCAGCTTAATGACCTTGCTCTTAAGCACTTTCTCCCGCCGATCAACAATAGCAACTGGCGGAATCTCACGAGTCAAATCCGGCCTAACGGTCAACTCTGAATAGTCGATCACGTGGCTCTCATCTCGGATATATCTCCTGAGTTGTGAGACATGGAAAACATCGTGCACTCCTGATAAAGCTGGCGGCAATGCGAGACGATAGGCCATCTTGCCTACTCGCTCCAAAATCTCGAACGGTCCAATAAACCTCGGGCTAAGCTTGCCCCCGCCACCGAACCGAATGACACCGCACCACGGCGATATCTTGAGAAAAACATGGTCACCAACTGCGAACTCCAACGCCCTGCGATGAACATCAGCCCACCGCCTCTGCCTGTCCTGAGCTGCCTGCAAGTGCTTCCTAATCTGAACCACTGCATCAACTGTCTTGGTGATCAACTCTGGACCCAACAACTTTCTCTCGCCAACATCATCCCAGCACACTGGCGATCTACACTTCCGCCCATAGAGTGCCTCGAACGGAGCAGCTTTAATACTAGCTTGAAAGCTGTTATTGTAAGAGAACTCTACCATATGCAAATGATCTTCCCAAGACCCACCAAACTGAAGCATGCAGGATCTCAACATGTCCTCAAGAATTTGAATAGTCCGCTCTGACTGTCCATCAGTCTGGGGATGAAAAGCTGTACTGTACTTTAATTTGCTCCCCAAACTACTCTGAAGACTCTCCCAAAACTGAGACCTGAATCTCGTATCCCTGTCGGATACAATACTAACTGGAACCCCATGAAGTCTGACAATCTCTTGCATATACCTCTCAGCAAGGCTCTCAGTAGACTGACCGACACGAAAAGGAATGAAGTGAGCACTCTTCGTCAAACGGTCAACAATCACCCAAATAGCATTATGACCCTTAGGACTCCTCGGCAAAGCAGTCACAAAATTCATGGTGATATGTTCCCACTTCCACTCTGGAATAGGAAGTGGTTGAAGAAGTCCTGCGGTTCTCTGATGCTCCGCTTTAACCTGCTGACAGATCAAACACTGCGAAACAAACCGCGCGACAGCCCTTTTCATACCATGCCACCATAAATGAAGCCTCAAATCCCGATACATCTTAGTACCACCGGGATGAATAGAATACGAAGACTGATGAGCTTCTTCAAGCAACCTCTGACGAACTTCTCCTTTAGGGACACACAACTGGGAACCAAAACGAAAAGAACCATCTGCATGAATAACCATGTCCGGCCTGGACCCAGACTCAATTTCAGCACGAAACTTCTGCAACTGCGCATCGCTAGCCTGCGCCTCTTTAATCTGCTCCACAAGAGACGACTGCAGCTGGAGCGCCAAACAACTCCGACCAGAACTCGGCAACACAACATCAAGCTCCAACCTTCTCATCTGCTCAATGAGATCTTTCTGCTGAGTAAGAAACGAAACCGCTGGTCTCCTGCTCAAAGCATCAGGCACCAAGTTTACTTTACCAGGATGGTATTGCAAACTGATGTCATACTCGGCCATAAGTTCCAACCAACGCCTTTGCCTCATGTTCAACTCCTTCTGGGTGAAGACGTACTTGAGACTTTTGTGGTCTGTAAAGATCTCCACTCGGTCTCCAAGCAAATAATGCCTCCACAGCTTCAAAGCAAAAATCACTGCCGCTAACTCCAAGTCGTGAGTAGGATAGTTCTTCTCATGCGGCCTCAACTGCCTTGATGCATACGCAACAACACGGCCCTTCTGCATAAGAACTGCTCCAAAACCCTTACCAGAAGCATCACAGTGAACTACAAATCCGCCTGAACCATCTGCAATAGTCAACACAGGCGCTGACGTCAGTCTGCTCTTCAACTCAACAAAAGCCACATTGCAATCATTAGACCAACAAAACTTTTGATCCTTCCCAGTCAATATAGTCAAAGGTCCTGCTACCTTCGAAAAATCCTGTACGAACTTCCGATAATAGCCAGCCAAACCAAGAAAACTCCTGACTTCTGAAACTGACTTGGGAATAGGCCAATCCTTCACAGCCTCAATCTTGGCAGGATCCACCGAAATACCATCGCCAGAAACAATATGCCCCAAGAAAGAAATCCTGTCGAGCCAAAACTCGCACTTGCTCAGTTTACCATAGAGTTGATGCTCTCTCATAGTCTGCAGAACCACTCTAAGATGCTCAGCATGATCTTCCCGATTCTTAGAATACACCAGAATATCATCAATGAAGACCACCACGAACTTATCCAGATACTGCGAGAACACCCGATTCATAAGACTCATGAATACAGCCGACGCATTCGTGACTCCGAACGGCATCACAAGATACTCATAGTGCCCGTATCTAGTCCTGAAAGCAGTCTTCGGTATGTCTACAGCCTTCACCTTAACTTGGTGATATCCAGAACGAAGATCCAACTTCGAGAAAACAGAAGCCCCACTCAACTGATCAAACAAATCATCAATCCTGGGCAACGGATACCGATTCTTCACCGTAACTCTATTCAGCTCTTGGTAATCCACGCACATCCGATGACTTCCATCATTCTTATCAACAAAAAGGACAGGAGCACCCCATGGCGAAACACTGGGTCTGATGAAACCCAAATCAAGCAACTGCTGAATCTGCACCTTAAGCTCTGCCAGCTCAACCGGTGCCATCCTGTAGGGACTCTTCGATATCGGTTCTGTTCCAGGCTGAACATCAATACCGAACTCCACTTCCCTATCAGGGGGTAAGCCAGGCAATTCATCTGGAAAAACATCCAAGAAATCCCGAACGACAAGAGGTGCAGCCTCACAGCCTGATTACAATTTCATTGCACAATCCACCTGCTCAACTTCAGTCTTTGCTCGACCAAGAGAAGATTCTCCGGCATGGAACTCAAATTCTGCCCGATTTGGAATTCTGAAGACAACTTTCTTGGCACGGCAATCAATAAAGGCATGGGCTTCTCCCAACCAATCCATACCAAGAATGACATCGAATCCTGAACTTCCAATTATAATCAGGTTGACTTTGAAATCTGCATCTCCAATAGCAACGGAACATTGCCTGCACTCACGGGAACAACTGACAATTCCTCCACCCGTCATGATGTTCCAAGCCTCTGACATGTTGCTGCATTCTAACTGATTGCGAGCGACAAATCGAGAGGAGACAAATGAATGGGTTGCCCCAGAATCAAAGAGAACATATGCAGGAAAAGAGCAAACAAGGATGATACCTGCCACAACTCCTTCAGCAGTCTCAGCATCTGTGGCAGTCAAGTTGAAAGCTTGACCTCTCCTCGGAACAGCGGTCCCTTGACCAACAATCTGGCGTTGAGGAGGAAGTGGTGACCTAACTGGACCACGAGCTGGACCTGCCTGCTGATTAGGACCCCTGGCTGGAAGAGCCATCGATTGAAATGCTTGGGGACAATCTCGCACTCCATGCTCAGTAGAACCACACCTAAAGCATCGGCGATTGGCGCGCCTACATTCCTTGCGATCATGCCCAGGAAAACGACAGAAGTCACGGTAAGCCTTCCTCTGAGAACCAGCAGCAGAGTAAGGAGTTGCCCTGACTGGATGGGCGGGAACAGGCCTTCGGATAGGACCACCAGACCTAGCAGTAGAATGCGGTACAGTCCGCTGAGAAAGGGACGAATCACCACGAGCCTGCTCCTGAGCTCGAGCTGCTTCAAGGGCCTCAGCATAAGTATGCAGACGAAGAGAGACCAAATGCCTCTTGATATCCTGCTCAAGACCATTAGTGAACCTGCGAGCCCTATCCTTTTCAGTTGCCACAAGAACGGCAGCAAAGCGGCTAAGCCTCGTAAACTCAGCAGCGTACTCATCCACTGTCCTGGAACCCTGTTGTAAGAAGTCCATGTTACAACATTCATAATTATCCATGCAATATTGTAACAAATCCAGAATTGAACAACGACTTAACCTGTTTTAGGGCCAAGATTGCTGTTCCATCTCAACCCGAGTACTGTTGGGGAAGAACTTCTCCAAGAATCCCCGAGTAAAGGTAGCCCAAGCAATAGGATTCACCAGGCGCTCAGACTCAGCCATCCACCAAATATGCGCTAAATCCTCCAGCTGGACGGAAACAACGTCCACACGATCAGCCTCTGCAACACGAGCGGCGGCCAACAAACGCTCCGTCCGGATCAGCCACTGTTCAGCCTCCAAAGGCGTCTCAGTGCCAAAAAACGATCGGGATGAAGCCTCATAAAGTCCGTAACTGTCCCTGGGCGAAGCGGAAGAGTTGCCTGCACAGGCGCAACAGGAGGCGGAACCCGAGCAGCTTCAAGTGCAGCCATCACCAGATCACTGTGGTTTTGCTGCTAATTAATCAACCGCTCAAGCACAGTAGTGATAGCCTCAACCGGATCAGCTTGAGATTCAGAGGTAGAACCTTTACGAGCCATAGTGTGCACAAACAGAAAACAGTTAACATCCAGATTCTGTGTTGGTGTCATATTTCAATTTTGCATGCATGGTTGGTGATATATTGCACAGATTCCAGTTCGAGCCAAGTTTGTCTAATATATTAGGCAACTAATACATTAGCCAAACCTGGCTCTGATACCACTCGAAACCCTGTCACGCCCCGCTTCCCAAAAATACAGAATACGGGCACGTAACACAAGCCCATCGAATGAATAGAATCATCCTTAAGCTGTTTCAGAAATCTTTACAATATATATCACAGACAGTATATCAGAGTCAACATATATCAGAGTCAATATAGATATCACATTCGGAAGCAAAGAGCGGAACCAACATGCATCATTGAGATAATTTTACCAACAGGAATTAATTGAAACCAAATATCTTGTTCTCAAATAAAAACAGAGTCTGGAACAAATATTCTGGGTCACATCGCCCAAATACAAATAATACTCAAGTCTTAAGTACAGGAATCATCAAGTTCATGAATACAGAATAAAGTTCTAACAGAAATAATAATCAGCAACTAATACTGCAAACCACCAGTACCTTCTTGAATCTGTCAACCGTAATCTGCAATCATCGAATGCAGGAAAAAGGAAAAGAAGAAAACACAGTACCCGTCAATGGCAAGTCCGGGTCACAAATAGAATAGGATACAAGCACATGGACACTATCTAACCACAGGATATACTAACAGATGTACGTAAACATATGTCAACAGCTAAACAGGTAACATGTATAATTATCAGGTATTCAGGTAATCAGGTAAATCTGTATCAAGTATCAGGAAAACAGGTAACAGGAATATTAGGTACAGGTAACAGGATATATCATGTAACAAGTAATCATGTATTAATATCTTGTATTATTATTACTATTTAGGTAACACTTTATGTGCCATCTTTTTATCACATGGTTGTTACAGTCAATACAGTTTCGTTTTAGATTTCATCGTGGACCATAGAAGGCAGTATACTCAGGTACAGGAAAACAGGTAACAGGTTCATGAATCAAAACAGGTACACGAATCATCCGATTCATGCATCAACAGGTTCATGAATCAACATGTACACGACCAACAGGTACGTGCATCAATAAGTAACAGGTACACGACCAAAAGGTACGTGCAGCAACAGGTAACAGGTACATGAACCAAAAGGTATCATGCATCAACATGGGAAACACGGGTCTCCTTCCGAGTACACGTTTCTGAACTATCCACTATTAGATCTTTCCCTTAAACCCAGGCTTAGTTACTTTTATTATTAAGATCATCATCAGGCATGAGAGTGTACTAAATAATGTCAAACTAATAGATTATAATCAGGTTTAGACTCAGAGAATTAAATCAGTAAGTATAGGTACCAAACATTCACAAATACGAGCAAAATGGTATATGTTTATAAACAGGACAGCAAGACCAGTCTGTACAAAAACAGTGATCCAAAGATCTACAGGCATGCAAATCATAATCCGTCAAAGGATTTGGAAACTAGACTTTCACACGCTTCTAACGGATATAATAATTCTATATACTAGTTCACAACATCTCAACTTAAAACACATTCCAACACAGTTTTCATGTACAGCCAGAAAACAGGGGAATAACTTAAACCACATGAAAACAGCATACAAAGTCATTAACTAAATCCACAAAAATTCTGGGGTAATCCCCTATAAGTATGGTCTCAAAATAATAATTTTCATATTTTACCAGAAAGTATAGATATGTTTTCAAAAATAGAAAATAACACATAACACAGTTTTGATGGATCTGGAATTCTTCAACACCGCTGTACAAAATCATGCATATCTTGCACACAGCGCATCAAAATCCACTTCCGCCAAAACAGGATGAAAGTATACACAATTACCCAACTTTCATGTCTCACATAAAATATTCATACAGTAATTAGAAATAAGGTGAACACGGCATTCAACATACAATCACACACAGTTAACAGCAAAAGCGATCTATAGAAAAGGATGTAAGGCATCACTCAAAACTCATCTTTTAATTATCACAAAAATCAGAGAAATACCTAACATAATGGTGAAACCATGGACAAAATCTTGTGGCATGAAATTATGTCTAACTTGGATCTTGAAAATAAATTGGTGATAAAATCTATCCCGAAATGAATCTGAGAACTACCGGCATACAGTTACTAAAATAATCATACTAATTCATACGAACTCTAAACTAGGTGAAACTAGTGGGATTAGAAATTAGATTCAATTCTCTACAATTTACTCAGAAATAGCCATGTTGAGATTCGGACTCTAATCCAGTTAAAAACAACAATTAATCCAGTTCAATCCAAATTTCCAGATTTCTCAACTAAACTTCAAAACGTCATAACTTCCTCAAAAATCATCCAAACTCTTCCAAATTCAAAACGCTGTCTACCCATTGTTCAAATGTCATAATGGAGGGTATCTAACATATCAAAATCTAGTATTTCTCATATGGGTGTTCAAACAAACATCGGATACACAATATGTCGCATACGCGATCAAAATCGCGTTTGGGTGATTCCTAAGGCACAATCCTATCAAATTTCATGTCCTAAGTCGTCTATGGCCTGTTTTGAACAATAGAGACGAAACCCATAATTAAAAATATGATCTTTGTCCGTCTCTTGTCTCAACCTATCCTATGTGTGAACTTTCTACTTGTATCAACCCAAGAAATTTAAGTACAAGTTACTTGCCTTTTTGTGATGACGAACGCGACAAATCCAAGCCTTTCAAAGAAAACCCACGAGCAAGACGCCTTCTAACGCAATTTCAAGCGAAACCCACGAACAAAACGCGCAAACGGTTGATCTCTTTGACACACGAACCAAAGTGGGAGATGCCCACTTGTCAAATCAGCGAAGAGAGGTGTAAAGGTGCTGTTTTGGTGGAGGGTGGTGCTGGTTTGGTGCTTGCCGGCCACAAGAAGAAGGAGAAACGAGGTAGAATCGTGGCGAAGTAGTATAGAAAGATGGCGAAAAACGGCCAAACGGCGCACAATCAACAAAAGGAGGTCAAAACTGCCAGAAAAATATTATAGAATAAAGATAATTAATTTTATTGTTCCGAAAAATACAATAGAAAATAATAATTCACAAAAATGAAAAATACCCTCAAAATACCAAAAGTGAAAAACAGAGGTTACAGTACTTGTTCTTTTAAAGATTCGATGTTCAAATAACATAATACTTGCCTACATCTTATAGATTGCTTTGTTTTTAATTTGGGCTTTTCCTTCAAGAATCTCCTTCAATATTTATTAATACAGAATTTGTGGTGACTCTTTTTTTAAACAAGTGATCGTGAAACATAAAACTTGCCTAGAGCATCAAATATGTTACTTTCTTAGATTCACTGTAAATGGTCACTATTTATGGACAAGAAGCAAACCAACCTCTTTTCTTCTTCTTCTTCTTCTTCTTCTTTTTTTTTTTTTTCTTTCTTCTTTCGTTGTCCCATTTTTTAAATTTCGCAATTGCATAACATGTATTCCTCGGGATTTATTAATTGCTTTTAACCTTGCAATGCGTAATTTACATCGATTTTATGTTTTATTGGTAGGAGATAGATACACTAAGGATCTTCCTACTTTCCAGGCAACCCGATGCTACATACACATGTGCATGCTTGCGGTTGACTGTCCTTTTTGTCCATTTTTGCTGCATACATATAATATATGCATATTTCCAATCTACTGACCTTTTTTCTACTCATTACAGTGACATTTTTTTTTGCGATTACCATTACTTTGTGTCATTCTATGTTTCTATCCTATCGAGATATTCATCTGGGGTGTACCCGTATGAAATATTCTTTAGGTTACATGGCAAATGAGCATTAAATCCTGATTTTAAACTGGTTGCAAAACACTGCTATTTTTGCACAAATTATTTGTTATTCTCATTATATCCAGTTGGGATCTTTTAGATCATGACGAAAAAGCCAAAGAAATTTTACAGAAACGTTCTTCTAAACTTTGCACATTTAACCTGTTTCCTTTATAAAAAAATTGATATCTCCCTAATTAGTAATATCTCGAAGGAAAATGTATGTGTAGAGTGCCCCAGAATCTCCGTCATCGGACATCCGTGACACAACCAGAATCTTTACCTTCAAATGCATCTCAACACAATAAATAACACGGAAATTTAAATACTTTTATTGTCATCAGAGCTATTACATCTATAATTACAAATATCAATTTGTCATATCAAACTGTAATGCCCCCCCCCCCCCCCCCCCCCCCCCCCAATTCTTTTTTTTTTACTCCAAATTCAATTCTTTCAATTTCTATATCACTTTAAACACAAAATAAGATAGTTATATTTCAAAGAAAATTTTGGCAAAATTTCTCCTGAAATTTCTGCCCCAAAACTCAAAAAGCTTACGGATTTCTGCTCTAGATTCCGTAGCTCACATCACAGGTAATAATATCATGGACTCCCCAGGCCAAAATGAGCAGAATCACATAGGCAATATAAATATCATGCTTTGGGGGCCAAACTCATAATAGGATATCAATTATCAATTAAAAACTATAAATTCCTTTCAAAACGTAGTAAAGTTTTTAGAAAATAACTTATAAAACATATCACAGGGCCCGGTACTCCACAACGAGATGGGTACGGGTCAAAAACATATCATGCCACTTCACACTATACTCATCATCATCATCCACATACTTATACATCTAAAATACAATTTAAATCATAAATTTCACTATTCACATAATTAAACTTTAAACAACAATTTTAAAATAAAAGCTCCACTCCACAGAATCATGAATCTACACCTCCCCTCCGCACTGCTGAGGACCTGTAACAGTAGGGGATCTAGGGTAGTCCAGGGACTCCTAACCCCCCAAACACTAAGGGATTAGCCATTTTCTGGTGAGTATATAATTTACTAATTAAGCAAATAAATTAAACTTTATAAGTAAAAACAGAACGAACTTACGAATACCAAGATAATCAAAATTTACCTAAAATCTGAACATGTAAACATCATAAATGGGATTTCACATCAAATATTCTCTGGGTCATCACCTGTATGTATATCTATACCCGCTCATAACATACTTATCTTTAGTTTGGAAATCATTCACAAATTAGTCGCGTAACACCCATCGCTTTATGCCTTATACAAATATTCCTATAACTTTACTTTCCCATAAAGCTCTATATTCACAAATAACTCTACTTTCACATAAACTTCACCTCATTTACCATTCATTTGCATTTACAAACTCGCAACATATATTCTTTCGTACTCATCTTCATTTATAAACATGTTCTTTCCAATCGAATATCACATAATATCGCATTCATTCATTTCTTACAACATATATCATCACGTCTCGTAATACATCACTTTCACACTCATTATACACTTCAACTATCACATTCACAATTCATCTTGAATGGAAAATAAACGTGTATCCTGATTTTCTAGTGTTCGTGTATGCCATAACATGAAGTATAATACAAAATACAGAGTACAGAACAGATGCACTTAATCTAATTTTAACAAAATTCTGAACACACATGCATCTCATACTATATGTGCCCCAGATTAAGCCGTTTCTCCAGTTCAGGAATTTGAACCCTCGATATGCAATGCATTCTAATTCGGTCCACTTCCTGTTCTTGCTAGTATGATATGGTTGAGGAGGAATCCTAAGGTTGCATGTTGTTTTGTTGGGAATGAACATTGTTGTAATTAGGACTAAGTCTATGAAAAGATTGGATTTTTTGTTAATCAAGAAGGAAAGTAGAACCTTATATTAGTTTAATAGAGAGAAACCCAATTATAATTAAAAAGTATCAAGTAGAAATTTATCTTTGGAAGAGAAGTAATCAATAGAACACAATGTTATTTTTGTAAACTTTTTGGTATAAATGAAAGAAGTATTTGTATGAAAAATGAGAGTTAAGTGTTTTTAAAATCTTAAGTTACTGTATAAATTCAAAATTTCGGATTTTAGTCGCTGAACAGTCAACCGACTATGCCTTAACAGTCGACTGTCCTGACTATTTAATTTTTGACTTTTTTATCCTTACTGAACAGTCAACCGACTATGCCGTAACAGTCGACTGTCCTGACTATTTTATTTTTGAGTTTTTAATCCTCGCTGAACAGTCGACCGACTATGCCTTAACAGTCAACTGTCCTGACTATTTAATTTTCTACTTTTTAATCCTCGCTGAACAGTCAACCGACTATGCTTCAACAGCCGACAGTCCTGACTATTTTGATTTCTCACGTTTTAAATTGTCTTTGGATAAAAATAAATGTTTTGTTTAAAAGAGTTTGAAAAGAGATTTGATAACGGGAAAATGAAAGTATGAACGTTAGATTTAGTATTGGTAAAATGAGATTAAGAAAATTAAGTGGAAAGAATGAAGAATGAATGTGACAAGTTAGAAAATGAATTTAATTGTCTTATGCATGAAAATTGTACATTAAAGTGAAGTCAAATATCATGATGAATTATGAAAAGTCTTATGAATATGAATACACAATGCTATGAACGTGAAATGGAATTGAAAGCTAGATGGTTGCTAAGCCTTATACCGGCATTGAAAGATATTTTTGAGATGAGATATTGAATAGAAACGACCAAGTTTGGTCATGTTGTTGATTGATGTTTAAGACCGGTATAGAGGAAAGAGCTAACTCTAGGAATTGATTTTATTCATGATTCAAATAAACTAAGGACTAGATACATAGTGGTGATGTGACGAAAGTAAGAGAAAAAACACGAGTATGCGGGCCATCGGATTGGTGGTGTGAAAGTGATTCACAGACTGCCTGCTTGATGCGTCAAGACATGGCGTTAGCACTACTCCGAAATTATCGTTCCGGTGGCGACGCTTGTGGGGTGTTTCGGGTGGTGCCATCGTTCCATGTCGGATGTTGAAATGTCCATAATCTGCTTGCAAGATGCGTCATGTCAGTGCGTGAGATTTCTCTCCAGACTGTCTGAACATGGGTTCGTAACTCATAGAACATCTAGGATACTTATCGTAATTACCGTAGTAGTTAAAGTAATGGCGAAGGATTGAACCCTACAAGATGAAGAACGATTAAGGGCTTACTCTCGGACCTATGTAGTATGGTATGCATAGAATCCGAACAAGTGCGCATTAGTGTCATATAATATAAACAACTACATTAAGGACTAAGTGTACAGCACAACACGACATCAATAGGATAGTCCCCGTAGTTTTGTTTGTGATAAGTGTGTGCTTTCTAAGTAGGAGAAAATTGATGTTTTATATCCTTGCGTCAGCTGAATGAACTAACGAGCCCACAGTTTTATGCAGGATAAAGAGATTGACAAGATTAAAGTATGCATGCTTCTTAAAGAATGTTTCAAGTGTTATATATTTTACTCATGCAATTATTGTAAATGACTTCCGCTGTTTAAATGTAATTCAAGACGTAACTCTGATGTAATAAAAGTTTTAATTTCCTTGTAAAATTGTACGAAGAGAAGTGTAAAGATTATGTGGAACTTCGAATTCAGTCTGTTTTGAAATTCGGGGTGTAATAATTGGGTAGCGGGTTAGGATCCAGTAGGACGGGTACAAGGTTTCAATTATGGTAGACTGGGTAGAAAACCAGATCCATTAAGGCAAAATCAAATAAATAAGCAATTAGGCAATGAAATGCAATAGATTAGAACCAATAAATCATCAAGAGAAGAAAATAATTGGCAGTCAAATTGAATCACAAGAATCAAATAATAGATGAATATATATAGGGAAAGAAGAACAATACACGGTTCAGGAAAAAGAAAGCGTACAACAGATAGGATACCCAGGAAAAAAAGAATACAGTACAAAAATACATAAATGGGATACAGGAGTTAAATTAAATGTGCATTGTCACTACAATTCTGAAAAAAAAAACATATATAGGCTTTTATAAATAAAAAATTGGGGGCCCCCAAAAATGGCCAAAAATCGAGGGATCAAGGCAGCCGCCTCTCTCGCCTCTCTTATAGGGCCGGCCCTATCTATGGTTGACTAATCTTTTCTCTTTCTTTTTTCATCGCATCTGCTTCCCTTTACTTCTGCATACTTCTTCATCTTTACTCCTACTTTTCCCTTTGAAACTACTTGCTACAAATTTTACCTTTCTATTGGGCAGTAATCGATCGTCATACTTCATATATTGGTTGTAGTAGTCTATCAAAATATATATATCTATATAATAAAACACAAAGAAAGCTATCAAGTGGCTCACCTTCAATCTCCTCAAAATCAAAGGCTCAGATCTAATCTCACAAAACACATTTTCCCTCCCAAAATTTTAAACCCCAAAATCAAAATTTTCTCCCCAAAAAACTAAAAAACTCATTACTTTATTACTATCTCTCTCTTCTATCTTCACTTTTTCATATTTCTCTCCTTCTTTCTCTCCATATCTCTCTCTCCCATTTTTTCTTTATTTACTTAGAAATTTAGATTTTAAGATTTCAGGTTTGTAAATTTTCAGAATTTTATATTTTTTATTGCACATGTTATATTGAAAATAGCAAATATCTCTTCAACCGTTAAATTTCATCATTTTCCACACTTAAAATTCTAAGAAGTTAGATTTTACACCCTCATTTATAATTATTTTTCAACATATCCTAATGGAAACATGGACTTTTATTTACAACTAATTATTGTCTTACTAGTCAAACTTGAGCTACATAATTGTTGTTTTACTGTTTATAGGGCTTTTCGTGTTTTGTAACGTTCTGAAGACGTACCGTAGGCACGTGCCCACGGGCAAATCTATATATATATATATATATATATATATATATATATATATATATATATATATATATATATATATATATATATATATATATATATATGTTTTTTATCTGTAGCAGGAAACAATAAAATTAACAATGAGCAAATGAAAGTCCTAACTACAGAGAAAGAGAGTCAAATACAAAGGCCAAAGGAAAAGATGAGAAATCAACCTCAAAGTGCTAATAGATATAGTAGAGATCCTAATAAGCTTTTTTCAATGTTTTTCTTACTCTCAAATTTGTTCCATTCTTCAAATGGGTCAATGTTGATCTCAGTGGTTACCTTAAGGCTTGGATTTATTTAATTCTTCAACTTAGCTTCCTCAATTTGGCCCATCTAGGTACGTGTTCAATAGGAAGAATTAAATGTTCTGATCATCAACAAAAAATTTCAGGTATTAACTACAAGGTTTAAAAAAGAAAAAAAAGGAACTACAAAATAAATCTGAGTCACAAAGGGCCAATGAATATTGTTTTCATATTACTCCTTCCCTTTGCATATATAACTATATCAAGAGTTATCTGGAATATGTACTACCCACATGCTAATGTTAAAACTTGCACTACAAACATGAAGGCCAACCCGGCGCTTTTTTTGTCCATTCTCGGGGTTTATAAACGTCGGTGTTGGTCCCCCTGACACTTCGAAATGTGCTGCGGTAAGCGTCGTGCTTGTCCCTGCCGCGGTTGCAGAAGACTTTTCTTGACGTTTTTAAACATCAGGGTATTTTATAAGGATACCAACACTGGGATAAGTTAATTTTGTTAGAAATGAGTGTATTAACACCATTTTCGAACTAGTTTTTGAATAATATTTTGAGTAAGATCCTCAATAAATTATTAAGAGATCTTAATTGATTTGTGTTCTTCTTCGTGAGTAGATCAAAATCATATATTTATTTGCTAAAAACGGTTAAGGGGTGAATGGAAAATTATCTCTTAAAGGGAGACGTTTTCATTTTCGAAAATATAATGAGGGAACATAGTCCCACATCGTAAAAATTAAAGGAATAAGAAGAGGATATATAATAACCTCTTTCTAAGCATTGTTAGATAACTAGACAAGATGCCCTCTCTCGGGCGCACAAGGGGTGCAAATCTCAGACCGAATTACATGCGGCTTGTGTGCGCCCGCACGTCCTGCGGACACGAATGTCGGACCGACATAACCCTACCCCGTGCAGAGCCACTTTTTTGCCCAGTTTTGATTTTTTCCTTTGTAAACGGCTGAAATAAATGCAGAAACGATTTTTTCTACCGTCTTAGTGTAGTATTAAACATTTTGTCTTCGTTTCAATGTACACATTCAACTGATTGCCTGCAGTTACACTGAAGGCATTCAAAGGCATTGACTATTGTCAGCCGTTACCGTGTACGCATTCAATAGATTGTCTACAGTTACACTTAAGGCATTCATAGCCTTGTCTGTCATTACAGTCTCTAACCTAGGCCCTATAAATAGAGCCCCCCCTCACTTTCTTCCCTGCACCAAATCATGTCTCTTCCTCTATGTTATGTTCCGTTCGTAAGTTAATTCGGTGATAGAGTTGTGACGCTGCCTATTCGAGAGCGTTACGCGGTGTCTGCGTGAACACTCTTCGTCGTTGCATCCTGGGAGACAGAAGCCTCAACTAGCTCTAGCGCCCGGACGAGACTAAAACTGTTTTAAGGAGATTGTATGCTACACAAGCCTCGGTGCTCCTCTATTTTAATAATCATCTGGTTTGTAATTTTATTATTTTCATTTTCATTTCATTTTATTGTTTTTATTACTCTCTTCCTTCTCTGGCTTTTGTGCCTCTCAATCATTTGGATTTATTCCTGTCACGCCCCGCTTCCCAAAAAAGAATACGGAATACGAGTACGTGACATAAGTCCAGCGATTGGCTTTCACTATTCATAAGTTGTCAGGATCTTTACAACAAATACGAGAATAAACAAGAGATATGCAAGAGGAATAGTCAACCATGCATGAATAACTGAATTAATATAGTCAACAGGATTATTTGAAACCAGAAACAAGAATACTAAATTTCAAATAATCAGGTCTAGAAAAAAAAACACAAGTCTGGGACAAAATGCCCAATACAAATAATCCAACTAACAAGTTACAATTATTCAAGAACAACAAGAAATAAATAAATGAAGCAAGAATCCAGCCCACTAGAATCTTTCATCACCTACTCCATCGGGCAGCTGGTCACCAAAGTCTCCAAGTGACAAATTTGCAGGAAAATGATAGAGAAAACAAACGTCCGTCAATGCAAGTTACGGGCCGCTTGTATTGCAGGCAACAAGTACAGGAAAAACAAATAGACAAGAATAGAGGAACAGCGGAAGCAAGTATAACATGGAAAGATGTAATAGCAAAATAGAGCAACTAACTCTAAGTTAAGGACAGAACAAGTATCATGGCTAGATAAACGGGTTCAAGTGGCATGTAACAAGTGTCACGTAGCATGCAACGAGTAATGAGTAACAAGTGTCAAGTAATCAAGTATCATGTACAAGTAATCAAGTATCATGTACAAGTAACAAGTAGCAAGTGTCAAGTGATCATGTTGTTCTCAAGTCTTGTATCTAGTCTTATCTAGGTAGCACTTCATGCATCCCAGATTTTTACAACATGATTGCTATATTCATGCAAGTTACGTTTTAGATTCCATAGTGGATCATAGAGAGCAGTAAACTCAGGGACAAGTATCAAATATCAAGCTCCAAGTGTCATGTGTCAAGTGTGCAAGTTTCGAGTAATTACGTGGCAAGTATCATGTATCATGTGTCAAGTGTCAATCTCCAAGTATCAAGTATCAAGCTCCAATTATCAAGTAGGATCTGTGGATCCTCATCCGAATACATGTTTCTGTATTTTCTGCTATTAGATCTTTTCCTTTAACCCCGGCTTGGTTTCTTGTAATTAATATTTAAAGCAAGCATGGACGTTCACAAACAAGTCAAGAAACATAGTAAGACAACAAGGGACAAATACAAGTTGAACAAAGGACACGAACGGATGACAAACGACTTATCAAGGGCTAGGACAACGAAACTTCTAGTTCCAGATAGCAAGATACTACTGTACCAAATCTGAGATTCCCATTGCTACAAACATGCAAATCTAGATCCGTTATATAATCTAGAAAATAGACTCTCGGTCGAATCCAACACATATATACAAGTCACATAATAATCATAGAAACATGGCTCAAAACAGAATCATAAACAGAAAACATTTTAAGCCAGAAATCACAAGGTTGTATTCACCAGCATGAAAACGGCATAAAAACTTATTGATTAAATCCAAGAAAAACCTGTAGTATTCTCCAGTATGTCTAGTATCAGAAAATATAATTTCATAATATTCCAACAGAAATAGTATAGTCAAATAAATTCGGGAAATAGCAAGATGCAGCCAGTTTGTAAATCTAAAATTCTTGACACAGCAGTACTAAAACAGCGATAGATTACAAAGTATAACTCGAAATCCAAATTTGTAAAATGGGTGATAAAATTGATACAACATGATACATTTTATATTTACAGAGTTTTTACCAACAGCAAATAGAATCAGGTTGAAAACATGGTTATTTACTGGACAACATGCAAAACTGAAGATATAGTACTTTGTTCACAGGCATAGAATAGTTTATAAATGTCATCAAATAAATCTATAAAAATTTGGGGTTAATCTCAGTCAAGTCTAGTCATAGCCAGCAAAATATTAGATCCAAATCTTATCTTTAGCATCAGTATTAAAATAAATAATTACACCAAAATCACAGAAAACAGAATCTGAAATTTCTAACACATCTGTAGCAAAACAGCAATAACTCGCTACTCACAAATTAAAACTGAGATTTTTCGGGAATTCTGGAAAATAGACAGCGATGTCTAAGATATACATTCACAAATTTATTTGATTTATTGATTTCAACGGGGACTAAAATACTGAAACAAAACGAGCCAACAACAAAAACAGAAATCTCTTCTTATGCATTATATCAAATAGTTCATGTGTAACACATCCAAATTATAACAAAATACAAAATATTGTATAATAGATGTCCAAAATAACATGGTATGGGTATTTAACAAGTCTACCACAAGAGATTACAACTAACACATCAAGCATGCAAGATTCATACAACATATCATGGATCACGAAACAACATACATGCATCAAGTATCAAATTAGATCTAAATTAATTTCATGTGTGTATGTAACAAGGACGACTACGGATGGATCAACAAATAGAGACAAGATCTTACAAGGGTTTTTCATGAGAGTGAATCTAGAATCAAAAGTGGCATTATAGGCGGTATTTAGTACTTGTATATACAAAAAAAGGAATACAAGTTACTTGCCTTGTAATTGACGACGGATCTGAGTGAAAGAGAGAATAACGAGAATAGATTCCTAGGAACGAACAAAATACGGACGGACAGAACACGAACGAGATGCACAAGATGATCACGATCACCATGAACACAACAACACGAACACAATGCTCTAGATCCAACTCACACAAAAAAGAGAGAGGGGGGCAACGGGGGCACACTGTGAGAGGAAGACAACGATGGCCAAGGGGCAAGGCGGCGGCGGAACAGGAGCACGGCGGCTGAACAGGGGGTGGCGCGACGCTGGCTGGCATTGCGCAGCTGTATGTGGTCTGCCTGGCGCTTGGAAGGAGAAGGGAAAAGGAGGATGGGGGCTGTCGAGGTGGTTGTGGCATCGGGATGAGGGAAGGCACAACAGTGGGAGGTCGTGGGGCGGCACAACAGGCGGAGGGCGACACGATGAGGGGTCGGGGTTGAGCCTGGGAGGGGGAGAGAGGTGAGATGAGAGAGAGAGAATTAGGGTTAGGATTTTGGGAGATATGAATTGAAGATGACAATAACCAAATTTGTTGGGGATTAATAAAGAGAGATTTGTGGCAAATTGTGATTTGGAAAATCAAGAGAATAGGGGGAAGAGATATGATCTGCCCGTTAGGGAACGTGAAGAAGATATGGGAAAGACTGGGTCAAAGAAGTGGGTACTGGTTTGTGGGTTAGGATCCAGTAGGACAGGTATGAAGGTTCAATAGGGTATATTGGGTAGAAAACCTGATCCAACAAGACATAGTTCAAATAAATAGGAAATTCGGACATGAAATGCAATAAATTTGGAAACAATAAATAATTGGCAGACAAAAGAATCACAAAAGAATCAAACAAATAGATGAATATATAAATACTGGAAAGAATAACAAATACACGGTTCAGGAAAAGAATTAGTACAAATAGGTAGAATACATTGGAAGAAAGAATACAGTACAAAATACAAAAATTGGATACAGAAGTTACAATGCCAAATATTTTGTAATCAAAGTTGTAACAAAGAGAATAAATTTTTCGAAGTTGGTTTTATTGTAAACAAATTTTGCAACAATCTTAAAACAGTTTTAGCCTCATCTCGTTGGATTTATTTCTTTTATTTCTGAGGCACTTCTTTTCTTTTTCTTTAATCTGAAAAATTTACACTCGTGTTGTGTACTTTTCATAATCGAAATGACTAATGCATCAGAGAATGTTGTTGTGTCTGAAACGGTCCAAGTGTCCGTTGCTAATACGACATAAGTACCGAATGCTGCTGCGGCACGAGTGCCAATGTCAACCGTTCTACCTATCTCAGTCTCCCTTGGGGAGAAACCTGAGAAGTTCAACGGGCATAATTTCAAAAGGTGACAACAGAAAATGATGTTCTATTTGACCACATTGAAGCTTGTAAGATTCTTGAACGAAGAAGCTCCAAATCTTAAAAAAGATTAGCAAGATAACCAAGTCATCGCCACTGTGAATGCTTGGAAAAATGCCGATTACTTATGTAGGAATTACATAATGAACGAATTAGCCGATTCTTTGTATAATGTATACATTGACAAAAGAACTGTTAAAGAACTTTGAGAATCACTAGACCATAAGTATAAAACTGAGGATGTCGACGCCAAGAAATTCATTGTGGGCTGCTTCCTTGACTACAAAATGGTAAATTTTAAAATAGTGATCAGTCAAGTTTAAGAAATACAACTGATCTTGTATGAGATTCATGCTGAAGGTATGAACTTAAGAGAAAGTTTCCAAGTTGCATGTATAATTGAAAATTTTCCACCGTGTTGGAAAGACTTTAAGAATTACCTAAAGCATAAGCGAAAAGAAATTGGTATTGAAGATCCCATTGTCAGACTTCGTATTGAAGAAGGCAATAGAGGATCTGAAAAGGTCGGAGTCATCAGTCACGCTGCCAAGGCAAATGTAGGGAACATAAACAATGTTTCAACAAACACAACAACAAGGGTCCCAAGTTGGGGCCTAAGGGAGGAATCTCCAAGAAGCCGGAGTTTCAAGGCAAGTGCTTTAATTGTGACAAGATGGGTCACAAGTCTACTGATTGCATACTACCCAAGAAGAACAGGAACAGAGAAACACATATTGTTGAAGGCATTGTTCAAGACGTTTCTGATATCAACCTCTCATCTGTGGTCTCGGAGGTGAGCATGATGGGTTCAAACCGCAAGGAATGGTAAATTGACACTGGAGCTACTTGACACGTGTACTCCAACAGAAGTTTGTTCTCCACTTTCGAACCATTAGAGAATGGGGAGAAGATGTTTATGGGGAACTCAGCTACTTCAGAAATTAAGAGCCAAGGAAAGGTGATCTTGAAGATGACTTCTGGAAAAGAACTGACTCTGAACAATGTTGCATATGTTCCTGAAATCCGTAAGAACCTGGTATCTGGTTCGTTGTTTAATAATCACAGGTTTCGTTTAGTGTTTGTATGAAACAAGTTTTTTTTGTCAAATAGTGGAATTTATGCTGGTAGAGGATACATGAGTGGTGGAATGTTTAAACTCAATGTAATGACCATGGTCAAGAATATCAATAAATCTAGCTTTTCTACTTATATACTTGAGTCTTCCAGATTATGGCATGGTAGACTAGGACATGTTAATTATGCTACTTTGCGTAAATTAATTAACTTAAACCATATACCAACATTCCAAATTGATTCCAAACACAAATGTGAAACTTGTGTTGAGCCAAAACTAACAAGATCATCTTTTAAAATTGTTGAAAGAAACATTAAACCTCTTGATCTAATTCACACTGATATTTGTGATTTGAAAATGATACAAACAAGAGGTGGTAATAAATATTTTTTTACCTTCATTGTTGATAGCACAAAATACTGCTATGTATATTTGCTTTAAAGCAAGAATGAAGCTATAGAGAAATTTGTTCTCTAAAAAATGAAGTTGAGAACGAACTTAACAAGAAAATTAAGACGTTAATAAGCGACCGAGGTGGAGAGTATGAATTGCCATTTGATGACACTTGTGCTATGCATGAGATTATATATGAAACTACAACGCCTTGTTCTCTTCAGTCCAATGGTATTACTGAGAGAAAGAATCGTACATTGAAAGAAATGATGATTGCAATGTTAATAAGTTCTGGTTTGCCACCAAACTTGTGGGGAGAAGCTATACCTTCGGCTAACTACCTTTTAAATAAGGTACCCAAAAGGAAAGAAGAGAAAACTACATATGAATTATGGAAAGGAAGAAAGTCATCTTACAATTACTTGTGAATGTGGGAATGTCTTGCCCAGATGACAGTACCTCCAACTAAGAAAGTGAAAATATGAAAAAAAAACGGTTGATTACATTTTCATTGGCTATGCACTTTGTAACACCACATATTAAGAATAGATATGTATATAATTAATTAATTGGAGTGCCTATAGAGTTTCTATAGGGTAGATGTTTGGGAAATATATTGGAATTATTAAATAAGAATGGGAGGGGATTGCCTGTGCCTTCACGTGGAGGGGTCAGAGGTGGAGCCCGCTTGGTTTGAAGGCAGCCCGCACCTGGGTTCTATCCACGTGGCGTGGGGCCCTCGGGGAATAGTTGCTATGTGTTCTCTCGAGAGAAAGAGAGAACAGGAGGATGTAGGAGATTTGTCCCATATCGGGGGTTTGCAAAAATTAATTAAATATATATATATGATTGCCCAGGATTGAAGGTCACCAACAAGCCATAGCACCTTTTATGAGGCAGCCTGTGGTGGGCAGTTGTTTGCTAAAATCCTACGGTGTCGGGTATTACAAATGGTATCAGAGCCAGGTTTTCGACACCGATGTGGGTAAAAGTGGGGTGTGTCTTGTATGCCTGAGAGGGAATCGTAGTCAGTACGGGGCAATACGCTAAGATTTGATTGAATCAAGTGTACGCCACTCCACATCAACTAGAAAGAAGATCCTGCACTATGTTGCAAGTCCCGGCTTTAGCGAGGACGCTGAATTCTTAAGGGGGGTGTGTGTAACACCCCATATTAAGAATATATATATATATATATATATATATATATATATATATATATATATATATATATATATATATATATATATATAATAAATTACAAAGAAAGCTATCAAGTGACTCTCATTCAATCTCTCCTAAAATCAATGGCCTAGATTGATTCTCACAAAACATATTTTTTTGTCCAAAATTTCAAACCCCAAAATTAAATTTTCTCCACCAAAACTAAAAAACTCATTACTTTATTACTATCTCTCTTCTCTCTTCACTTTTTCATATTTCTCCCTTTCTCTCTCTCCCTCTCTCTCTCTCCCATTCTTTCTTAACTTAGAAATTTTAGATTTTAAGATTTCAGGTTTGAAAAATTTTCAGAATTTTTATGTTTTTTTTATTGCACATGTTATATTGAAAATAACAAATATCTCTTCAACAGTTAAATTTCATCATTTTCCACCCTTAAAGTTCTAAAAAGTTGTATTTTACACCCTTATTTATAATTATTTTTAAACATATACTAATAGAAACATGGACTTTTATTTACAACTAATTATTGTCATACTATTCAAACGTGAACTACATAATTGTTGTTTTACTGTTTCCAGGGCTTTTCGTGTGTTGTATCGTTCTGAAGACGTGTCGTAGGCACGTGTCCACGGGTGTTACCGCTAATTCTGGTGTGGGGGTAAACAGATAGAATTTGTGGGTTCGTGGAAAAACCTGAATAGAAGATCCGAACCTGTTCGTCTGAGTTGGTCTGCTGACTCCCGCCGTACACCTGCAAGGAAAGTGCGAAACACCGGGGTTGATCCCGGCGATGCACCCTCCGACGCTCTTGTCAGTAACCAGAAGAGATTAAAAAAAAGCTTAAGCAGGTCAAAGAGTCATTAACCTGGTCACAGTGGTGGGTAGGAGGTATTTATAGTCACCATGGGGGAGTTAATTAGGGATCTAATTAGGGATTTGATTTCCTGTGATAGGAGTAAAATCCTCCTAATCAGTTTAGGAAACTGATCCCCTAATTCCCGGTGAGAGCAAATCAGGCCTATTGATTTGGTAAAATCAGTAACCCTGATTTTCCTCTTGCTGATCTGGGTTTGACTTGGGTCGGGACCCGTACCCAGTTGGAGTGGATCCGTTCGCAGGTTATTGGATCTGTGAGAAGGAGACCCAGTACCCGCTTCGGACCCGCTGGTAGGTGAAATTACCGTTTTACCCCTGAGCTTTGAGATTCGCGTCCGATGTGAACGGTCCCGATTTAATCCTATTTTTAGCCATATCACGAGCCCCCCACTCCCGAAGACTGAGTTTGATCAGCCTTTGAGGAGTAGTTTTACTGTTCTAATGGCGTACGGGATTTTATCGGTGTTCTTAAGGGAGTTTGGAATCTTGCTCGGGGTGTAACGGTGTTATTATGGGCTTGTAAAATGCCCAAAAATACTCTCAGAATTTTCTGGATTTTTGGTGATTTTTCCAGATTTTTCTGAATTTTTTCTTATTTTTTTTGAATTTTTTATTCATTTTCCGAATTAAATAATTAATTATCGAAAATATTAAATAATTATTCTAATTAAATAATTATATTTTTCAGAATTTAAAATAATTTTTCTGAATTTATAATTATTTTTAGAATTTTTATTTAATTTTTTCCGAATTTTTAAATATTTTTTCGAATTTTTTAAATAAATAAAAAAAACAATTAAATAAATAAATTAATTAATTTAAATAATACCTGACACGTGGCGCGTTCTGCGCCGTCGGATCCTGGCACGAATCTCGGGGAGGCGCAGTTTCCAAAAAATCATTTTTTTGTCGTTTAGCGCACGTGGCGCGATCTGAGCCGTTCATCAACTTTTGCGCGATTTTCTGAAAGATTCAACGGTTGTAGTTGCTCGGCTAATTTTTTCTCCATTTGCGGGATCGGAAAGGGGGTTGCTCGGCAGCCGACCGAGCGACAGCGGATCCGAGCCCCAAAACGATCAAAGAGGTGAAGCCACGTGGCTCGCCACGTGGCATAAAATATATATATATATATATATATATTTTCTTTTTCCTTTCTTTACTCCCGCCAGCTCTGTTCTTTCTTTTCCCTTCTTCTTCGTTGCTTTTTCCCCTCTGTCTTCGACTCGACGTTGAAGGAGGCTCCGACGAAGGAGCTCGGCGATGGGGTCTGGAGCTCGAAGGTGGTCGTCGGAGGTGGAGCTTGGCACGGCGAGGGGTTCGTCACTGCCACGGCGAGGGAGCTCGTCGAAGGTGGTTCGTGCTCGGAGCTCAGCAACTCCGTGGAGAGGAACTCGGCTCGGTAGCGACGACGGAGAGGAGTTTCGGAGCTCTGTGATCGACATTGGAGCTCGGTAGCGGAGCTTTGGAGGCGACGAATTTGGCCAAGCTCGGTTTTGGAGGTGATGATGAAAGAGCTTAGTTGAGGGAGAGAGAGCTCGTTGTTGGGCTCGAGGGGTTCGTAGCTCAGCACCGGAGCTAGGAGGCCGGCGAAGATGAGCTTGAGCTCTGGCGGTGGACATGAGCTCGGCCTAGGGAGAGCTTTGACGGGGAAGCTCTACGAGCGAGGGTGACGAGGAACTGTCGTGGAGCTCGGAGAGGCCGCGGTGGAGCTTGGAGGAGCGGAGCTCGTGGTTGACGAAGAAGTTGCTCGGCGAGGAAATGAGGTCGGCGAGGTCGGAGCTCGAAGCAGTGGAGAGCTCGGCATCGCCAGGGGCCTGCGGAGCTCGAGCTCAGTAATGGGTTCGTAGCTCAGCGTCGGAGCTAGGAGGCCGGCGAAGATGTGCTTGAAGCTTTTGAGCTCGGCATTGCGGCGCGGCTTGGTCGCGAGCTCGAGCGCAGAGCTTATTAGTGGCAGCGATGGGCTCGTCGAAGAAGCAGCTTGGAGCCCGCGTCGTGGAGGAGCTCGCCGCAGGAGCTCAGTCGTGGAGAGTTCGGCATGGGAGGCAGGCGAAGAGCTCGCGAAGAGATCTCGGAGTTGAGTGAGGGTCAGAGCTCGTCTCTCTGAGCTTGCTCGTTGAGAGCTCGGAGCTCCGGAGTAGGAGCTCGGCACAATGGGGGAGTTCGTGAAGTTGGAGTTGAGTTCGAGCTTGGCTCTTGAAGATGGAGCCTGATGATGGAGCTCGGTAGAGGCTGATGGAGGGGCGTCGGTGCTCGGAGAAGAGTTTGGGTCCCCTTCTTTTTGGTTTTTACTTGGGTTCAGTTTTGGAGAGGGGGAGAAGGTGACGTGGGGGAGTTCGGGTTTGGATCCAAACGGGTCCGAACCCACGCTGCTTGTACCCTTTTTTTTTTTTTTTGGCGCCTTGTTCGGCGAATCCGAGCACGGATTTTGAGGCAATTTTTGGCCACTTTGCAGCTCGGTATGGCAGTAGCTCGGATGGTAGATCCGAGCTGCGTGGCTCGATCTGGGCCGTTGGATGGTGGCACGAATCTCGAGACGGGCTCAATTCCCAAGAAAACGCTGTCTTGTCGTGTAGTGGTGCTGGCACGATCTGAGCCGTCTGATTGAGATCTTACACGAATGTTGAGGAGAAAGTGAGTTTTCTCCATTTGCAGGCTCGGAAAGGCACTTGCTCGGCAGCCGACCGGGCTCTTTGATGTTGGGGCTCAGATGGGAAGAGCTCGGATGGGAAGAGCTCGGATTCTTGCTCGGACGGGAAGAGCTCGGATGGGAAGAGCTCGGATTCTTGCCAGGACGGGAAGAGCTCGGATGGGAAGAGCTCGGATGGGAAGAGCTCGGATTTCTCCCTCATGCGAGTGGCTCGGCTCGGATTTCCGAGCTTATTCGGTGCAGCTGCATTGAGATCCACTTTCCCGGTGCTACGGAGGTCCGATCGGGGAGTGCGACCCCTCGTTTCGAAGCTAGTTCGAAGATATACAACTTCTCTTCAGGAGTGGGATGAAGATTCACCCTCCTTCATGGTCAAAATAGTCCCGCAACATGCTTGTCTTCATGAAGTTGATAAGTACTTTGGTCTTGGGGATTTTGGAAGAGGAGTTCCACTCCTAGGGGCGGAGAAGATGTGCTAGGAAGACCCTTGTGAGGTGTGCTAGGAAGAGGCGTGAGAGGGTCGGATCGCTAGTCGCTCGGCTAGGAATACTGAGCGACGTGGAGCGATCTGAGCCTCTGGATCTCAGTGCGGATCTCGAGGCGGGCACAGTTTCCAAGAAAACACTATCTTATCGTTTAGCGACGCTGGCAAGATCTGGACCGTTGGATGATGGCACGAATCTCGAGACGGCTCAGTTCCCAAGAAAATGCTATCTTGTCGTTTAGCGAAGCTGGCAAGATCTAGGCCGTCTGATCGAGATTTTGCACAAATGTTGAGGAGAAAGTGAGTTTTCTCCGTTTGCGGGCTCGGAAAGGCACTTGCTCGGCAGCCGACCGGGCTCTTTGATGTTGGGGCTCAGATGGGAAGAGCTCGGATGGGAAGAGCTCGGATTCTTGCTCGGATGGGAAGAGCTCGAATTCTTGCTCGGACGGGAAGAGCTCGGCTCTGGAAGAGAGCCATTTGGGAGACGAGTCTGAGGAGCAACTCTAGGAGAGAGTTGTGAGCTCCGAACTCGTTGAGAAGAGGTCCGAGCGGAGCGAAGAGCTCGGCTCTGGAAGAGAGCCATTTGGGAGACGAGTTTGAGGAGCAACTCTAGGAGAGAGTTGTGAGCTCCGAACTCGTGGAGAAGAGGTCCGAGCGGAGCGAAGAGCTCGGCTCTGGAAGAGAGCCATTTGGGAGGTGAGTTTGAGGAGCAACTATAGGAGGGAGTTGTGAGCTCCGAACTCGTCGAGAAGAGGTCCGCTTCGGGGATGAGCGGAGCGAGGAGCTCAGCTCTGGAAGAGAGCTATTTGGGAGGTGAGTTTGAGGAGCAACTCTAGGAGGGAGTTGTGAGCTCCGAACTCGTCGAGAAGAGGTCCGCTTCGGGGATGAGCGGAGCGAGGAGCTCAGCTCTGGAAGAGAGCTATTTGGGAGGTGAGTTTGAGGAGGGACTCTAGGAGAGAGGTGTGGGCTCCGAACTCGTTGAGAAGAGGTCCGCCTTGGAGGTGGGCGGAGCGAAGGGCTCAGCTCTGGAAGAGAGCCGTTCGTGGGACGAGTGTGAGGAAGAACTCTGGGAGAGAGTTGTGAGCTCCGAACTCGTTGTGAAGAGGTCCGCCTCGGTGGAGAGCGGAGGGAAGAGCTCGGCTCTGGAAGAGAGCCATTTGTGAGATGAGTCTAAGAAGCAACTCTTGGAGAGAGTTTTGAGCTCCGAACTCGTTGAGAAGAGGTCCGCTTCGGAGGCGAGCGGAGTGAAGAGCTCGGTAAGTCGCGGGAGCAGCCATGTTGAAGAAGCTGGACTCCGAACTCACCTTTCAGCGAGTCATGACTCGGAGAGGTAGAGATGAAGCAAGAGCAACAATTTCCAATGAAAAAACGTAAAGTTTTATTGAAATAAACTAAGTGGCTGCTTCAATATGGAGAGCCCTTATTACATGCTATTGGCCGGATTACAAGCATCGGCCTTATTGAAAATCAGGGTCCTACTTCTACAATAAGGTGAAGACCTCTTGGGAAGAGCCGGGAGGTTCTGAGTCATAAAGCTCGGCGGGCCCTTCGGTTCGTTTGTTGGCTCCTCAGGGGGGAAACTCGGCCCCCTCTTTCTGGACGAACTTGGTCAGGTGCCCCCACTGTCACGCCCCGCTTCCCAAAAATATGGAATACGAGCACGTGACGATGCCCAGCGAATGATTTTTACATCATCCATAAGCTGTAGGATCGACCCAGCATCATAACAAGTATATAACCAGGTTTATATATAACCAAGCATGCATGAATAATTATTTAAGCAACAGAAACAATTTAAATAAATGATAATATTCAAATAGTTCCCCATGTCTGGATCAAGTGTAAACTCGGAAACAAGTCTTAAACATCAGAAGAAATAAATACCTTAAAGAAGGCAACTATTTAAACAGGTCCTTGCTCCAAGCAAAACCTGAAATGTCTGCTCGCTAATTCCAGCAGGAACCGCGTCTCCAAAGTCTGCTTAATTATATAAACAGGGAAACAAAGGGGAAACAAGGGAAAATGCCCTTAGTGCAAGCTAGGGCCACAAATAGTGAAAGCAAGTACAAGTAAGGAAAAGACAAGAGATGGAATCAAGAATATAGCAAGAATTATGAGAAGTAGTAGGTAAATTCAAAGACTAGCTAGCAAGAGGGAACATCTTAATAACTAGGTTGGATAACAACTGCTAGTGGTGAAACACATGTCAGGTACACTTATAAGGGTATTTAATATCAAGCGACAAACTCAAGTCTAGTGTCTTATGTTATTTTAAATGTCAGGTCTCAAATGTCAAGTCCAAGTATCAAGTCGTCTAGCTCAAGTTATCAAGTTATCTAGCATCAAGTTATCAAGTTCAAGTCTAGTGGTGATTACTATCTAGGTAGCACGACATGCATCCATTATACTACATGGTTGCTACAGTCAAACAATTTCGTTTAGACCTAGTAATGGAGTTTATAGGGCGGCGTACTCAGGTATCAAGTATCAAGCAAGCCTTGGTTCATGAATCGAAAATTAAATAACAAGTTCACGAAGCAAGTTCGCGAATCCACAAGCAAGTTCAAGAACCGCACAATGCGTTCATGAATCAAACAAGTTCATGAGCCGAGTAACCGACTCCATGAATCAAACAAGATACAACAAGTTCATGAACCAAGTATTGGGAAACACGGGCCCCCTTCCGAGTACACTTATCTATATTGTCCATTCTATAGTCTTTCCCATAACCCCGGCTTGTTTCATTTATTAACTCTTATCAAGCAAGCATACAAGTGTAATATGTTGTGATTTAATTCTAGGAAAAAAATTGGGGATGTCCTATATAGTTTCCAGCAGCTACATATAAAATTTGGGGTCAAACGCTCGCTGTTTACACAGCTACAATAATTCGCAAAGTAAATATTTACAGCAGTTTTGCAAAACTGCGTCTACTGACACAGCTGCAGTATAACTGCCATAACTCCTGGACCGTAGCTCCAAATTCGATCATTTTGGAGTCTATCGATATCTACACATCCGGATCTACATTTTGTATTCAGGCCTCGGGCCCAAATTCCAATGTTAAAAGGGTCGAAACCTCAAAAGAAAATCCAGACAGCAACATTCAGAATTTATCTACTAATGTAGGTTTCATGGAAATGTGTAATTTGGTGTCTAAGTTGTTAAGTAGCAAAAACACATAATCATGGAGATCAAAACAGCAACTAATAAATATTTTCCAAGTCATAATGGTCGCAAATTCGTCAAAATACTAAATATATATGTATCTACAAATTTTAGGGGTCCTTAATCCATATGTCCATGTGATTCATGTATTCTAGGGGTAAAAGAGTCCAATTGATTATTTATTTAATACGAGGAAGTTTTGTGACTCTTAGATTTGTAGGTTGAAGGTTCAAAATTGATTTACAAATGATATTCAAAGGGAGTCACAAATCTAACTATATGTGGTATTTTCAAGAAAACTTGTACTAGAGCAATAAAATGTACAAGATGAATACTTGCCTTAAATCGACGATCAAAATCTCCGCTTGTTGAAGCAAATAGAGTAGAAAAATCCCCGAAGATGACCTCAAAATGCGCGTGCAAAAATTGATCGGAGATCGAGTTTTCCCGTACACACGATCGGCTCAGAACAGCAAACAGCAAAAGAGATCCGGTGCGGCACGAACAGGAAACAGCAAAACGATCCAATCAGATCGCTGGGAAGCAGCGGATCTGAAGCCAGAACAGCGTACAGCGATCTGGGATCCGGTGTGGGCGAAACACGGAACACCGAAACGTAGCCAATCAGATTCTTCCGAAGCAGCGGATCTGATCCGAACAGGGGACAGCGGATCCGGGATCTGCTGTGGCGAAACACGGGGCAGCGATCTGGTTGCACGAATCTTGGCGCGATCTGATGGCTGAGAATCGCTTCCGCTCTTTTCTCCTTCTTCTTCGTTCTTCTTCTTCGTTCTTCTTCTTCGTTCGAAAACAGAGCGAGAGAGCGGGGAGAGATGGGGGGTGCAGCGGCGACGGCGGGGGTTCTTCGACGGCGGCGCTACGTCGGGAAGCGACGGCGCGGCGATGGAGATGATCTGTTCGGTTCGAGAACAGGGGAGAAGCGGTGTGGGGTTCGTCGGCGTCTAGCGAAGCAACGGAGAGGTAGAGGCGGTCGAGGGGGGTGTGCTAGAGATGGTGAAGAGGCGGGGATCTTGTCGGAGGTGGCGAAGTGGGAGTAATGGTGAGGGAGACGACAAGTTGGTGCGGCGATCGGATGGGTTCGGAGTGATGGGTTCGAAGGCGAAGTCGATGGTGGGGGTTCTACGGCGGTGGGATGGCGAACGGGAGTGGGTTGACGAGGGTGGAGGGGAATGGCGAAGGTGATCGGAGTTGGATTCGATGGGTTGATGCGAGAAGGATTGGAGAAGATGGTGTTAGCGGCGGGTAGGGGTTTAACAGTAGATGATTAGGGTTAGGGATTAGGGTTAGGGTTTAAATACTAGGGTTTGAGGGTATTGGGTTTAAGGGTTTAGGGGACCCGTTTCAAAAAGGGCCCAACAGAAGAAATGGTCAAAATGCACAACAATGGGGATTAGAGAGTTAAATGGGAAGAATCGGTCCATTTCTCATGAAGAACGATACAAATGGCACACAAAAATAACGATTTTATTTGAACAGAACAAAATACGGAATCTCAAATAGGTAAAAGAGTACAATTGAGAAAAATACAGAAAAAAAAATATAAATACGGGAAACAGGAGTTACAAATCCTACCCACCTTACACAAAAATTTTGTCCTCGAAATTTGCTTAGGCAGTACATAGGACTGGGTAAAGTAATTTAGGGGCGGGTAACAAACAAGGGATCCAAGGAGAAGTCAACTTGGTGGTAACACCAAAATAAGAAGGGAGTGGATAACAACGAGGTCAATTGGATGGCATGAAAGAGAATAACAGTATCTAAAGGATCCAAATAACACAAGATAATAAATACGATGAAGGAGTAGGCAGAACTGAAACCAAGGAGATGGAAGACAGGAAAGGATTGAATCCAATAATGAATGAGTACATGATGGCAGGATGGAAGGCAAAAAGGGAATAACCGGTATCAAAAACGTAGAACACTGAACACCACAAGACTTGCAAGATAACGAGGCAAGGAGGTGAACGAATAGAAAGAGCTGGAATCGAAGAAGGGAGCGACAAGGGAAAGATGCACCATGCAATGAGTCAATGGATGAGAACAAAAGCAAGAGATAGGGGACAGCAAATGGTGCAAGGAATGGAACAAAACACAATACAAGAAAGGAGAAGCAACAACATGATCCTGGGTCCTGTGGGTTATGGGCCCACCACGCTTCTGCTGCGCTACTCTGATGGTGACGCTCCAAGCTGCAGACATGTCATTGTAGACTACGCGACACCAGGCGACGAACCGAGCAGGAAGATAAGAATGAGACACCAAGATCAAAGAGAGTATGGGCTCCAAATAGAGATAGGTAATAATGCAAAATAGATATAAGGCTTGAGCTTCAATCTTCATAATTAAAAATGGAATACGTATCAAAACTAATGGCTTTTAACATAAATAATAACACAATAAATATCAATAATAATAATACCAATAGTAACAAAATAATAATAACAATAATGAAATAAATATAACAATGATAATAATAAAATTAGTAATAATAATAATAATAACATTAAAAATATTAATAACCACAATGGTACAAGTAATAATGACCATAATAAAAATAATAATAATGACAAAAATAATAACAACAATAGTAATAGCAATTAAGATCATCGTAATCATACAGGAAATAATAATATAATACAATAAAAATATCAACAATAATAATAATAATGCTAATACATAGATGACAGAATAGAATTCAACACATTCATGAAAATAAGGCAAAAATAATAATAATATCAATAAAGTAACAATATAATAATAATAATAAAAATAATAACAGTAGTAAAGGTGATGAAAACGATAATAATAACATCAATTGAATGACAGTAATATTAATAATACCAATAATAACGAAAATATTCTTTTAGCATCAGTTTCATTATATAAGTAACGAGTCTTGAAATATCAATTAGTAATAGGTAGAAAATCTTGCCTCCATAACATCAAGTAGCATGTTTGCCTTCACGACATCAGGTTGCAAGTTACCGTCCGGATATTCGGCTGCACATTTTGCCTCGCCGATATCCAGTTGCAATTTGCCTCCTTTGACATCGAGTTGCATATTTGCCATCTCGACATTAGGTTGCAATGAAGTTGTGAAATGTATATAAAATTGAGCATGCTCAGGCCCATAGCAAATTAATAATAATAATAATAATAGCAACGATAAAAATAATAATACCAATAACAATAATAATAACAAAATATCGATACTATTAACAATAAGAATAACAATGATAAGAATAATAATCATAACAATAATAATAACAGAAATCGCAGAAAGAATGATAATAATAATAATAATAATAGCAATAATATCAAAATATCAACAACACTAGTGAAAATAATAATGCAAGACATGGTATAGTTGGTGCCCAACATTTTTGTGGAAGTAATTTAATATCAACAATAATAATAAAGTAATGAAAACAACAATAAGAAATCAATAATAGTAACAATAATAATAATACTAGTAATGATAATGAAAATAATGGTAATAATAATAGTAGTAGTAACAGCATTGTACAACAAAATAAAAATTTGTCTTATCAAAATAATCCAGTAGAAATATATAGTCGATCAAAAATGAAAAGTAAAGTTAAAATACAACATTGTTCGAAATAATAAAATCTTTGTTGAGAAACATTTTTATAGAGATCGAAAATAAATATAATAATTAATAATCAAAATATAGAAAGTATTCGGGGAAAATAATTATAAAGAGAAAATAGGTAGGAGAAAAATGAAGCTACACCCAATAAGGAGTTAAAGAAGAGGATGACTAGAAGGGACGAAAGAAAATTAAGGAATTGAATGCGAAGGAAGAAGGACGAGGGCAAAATTGAAATTGATGAGAATATAGCAGGGAAGAAATAACCAACATGACACTCAATATGAATCAACAAATGATAATGAATGCAAAGCAGGGAAAACAATGAACGACACCCGAGTTGAAATAAGAAGGAATTAACGGAGCAACAGAAAATAAGAGATCACTTTGCACCGGAATCAAAAGAATATGGATACGAAAGAATAAATTGTACCCAATAAGGAATTAACAAGTCAGGAAGAATGCAAGCGATGCAAAGAAGCAACGAATCAAGAAATTGAATATGAAGGGATCAAAATGGATGAGATAAGACTTGTGTCCAGATCGAGTTGACTATTAAATTATTCATGTGATTGCATGGCCTGTTTAATGTTGAGTTAATCCTGACTGAGTCAAGCCGGTCTAATGTATTAGTCAAACTAACACATTAGCCAAACCTGAGCTCTGATACCACTAAAAACCTTGTCACGCCCCGCTTCCCAAAAATATGGAATACGAGCACGTGACGAAGCCCAGCGAATGATTTTTACATCATCCATAAGCTGTAGGATCGACCCAGCATCATAACAAGTATATAACCAGGTTTATATATAACCAAGCATGCATGAATAATTATTTAAGCAACAGAAACAATTTAAATAAATGATAATATTCAAATAGTTCCCCATGTCTGGATCAAGTGTAAACTCGGAAACAAGTCTTAAACATCAGAAGAAATAAATACCTTAAAGAAGGCAACTATTTAAACAGGTCCTTGCTCCAAGCAAAACCTGAAATGTCTGCTCGCTAATTCCAGCAGGAACCGCGTCTCCAAAGTCTGCTTAATAATATAAACAGGGAAACAAAGGGGAAACAAGGGAAAATGCCCTTAGTGCAAGCTAGGGCCACAAATAGTGAAAGCAAGTACAAGTAAGGAAAAGACAAGAGATGGAATCAAGAATATAGCAAGAATTATGAGAAGTAGTAGGTAAATTCAAAGACTAGCTAGCAAGAGGGAACATCTTAATAACTAGGTTGGATAACAACTGCTAGTGGTGAAACACATGTCAGGTACACTTATAAGGGTATTTAATATCAAGCGACAAACTCAAGTCTAGTGTCTTATGTTATTTTAAATGTCAGGTCTCAAATGTCAAGTCCAAGTATCAAGTCGTCTAGCTCAAGTTATCAAGTTATCTAGCATCAAGTTATCAAGTTCAAGTCTAGTGGTGATTACTATCTAGGTAGCACGACATGCATCCATTATACTACATGGTTGCTACAGTCAAACAATTTCGTTTAGACCTAGTAATGGAGTTTATAGGGCGGCGTACTCAGGTATCAAGTATCAAGCAAGCCTTGGTTCATGAATCGAAAATTAAATAACAAGTTCACGAAGCAAGTTCGCGAATCCACAAGCAAGTTCAAGAACCGCACAATGCGTTCATGAATCAAACAAGTTCATGAGCCGAGTAACCGACTCCATGAATCAAACAAGATACAACAAGTTCATGAACCAAGTATTGGGAAACACGGGCCCCCTTCCGAGTACACTTATCTATATTGTCCATTCTATAGTCTTTCCCATAACCCCGGCTTGTTTCATTTATTAACTCTTATCAAGCAAGCATACAAGTGTAATATGTTGTGATTTAATTCTAGGAAAAAAATTGGGGATGTCCTATATAGTTTCCAGCAGCTACATATAAAATTTGGGGTCAAACGCTCGCTGTTTACACAGCTACAATAATTCGCAAAGTAAATATTTACAGCAGTTTTGCAAAACTGCGTCTACTGACACAGCTGCAGTATAACTGCCATAACTCCTGGACCGTAGCTCCAAATTCGATCATTTTGGAGTCTATCGATATCTACACATCCGGATCTACATTTTGTATTCAGGCCTCGGGCCCAAATTCCAATGTTAAAAGGGTCGAAACCTCAAAAGAAAATCCAGACAGCAACATTCAGAATTTATCTACTAATGTAGGTTTCATGGAAATGTGTAATTTGGTGTCTAAGTTTTTAAGTAGCAAAAACACATAATCATGGAGATCAAAACAGCAACTAATAAATATTTTCCAAGTCATAATGGTAACAAATTCGTCAAAATACTAAATATATATGTATCTACAAATTTTAGGGGTCCTTAATCCATATGTCCATGTGATTCATGTATTCTAGGGGTAAAAGAGTCCAATTGATTATTTATTTAATACGAGAAAGTTTTGTGACTCTTAGATTTGTAGGTTGAAGGTTCAAAATTGATTTACAAATGATATTCAAAGGGAGTCACAAATCTAACTATATGTGGTATTTTCAAGAAAACTTGTACTAGAGCAATAAAATGTACAAGATGAATACTTGCCTTAAATCGACGATCAAAATCTCCGCTTGTTGAAGCAAATAGAGTAGAAAAATCCCCGAAGATGACCTCAAAATGCGCGTGCAAAAATTGATCGGAGATCGAGTTTTCCCGTACACACGATCGGCTCAGAACAGCAAACAGCAAAAGAGATCCGGTGCGGCACGAACAGGAAACAGCAAAACGATCCAATCAGATCGCTGGGAAGCAGCGGATCTGAAGCCAGAACAGCGTACAGCGATCTGGGATCCGGTGTGGGCGAAACACGGAACACCGAAACGTAGCCAATCGGATTCTTCCGAAGCAGCGGATCTGATCCGAACAGGGGACAGCGGATCCGGGATCTGCTGTGGCGAAACACGGGGCAGCGATCTGGTTGCACGAATCTTGGCGCGATCTGATGGCTGAGAATCGCTTCCGCTCTTTTCTCCTTCTTCTTCGTTCGAAAACAGAGCGAGAGAGCGGGGAGAGATGGGGGGTGCAGCGGCGACGGTGGGGGTTCTTCGACGGCGGCGCTACGTCGGGAAGCGACGGCGCGGCGATGGAGATGATCTGTTCGGTTCGAGAACAGGGGAGAAGCGGTGTGGGGTTCGTCGGCGTCTAGCGAAGCAACGGAGAGGTAGAGGCGGTCGAGGGGGGTGTGCTAGAGATGGTGAAGAGGCGGGGATCTTGTCGGAGGTGGCGAAGTGGGAGTAATGGTGAGGGAGACGACAAGTTGGTGCGGCGATCGGATGGGTTCGGAGTGATGGGTTCGAAGGCGAAGTCGATGGTGGGGGTTCTACGGCGGTGGGATGGCGAACGGGAGTGGGTTGACGAGGGTGGAGGGGAATGGCGAAGGTGATCGGAGTTGGATTCGATGGGTTGATGCGAGAAGGATTGGAGAAGATGGTGTTAGCGGCGGGTAGGGGTTTAACAGTAGATGATTAGGGTTAGGGATTAGGGTTAGGGTTTAAATACTAGGGTTTGAGGGTATTGGGTTTAAGGGTTTAGGGGACCCGTTTCAAAAAGGGCCCAACAGAAGAAATGGTCAAAATGCACAACAATGGGGATTAGAGAGTTAAATGGGAAGAATCGGTCCATTTCTCATGAAGAACGATACAAATGGCACACAAAAATAACGATTTTATTTGAACAGAACAAAATACGGAATCTCAAATAGGTAAAAGAGTACAATTGAGAAAAATACAGTATAAAAATATAAATACGGGAAACAGGAGTTACACCCGCCGTATGAGTTCTTCGATCTCCTCCTTCAGAGCCCGACAATCTTCCGTGTCGTGGCCGTGGTCCCTGTGAAAGCGGCACCACTTATGCTTGTCCCTCTTCTTGCCAGGTGTATTCATTCTCGGGGGAGCGCGGAGGAGCCCTTCCATGTCCACCTCCATAAGAACTTCTGATATATTGGCAACGAGGGGGGTGGACTTCTCAAACCGAGGAGTCGGGCGGTGCTGGCCATTGCCATCCTTCTGAAGCTTCTTAGCCTCTTCTTCTTCAGTCAACTTTTGTTTCGTCCCTGAGGTAGACCCTCCGAAGCTTGGAAGGTAGGTGGCCTCTTCGGCACGAATGTACTTGTCACACCTGAGAAGGAGGTCGGCAAAGTTCTGTGGAGGCTTCTTAGCAAGAGAGGAGCGGAGGCTGGAATTGAAGATGTTGGATTGGAAGGCGGCTGTTGCGACGGATTGGTCGAGGGAGGCTATGGACCTGACCTCCGCAGTGAACCTCTTCACATAGTCTCTCAACTTCTCTCCCTTCTCCTGGCGGAGCTGGAGTAATGAGAGGCTGGTCTTCTCTGTGTGTCTACTACTCATGAAGTGGGTGATGAAGAGGGTCTCGAATTGCTCGAAGCAGAAGATGGAAGAGGGAGCAAGGCGGGAGTACCATTCCCTAGCCGACCCCTTCAGGGTGGCAGGGAAGGTCTTGCAAAGTAAGGCGTCCGAAGCCTGGTGGATGAGCATGAGGGTCTTGAAGCTTTCGATGTGGTCCACGGGGTCCGACTCCCCCGAGTAAGTTTCGAACTTCGGGGGTTCGAATCCCCTCGGGATGGGAGCCTCCATGATGGTTCGGGAGAAAGGGGGTCTGCTCGGACGGATGGTTCTGCTGTTCGACCCCTGCCCCTCGTCCATCCGACCGATTCGCCTCTCCACCTCATGGAGTCGGCGGTATAGGGCATCGTCCCTCCCGCGGTAGTCGAACGAGTCTCTGGACTCGTCTTCGTAGGAGGGAGAGCCGGGGCTATGACGATGGTCATCCCGAGAGCGACGAGGGCTAAGTTCATGTTGTCGGTGGTTAGGAGCTGGCAGAGGAGAGGCAGACCTACGGCGAGGACTGAGAACCCGTTGGGGCGAAGGAACCTTTCGGGCCTCATTGTTGTTGGGTCGGAGGTTAAGAGCCTGCAACACCGTTGCTTGAAGCTGCAGGAACTCGGCGCGAGTGATGGGCGCCTCATTGTTCCTCGACTGATGCCGACCGGTGGGAGAGTGGCGCCTCCTCCTGTAATGCCCGGGTGATTCTCTTCTTCCCCTTCGGACAGGAGACCTTCTATAATCTCGGTGGTGAGGGGACCGCTCACCCGGACGTTGTTGGCGGGAGGCTCCCTCTCGGGCCCGCTTCTCATCCAGAAGGTGGCGTAGGTCCTCTTCCTTCTTCTGATTTTGAGGATTGTGAGAGGCCATGGAATCCGTAGAGGTGTTGTGTATGGAGACGCGGTCCTGATTGAGCGGTTGCTTCATACGAGAGCCCCCCGCACCGGCATTCTGAGGACCGGTGGGAACCCTGGGGGGTTGCTGGTTCGGAAGAGGAGGCTGATCTTGTTGAAGAGGGTCCTCCACTTGAAGCGGGGGTTGTCCCTGGTGCGGAGCGGGTTGGATGGGGACTACCTCTTGCTGATCAGCGGGGTTGGGTCCACGGTTGGACCCCCTAGATCTGACCTTTCTGGGAGGCATGGCTGGAGAAGAGCCAGTCGACGAGGAAGAGGCGGAGGCTATTCGTATGGTGTTCCCACAGATGGCGCCAATCTGTTATCGCTAATTCTGGTGTGGGGGTAAACAGATAGAATTTGTGGGTTTGTGGAAAAACCTGAATAGAAGATCCGAACCTGTTCGTCTGAGTTGGGCTACTGACTCCCGCCGTACACCTGCAAGGAAAGTGCGAAACACCGGGGTTGATCCCGGTGACGCACCCTCCGACGCTCTTGTCAGTAACCAGAAGAGATTAAAAAAGAGCTTAAGCAGGTCAAAGAGTCATTAACCTGGTCACAGTGGTGGGTAGGAGGTATTTATAGTCGCCATGGGGGAGTTAATTAGGGATCTGATTAGAGATTTGATTTCCTGTGATAGGAGTAAAATCCTCCTAATCAGTTTAGGAAACTGATCCCCTAATTCCCGGTGAGAGCAAATCAGGCCTGTTGATTTGGTAAAATCAGTAACCCTGATTTTCCTCTTGCTGATCTGGGTTTGACTTGGGTCGGGACCCGTACCCAGTTGGAGTGGATCCGTTCGCGGGTTATTGGATCTGTGAGAAGGAGACCCAGTACCCGCTTCGGACCCGCTGGTAGGTGAAATTACCGTTTTACCCCTGAGCTTTGAGATTCGCGTCCGATGTGAACGGTCCCGATTTAATCCTATTTTTAGCCATATCAACGGGAAAATCTAGTATATATATATATATAATTGGAGGAGTGCCTATAGAGTTTCTATATGGTGGATGTTTGGGAAATATATTGGAATTATTAAATGAGAATGGGAGGGGGTTGCCTATGCCTTCACGTGGAGGGGTCAGAGGTGGGGCCCGCCTGGTTTGAAGGTAGCCCGCACTTGGCTTCTGTCCACGTGGCGTGGGGCCCCCGGGGAATAGTTGTTGTGTGTTCTTCCGAGGGAGAGAGAGAGAGAAAGAGAGAGAGAGAAAGAGAGAGAGAGAGAGAGAGAACGGGAGGATGTGGAAGATTTGTCCTATATCGGGGGTTTGCAAAAATTAATTAAATATATATATGATTGCCTAGAATTGAAGGTCACCAACAAGCTATTGCACCTTTTATGAGGTAGCATGTGGTGGGCAGTTGTTTGCTAAAATCGCTGATCGGAGCTGAGGCGTTACACACTTAACAGTAGTGCTTATCGGTTCTTGGTGTATAAATCTGATATCACTGATATACCAAAGAACACGATAATGGAGTCTAGAAAATGCATCGTTATTTGAAGATGTATTTCCATGTAAGTCAAAGGAGGAACAAAGTTTCTCCAAACAAACACATGAGACTATTAGTGAAGATAGTGAAGGTCAAGATGAAGAAGTTGAGGAGGAACCTCGACGCAGTAAAAGAACAAAAACATAAAAACCTTTTGGTCCGGACTTCTAGAAATTTATGCTTGAAGGTGAAACCCAAACCTTCAAGGAAGTGGTGAACTCTAGTGATGGTCCTCTATGGAAAGAAGTCATCAAGAGCAAAATTGATTCTATCTTGCAAAATCATACTTAGGAACTAGTGGATCTTCCACCATGTAGTAAAACTTTAGGTTCCAAGTGGATCTTCAAGAGAAAAATAAAACCTGATGGATCAATTGATAAATACAAGGCAGGACTTGTAATTGAAAGTTATAAACAAAAGGAATGTCTTCATTACTTTGATACATATTCTCCTATAACGAGAATAAATTTCATTAGGATGGTACTTGCAATAGCAGCTCTGCGCAATCTCGAAGTACATCAAATGGATGTGAAAACAGCGTTTGTTAATGGAGATTTAGATGAAGAAATGTAAATGGGACAACATGAGGGCTTTTTAGCTCCTTCAACTCCAGGACATGAAAAGAAAGTGTAAATTGGTGAAGTCATTATATGGCTTGAAACAAGCTCTAAAGCAGTGACATGAGAAATTTGACAATGTCTTGATGACAAATGGTTTCAAGATCGATGAATGTGATAAATGTGTATATGTCAAAGACACAAAAAATTGATGTCATTATATATTTTTATGTAGATAACATGCTTATTATTGGAAGCAATGACAAGATTAATAAATATGTTAAAAACATGTTGAACTCAAGGTTTGACATGAAAGACATGGAACTAGCTGATGTTATATTAGGAATTAAAATCACAAGAACATCAGACGAGCTTATTTTAATCCAGTCACATTACATAGACAATATTCTTGGAAAGTTTGATAAAGATAATTTTGGAATTGGTAGAACTCCAATCGATCTAACTCTACACTTATTCAAGAATAAAGAAGAGATTATTTCTCAAGTAGAATACTCTAGAATTATAGGTAGTCTAATGTACAAAACCAGACCTAGCCTATGCAGTGAGTAAACTAAGTAGATATACGAGTAACCCTGGAAGCGAGCATTGGCAAGCAATTACAAGAGTACTGAAGTAATTGCGTTTTACTCGTAACTATGGGCTGCATTATACAAGATATCCGGTTGTACTTGAAGGATACAATAATGCGAACTGGATATCTAGTGATAATTCAAAATTCACTAGCGACTATGTGTTTATACTAGGTGGTGCAGCCATTTCTTGGAAATCCTCAAAACATATAGTGATTGCTAAATCCACGATGGAATCTGAATTCATCACATTGGAAAAATGTGGGAAAGAGGTTGAATGGTTACGCCACTTCCTTGAGGATATTCCAAGGTGGATAAGGCCGGTGCCCCCAATTTGCATACATTCAGATAGTCAATCTGCAATTTGTAGAGCACAGAGTAATATGTATAATGGTAAATCTAGACACATTCGTCGAAGACATAATACCATTATACAACTACTCTCTAGTTGGGTTATCTCTGTGGACTATGTAAAATCAAAGGATAACACTGCTGATCCGCTAACCAAAGGGTTAAACAGACAGCTAGTTGATAAATCATCTAGGGGAATGGGACTAAAGCCCATGAAAGAATAAGTCGATACAATGGACACCCAACCTAGCTGGCTGGAGATCCAATGATCTAGGTTCAAAGGGACAACTAAATTCTAAAGACCATGTTGGATCACTGTGGGAATTTTTCCATGTCCATTCCCATGATGAAACAGTGATGCCTGTAAGGTAACAGATTAAGCTAGACTTTTAATGATTCTTATGCGTCGGATATTCGAGCAGGGTAATGCGGGTTACTTTTAACTAAGAAATCACCTATGTAAGAGGGAAGAAGGGTCACTTCCAATGGAATAATATATGGCAATATTCCTATCACACTCTTACAGAACTAGGCGTATGTTCATGGTCAAAACGAACATAACAGTGAGGGCTGAAATACATTAAGAATATTCCTGTGTGAGATATGTCATAATTTACACAAATGAGAGAACAGTTCAAGGACATTGTATCTACTGTTTAGTTATTAAAGTAAACATATTTTCATAAGGCAAGGTTCAAAGGGTAACATCGACCTATCCTATGCAGGTCTTAACCGCTGAATTCTATCACCATGTCTGTCGTATCAGTCTGCCGTGTCTGTGGTCGTCAATTTTCATTCATGTGGGGAATGTTAGAAATGAGTGTATTAACATCATTTTCGAACCAGATTTTGAGCAACTTTTGAGTAAGATCCTCAATAAATTTTTGAGAGATCTTGATTTATTTGTGTTCTCCTTTGTGAGTAAATCAAAATCATATATTTATTCGCTAAAAACGGTTAAGGGGTGAATAAGAAATTGTCTCTTAAAGTGAGACGTTTTCATTTCTGAAAATGGGTTAAGAAAACATAGTCCTACATCGGAAAAATCAAAGGAATAAGAAGAGGATATATAATAAGTTCTTTCTAAACATTATAAGATAGCTAGATAAGAGGCTCTCTCTCGCGCGCGTAAGGGGGTGCAAATCTCGAACCGGATTACATGCAGCTTGTGTGTGCCCGCACGTCCTGTGGACACGAATGCCGGACCGACATAACCCCACCCTGTGCAGAGCCACTTTTTGCTATAGTTTTGATTTTTTCCTTTGTAAATGGCTGAAATAAATGCAAAAACGATTTTGTCTGTCGTTCCAGTACAGTATTAAATATTTTGTCTGCCGTTACAGTGTACGCATTCAATTGGTTGTCTGCAGTTATACTGAAGGCATTCAAAGGCATTAACTGTTGTCTGTCGTTAAGTGTACGGATTCAATAGATTGTCTGCAGTTACACTGAAAGCATTCATAGTCTTGTCTGTCATTACAGTCTCTAACCCTATCCCTATAAATAGAGTCCCCCGACCCCTCACTTTCTTCCCTACACCAAATATCGTCACTTCTTCTCTATTCTGTTCTGTTCGTAAGTTAATTCAGAGATAAAGTTTTGACGCTGCCAGTTCGAGAGCGTTACGTTGTGTCTGCGTGAATACTCTTCGTCATTGCATCCTGGGAGACAGAAGCATCAACTAGCTCCAGCACCCGGACGGGGCTAAAAATGTTCTAAGAAGATTGTGTGCTACACAAGCCTTGACGCTCCTCTGCTTTAATAATCATCTGGTTTGTAATTTTATTATTTTCATTTTCATTTCATTTTATTTGTTTTATTACTCTCCTCCTTCTCTAGTTTTTGTGCCTCTCAATCATTAGGATTTATGCCAAATATTACACAAAGTTCCAACGAAGAGAATAAATTTCTCGAAGTTGGTTTTATTGTAAACAAATTTTGTAACAAATTTTATTTTACTTTTTTTCCCATTAAAAGACAATATCCTGGCATTTGAAAATGCCGGGGTAGGTGTTAAATGTGTGTGTGTTTATATATATATATATATATATTGGTCTATAATACTTGTTCACTTTCATATAAAATTTTCAGATCAAATTTGCAGTAGGATCTCGACCTTGGCTCAGGTCGGTTCCTGGATATCAGCTCGGATTCCTCGGAAGCTCGGCTGGAAGATCAGTCGGCCGGAGTACCTGCAAAATGCATAGAAACACCGGGAGAAATTCCGGCAACATGCCCTCCGACGATCTAGTTAGTCACTGGAAAAGAGACTGGACAGGTAGGGTTCAGATGGCAAAAGATTTATTACCTTTGAAAGTGGAGAGGGGGTCTGGTATTTATAGGCAAGGGCTAACGGGTCTCAGACCCTAATTGTACGGGTAGGACTCGTTTGCCCGTGGGCCTGAATTGGCACAAGTTCGTTGGACCTGTTAACTTGATGATTTGGAATGAGCAAAATTTGAGGAAGTCTGATGGCCCTGATTGGACAACGTCATTTATACCACATCAATTGAGGAGAATGAAACAAAAAAACCACTCGTTTCACCTGATCATTTGCCGACAGCAGATATGAAAGAAGCGGAGTGGCGAATGAGTGTTTCAGTTTTGGTACAAGTGTTTGATGGGAATTGAAAAAGAGTTGCTAGAGGAAGTCACAAAGAAATGCCCATCGTCGTCTCTCTGGAGGTGAGGTGGTCGGTCAATTAGGAAAATTGATGTTAACAAGTTTGTAATACCATGTGGTACTGAGAGTAGAGCTCGAATCCTCTTGAGCAGAAGCTTGATCCAAACTCAGTTCTTCAAAGCAGCAAGTTATGAAATGGACCTTAGAGATGTTGGATATATTGGTATATTCTCTCTATATAAATATAGCACGTGCATATGTGTAACACGTGTAATGAACGTACAATTGATTGGATATTGGAACGCGGGTTTGTGGGCTTATAACCCGATACCCAAACCAGTATTTAGGAATAAATACTGGCTTGTGATAGCAGTCTAGGTATTCCAATCTTGATACCTAGGGTGAATATCTCAAGCAACTTAGATCTAGAGATAAAACCCTAATTTCCAATTGTTAATTTCTCACAAAATCTAACAATCTTGAGATATTTATTAAATCAATTTGTGAGATTAAGAAAGAGAGAGAGGGTAGACTTCGAAATCACCGTTCGTCGGGATCTTGTCGTCGTCGTCACCAACCGCCACCATCGCCGGCATCGACACTCGCCGTCGCAGCCATTGCTGATGCTGACTCACGCTGTCGCCCAAACCCTAACCGCCCTCCGCGCCGCCCACAACCTAATCGGATCGCTCATCTCCCTAATCGAAGAATCAGCTTCGAAGGTTGACGAAGACGAACCCATGCACGATCGGAAAGAGAAGGGATGAGGGAGTGCGTGCCTCAAGGGAGGCGGAGGAAAATAATCGAAGCCAAACCGGTGTTGTTTTCGATGCTGCAAAACGCGTGTCTCGACCTGGCCATCCGCCGAGTCGCGTACTCGACGCTCGCCGGAACCCTAGTCGGCCTCCTCCTCTTCCGGAGCCGAACTGCCAGATGGGCATCTGTTGCTCTTGGTGGTGGGTGTGGAGTGGGATCAGCCTTTACCCAATGCTCTTAATTATATGATGGTCCTCGTCCAAATTGGTTTGGTCCTCGTCCAATAGTGAAGCCATCAAAGCCAGAGGTTATACCAGCACCATCTGTTTCCTCTCTGAATGGTTTATCGTTTGGATTTGTTCCCAACAGACATGAGTCTAATCAATTGAAGGGGAAGAGACAGTGAAAGATAAGTTCTTTACTTTCCTCGTATTAAATTTTTGTTAAATATCTTGCTAAGTGATTAAGTTCAAGACCGTATTAATCATTTGTTTAATTAAATACAAGTTGAACAGTTGTTTTTGGCTATGTGCTAAAACAAGATATCTATTTTGATAAGTTAAACTGTATGTTGACTATAAAATTCGGATCTCCAATAAAAATTGTTGTGAATTAGATAGTGCTAATAATTTGTTTAAATTGGCTAATCTTTAACAATTTGATGAATGTAGGAACTTTAATGTTACCTACAAATTGTGAATGTTGGAGACGATGGATTTGCATCATGGTATGATAAGTCTGCACTGCGCAGGCTTCTCCATCGAATTTGGAAAAACACTTCTAACTTGAAGTGTCGGTATGATCTATTTTAATTTTTCTCAGTAATTTTCATGTGATGAATGTGTTAACGTTTTGTGCGTTTGATCATATGATTGAGAGTTTTAGATCATAGTTATTCTCGCTCTGGAAACTAGCATGTTTAGGGTTGTTAAGTATTTTATCATACTATGTGTATAGATATTTTTGACAAATCCAGTGTTTGCAGTTTGTGTGAGATTACATATTTGCTTCTCTAAAATTTAAAATAAAATAAAATTGTATAAGATGTATAACAAATGTCTGTAACTTAGGAGAGAGCATCTCTTATTGTAGAATATGACTCTACTAGTTACGTTGTGTTCCCCCTCGTTCATTGTACTGTGTGTGCAAGGTTGAATTATAATATGTTAGTCATTATCTCATTTAGCGTTATGAAGATGATGAAGAACGAGTAAAGGAAAGAACTATTTGCTCAATGTGTTTGAGCTAGTGGACATTGTTAGAACCATTAGAGAAAGCAAATAATTTTTTGAAAAATATGATAGAGTAATTTTGTATTAACTCTTATAAAGTGCATATATTGTCAATCGTATATATAAGTTGAGTTTAACAAATGAGACAATTAATAATAATAGTTCTAATTGTGTTCTTGAACATAGCATAATTGGCTAAGATTTGAGAACTATATATTCAATTGTTTGTGAGGAAATGTGATCTAATTATCAAAACTGTGGGGAAATGAAGTTAAAAGCTATTGAGTCAAAGCTTTAACATCAAAGTTGTTTTGAAATTTAGAATCACTATGAACTATATATTAAATTGTTTGTTCTTGTTAAAACTCATAGCCCTACTAAATGACACTCCATTAAAATATGACTAATATGAAAGTTGTGCTCAGATTATAATCACTAGAAAATCATTTAGTATGGCCTCTAGGAGCACACAACTTCTTGAGTCAATACATTCTGATATTTGTAATCTCAGTAGCTTTGTGACTAGATGAGACGATTGTTGGTCAGAAGTATTTAATCTCTTTTGTAGATGATTAATATAAGTCTGTCATATATATATGAAGAATGAAGCACTTGTTATTCTTAATGAATTAAAAATTATAGTTAAATGCTAAAAATCAAGGGTTCAGATTTAATAGAGGTGGTGAATATGTTTTAACAACTTTAGAGAAGTTTGCATTGGGCATAATCTCTAGAGCACTCTACTTACAACAGTCAAACGGTATTGATAAAAGTTAGAATCAAACACTTAGTGAAATGTTGAATTCTATATTATTGACTGTTGTTTGTCTTGTGTAATTATGAGTGATGTTGTATTGTTAATCATATCTCTAATGTGTTACTACACTCTAAATTGAATACACCTTGCAAATCATGGTATGAAAACACAAATAATTTTGTTAAAGTGAAAATTTGTGTTATGATACATTTGTTAGAGTACATGATCTTAGAAGGCCTAAAGTAGGACATACAACAAATATTTGTGTGCTTAGAAAGTGCAGAATGTAGCTCTGTGGACAGATGTTGGATCTATCTAATTTGTGTTAGAAGAATCTAGATTTGCAAAATTCTTTGAAGATATGTTCATCAAAGATAAATGTATGAAATAATCTAGTCCTACAGAAATATTCAATGATTCACAGTTGGAATCAAGAACCAGCCTTACTGACACTTGAAAACTTGAATGACAAATGAGCTAAGAAGAGTCTTTAGTAGACAATGAGATGATTCTGTGTTATACAATAATACTTTAATTTAGTTGATCTGCCGAAAGGGGCTAAAACTATAGTAAGTAAGTGGGGTTTTGTAGAAGAAACTTAATTTTGATTGTTCAGTAGCAATTTTAATGCTTTTTAGTAGCTAACAGATTGACTGAGAAAAATGTGGTAGATTTATTTGATGTCTACTCACATGTTTGTCATATTGCTACAATAAGTATTCTTCTTACCCTTACATCTATTGAAAATTTTGTCATTCATAAAAGATAATTAAAAGGTTTTGTACTGAACAGTTTTGTACTGGAAAGTTTTGAACTAATATGTTTAGTGAACAAGATTTACAATATAGTAAAATCATTGTATGTTCTTAAAACATGTATAGCCAACAGATAAATAATTTGACAAATTTTTTTGAAAGAGCCTAGTATATGAATCAAGTAATTCAGATCAGTGCCTTCAACTTTGTGGTGTGTCAAATATAGTGGCTATTATTTGCTTGTTCTGTTGACATGCAAGTTCTTGGAAGTGACCTCTCTATTATAAATGAAGTTAAAATTATGCTATCCAAAGAATTCAACACGAAAACCTAGGTACTGTGGACACCATAGGTATAAGGGTGAGTTTTCAGTTGGCAAGGGATATCTCTTAGCCAAACTCATCAAATCAAAATGTGTTTCAAAAGTGGGGATATAGTGATTGAAAGTGTGTTTTGAAACACCTTATGATTATGATAAAAGGTTGACACCTAATGATGGTGCAACTATGAGACATATAGATCATTCGAAAGGAATTGACAGTCTCATGTATACAAAGATCTGCACTAGAATAGACATAGCCTTTGAGGTAGGTATGATCTGCAGATTCACTAATAATCCTATACACATTTGAGTGCCCTTAAGAGGCAAATGAGATACCTGAGTGGTATTCAAGAGTTTGCTTTGTGCTACTCTAGTCATTCTTCGAATGAATGACTGACCTGATGCATTATGATGCTCAGAATTTAGTGAAAGTCGATAACTAGTAGATATGTGTTTACACTAGGAGAAAACAGAAATGTTATGGAAACAAAAAGCAAACAGGCACTGTGCAACCATCCATGAAATCAGACCTCTACGTGTAATCCTCTGCAGGGGAAAAGGCTGAGTGGATTGAAGAAATTGTTGCTAGTTATCCATTAAGAAGTTTAAGTAACTCTCTAATTCTGTTATGCGACTATCAAGCTACAATGCACTGTAGCTCATAACTCACTCTATAATAGTAAGAGAAGTATATTAAGGCTGAAAGAAGCCTAGTTGAACTTTCTCATAGATAAAGTGCAATTGCGACAAGTATGGCTAATGCTCTTGCTAAGAGACTTGAAAGTGATCTAATTATCAAAACTGTGAGGGAAAGTGGAGTTAAAAGCTATTGAGTAAAAAGCTTTAACATCCAAGTTGTTTTGAAATTTAGAATCCAATTGGAGCCATAGAGAAGTTCAAACTTAAGCATCAATTTTAGGCAGTTGACATGTTTTAGATAATTTTGATGATTCGACATAAATTCCACAAATATATAATGTCATTCCAATTTTGATGGTATTATATATCTAGGAATTTACTTAGAATAATCATATTATTCCAATACGAAACATGAAAACTTGTCGATGTGTTTCCGATGATTAAATTGTCCTAAATATCATTCCAATTTTGATGATATGTCTTTTATGGTTACATGTTTCATTCCAATTTTGATGATTCAATGTTAAACCATGATTGAAACGGCAGTCTTTTCATTCCAATATGAAACATGGTATGGTTCTTGTGTAGAAACTATAAAGTTCATGTACTTTACTTATTAAAGATACTTGATTGTGATGCTTGCGTTACATTTTTGCTAAGCTAATTATGAATTGTACTAAGTTCTTTTGTGGAACTAGATACTTTGTGAAATATGTTGGAATTCTTAGAGATGTGTCTCTTGATATTCTTGTTTTCAATAAGCTAGCAAAGATGGAGGAGTTGAATCTGTCAACATAGATTTCAAAAATAATGATTTGCTCAAAATGGAGGAGTAAACATAAAGCAGTGTGCAAGGATAGAATTTCAATTTATTTCTTTTGAGAATAAATTAGTCACTTGCTTGGTAAAACTTCTGTTGAGTTTAAGACTCTTGTGTTCATGAGCTTAAAACTCATATTCTGTTCTTGAAGTTTATTTGCTTTGTTTGATTTTGAAACTATGACAGATTATTCCAGTTGGTTTAGTCTTTGTGAACTATTCTGAATTGGATATGGTTTAAAACTATTTAATTATATTGGTTTAGTCTTAATTGAACTATTCAGTTTATAATTTTATTGGTTCTCATGAAACTATACCTTTATGATGCTTTTCCTTTATGGACTGCTATCAGCCAGTCAGTTGTATACTGATCTGATGAGATAATCCTGTACTTTATATATTGAGAATATAGGAGGAGATTGTTGGATATATTGGTATATTCTCTCTATATAAATATAGCACGTGCATATGTGTAACACGTGTAATGAACGTACAATTGATTGGATATTGGAACGCGGGTTTGTGGGCTTATAACCCGATACCCAAACCAGTATTTAGGAATAAATACTGGCTTGTGATAGCAGTCTAGGTATTCCAATCTTGATACCTAGGGTGAATATCTCAAGCAACTTAGATCTAGAGATAAAACCCTAATTTCCAATTGTTAATTTCTCACAAAATCTAACAAGAGAGTGGTCGATGGAAGAAGGAGAAGCTTATATAAAAAATTTCCCTGTATCACTCGACTTCGCAGGAAATATGAATCTGCTACAGTTCGAGTTTTGTGTTTTGATGAGGCAGAAATACATGATAGACTATTCTAACCAGTTACGAGGGACTTTGGCTGGAAGTTAAGTGTAACATTGGAGAAGGAGAGAGCTCGAGAAGGAAAACTACGCGGTAAAAAAGAAGGTGGGGGTCGGTGAACAGAGAAGGCATCTTGGAGAAGATGATCGAGGACCGTCGGATCAAAACAGTGCTAGATCCAATGGTCCAGATTCAAAATGTGAGGGAGGCTATATGGAGTCATGTGAGGAGTAAGGAAGGATGAGGATTAACAAAAAAAATCTGCTTGTGCTGCCACTTTTCCGGAATTAGAGCATCTGTAGTCGGTAGCTAATTTTTCCAATTTTTCCCAAAAAAAAATGAGAAAATGAGAAGAAAAAAAATGCTGCAGTCGTTGGCCAAAAATTTGGGTTTTTGGTGAAAAAGAGACTGCCAAATATGACAGATGATTTGAAATTTGGGAAAATATAGTAATCGGAAGACGATTTATCGTCTGACTGTTATGAAAAGTTTCGGACGAAAATTGTTTTTCCGTCACAACACAATTCATTTTAATTAAGTCGTTGGATGGAAAGGATATTCCGTCCGTTTAAAAAAAAAAATTTGACCACATTCCTTGGACGGGAAAGGGATTTCTATTCCACACTTTTTTAATTGTTTTTTATATATAAATTTGGATGGACGGAAAAAAAAATTCCCGTCCGTTCCAAAATTTCATTAAAAAAATAATGTTTTTACTTCCAACCAGAAAATTTGTCTTTCGTCTGAGATTTTGAAAATTTCGAATACTCATTTTTTGGCTATCGACGAATGCAGCGCAAAGCCATTTTTGCCATTTCCATTTGCCAAATACCTAAAATTTAACTCAAGACGACTACATATGCTCTTAAAGGGACGTGGGGGTTCTAGAAGTGGGACAACATAAAACATTAGAAGGTGATGGGGTCAGGTCGGGAGATGTGTGAGATTTGGGGCAACATAAAATATTAGGAGGTGATGGGATAGCCATAGGCTAGCCATAGGTATGGAGAAGTGTGTGGGTTTGGTTCAATCAAAATCTATGCGTTTGGTTTGTTGTTTTGAAAACAGTTTTCTGAAAACAGTTTTCTGAAAATGAGTGTAAAAGCAGTTTGGTAATAATTTTTTATGAAAACATTTTTTTGAAAATGAGAGTATAATGTATGTATATGTTTGGTTGTATATATGTACTGTATACATTATATATACTTTGATACATACATGTTGTATACATATACATACATACTGATATATAATAATATAAAATATTTTATTATAATAAACATATTTAATAATACACATATATATAATAATATATAATAATTATAAAAATATATATGCAATAATAATATATTCAAATTATATATTAAACAATTTATTATAATAATAATAAATTATATAATAATATATAATAGTAATATATAATAATAATAATAATAATAATAATAATAATAATAATAATAATAATAATAATATTATTATTATTATTATTATTATTATTATTATTATTATTATTATTATTATTATTATTATTATTATTATTATTATTATTATTATTATTATTATTATTATTATATATATATATATATATATATATATATATATTAGATTATTATAATAGTATATATGAAATAATAGTATATATAAAATAGTACATATAAAATATTAATTTAATATAATATATATATTAATAATAATATAATATAATAATACTATATATAAAATAGTGTATATAAAATAATTATATATATAATAATAATATAATATAATAATAGTATATATAAAATAGTATATAAAAAATAATAATATATTATAATAATTGTATATTATATAATAATATGAAATAATTTATTATAATAAAAATATTTAATTATATACATATATATAATAACATATAATAATAATAATAATATATATGTAATAATAATCTATTATAATTATATATTAAACAATTTATTACAATAATAATAAATTATATAATAATATAAAATAGTAATATATAATAGTAATATATAATAATAATAATATATATAATAATAATAATAGATTATTACAATAGTATATATAAAATAGTATATATGAAAAATAATATATATTATAATAATAGTATATAGATATATATTAAATAATAATAATAATAATAATAATAATAATAATAATAATAATAATTACAATAAAAAGAAAACAAAACGGGTTTTGGGGTTTTGGAAAACAAAAAAAGAGAAAAACAACAAACCAAACAGACTAAGTAACTCTTTGATTGAAGATTTTAAAAAAATTGGCACCAGAAGAAGTTAAAAAAATGTTGAAATAGGTTGTTAGGGACATGGTTTTCTAAGGCCCAAAAAAGAGAAGAAATGCATAATGATATCTCTATTAATGTGAAAAGGCTTGCTTCAGGTGGGCCTATAATTGTTGAACCTGAGATTATTCACAACGGAGGAGGTATGCATGCAAACCTTGTTGAGAATCATACCATCCTTATTGATTTTAATGATCCTAATATGACGATGTTTAAGAACATGTGATACCTGGAGCTCTCAGTATCAAGCTTTATATTCAATCAATCTAGTTCAAATCAATAGTTTCCATCAATTACAGTAATCACAGAAGGAATTGAAGAATTGGGAAAAGGGATTTAGGGTAACAGAGGTTGAAGATGAAGGTAGAAGAAGACAAAATAGTTTGTTACATCGGGATGTTCCTCTTTCCCTCACTCTACTTTATTTATACAGCTAGGTAGTTAATCTCAGCCGTCCACATTTGTTCATCACTGCTTCCTGCCACAATTCTGCTTGAATCTGCCCGTGCACACTACGTGCATATGAAGTCTTCTAAATACTCTGGTCTCGCTTTGTTGCGCTCGCTTCTCCTTTTCTCTCCTGTATTGAAAATGGTTGTATAAATGCCGCCCCCTTTAAAGCCAACCTTGTCCTCAAGGTTTGATCGCAAGTGAGGAAAAGATACGAAAATTGACTCTGCATCTTCCCAACTATCTTCTGCCTCAGACAATCTTTCCCAAGGCACCAAAACGCGATGATGCAATTCCTTCCCTTGCTTCACTGTACGTCTGTTCAAAATTGCTTCCGGTTGGAAATAGGGAATGTTGCCGACTGCTACTGTGGGCAACATCGCAGGAAGTACTGTTGTATGATCCCCAAAGCACTTTTTCAGGAGTGGCACATGGAATATTGGGTGTTTCTTAGCCTCCACTGGCAAACGCAGCTTATAAACCACCTTTCCGATCCTCTTCTCTATCTCATATGGGCCATAATACCTTTTTGCAAGCTTTTGGGACTGCCTTGGAACCACTGTGTGTTTTCTATAAGCTTGGAGTTTTACATGTACCCACTCTCCTTCATTAAACTCCTTTTTTGCTCTCTGCCTATTTGGCTTTTGCTTCATTCGTAATTGTGCTTGCATCAAGTTCTGCTTGAGTTTACTCAACACTTTCTTCCTGTCATAGAGTTATTCTTCTATTGCTTGATTAGGAATACTTCTTGAGATGCAATCAGGTACTGCAGGGGGTTTTCTCCCATATACAATCTCAAAAGGAGTAAAGTCAGTTGATGAGTGAAGTGAGGTGTTGTACCAGTACTCTACCAAATCAATGAATTTAGCTCACTGCTTAGGATGCTCTCTCGTAAAATCTTTGAGGTATTGCTCCAGACATCTGTTGACTACCTCTGTTTGGCCATCAGTTTGGGGGTGGTATGCAGTGCTTAACTTCAACACAGTGCCTTGATTTTAGAACACATCTTTCCAAAAATTGCTGAGAAAAAGGGAGTATCTATCAGTAACTATTGAACTTGGTATATCATGTAGCTTGATAATGTGGCTTGCAAATAGTTCAGCTACTTTGGAAGCAGTGTAATTTGGCATCAGAGCAATGAAATGTGCATACTTCGACAGGCGATCAACAACCACCAAAATAGGAGATTTTTTCTTGAGACACAGGTAATCCTGTAATGAAGTCTAGAGAAATGTCAGCCCACACCTTATAAGGAATTAGAAGTGGTTGTAAAAGTCCTGCAGGCTTGGAAGTGTTGTATTTAGTTTGTTGGCATACTTGACACTCCTGCTGTCATGCCCTGCTTTCAAAAAATATGGAATGAAAGCACGTGACATGGCCCAGCGAATGACTTGCATCATCCATAAGATGTTATCGATCCAACTCAACAATATAAATAGGAACTAATACAACCACGCATGCAATAAAGGAATAAATACATGAATAACAATACTTGGAATTTAAGCATGAAATAACCAAACATAATAAACATCTAACATCTAAAATCAACAATAACAATATTCAGGTCAAAAGCCCACAATACAAAGAAATAACAATGTTCAATTATTAAGTTCTCAAAACGAAACAATAATTATTTAGGCAGCGATGCAAATCAATCATTTCACCATTGTTGTTCTCCTAGTCCATCAGGCAATTCTCCTTGATAACCTGTAAGCTGTTCATTTAAAAAAAAGAATAATATGTCCTTAGAGCAAATCGTGGACAACAAACAGAGAAACAGAGAAATAATGGCATTTACGATATAACAATGAATTCAATAAACAATAGAGTTGATGGCAATAAAAATTGGCAAAATGATAACGATGCAATGTGCAATGGCAATGATCAATAACAATAACAATAAGCGATGTCAATAGTGGTAGCAATAACGATAACACTGTTTAATAAAGATGGCAATATGCAATGACGATGCGATGAAGATCTTAAGTCTATTATTCATTTTAATCCTAACTAATGCACGTACTACTATGTCACATATGTTCCATACCACAGTTTTGATGCATACATTCAAATTTGTTTAGACTATAGTGGTAGATTCTATAGGTCATGTACTCGGCACAATATAACATTAAAATGATAACACTGGCTATTGCAGTAATTTCTTGCACAATAATGGTAACAATGGCTATTGCAGCAATTTCTTACACAATAACGATAACAATATTTTGGGAACGAGGCCCACACTTCCGAGTATAGTCACTATATTATCAACTACTCTAGTCAACCCTTAACCCCGGCTTGATTAACATTCTTTATTCAATCAACATGCAATACTAGTAGGAAACAATATGGACAAAAATATTAATGGGAAAACGATAAGGCAATTAATAAGGGACACTAGAATGATGACAACACAACCCTAAGATCATACAATGTACTCTATACAATTAAATGCACCAAATACAACATTATAGATTCAATCATATATTATCAAACATGGAAACTCAATTCTGGATAACAGTAGGTTGTTGTACTAAAATTGAATTTCCCGCTGCTACAGAATAGAAAATGTCGATCCGTTAGAAGTTCTAGAAACTAGATTCCTGCCCGGTTCCAATGCATATTAAAAGTCCAAAATTCAACAACAGTAGCTAGGTGAATTTTAGTGTTCTTTACAGGTTACAGGTTCTGGCTGGTTATCAATGTTAACAAGTTTTAGTTGTAAAAGCAGTACATATTCATTTTAAAAATCAGTAAAAATAATTTTCATTACTCTAATAAGGTTGACTATCAATCTGGAAATTATCATGGTAATATTTTGTAACACCCCGAATTCCATAATACAACTGAATTCGAAGTTCCACATGATCTTTACACTTCTTTCGTACAATTTTACAAGGAAATAAAAATATTTCTTACATCAGAGTTACATTACACATTTACATTATTACAGCGGAAGAAATTTTATAGTAATTACATAAAACAACAATTGAATCAATCCTTGAGCAGCATGTATACTTCAATTTGTCAAGCATCTTTACTCTGTATGTAAAATTGTGGGCCCGTCAGTTCATTCACTGACGAAATATAATACACGGCCATCCTCTTTATGTCAGAAACAGTATAACGATTCTCAATACTTAGCAAACCACAAACTTGTTCACAAACAAAGCTAAGGAACTATCCTATTGATTGTTGGATTTTGTAGGCGAGGCAACAAATACTAGAGGGGGGGTCAATAGTGTTTATTAAAATAAAATTGCGGAATAAAGAATTTTTCTTCGAAGCAGTCGACTTAGGAGTGAACCAGTCGACTGAGTTAACCCAATTAAGAGAATTCAAATAAATCTGTGAAGTCGACTTAAAGCAGAAACAGTCGACTTATGTAAACAATAAACTAACAGAGTACAAGTCTGACCAGTCGACTTATAAAGGAGCCAGTCTACTGTCCAGACAAGTTTCACAGAGTATAACACACAGAAAAATGTAAGTGCAAGTTCAAGAGATACAACCACAGAGTGCACACGATGTATCCTGGTTCGGTCCTTCCGACCTACATCCAGTCCCCAAGCAACCCACTTGAGATTTCCACTATTCTTAAAAAAAGTTTACAAGAATACCCTACGGCGTTCAGATAACAATCTTGTCTAATCCGTAGTCCTTTCTCTCAACCAGATAAAGCAACCCACTCTTCCACCAAGAGTGAAACCACTGACTCTACACCCTAGAGTCTAACTCTCCAACCGAGAGTAAAAGAAAAACAAGAAAATATTTACAATCAACCTATAGCCTTGTATGTGATTAGTGATGTAGTACGTGGCTAAAAGAGGTTAACTTCTATATTCAGTCCAAAACGAAATCAGATGTTATACTGGACTGAATGTAGAGAACCAAAACTTAGAGAATTGAAAGCGTTGTCTCTTAAGCAATGTAACACTTAAAAAAATCTCAAAAGAATGCTCGAAAAATTGTTAGATCTTTTAACAGTGAACTCTGAACTCTATTTATAGAGTTAGAGTTTACTAGACGTTGGGAGACAGTTATTCCAACTGTCAACCAACGGATCTAAACAGCTTTCAATTTTGAAAAACGATTTTAAAAACAGAAAACGGTCAAATGCACTTGAATAGTCGACTGGGTTGCCATAATGAGTCGACTGGTCAGAGTTTGAATAAGTTTAGTCAGTTTTGTACTGACAGTCGACCGGTATGAGTATCAGTCGACTGGTACTCAACAGTTAAGCTATTTCAAACTGTTTTGACCTTTTGATGTTTTGAAAAACATACATTTGTAAAAGAGTGAGTGTATGTGTGTTTGACAAGGCTTTACATCATACTAAGACTCAAAATAAAGAAAGATTACATTTGTTTACAAGACACAACAATAGATGATACACTAAGCATAAGTCTTGGGCTTGAGTCTTGAGTGAGGCTTTGCCATTGTCTTTATCTGGAGCTTTGTGCTTGTTCATTTGTTCAGCTGTATAGTAGTGAAATCTTTGTGTGTACAACCTGCAATTATAGAGTATAGCATAGATACATGTTGCAGTGTGTTGTGATCATCAAAATCAAGAATCAACATTCTCCCCATTTTTGATGATGACAACACAATAGCTGATAATAACATAAATAATACAAGCATAGCAATGATATGCTCCCCCTATTAAAAGTACAATATGCATACATGATGATATATCATAAAACTTTAAACAGATTGTGTATCAGTCGACTTATAATGTGATCAGTCGACTTAACAGAAAAAGATAAACATAGAAATACAGAAATATCAGTCGACTTATAATTGTGATCAGTCGACTTAATAGAGAAATAAGTTACAGCAAACATAGTAAACATAAGATAACCACACAAACACAATAAACACATAACACAATAAACACAGACACAATAGAGGGTATTTCTCCCCCTTTGTCATCAACAAAAAACATAGGAGAACCAATAATAATAAGGGAAATAACAAAGTCTTTTACAGAAATAAATAAAGTCGCTTACAAAAATAAACAAAGTCTTTTGCAAAAAATAAGGAAAAATACATAAATAAAACTAAAAAATCATTAATCGTCATCTTCGGTGTCTTCATCAACAGCTTGAGACGGTGGGGGAAATTGAGTAGTAAAGAGATGAGTGAGATTGGTGATTTTAGAGTCAAGAGAGTCAAGACGAGAATCAAGAGTATCTTGATGATCCATGAGATAGTTGACACATTCATACAGAGTATGTGGATTATCAAAGTCAGCACGAGGACGAGAAGAACTTGAAGCAGAAGATCGTCTAGCTGAAGTTGCTAGAGGAACTTGGGAAGGAGGAGGAGACCTAGGTGAAGTTCTAGGTGGAGGGTCAAGAAGCTTCATACGGGCTAAACTAGCACGATCGAAGCAATCATAATGCTTAACGACATTGGTCTCCGAGTCGAGATCAATATCATAAGCTATAAAGACACGGGTAGGTAGGAAATGGGTATGAGACTGTTGAAGTTTTGAAAAAATGACACGACCCCAATTTATGTTAATCTTACCAAAAATTGCATAAACTGCTTGTTGCAATTCCATTGAATATTGATCATAACTCCCTCTTTTTGGAAGAATGTTATAAGCTAATATTCGTGCAACTAGTTTTGCAACAGGGTTGATAGATTTACTAGTCATGGGGGGTCCATGATTTGGCAAATATATTTTTGACAAAACAGAGGAATCATCTTGAATTATTTCTCCTAAATCAAGTCCCTCGTCATCAATACCCAAAATAAGATTAATTCTCTCGGATGTGAGTTTAATCTTTATATTTTTGACCGAGGAATAAATAATTATTTCTCCATCCTCTTTTTGAACAACTTTCATGTTTGTATAAAAGAGATAGATAAGTTGGGGATAGTAATTAGGTTGATTGACTAAGGAAAGAAACTCATATAAACTACAATTTTGAAAGATAGGGACAAGATTGAACATATCTAACTCATTGAAATTAACAAATCGTCCTGGAAAAATTACCATGGTACAAATAAGATACCATCATTCCAAAAGATCAGGACTTCTAAGGAATTGAGAGTAATCTTTGGATGATGAACTATCATCACCATGAGATCCCTTTGATCTTTTAGGTGCCATTAAGAGAAATGCAAGGAATGAGATTTTACCAACAGGGAAGAGGGAAACAAACAGCAAAATGAGAGACGAGGATCAGCAGCTCTAAAAGATTCGGCAGAGTAGCAGTCGACTCTTGGATCTCCTTCTTCTCTCCTTTAGGGTTTTAGAATTGGGGGTAAAAGTAAAAGTGGGAGATAGAGACAGTGGAGAAGGTTTTTAACAGCAGACAGACGGCTGAGATTCAATAGGAAAGAGATCAACGGCTGATGGAGAGGTCACGGGTGAAAAAGATATACATTTGTCTCAAGATCTGTGTGATGATTCGACGTTGAAGACAGATTAACTTGCGACAGTCGACTGATAGTATAGAACAGTCGACTTAGTCGAGAAAAAAAATTAAGTTTTATATCAACTGATCAGTCGACTGGGGGAATGTTCAGTCGACTGGTCAAAGATGAAAATAAGTATACAAAAAATACAAGATAGTCGACTTAATGAAAGCACAGTCGACTTGACAGAAATATTATCAACAAATATCAATAAAATTACATATTCCTAGTTCTCTTCTTAAAGTAATAAAAGTATCTTCTTTAAGGGGTTTTGTAAAGATATCAGCTACTTGTTTATCAGTAGAGATAAAGTCTAAAGATATATCTCCTTTTAAAACATGATCACGTAGAAAATGATGTCGAATATCGATATGTTTTGTACGTGAATGTTGAACCGGATTTTTAGATAGACTAATTGCACTGGTATTATCACACATAATTAAAGTTTTTTCAAAGGAAATACCATAATCTAATAAGGTTTGTTTCATCCACAAAATTTGTGCACATGCCAAACTTGCAGCGATATTTTCAGCTTCTGTAGTAGATAGGAACACTGAATTTTGCTTTTTACTGCACCAAGAAACTAGTGAATGTCCCAAAAAGTGACATGTTCCACTAGTGCTTTTACGATCAGTTTTACTACCAGCAAAATCAGCATCACTATACGACAAAAGTTGGAAATTATCGGTGCGTGGATAAAATAAACCATACTCAGATGTGCCTTTAATATATCTTAAAATTCATTTCACAACTTTTAAATGAGACTCTTTAGGACTAGACTGATATCTAGCACACAAACATACACTGAACATAATATCTGGTCTACTTGCGGTAATATATAAGAGTGAACCAATCATACCTCGATAGAGTTTTTGATCAACATTCTTACCTAATATATCTTTGTCAAGGGTAGTAGTAGTAGTAGCCATAGGTGTGGATTTACTACTTGTACTATCCATGTTAAACCGTTTGAGTAATTCCTTTGCATATTTTCCTTGATTAATAAATATGCCATTTGAAGACTGTTTAATTTGTAGTCCAAGGAAATAATTGAGTTCACCCATGTGACTCATCTCAAACTTGTTTTTCATGGTGTTAGCAAACTCTTGACATAGATTATTATTAGTAGAACCAAAGATTATATCATCAACATATATTTGTATGATTAATATATCATTCTTAATTCTCTTAATAAACAAGGTAGTGTCTACTCTACCTATCTCAAATCCTGTTTCTAAAAGAAAAGTTTTCAGACGATCATACCAAGCACGTGGTGCTTTTTTAAGACCGTATAAAGCCTTTTTCAATTTATAAACATGATTCGGGAATTGTTCATGTTCAAAACCTGGTGGTTGTTTAACATAAACATTCTCTTTAATAAACCCGTTAAGAAAAGCACTTTTAACATCCATTTGATAAAGTATAAAATTCATGAAACAAGCAAAAGATAATAAGATACGAATTGATTCTAATCTAGCAACAGGAGCATATGTTTCATCAAAATCTATGCCTTCTTCTTGATTATTTCCTTGAGCAACTAGTCTAGCTTTGTTCCTTACAACTTGTCCTGATTCATCTAACTTATTTTTAAATACCCATTTGGTACCAATAATAGTATGATCTGGAGGTCGTGGAACTAAATCCCATACATCATTCCTTATAAATTGGTTTAATTCATCTTGCATGGCATTCATCCAAAATTCATTCTCACATGCTTCTTGTATATTTTTCGGTTCAAAATCCGACAAGAAGGCTGTATGAGAAATCATATTAATATGTGATCGTGTCTGAATACCATGGGAGATGTCACCAATTATTAAGTCATGTGGATGATCTCTAACTTCAACAAAAAATTTTGGTAAAGTTGAAGATATCACAATAGGATCAGTCGAATTGACAGGTTCTTCAGTCGACTGCTTGGCTTCAGTCGACTTGCAGTCCTTATCGGTCGACTTATCAGTAAGACTAGTTTGTTCTAAAGATGTAATCACTTTATTTAAAGGTGATGAGTCAGGTTCATCATCTTTAATTAAATTTGATGAAGGCAGAGATTCATCAAATGTAACATGCATTGACTCTTCAATAGTCATTGTAGACTTGTTCAAAATTCTATATGCTTTACTTCTATTTGAGTATCCTAAAAAGATACCTTCATTAGATCTAGGATCAAATTTATCTAGATTATCTTTAGTGTTCAGAATAAAATACTTACAACCAAATGTCTTAAAATAAGAGACTTTAGGAATTTTGTTAAAAAACAATTCATAACAAGTCTTCTTTAGCTTAGGTCTTATTAGAATCCTATTTAAAACATAACAAGCTATAGCAACGGCTTCAGCCCAAAAATACTTTGGTAAATTGCTTTCAACAGGCATGGTACGTGCGCATTCTTGCAAAGTCCTATTTTTCCTTTCGACCATACTATTTTGTGGTGAAGCTCTAGGAAATGCAAATGAATGTGTTATACCATTCTTGTTGCAATATTCTGTAAATGTTTCAATTTCAAATTCTCCACCACGATCACTTCTAATAGTGACTATGGTTAGAGATCTTTGGTTTTGAATACGTTTACAAAAATTTGCAAATTCATCAAAAACATCATTCTTATGTTTTAAAAAGAATGTCCAAGTGAATCGTGAAAAATCATCTACTAAAACAAATACATATCTAATTTTATTTAAAGAAGCAACTCTAGTAGGGCCAAATAAATCCATATGAATTAATTCGAGCGGCCTACTAGTAAAAATTACTTCTTTTGTTTTAAAAGTGGATTTGATTTGTTTCCCTAGTTGACATGCATCACATAACTTATCATTTTTAAATGATAGTTTTGGCAGTCCTTTAACTAGGTTATACTTAGAAATCTTCGAGAGATTTTTCATATTCACATGGCCAAAGCGTTTATGCCAAAGCCAAGAATCATTATTAGAAGCTATTAAACAAAAATCATTTGAAAAATCATTTGTATTTAAACATAATTCATAAATATTGTTTTTGTGAAAACCTTGAAAAATGATATTTTGCATACTAGAATCATAAATTAAACAAGCATCTTTTTCAAATACAATTTTATATCCTTTATCACACAATTGACTAATACTTAACAAATTATGTTTTAATCCACTAACTAACAACACATTTTCTATAGTGGGGTTAGAATTTTTACCAGCCATGCCGATTCCTATGACTTTTCCTTTGTAGTTATCACCAAAGGTAACTGTTCCTCCATCGATGCTTTGTATGGTGGATAGAAGATTGGCATGACCGATCATATGTTTTGAACACCCGCTGTCAAGTATCCAGCGATCTTTCTTTGGTACCTATAAAATATTCAATGTAAATATGGTACCCTTTTTATTGGGTCCAAAACATATTAGTTTGGGGGAAACCAAACCTATAATGAGTTTGATTTTCCTCCATAAGCAGGAATAAAATCAATAGAATTGCATACATTTAACATATATGAATTGATATACGCAGTTCTATCATTCAGATTTAAGTTAACTGGAACCCATACAAATTTGTTCTGTCCAGTCGACTTTATAGTATTCTTCAGTCGACTTCTACTGTGATTCAGTCGACTGGATGATGGTATAGGTCGACTTATATGAGGTTCTGGTCTCATTGAATAAGACACAGTTCCTCTGGACAGACGACTGGTGGATGGACTTAGTCGACTCACCCGAACGTTAGACTTGCTTTTATCACTAAAATTTATAGCCTTAGGTTTTTCAAAGAATTCATATAGTTTATGTGTAACACTAGAAATATATTCAGGCTTATTTCTACTAGTGTTTTTAGAAGAAGATTCTTTTACAAGAGAGTTTTTGAAACCAAGACCATATTTTTGACTAGATTTTACTTGATTATGAAGAACATCATTTAAATTCTCTTTGCCTTTATTGAACTTAGATACGTTCTTAGATATCTCTTCATAATTCTTTTTTAGAGATTCAAGATCCGTATCTAAACTTGCAATACGAGAATTTAAGGATTTCACTTCATGATCAAGGTTAAGATTTTCTTGAGAAAGTGTTTGATTAACTTTCTCTAGATTCTTAACTCTAATCTTTTCCTTTTTCAACTCTTGAAAGATTTCATTAAAAGCATCAAGTAAATCTTCTGAATCAAAATCGTTACTTACTTGATCTTGAGAAGCCATAAAACACATGTTTGCAACTTCGTTGGTTTCATCAGTTTCTTCTTCAGAGGAAGAATCACTGTCATCCCAAGTTGCTTGATAAGCCTTTTTGTTCTTGGCAAACTTATTTTTTGTGTACTTGTCCTTCTTGAAGTTGGAGGTCTTTCCCTTATTCTTTGTATTTTCTAGGGGACAATCCTTCTTCATGTGACCTGTTTTATTACACCTGAAATAAGTTGGAGGATCATTAGAATTTCTAGATTTGGAATTGAACTTACCTTTCTTTAGAAATTTTTTAAATCTCCTTGTGAACATGGCTATCTCCTCTTCATCTTCTTCTTCATCTTCTGAATCTGTCATGACTTTAAAGGCTAATGATGTCTTCTTTGCCTGTTGTGGTTCTGCATCCTTCTTCCGTTCTTCGAGTTGAACCTCATAGGCCATTAGATTTCCCACAAGATTCTCAAGAGAAAGTTGTGACAAATCATTTTCTTCTTCTATTGCAGTGGTCTTCTTTTCCCATTCAGGAGTGAGTGCACGAAGAACTTTTCTCACCATCTCTGCTTATGTATATGTCTTTCCAAGTGCCACAAGTGAGTTTGTAATGTCAGTAAATCTGGTAATCATCTCGGACACAGTTTCATTTTCCTTCATGCGGAACATTTCAAACCTGTGAACAAGAACAGATATTTTAGATTCTTTTACTTTGTTTGTTCCTTCATGAGTTACCTCGAGTGTATGCCAGATTTGATGTGCGGTTGTTGAATTTGATACACGGTTGAACTCCTCTTTTGTGAGAGCACAAAATAATGCATTCATTGCTTTTGCATTGTTCATTGTTTGATTCTTCATGTCATCATTCCATTGTGCATATGGAATAGTAGGAGCAGTGTATTCCGTTTCCGTCATGTGCCATATTTCAAAGTTGATGGATTGGAGGTAGATCCTCATTCTGCACTTCCAACAGTTGTAGTTTGTTCCATCGAAGAGAGGTGGCCTTTGTGTAGATTGGCCTGGTACTGATTTGCATTCGAAGTAGTTGCCATAGCCTTTAACCTGGCTCTGATACCAAGTGTTGGATCCTGTATGCGAGGCAACAAACACTAGAGGGGGGGTGAATAGTGTTTATTAAAATAAAATTGCGGAATAAAGAATTTTTGTTCGAAGCAGTCGACTTAGGAGTGAACCAGTCGACTGAGTTAACCCAATTAAGAGAATTCAAATAAATCTGTGAAGTCGACTTAAAGCAGAAACAGTCGACTTATGTAAACAATAAACTAACAGAGTACAAGTCTGACCAGTCGACTTATAAAGGAGCCAGTCTACTGTCCAGACAAGTTTCACAGAGTATAACACACAGAAAAATGTAAGTGCAAGTTCAAGAGATACAACCACAGAGTGCACACGATGTATCCTGGTTCGGTCCTTCCGACCTACATCCAGTCCCCAAGCAACCCACTTGAGATTTTCACTATTCTTGAAAAAAGTTTACAAGAATACCCTACGGCGTTCAGACAACAATCTTGTCTAACCCGTAGTCCTTTCTCTCAACCAGAGAAAGCAACCCACTCTTCCACTAAGAGTGAAACCACTGACTCTACACCCTAGAGTCTAACTCTCCAACCGAGAGTAAAAGAAAAACAAGAAAATGTTTACAATCAACTTATAGCCTTGTATGTGATTAGTGATGTAGTACGTGGCTAAAAGAGGTTGACTTCTATATTCAGTCCAAAACGAAATCAGATGTTATACTGGACTGAATGTAGAGAACCGAAACTTAGAGAATTGAAAGCTTTGTCTCTTAAGCAATGTAACACTTAAAAAAATCTCAAAAGAATGCTCGAAAAATTGTTAGATCTTTTAACAGTGAACTCTGAACTCTATTTATAGAGTTAGAGTTTACTAGACGTTGGGAGACAGTTATTCCAACTGTCAACCAACGGATCTAAACAGCTTTGAATTTTGAAAAACGATTTTAAAAACAGAAAACGGTCAAATGCACTCGAACAGTCGACTGGGTTGCCATAATGAGTCGACTGGTCAGAGTTTGAATAAGTTTAGTCAGTTTTGTACTGACAGTCGACCGGTATGAGTATCAGTCGACTGGTACTCAACAGTTAAGCTATTTCAAACTATTTTGACCTTTTGATGTTTTGAAAAACACACATTTGTAAAAGAGTGAGTGTATGTGTGTGTGACAAGGCTTTACATCATACTAAGACTCAAAATAAAGAAAGATTACATTTGTTTACAAGACACAACAATAGATGATACACTAAGCATAAGTCTTGGGCTTGAGTCTTGAGTCTTGAGTGAGGCTTTGCCATTGTCTTTATCTGGAGCTTTGTGCTTGTTCATTTGTTCAGCTGTATAGTAGTGAAATCTTTGTGTGTACAACCTGCAATTATAGAGTATAGCATAGATACATGTTGCAGTGTGTTGTGATCATCAAAATCAAGAATCAACATTGATGTCGTGTTGTGCTGTGCACTTAGTCCTTAATGCAGTTGTTATGTTATATGACACTAATGCGCACTTATTCAGATTCTATGTATCCCATACTACATAGGTCTGAGGGCAAACCCTTAATCGTACTTCATCTTATAGGGTTCAATCCCTCGCCATGACTTAAACTACTACGGTAACTACGGTAGGTATCCTAAATGTTCTATGATCTACGAGCCCATGTCCAGGCAGTCTGGAGGGGAATCCCACGCACTGACATGACGCATGATGCAGGCAGACTATAGATAATTCAGTCTCCGCCATGGAACAATGGCACCACCCGTAGTCACCAAACACCCCACAAGCGTCGCCACCGGGAAGATAATTCCGGAGTATTGCTCATGCCATGTCATGACGCATTAAGCAGGCAGTCTGTGAATCACTCTCACACTGCCGATCCGATGGCCCTCATACTCGTGTTTTTTTCTCACTTTCGTCACATCACTACTATGTGTGTAAATCCTTAGTTTATTTAAATCATGAATAAAAATCAACCCCTAGGGTTAGCTCTTCCTCCATACCGGTCTCAATCATCAACATGACCAACTTGGTCTTTCATCTCAATTATTCATCTAAAAAAATATGATTTATTCACTTGCCAGTAATAGGACTTAGCTACCCTCCAGTTCAAAATCTCATTTCATGTCCATAGCATTTGTGTATTCATATTCATAAAACTTTTCATAATTCATCAAGATATTTGACTTCACTTTCATGTACAATTTTCATGCATAAGACAAATAAGTTCACTTTTCTAATTTGTTACATTCAATCTTCATTCTTTCCATTATCAAATATATTTTCAAACTCTTTTAAACAGTACATTTATTCTCATCAAGAGACAATTTAAACCTGAGAAATCAAAATAGTCTAGTCAGTCGACTCTTAGAGTATAGTCGGTAGACTGTTCAGCGAGGATTTAAAAGACGCAAGAATATAAATAGTCGGAACAGTCGACTGTTAAAGCTAGGCCAGTCGGCTGTTCTGTAAAGATTTAAAACTCGAAAATAAAAGGATCAGGGCAGTCGACTGCTAAACAAGGCCAGTCGGCTGTTCTGCGATGCTTTAAAAACTCGAAAATAAAATGGACGGGACAGTCGACTGTTAAATATATACAGTCGACTGTTCTGCGAGAATTATAACTCGAAGAACTAAATATTCAGGACAGTCGACCGTCTACGCCTATTCGGTCGACTGCTCAGCAACAAAAAAATCCGAATATTGAATTGTTTCTTTTCTCTTGATCAACACACAAATTGTTCATTTCTAGGACTTTGTCTAAAATGCAAAAATGTTCATTTTTTCGATAACTAACATACAGCTTTAGGATTTATTTAGCATCAATCACAACAAGCATAGTTTACTACCCCATATGGAGGTTCTTACACAATTTCTAAATTTTACTTTTCCCAAAAATCACATTTTCCTTCATGGAGAAATGTTCATTCCAATTTAACATGTTAGATCAGTATTCAATATCACAACAACAAACATATCATTCAATCGAGTTCGTGTAATCATTTCATACAATTTCATATATTTTCCATTTTCACCTAAATCATGGTATTCTCAAAGAACCATATTTTCATCCATTTAGTTTAATGTGATTAGCACAAACCTATCATGGTGCTACTTAGAAGTAGAGAAAAATTGTCCACATTTATCAATTAGCAATCATTCTACAAATTATCATTCCATCTCTAATTTATCAAACATGATATTAGAATTTCTTAATTCCTTTATAACCATTTATCAAATCATTCCTAGCATGACATCTAAATTAGAAGTCATGAGAAACACCCACCTATTTTGGAGAAACAAAAGAAAGAACTCATAGAAATCTCCTTGAACAAAGAGTGATCCTTCTCCTTTTAGGTCGAGCCGCAAATTGCCTTCACCTCCTTGTGCTTGATGGAACCCGAGCACCCCCTTCTTCTTGTCGATTTGGCCGGCCTCCAAGGATGCACACACACACACACTAGCACACACTCAATCTTTCTCTCACTTTCTCTTAATCTTTTTCTAACTCTTTATGTTTCTTTATCTCTTTTTTTTCAATTGCAAAAGTGAGTAAATGAGATGAGGGTATTTATACATAATTTTAGTGAAAATAAAGGGCTAAGATTAAATCAAATAGTTAGGGATGAAAGGATAGGATGAGTTTGGAAGTTGCCATAACCACCCATGAATGAGATAACCACCTCACCACTACTCCCATCTCTCCCTCTCTCTTGATTCCATCTGGACAAACCCCCAAGGGTGTGTTTTGCACACTCTTGTGCAAGCACGTGCTACCCTAGTGTCCCCCACTTACAAGTTGTACATGTTAGTTTAATTAATTGTCAATTATTTGAGTCTACACTACAAGTTAGACTAAAATAAAGATTAATTAAATTATATGGGATCTTTAATGGGCCAAGAGACTATGGGCTCTACTAATTTAATTTATTAATTAACTAATGTGGGCTACAAAAAGACAAATTAAGTTTAGGATTAAATTAAGCTTCTAATAAAATAAATGGGGATTACTAATTCATGAAATATTTTAGGGGAATGCATGAATAAATTTTTACGTGCACAACATGTAAAAGGAAAAATCAAACAATTTCAAATATAAATAGGATTTGAAAATCCAGGGTGTTACATATTTGATCATTAGTTCATCAATTTCATCAGTTTAACATGGTATATGCATAAATATGGAAATACAATGCAGCTACAGTAAAATGGACATAACTCATGCAATATAAGTCAGAATTCAAAAAGTCTTGATGTTCTGGAAACTAAAAACTTGGGGCTACATTTCATATTCAGAAAGTTATTGATTTTGATGACAATATCTAGGTCGAAACAGCATGACAATATTCAGGTTGACAATAAATTTCAGGGTCTTAATATATGTTTCATGAATAAAAATAATTAAAATGTTATGAACAACGAGTTAGGTGTTGGCAATCTTAAATTACAGCAAGTTACGTCTATGTGTACATGGTATTAAGATGTATAATGTCCATAATCTTACTAATCACAATCAACTAACACACCATCATCAATCATATGAACAATCAACACTAGTATACATTTTACAATAGTTGTGTAATGTCATGACATGAATTACAATAACAATCCTTCTTTCTATATTCAATAATTAAGTACATAAATGCATGCAAGATCTCCATAAATCGGAGGCAAAAAGACGGCACGAAGTCAAGACTACTAATTGGATTCGCTCGTGTAAATCCGTAGCATCCCAACGATACATAACAATAGACGATACACGGTAATCAATATAGATCTACTTGTGGAATTCAATAAATAATCTCGAATACGATACAATATAATTCGAGAGTGAGATGACTTGCCTTTAGAACACTGTTAGATCCGAAATAGGGAATAACGGGATTAGGATTCCGGGCGACAAACCACGAACACGAAGCACGAAAACACATGCTAGCTACATGCAATGCTCACACAGAACGGCAAACACCCGATCAGCTCTAGAACACCAAGATCAAAACTGCAAAACAACAATCTTCTCTCCAAAACAGCAAACGACCGATCCCTACCAAACAGAACACCAAACACCACACAGCGCTCCCCTACTTCACAAACACCAAACAACAAGAATCCCAACTCTTCTTTTCTCTTCTAACAGCGACAGAGAGAGAGAAATTGCGGGAGGGAACCGACGGTAACTGCGGCAGTCGTGGCGACTGGACGGTGATCATCGAAAGCAAGGGTGGCAATGGTGAGGGGCTGGTGGTCGGGAAGCGACGCAACAACGAGGAGACAGCACCGAGCAACACACTATTTCGTCGTCAAAAACAGAAGAGACAAAATGGTGGGGCTTCGGCATTCGACGACGACGACGAGGGGGCGAGGGATCTTCGGTGGTTGCAGGGAACAGCGAAGAGGCGAAGACGGCAGTTGACGTGGACGAAGAGTTCGAGTTATGGCAATGGCGTCAAGGGGAAGCTACGATGGGGAGAGGCAAGGATGGGGATAAGAGGTAGACGACGAGGGGCTGCAACGGGGGGAGATGACTGGGTTGTGGTGGTGGTCGCGACTAGCAGCGGGGGCGACAAGTGGTGATGGAAGAGAATGAAGGTGAGGCGAAATTGGGTTTCGACAGCGAAAGGGGAAGAGGAGAGGTCAGGGTGCTCGGCGATGAATGCTGGCGGTCGAAGATGATGTTGACGAGGAGGATAGGCAAGATGGAAGTTCGGGGGTAGCAGGCGGTTGGGTTCTGTGTCAATCGAAAGGAGGAAGGAGAAGGGTCGGGGTTGTACAGTATTGGGATTTGAACAGTAAGGGGGTGAAGGTGAAGGGATTGAACAGGGAAGAAGAGGGGTTTATAATAAAATATATTATAACTTAACATATATTATCCCGATCGCCCTAATCTTGATCATCACCATCATCAGCAACATATGCGATCTCAGCCATTGATCTTCTTGATCTTGATCGTCATTAAGATCCGCACCAGATCTGATCCATCCGATCCCGATCATCATAAAGTTCATCATCCAATGAAGGCAAGTATTTGTATGAATTTTTTTGTTCCTCGTATAAGCATAAATACCGCAAGTAGATCTTCATTATAACTTGTTCTTCATGTTCTTACTCATTGATGATCTTGATTTATTCATTGATTGGCTTCTATCAACCCAATAGTCAAAAAGAGTTCTCAAACAACTCATTATTATATCCGTCACACTAACACCATGTAGATCTAGGAGATTTTATTCATATGAATTCATGTTGTAGATGCTTAGTTGTGTTTTGAGCATGTGAATGTTGTCTCCTTTGTTAATGAGTTGAAAATACATGTAGCTTGCTAATTTGATACTTTTTGCATGCTGATTTACACCATACATCAACCCGAATCCATTATAAATACTATTCGTGTTATAATCCATGCAAAAAGTATCTTTATTTGTTGCTGTCCTGATTTTGCCTTCTGTTTTCAATCCTGATAATGACAGAATTTTGACTTGAGTTGTAAATATGAAATGCAGCCTCATGTGTCTAGTTTATAGACATTTTGACGGGATCGAATTCTGAATTATATTTTGTGAGTTATCGCTATTTTAGTGCTGCTGGGTCTGAAATTTCAGATTTATAATTTTGCTGCGTCACCCAGTTTTCCAATTTAATTTGATTATGCTATCTGTAATATAATGACATGAAATTTAATATGCTGAGACTAGAAATGTTAGGGAACCTCCCTAAATTTTCCTGGATTTATTTATTGGGTTTTTAGACCTCTTTCATGCATGTAAACAAAACATTACAAATTTTGGCTGAACACAAATTCTGTGTAAAACGCTATTTTGAACCCAGTTTCTGTAGCTGTTATATGACTTGTGTATATGCACTGGAATCAGAAGAGAGTCTAGTTTCTAAAACTTCTAACGGATTTAGATTTGCATTCCTTTAGCAACAGAAATCTTAGTTTTCGTGCAGCAACGTCCTGCTATCCAGAATTGAAATTCTCGTTGTTTCTAATTATTATAAGTTAATTTGACACCCGATTATGTTTTCTACCCGACCTGAACTTGTTTCTTGCTTCCTGTCATGTTTACTTGCCCTGTTTGTGCACTATCACTCTTGTTTGATAATAATAATAAGTAATCAAGCCGAGGTTTAAGGAAAAGATCTAGTGGTGGACAATTAGAAAAGTGTACTCGGAAGGGGGCCGTACGTCCCAACTATTTACTGTTTACCTTACTACATACTTCCCGATAGGAAGGTGTACTCGGATGGTGCGAATTCACGACACTGTTTACCGTTTACTATTACTTGATGCCTGAGTACACAGCTCTATAGAATCCACTACGAAATCTAAACGAAACTTGATTGTATGTAGCAACCATGTGGTAAATAAATGAGACGCATGAATTGCTACCTTAGATAGGATTAAACAACATACTTAAAAATAACATGTTTCACTTGCACATCCCTATTACCTGTTACCATTACTGTTATTTGTTACCAAACTGTTATCTTTTACTTTTACCCGCTACTGTTTTTTGTCACTGTTTCCTGCTATTTGTTACCAGTTCACGAGTTTACCTGACACTTGTTACAAAATTGCATGCCCATTATTCGCCTAAACCTGTTATTTGCCTGCTAATTATTAAAATCTATTTACCTACTGTTTATTCTCTCATTGCTTTGTTCCTGTTTCTTGCTTCATGTTCCGGTTATCCACTCTTTTGCTTGTACTACTTGCGGTTTGTAACTTGCACTAACAGGCATACTGTTTTCCTATTTTTCTTATTTCTTTCAATTTTTAAATAAACAGGTTTTGGAGTTCAACTACCTGCAGGAATTGGTGAACAGACATTTTAAGCTTCGACTGGGATGCACTCATCTCAAGCAGCTACAAACTTCACAAAAATTGTTGGAGCCCGATGAATTCATATCAGACCTGATGCATTCAAAAGTATGATATATCAATTGCATTCAAACAGAATATTGATTCTTGATTTTGATGATTACAACACAATGCAAAGTTTGTTGTGTTATTTCTCATATATTACAGGTTGTATCAAAGTTTATCATGTATGATACATAAAGGTCTCAAAGCAAATTGATCAAGCAAGTCACAATGTTCTAAAGCTGAAGAATGATCAAGCAAAGCTTCATACAAAGACAATGGCTAAAACTTCACTCAAGACTCAAGACTCAAGTCAAGGCCAAAGCTTAAATGTCTTATATTTTGTGTCTTGTAAAAACAAATGTAATTTTTCTCTTTGTTGAGTCTTAGATTGATATACAACCTTTTCACACACACACACACTCACACATAATTTTAAAACTGTGTGTTTTACAAAATTTAAAGGTCGAAACAGTTTGAACTAGATCAGCTGTTGAGTACCAATCGATTTCTGTTAAGGACTAGTCGACTGAATCTGTACAAAACTGTCTCATCTTCTTCAAACTCTGGCAAGTCGACTCATAACGGCAACCCAGTCGACTGTTCAAGTCGTTTCGACAATTTACTGATTTCAAAACTTATATTTTCGAATTTAAAAATATTATATCCGTTGTTAAACAGTTGTAGGAACGGTTTCCACAACGTCCAGGGATTCTACTCTATAAATAGAGCCTTAGAATCACCATGGAAAGGTTCCAAGAATTTTTTAGAAACGTTTAAGTATTTTTGCTTTCAAGAGAAAAAGTTTTTCATACAAAGCACTATAATCTCTAAGTCTTGGTTCTCTGATTTCAGTCCAGCATAACATCGAATTCGTTTTGGACTGAATTCAGAAGTTGACCGAATAGCCACTTGCAAAATCACAAACACTACAAGGCTATAGGTTGATTGTAAACATCTTTATTGTTTTCTTTTACTCTCGGTTGTGAGAGTGGGTCCCCTCGATTGGAGAGTAGGACTCTAGGTTGTAGAGTCAGTTTTTCACTCTTGGTGGAAGAGTGAGTTTGCTCTCTCTAATAGTGAGAGAGGACTACGGGTTTGACAAGGTTGTTGTCTAACGCCGTAGGGTATTACATTTTCAAGAATAGTGGAAAATCTCAAGTGGGTTGCTTGGGGAGGATATAGGTCGGAAGGACCGAACCAGGATACATCGTGTGTACTCTGTAGTTGGTATCTCTGTGGTTGTATCTCTTTGAACTCTTTTCATTACTTGCATTTCCGTTTACTCAAAATCTTTTTGGTAAGTCGACTGGATCTCTATCCTAACTCGACTGATCAGACTGGTATAACAATCCTCTTAAAAACTGTTCTGGCAAGTTGACTTTTCTCTTATTTAAGTCGACTTATCAGACTAGTCTAAAAAATACTCTTCTACTCTGACGCCCCAGTCGACTGATATCTCTTTTACAGTCGACTGGACAGAAGATAACTTTCAATTCCGCAATTATTTTTTATACAACACTATTCACCCCCCCCCTAGTGTTTCTTGCCTTACCTACAGGATCCAACACTTGGTATTAGAGCCTGGTTGAGTGCAATGGAAACTACTTCTAATGCAAATCAATACCATGAAGGCCAATCTACACAATGGCCACCCCTCTTCGATGGAACTAATTACAACTATTGGAAGTGTAGAATGAAGATCTACCTTCAGGCCATCAACTATAAAATATGGAACATGACAGAGATCGAGTACACCGCTCCTACCATTCCATATGCACAATGGAATGACGACATGAAGAACCAAATAATGAACAATGCAAAGGCGATGAATGCACTATTTTGTGCCCTTACAAAGGAGGTGTTCAACCGTGTGTCTAATGCAACAACCGCACATCAAATTTAGCACACACTCGAGGTAACTCATGAAGGAACAAATAGAGTAAAAAAAATCTAAAATATCTTTTCTTGTTCACAGGTTCGAAATGTTCCGCATAAAGGAGAACGAGAATGTGTTTGAGATGATTACAAGGTTCACGGACATCACAAATTCACTTGTGGCGCTTGGAAAAACGTACACTCAAACTGAAATGGTGAGGATGGTCCTTCGTGCACTAACCCCCGAATGGGAGAAGAAGACCACTGCCATAGAAGAGGCCAACGATTTAACATAACTTTCTCTTGAGAATCTTCTGGGAATTCTTATGGCGTATGAGGTACAACTTGAAGAGCGCAAGAAGGATCAAGAACCTCAACAATCCTAAAAGAAGACACTAGCATTCAAGGCCATGTCGGACTCCGAGGATGACGAAGAAGATGAGGAAGAGATTGTCATGTTCATGAGAAAGTTCAAAAATTCCTAAGGAAAGGTAAGTTTAATTCAAAATCTAGGGAATCTAATAAACCTCCAACTTGTTTCAGGTGTAACAACACAGGCCATATGAAGAAGGATTGCCCATTAGAGAACGTGAATTCTAAGGGAAAGACGTCCAACTTCAACAAGGGCAAGTACACAAAGAACAAGTTCATGAAGAACAAAAAGGCGAATCAAGTAACTTGGGATTATAGTGACTCTTCATCGGAAGAAAAAAATGAAGAGACAAACGAGGTTGCTAATGTGTGTTTTATGGCATCTCAAAATCAAGTAAGTAATGATTATGACTCTAATAATTTACTTGATGCTTTCAACGAGATTTTTCAAGAACTTAAAAAAGAAAAAAATTAGAGTTAAGAACTTGGAGAAAGTGAATCAAACACTTTCTCAAGAGAATTTTAACCTTGATAAAGAAGTGAAATCTTTAAATTATCGTCTCTCTAATTTAGATATAGATCTTGTATCTCTAAAGAAATATTATGAAGAGATATCCAAGAACGTGACTAAATTTAATAAAGGAAAGGAGAATTTAAATAATGTTCTACAAAATCAAGTTCAATCCAATAAAAGGTTTGGACTTGGTTTTCAAAAACCTGTTGAAAAATCTCATGCTTCTAAGTAGGGGTGGTATACCGTACCTTACCATACCATCATTACTCTACCGTCTACCGTACCGGAGTACTTGGTACACAAATTTCTCTACCATTATCATGCCAAGATTTTGGTACTATCGAGTTCGGTGATACCGGAATATCGGTACGGTATTGGTAATACCATGGTACTACCGGACATCAATTAGCTTTAAAAATTAACATTCATATAAATGACAAAAGAAGGATAAATAAGCTCAACATAAATATATATATGACAATGTTTCAACATAAATAATTAAATATATATATGAAGAAGTTCCAATAATCAACCAATGTCAATTCTCAAACAAGACCCAGCTAACGGTCCATAATTTAGTCTAACATCTGTGTTTCCAGAGTCCAATCAGTAGCAGTACCAAATAATATAAGTTTCTGTTTAACAATGAAGGAAGAAATCATCACAAAATGCCATTGAAATAACTAATATCTTTAGGCAGGTTCCTTTCAAAAAGCTCTAGAATTCCTACTCAAAACAAATTAAACACATAACGGAACAGAGAAATATCGGCACGAATAGTATACAGAAACCTACAGTTCAACCGATTAACTGAAAACAGATTCACATTAAAAAAATTATCCTCACAAACAAACATACATCACCTGATATAGTGATAAAGAACCGACATAAAATTTAAGATCATAAATAAAAAAACATCAACATCCTCTTTTCATCCCCAAAGTAGTATAACTGGGGAGAAAATTTGAAAAAGAAATAAGAAAAATGAGCCTGGACCTAGGTCTGGGCCTGAGTTTTTAAATATAAAAATTAAATTAAATATATATTAATTACTTGGTACGGTACGGTATACCATGATATCAATATTGAGTACCATTACCATACCATATAATTTTGGTATGGTATAATACCGAGATTTCGGTACGGTATTACCAAGATTTCGGTAATATATGGTATGGTAACGGTATGGTACGGTATGGTACGGTAATATGGTATTTTTTGACACCCCTACTTCTAAGAACATTAGTGTAAATAAAACTGCATCTATTTCCAGTGTTAAGCATAAACTTTATGAGTTTTTTTAAAAAACATAAAACTGTAAGTTTTCATGATAAAGGCAAATCTATAGTTCAGATCAGTTAACTGAACTCAACTATAAGTCGCCTGTCTAGAGGTACTAAGTCTCATTCAACGAGACAAACACCTCAGATAAGTTGACATATACTACCTTACAATCGACTGAAAGGTACTGTAAAGTTGACTGGACAGAGTAAAAATGTATGAGTTCCAGTCAACCTGAGTCCGAAAGATAGAATTGCTTACATTAATACATATATCCTTACTGTATGTAATTCTGTTAACTATATTTCTGCATTTGGTGGAAAATTAAACTCTTCTTGGGTTTGGTTTCCCAAAAACTAATCTATTTTGGACCCAATGAAAAGGGTACCATATTCACATTGAATATTTTATAGGTACCTAAGAGAGATAGTTGGATACTCAACAGCGGATGCTCAAAGCAAATGACTGCTCATGCCAACCTCCTATCTTCCATTCAAGACATTGATGGAGGAACAGTCACATTTGGTGACAACAACAAAGAAAATGTCATTGGAATTGGTATGGTCGGTAAGTACACTAACCCTTCTATAGAAGATGTTTTATTAGTTAGTGGACTTAAGCATAACTTGTTGAGTATTAGCCAACTATGTGATGAGGTTTATAAAATCATGTTTGAAAAAGATGCATGCCAAATTTATGATTCTACCATGCAAAATATAATTTTCCAAGGATTTAGAAAATATCATTTATGAACTATGTTTAAAGGCATATGATTTTTCGAATGATTTTTGCTTAGTAGCTTCTAATAATGATTCTTGGCTATGGAATAAGCATTTTGGCCATGTGAATATAAAAAATCTCTCTAAATTTTCTAAATACAACATAGTTAAAGGGCTGCCAAGACTATCCTTTAAAAGGATAAGTTATGTGATGCATGTCAACTAGGTAAACAAATTAAATCTACTTTTAAAACAAAAAAAATAATTTCTACTAGTAGGCCGCTCGAATTAATCCACATGGATGTATTTGGCCCTACTAGAGTTGCTTTTTTAAATAAAAGTAGGTACGTATTTGTTTAGTAGACGATTTTTTACGATTCACTTGGACTTTCTTTTTAAAACATAAGAATGATGGTTTTGTAGAATTTGCTAACTTTTGTAAACGAATTCAAAATCAAAAGTCTCTAACCATAGTCACTATTAGAAGTGATCATGGTGGAGAATTTGAAAATGAAACGTTTGCAGAATATTGCAACGTTTGCAGAATGGTATAACTCATTCGTTTGCATTTCCTAGAGCTTCACCACAAAATGGAGTGTTTGAAAGAATAGGACTTTGCAAGAATGTGTATGTACCATGCTTGTTGAAAGTAATTTACCTAAGTAATTTTGGGCTGAAATCTTTGCTACAGCTTGTTATGTTTTAAATAGAATTTTGATTAGGCCTAAGCTAAAGAAAACATGTTATGAGCTATTTTTTAATAGAATTCCTAAAGTCTTTTACTTCAAAATATTTAGATGTAAGTGTTTTATTCTGAACACTAAGGATAATTTAGATAAGTTTGATCCTAGATCTAATGAGGGTATCTTTATAGGATACTCAAATAGGAGTAAAGCATATAGAATCTTCAACAAGTCAACAATGACTATTGAAGAATCCATGCATGTTGCATTTGATAAATCTCTGCCTTCATCGACTTTAATTGAAGATGATGAAACTAATTCATCACCTTTAAATAAAGTAATTACATCTTTAGAGCAAACTGGCCTTGCGGATAAGTCAACCGATAAGGAAGTCAAGTCGACTGCTGTAAATCAGTCGACTGATGGATTGGTCAAGTCGACTGATCCTGTTATGATATCTCCAACTTTACCAAAATCTTTTGTTGAAGTTAGAGATCATCCTCATGATTTAATAATTGGTGACATTTCACATGGTATTCAGACAAGATTACATGTTAACATGTTCTCTTACACAGCTTTCTCGTCGGATTTTGAGCCGAAGAATATACAAGAAGATTGTGAGAATGAGTTTTGGATGAATGCCATGCAAGATGAGTTAAACCAATTTATAAGGAATGATGTATGGGATTTAGTTCCACGACCTCTTGATCATACTATAATTGGTACCTAATGGGTATTCAAGAATAAGTTAGATGAATCAGGACAAGTTGTTAGGAACAAAGCTAGACTAGTTGCTCAAGGGTATAATAAAAAAGAAGGCATAGATTTTGATGAAACATATGCTCCTGTTGCTAGATTAGAATCAATCCGTATCTTATTATCTTTTGCATATTTTATGAATTTTACACTCTTTCAAATGAATGTTAAAAGTGCTTTCCTTAATGGATTTATAAAGGAAGATATTTATGTTAAGCAACCACCAGGTTTCGAATATGAAAAATTCCCAAACCACGTTTTTAAATTGAAAAATGCTTTATACGGTCTTAAACAAGAACCACGTGCTTGGTATGATCGATTGAAGAATTTTCTTTTAGAAACGGGTTTTGAAATAGATAAAGTAGACACTACCCTGTTTATTAGGAGAATAGAGACATATATCTTGATCATACAAATATATGTAAATGACATAATTTTTTGTTCTACTAATAGTAATCTCTGTCAAGAGTTTCCTAACACCATGAAAAACGAGTTTGAGATGAGTCACATGGGTGAACTCAACTATTTCCTTAGACTGCAAATTAAACAGTCGCCTAATGGCATATTTATTAATCAAGAAAAATATGCTAAGGAATTACTCAAACGGTTTGGCATGGATAACACGAGTAGTAAGACCACACCTATGGCTACTACCACTACCCTTGACAAAGATGAATTAGATAAGAGTGTCGATCAAAAACTCTATCGAGGTATGATTGGCTCACTCATATATATAACTGCTAGTAGATCCGACATTATGTTTAGTGTATGTTTGTGTGCTAGATATCAGTCGAGTCCTAAAGAGTCTCACATAAAAGCTGTGAAATGTATTTTAAGATACCTTAAAGGAACGTCTGAATATGGTCTATTTTATCCACGCACCGATAACTTTCAATTTTTGTCATATAGTAATGCGGATTTTTCCGGTAGTAAAACTGATCGCAAGAGCACTAGTGGAATATGTCACTTTTTGGGACATTCACTAGTCTCTTGGTGCAGTAAGAAGTAAAATTCGGTATCCCTATCTACTACAGAAGCTGAATATATCGCTGTAAGTTTGGCATGTGCCCAAATTTTATGGATGAAACAAACCCTATTAGAATATGGTATTTCTTTTTCAAAGCCTTCAATAATGTGTGATAATACCAGTGCTATTAACTTATCCAAAAATTCGGTTCAACATTCACGTACGAAACATATTGATATTAGACATCATTTTTTACGTGATCATGTTTTAAAGGGAGACATTTCTTTAGACTTTATTTCTACTGATAAACAGATAGCTGACATCTTTACTAAACCACTTAAGGAAGACACATTTATTACCTGAAAGAGAGAACTAGAGATTTGTAGTTTTCATGATGTTTCTTGAAATTTTCTCTGGTAAGTCGACTTACAAGTATTTTTCAGTCGACTGCCAAGTATCTTTATTTTTCTAAGTTTTTGTCTGAGTTTTATGCTTTGGACAGTCTACTGTGCACAGTACCCAGTCGACTGACCAGTTATATTAGTGCTGTGTTCATTTTTTTTTTTGCTCTCGACTAAGTCGACTGCCCTCTAAGACCAGTCGATTGTCGAGAATCAGTTTTCTTCAAATTCGAATTTCGGAACATCTTTTGAGGCGACTGTTCACTTTTTTACTGTTCTTTGATCATATTTGAGCCGTTGCTATCCCTCTTCTTGATCTCAGCCATACATTCCTGTGTAAAAACCCTAAACCTACCCCATTTCTTTCACTTTTACCTTATCCTTGTCTCCCAGCTCTGAAGAAGATAAGTCGACTATTGTTGCTGCTGCTATCGCTGCTGCTGTCGATTTCCAGTCATTTGAAGCTCCAACTCCTCTGATTTCTTGTGGTGTTCAAGTCCTCTTAAAGCTCTATTGATTCTTCTAGAGTCTCTTTGTTGGTATACTTCCTTTCCTCTTTTTGTTTGTGTAGTTTTTATTCATGGCTCCAAAGAGATCTAAAACCTCTCATGTTGAGGGTGAGCAATCTTCCCGAGACTATCTCCAATATCTTAGAAGTCTTGACCTTGTTGAAAAATGGTACATTATGTGTTCCATTATGATTATTCTGGGTCGTTTTGTCAATTTTCCTGATCTTGATAAGTTTACTCTCATCCCATTATTTCAACAATGTGGGTTATATGAGTTTTTGTCCTTAGTAAATCAACCCTACTATTACCCTCGACTCATCTATTTGTTTTATACAAATATGAGATTTGTTCAATCGGATCATGGTAGTGAGATTTTTTTTCTATACTTCTGTCAAAAATAAAATGATGAAACTCACCTCCGAAAGAATCAATCACATTTTGATGAAGGGATTGATTTAGGAGATGTTGAGATGAATGATGCATCCACTTTGTCTAAAATTTATTTGCCGAATCATGGGCCTCCTATGTCCAATAGGTCCATTACCCCTGTTGCTAGGCTCGTTGCACGCATACTATCATATAATATTATTCTCAAAACAGGGAGTTATGATCAATATTCTATGGAGTTGCAACAAGCCTTTTATGCAATATTCGGAAAAATTAATATCAATTGGGGTCGTGTCATCTTCTCTACGCTTCATAAGGCTCATACTTCATTTCTTCCTTTTGGTGCCTTTCTTACTTAAGTTTTTTGTGCTTATGACGTTGATCTTGATGCTGAGAAAAATGTAGTAAAGCACTATGAGTCCTTTGATCTTGCAAGTTTAGCATGCATGAAGCTTCTCTCTTCTCCACCTAGGTCACCTTCTAGGACTTTCCCTCCTGTCCCTTTAGCTTCTTCAACCCGTCCGTCTTTAGCCTCTAGTTCCTCTCATCCTAGAGCAGATTATGATGATCCTCACAGTATTTATCATGTTGCCATTTATCTCATGAAACGTCAAGATGTTATTGAGACGAATGTTTCTCATCTTACCCACCTGTTTACCACTCAGTTTCCTCATCCCTCTCATGGTGGTCAAGATGAAGATGAAGACGACTGATGAGCTGCTTTTTTTTTTTTCTATTTTAATGTATTTTCTACTTTTATGTAATCTTTTGAACTTTGTCTTTTAAGTTTCCATGTATAAACTTGGCTTAGTTTTATTCTATGTCCAAAACATGGCCTTGTTTTTTATCTTTTGTTCTCTTGCATTGCTATATATTTTTCCTTCCTATTTTTTTTTTTTTGTTGATGACAAAGGGGGAGAAGAAGAGCTAGTATGTGTTGCTTTGTTATGTGTTGTTTTGAGTAGCGTATCTTTTTGCATGTTTTTAAATCTCTTTATGCATGTTTTATAAACCTATGCATGCTGTACATTTGATAGGGGGAGCATGTGTAATATCTATTTCCATTATTGTAAGTTATTGTGTTGTCATCATCAAAAAGGGGGAGAATGTTGATTCTTGATTTTGATGATTACAACACAATGCAAAGTTTGTTGTGCTATTTCTCATATATTGCAGGTTGGATCAAAGTTTATCATGTATGATATACAAAGGCCTCAAAGCATATTGATCAAGCAAGTCACAATGTTCTAAAGCTGAAGAATGATCAAGCAATGCTTCATACAAAGACAATGGCTAAAGCTTCACTCAAGACTCAAAACTCAAGTCAAGACCAAAGCTTAAATGTCTTATATTTTGTGTCTTGTAAAAACAAATGTAATTTTTCTCTTTGTTGAGTCTAAGATTGATGTACAGCCTTGTCATACACACACACTCACACATAATTTAATAACTGTGTGTTTTACAAAATCTAAAGGTCGAAACAGCTTGAACTAGATCAGCTGTTGAGTACTGGTCGACTGCCATTAAGGACCAGTCGAATGAATCTGTACAAAACTGTCCGATCTTCTTCAAACTCTGGCCAGTCGACTCATAGCGGCAACCCAGTCAATTATTCAAGTCGTTTCGACAGTTTACTGATTTCAAAACATGATTTTTCAAATTCAAATGATTTATTTCTATTGGTTGACAGTTGGTACAACTGTTTTTCAATGTCCAGTGACTCTAACTCTATAAATAGAGTGTAGAAATCACTTGGAAAAGATTACACTCTTTTATAAGCTTTCAAGTCCTTATTTTCAAAAAGAGAACAAGAGTTCAAAAGCTTTCAAATCCTCTAAGTTTTTTGGTTCTCTGTTTTCAGTCCAATATAACATTGGTTTCGTTTTGGACTGATTTCAGAAGTGACCTATTAGCCTCCATACACAAATCACAATCACAACAAGGCTATAGGTTGATTGTAACTCTTTCATTGTTCTTTTTTTCACTCTCGGTTGTGAGAGTGGTCCTCTCGGTTGGAGAGTAGGGCTCTTGGTTGTAGAGTCGGTTTTCACTCTCGATTGTGAGAGTGGTCCTCTCGATTGGAGAGTAGAACTCTAGGTTGTAGAGTCAGGTTTTCACTCTTGGTGGAAGAATGGGTTGCTCTCTCTAGTTGTGAGAGAGGACTACGGGTTGGACAAGGTTGTTGTCTAACACCGTAGGGTATTCTTGTACATTTTCAAGAATAGTGAAAAATCTCAAGTGGGTTGCTTGGGGACTGGATGTAGGTCGGGAGGACCGAACCAGGATACATCGTGTGTACTCTGTAATTGGTATCTCTGTGGTTGTATCTCTTTGAACTCTTTTCATTACTTGCATTTCAGTTTACTCGAAATCTTTCTGGTAAGTCGACTGGATCTCCATCCTAAGTCGACTAATCAGACCGGTATAACAATCGTCTTAAACTCTTTTGGCAAGTCGACTGTCTCTCCTATTTAAGTCGACTTATCAGACTAGTCTTAAAAATACTCTTCTACTCTGACGTCCCAGTTGACTGATATCTCTTTTACAGTCGACTGGACAGAAGATAACTTTCAATTCCGCAATTATTTTTTATACAACACTATTCAACCCCCCCCCCCCCCACCCCCCACCCTCTAGTGTTTCTTGCCTTGCCTACAGGATCCAACACTATAAACTTCACAAAAGTTGTTTCCATATCAATTGCATTCACAAAAGTTACATTCATATCAAAAGTCACTCTCAATTGATCAATTGCATTAATATCAGTGTATTACAGAGAAAGAGAACATGAATACATTTGGTGCAAAAATTGCATTTCACTCAAAATGTGTTAAAAACAAATGTTCAGACTTCAGATGCACCCAAAAAGATATATCCAACATCATACTTGACTTAGAAGAGTACTACTGAACAAAATTTATAATTTTAAGGCATTACAAAGAGTCTTCATGCTGTTTGAGTAGCTCTTTGATTGTTGCTTGATTATGATCATCCCTGACTGCAGATACATTTACTCCAGCCATTTTATACAAAAAATCAAAAAAACAAAGTGAAGTAGTTGTCAGTGTGCAGCAATAATCAATTTCTTTCACCGCAGGTACATATACTCCAAAATGGTTACAAAAACTGAAAGAAAACCAAAAGGTTAAGCTTTGATAAGTGCAACAATAACTCTATCTTCTCCACCTGCATCTCTGTGTAGATGCCTGCATTAATTCCACAAGCAGAACATTTTCAAGTGGATTTATAGCTTGAAATGACATGGAAATATTATAATTGAAGCAGTGATAAAAAGTTTTGCTATGAATATACCAATATATACATAATCTTCTAACTTTCTTTCATTGTTTTGGTCCTTGTGAAGCTCCAATTGGTGTTGTCTGAGATTGACTTAATTAAAAATATGCAAATAAGATACTTGGTTTGAATTATCTGGCATCTACACAATCCTAGTTGGTTGAGCAAGGGGAGCATTAACATGTGGAGTGATAGTATTTTGAGAACCATTTCTTCATTCAATTTCATACGTATTCTATAATATCACGTTTACTCTAGAAACATTTCTACATTTTAACCACAATGCTTGGATCCTATGAACCACATCTTCCTTGTTGCTTAATTTCACAATCATGATGAAGAATACCAGACTACTTCTTGGCATGTTGGCCATTAATATGAACTACGTCCTCATTTCTTCTCATATTTGCTAAAGTCGTGTACCATATATTTCATTCATGCAGCTAACTGTAGACCCAAAACAATATTAGCTTTTACTTTTTAATACAAGCAATTATCAACACTTTTATTGATGTTACTAACATTCATAACTTCATAATTTGATTATTTCTTTTCTTTAAAAATTGATGCAGTATAATAACTGACCAACATGAGAGTTGGAAATGTATAAAGGAAGTAGCAATAATTTCATTTGTGGATATATAACTCACCCGAAAATCCCTAATATAAGCTTTCCTAGTTAGCCAAGAACTGTTAAAGCTCAAGTAGTCTATGCCTGAACAAGAATAAAAAATAAACATTGCTAAATAGAGAATACCAGAAAACATATAGAACAAGAATGGATAACAAAATTGTCTGCATCACCTTTTCTCCCTAAGGATACATCTATTCCAGAGCATTCATGTCATCTTCCAGAAGAAGCAATTCCTATAGATGCCACCAAAAAAATATAAATTCTTTAGAAAATAGTAGGATACAGTAAAAAAAAAGGTTTTTTTCACCCAAAATAAATAAATAAATAATACACACATAACTTGTAGATAAGTATGCTCTCTTATCTATAGGGATTTAATGCATCCAAATCCAAAAATAGTGTGCACTATTCAAATTTTAAGGCATAGAGATCCACTTGTAGGCTACATCAGTTATATAATTCAACTCTTTTAGCTTGGAGAAGTGAAAAAATGACGAAAATTAATAAAGTGAACTTGAATGGGCAAAAATATAGTATATAAGTAAGCAAATTTACCTACACAATGGATAAGATGTATTCCTGGAATGTCAAATGAAATAAAGGCTCACTACGAAGCAGAAATAATTTTTTGGTGGTCATAAGCTAGATAAAAAGTGGAGAGAAGTAATACCAACTTATATTGCTTTTAGTTAAGAACAACAAATAGTCTCTCAATATAAAATAATCTTCTAACACAGAGATGATTGTCTGTCTTATAGAAAATATTCATCCAATCAGAAGCAAATGATCGATACAATAGCAAGTTATTTGTCAACAGTATAATAAAATTACCATAAAAGTGAGAAGTTATCTGTCAACAATTTTCACTCTATGTCTGGTGGAATCAAAAGATGAAGAAGAGTGTAAACTCTTCAAGGACAAGACAGTGTGTTATGAGTTCAAAAGTCAAAAAAAAAAAAAAAAACAAAAAAAAAAAAAGGAATTAGATTGGAATCTGGAAATATATGAAAATTGATTGCTTTTGTTCCATTATTTTGATTTGCATGCACTTAGAGTGTTTGCTTCATTTTGGTAATAGAGAAGGGTTTCGTAGCCATGAACTCCTTTTCCCATCAAGGTTTTGATAATTATTGATTTTGAGATAATACTGCATATGAAATAGGAAGACAAATTATGCAATCAGAATGTAGGGTTTGTAACATGATTTACTATTGATTTAATGCAAAATAGATTTGGAATGATAATTTAGATATTAAAGTTTCATGTTAATAGAAAGGGATTAGGTGCCTTCAGGTATCTCAACTTTTTGGCTTACTTGGCACGATCAACTATTGAGTTTGGAACGTGTAATATCGTTCCACCCCAACTCAATTGGGTGAAAATATATGTACTGATCTTTCTGACATTGATCTTAAGTACTATACCATGCCTACAACCATTTATCCACAAAAGAAAAACCAGGATCATCTTAACTCCCACCTAGAATAAAGACAAGTGTATAGTATATTACAAAATTTCACATTAGTAATCATCCTAGTTTATCTCTGAATCAAAACAAATTGTTAAATCTTCAGTTTCACTAACAAAACTTTGAATTAAATACGTTGTTATCCTATAGGAGTATCTATCTATGTTTTCATTTTCAGACCAAGCTCAGCATGGAGCATGACATTAAAAGACATACGACTAGCATTCCCATTTGCTACTCAAAAAGCTCCACAAAGAAATCTCGTACGAAAAACACCTAAATGTGTCTCCCTCACAAGCCAACCTATAATAAAGTCCACACATGCATTACCCTTTTTACATGACAGTCCCTCACACATTGTTTTTGTTCAGATCCTGCGCATATATGTAAAAAAATTTATAAACTTCTTATTATTCTGTAAATTTCATCTTTTAGATACTAATCAGGCTATTAACTATACAATAGATATTAATCATACAATAATTTCACAAATAGAAAATTAAACAAATTAAAGAAAAAAATTAGTGGCATTTCACTAAACAATTCGTGTGCATCTACTAATACGAAAACCCGCAAAACAAACATATCAAGAAATTGGTGGTAGATTGATCTGTACGTGGATCTCGTCGAATCCCTGCACGATCTGAACCCTAGAAATTCTTTCAATGGCGCCGAAGATTAGGGGCTTGGCGACCGGATTTCAGTGGATTGAAGTGAGCAAGAGGAGGGATAGAAGGGGGTTTACAGAAGAGCATCTCCAATGGGGCTTATGAAGCCCCAACGGGACTCTATCTCTATCTTCAAAATGGAGATGGGTGAAAAAAGTCTCCAAATTTGGAGACTTTTGATCTCATCTCCAAAACACTATTCATTTTTTTTATTTCCCATTTTACCTTTTTTGACCTTAATATCTTTTTAAAAATTCCTTCCATATCTTTTAATTAAAATGTGTATTGTATATTTCGTGAATGTATCTTATAAAATATTAAACAAAATTTTATTATTTTGGTACAGTTGGAAATGTCTTGGCGATACCTTTAAAATGAGACCAATTTTGAATGTTTTTTTATTGTTTGAAAAAAATAATTGATACAATATTTATAGATAAGATTATTTAGTTATTTTGTATTAGCTTAACATATTTTAAAATGACTACCCCACTCATACAATGTGATCATTAATTGGAAATAGATAAACGACAAATACATAGAATCATTAATTGTACTTTCATTTTTAATTATTATAATCCGAAATTTTCTATTTCTGTCAAAATTTAATATTAAAATATACTAAATTAGAAAATTTATTTGATTAATGTTATATATGATATTATTAAATTAATTCCAAAGTAATTTTACACTTGATTATTTTACATTGTTAATACAAGTAAAAAAGTTCATAATTTAAAATTAGTTCCAAAAAGTACTAATATTAGGCTCGTTTTAAAGCTTTCGGCGAGATATTTCCAATAGCATAATTTTTATTTTCCCAAATAGATTATTAATATAAGCAATTTAATGTAAAATTATTTATAACAAAACTAATCAAAAATTTTTATAAATTATAGAGATGCATGGTTGGAGTGGGTCTCTATTTTCTCATCTCTATAATGGAATATTCCCAGGAATATTCCATTATAGAGATGACAAATAGAGACCCCCATTGGAGTTGCTCGAAGGGGGTTTTTCGAAGTTTTTTGGGATTGAGGTCGACCCAAAAAATTACAGCGAGATTTGGAGAGGGAGGGAATGGTTTTTTGGCTGACAGTGAGGAGAGGAAGATGTATTTTTTTAAGGGTTAGCAAAGTTAAGTAGGGTTATTTTGGGCATTCGGCGTCAGGGCTCCTAACAAAAAATAAAGTTCGGTAGGGTTAAATGCAAAAAAAACTGGGTAGGATTTTCTGCCAAAGGGGTAGAACTCGGAAGAGTTATATAAAATTTACCCATAAATATATGACCTTTTTAATGTATAATATATATTTATTTTTGATACTCATTCTCATCCCATAATAAGAGGATTGGTATAAAAGGAAATGAAACTCCCACCTTTTTAGTCTTGCGGCTCTTGTCCACCTGCAATAGGGCTTACCGCTAAGACGTAGGCAGCTAGCGACACTTGCTATTAAATTCCTATTCCTTGCATTCCTAGCATGGTCGTATCTCTGCAATCCATTCTTCCCATATTTTTTTGTCCTTTTTCAATCCACTTTGTCCTTTTTCAATCCACTGAGCCTTCACAACGCCTCGCATTATGATTAGTTGTTTCTACTAGTTTTCTTACCACATATACTAGCATCAACTATCGTTTGCTACATGCATATTTAGTAATAGAAATAGTAAGCTATATGCATATTTAGTAATAGAAATAGTAAAGAATGGGGAGCGCTGCTATCTCTGTTGTCAAATTTAGCAATCGCCAGAGAATAAAATAATAAAACGGAGAATCATCATCCCTCTTTTCCTTTTTTCAATGGCATTTTCATAATTAAAGAATGGCATTTTAGTCACATTTGGGTAGTCGAAAATGGGGAGAAGCTGTCGGAATCATCCATCTGAGATTTTTTGATTTTATTTAAAATGGAATTCTCCTAATATTTCAATGGAAATTTTGTAACTTTTAGAAGAAAAAAAATCTGGAAAAGTTGGTGGACGAATGATCGTCCTAATAAAAATTTATAAAAAATAACAGACAGAACATGATCATCCGTCTGTTAGGAATTGTGGCCTCAAATACACGTAGACACGGGGTACTTGAAATTGGAGAAGAAGAGGAGAAGACAAAGAAGCAAGGAAAGACAAGCAGCAAGTAGAAGAAGAGAAGTCTGGAGGGTTACGGTCGACCGGCTAGGGGTGCGGTCGACCGACCCAGTCGACTGGGAGTTCTTCGAGTGTAGGCGTCCAACAGAGGAGGGGACAATCGACCGGTCTGGAAGATGCGGTCGACTGGTCAGTCATCGGGTTCTAGATCTACATGCTACGGTGACCGGCTTGGGGTGCGGTCGACCGACACTGACGCTGAGTTGTTCTTTTGGGCTTACGGGATAAATGCCCAATTTGCTAGATTTGTGTATATCTTTTAGGGTTTGCTTGGGGGTTATATATATATATGCCCGTAAATTCTAGAGTTCAGTAATCTGAATAGATCTGATCATTATTCAACTTCAAGAGAGATTGTGCCAAGTATTTCAAATGTGAGAGAGAGAGATTGAGAGTTGTAATCTCTTTTGTAATCATTGTATTTCTTTGAAAATAAGAAGTATTGGTTATCTCTGCATATTAGTTGTGTTCTTATGAGATCCATATATTGTGGTGGCTTGTTCTTGGTTCATCTATTTCTAGGGAGTTTCTATTGCTTGTGGTGCACTTCCGCTATTAGCACTACGAGTTGGGAGTAGATTGCTCCGACAAGTGGTATCAGAGCCAGGTTGGTTCGAGATGGCCGATAACAAGATGAAGATCGAGAGATTCGATGGGAGTGACTTCGCAATATGAAAGATTCAGATGATAGCGTATCTTCGTCAGAAAGATCTTGATGGTCCGTTGTTTGATGAGAAGCCAGTAGGTGCAGACAAGGATATGAAGGTCTTGGCGGATTGGAATCGTTTGGATCAGAAGGCGCTGGGGTAGATTTAGTTGGGGCTGAGTAGGAAGGCGTTATTTCATATCTCGAAGGCAAAGACCACAAAGAAGGCTATGGAGATTCTCATGGATATGTATGAGAAATCGTCGGCATCTAACCAAATTCTTCATATGAAGAAATTGGTTAATATGAAGTTGAAGAAAGGGGGTTCAGTAGCAGAGCATGTGAACAATTACTGTATGGTTTAAAACCAGATGGAAGATGTAGGTTTGAAGTTCTCAGAGAGGGGGCAGTCATTGTTACTTCTATCTACTTTACCCGATAGTCATGGTACGGTGGAACAGACTATTACAGGCACTATGACAGATTTGACGACTCTACAGGATGTGGTGAGTAGCATTCTGAATGAGGAGGTGAGAATGGTGAGAAATGGGGATATCCATCATCATCTTCTAGAGATTCCGCCATGTACGTTGAGAAGAGACATGGGAGACCTAAGAGTAGTCGAAGAAAAAAGGATCATAGTAGTTCATCTGAGAGTGGGTTTGGTGACAGTAATGGGGAACATGGGCCTGAGTGTTGGTATTGTTACAAGAAGGGTCACATGATGCGCAGTTGCAAGGCTTATATGAAGAAGAAGCCGGAGAAACCAAAGAGATATAACCCAAAGGCAGTCCAAGGAGGGCTTGTTGAGGAGTTATGGCTATCAGCTCGGAAGGAGTTGGGCACTCAAGATTGGTGTATTGATTCAGGAACTTCTTTTCATTGCACTCCGAGGAGAGAGGTGTTTGATGACTGTAAGGAGGGTTCTTTTAGAGATGTGTTGGGGAATGGTCACCGGTGTCCTGTACGTGGGGTTGGTACTATTCGCGTCAACACCATTGATGATCAAAGTATTGTCTTGCGGGAGACAAGACATGTTCCAGACTTGAAAGAAAATCTTATCTCGATTGGAAGGCTAGAGGGGTTGTCTACTACAGTTGGTAGTGGGAAGTGGTGCATAGCTGCAGGTTCAAGGGTGGTTGCAAAAGAAAAGTGTGAAGGAACGTTGTATTTGCTTAGAGACGTAAGGGGCGTTTCTCCTGTAGTTGACTCTCAGCCGGAATTGAGTAGTAGGTTGTGTGGGGTGCACCCGAGTTCTTTCAATTGTGGAGGGGAGGTTACTAATTTAGTGGGAGCTGCTGGTCATGGAAGTGATCCTAGTGGACAAGACGTTGCTGCGAAGATGGTACTTTATAAATCGGCAGTTGAAGCTTCAAGTCGCTCTGGTGTGATAGAGAGCACTGATATCGATATGCGGGATGATGTCGATGAGAGTAACCGAATTGGGACTGTAGGGGTTGAACAATCTGCAGAGTTTATGGAGGTGTAGTCCACGGAGGTTTCTAGTGCAGAGGGTGCACTGAGAGGCCCTAAACCATGTCCATTGTTGATGGAGATATTGCGAGGTAGGGAGTGATCTCATAACACGAAATCCAACACGGGAGGTTGTTTCTCCGGTATTCATACTCTATGCGATTGGTGGAGCACATCCTTCATAAGGCGATGAGGGGTGGTTGGTGCACTCCACGTGGTGGAGTGGTGGAGGTGCTCTTCATGAGAGTGGGGAGTACTTGGTTCTTCCATGAAAGTGGAAGATGGCAGAGATAATACGAGGAAAGATTGCAATAACTTTTAAGCATGGTGTATTTGGTCCAAGTGGGAGATTGTAAGGAATTGTGACCTCAAATACACGTAGGCACGGGGTACTTGAAGTTGGAGAAGAAGATGAGAAGACAAAGAAGTAAGGGAAGACAAGCAGTAAGTAGAAGAAGAAAAGTTTGGAGGGTAGCCGATCGATCGACCGACCCAATCGACTGGGAGTTCTTCGAGTGTAGGCATCCAACAAAGGAGGGGACAGTCGAACGGTCTAGGAGATGCGGTCGACTGGTCAGCCCTCGGGTTCTGGATCTGCACGCTGCGGTCGACCAGCTTGGGGTGCGGTCGACCGACACCGACGCTGAGTTGTTCTTTTGGGCTTACGGGATAAAGCCCCAATTTGCTAGATTTGTGTATATCTTTTAGGGTTTGCTTGGGGGCTATATATATGGCTGTAAACTAATCTGAATAGATCTGATCATTATTCAACTTCAACAGAGATTGTGCCGAGTTTTTCAAAGGTGAGAGAGAGAGATTGAGAGTTGTAATCACTTTTGTAATCTTTGTATTTTTTTGGGAATAAAAAGTAATGGTTATCTCTGCATATTGGTTGTGTTCTTGTGAGATCCATATATTGTGGTGGCTTGTTCTTGGTTCATCTATTTCTTGGGAGTTTCTATTGCTTGTGGTGCACTTTCGCTATTAGCACTACGAGTTGGGAGTAGATTTCTTCGACACCGTCTCCTATATTTTGCAATTGCTAAACCCAATTGCTAAATTTAGCGATCCACTGCTCATTTCTATTCCTAAAATTGCACATTTAGAAAACGATAGTGGACGTTTCTTTACCAAAATATGAATATTATGCATTTTTAGAAAACGATAGTGGATGCTCAATTTTTTTAATACGCCAACTTTTGAAACTATTTGCACTTATAGGACAGTTGTCGAAGTATTTGCGCTCATGGACTCAACAACTAAACTCACCGTTCCCAACAGAAAGTTTAGTTGTTTCATTCTCACCGTTGGGACACGGTGTGTTTAGTACTAATTTTTAGTTCAAAATTTTCAAAGAAGATTCATCATTCCCAATGACGATGGCCACCCCTAATTGTAGAACCCTATTAATTGTACATAAAACTTATAACCCCCCTCCGAGGGGATTTTGGGTGTTTTGAGGCAATTAATAGGGTTCTACAATTAGGGGTGGCCATAAAACATATAAGGTGTTTTGAGGCAATTAATAGGGTTCTACAATTAGGGGTGGCCACCCCTAATTGTAGAACCCTATTAATTGCCTCAAAACACCCAAAATGCCCTCGGAGGGGGGTTATATGTTTTATGTATTTTGACATTTATACTAGACTCGCTGTTGAGAACAGTGCTTTTAGTTCAAAATTTTAATGAAGACTCGTTGTTCCCAACGACGATGACGTTTATACAGACTCGTTGTTGGGAATAACAAGTTTAGTTTTTAAAAAAATCTATGGAGATTTTTTTCGAAAATTCACTTAGTCTGATAGAATGTTTCACTCTCTGTCAAATTTCTTACACCCTTGTCATTCCCAACAGCGAGTTTAGTATAAATGTCATTGCCGTTGAGAACAACGAGGGTTCTTTGAAAATTTTGAACTAAAATCGCTGTTCCCAACAACGAGTCTAGTTTAAATGTCATCACCGTTGGGAACAACGAGTCTTTATTGAAAATTTAGAACTGAACTCGCCATTGGGAACAGCGAGTTTCTAAAAAAATAGCATTAAATTCGCCGTGTCCCAACGACGAGCATGAAATAACTATATTTGCCGTTGGGAACGGTGAGTTTAGTTGTTGAGTGTGTGAGCGCAAATATTTTGACAACTGTTCTCTTTCTACAAATAATTTTGAAAGTGTCTTATAAAATATATATATATATATGTGGATGCTATGAAGTGTTTTACCTATTCATTTCATTTTTCCAGATCTAGTTGGTAGCCAGCGAAGAACAAAAACCTCTCTTTCTTAGTCATAGAGTATCGTAGAGACGACTACTAGTTATCAACATACTAGTATTTAACACGTGCGATGCACGTTTTAATCAATATATAGTAAATGCTTTTCTAATTAATAAATGCTCTTCTAATTAATATTCATTTAAACGTGCATTGCATGGGTTGGGATATGGACAAATTACAGGCTTTCTCCCATTATAGTAGTAGAGATATAATAGTATATAAAAGACACATACACTGTATGTACGAATGGTAAGCATTTCTTTTTTTTTGATGAAACGGATAGAGTCTTTCGACTCCAGCCACACCAAAACGAATATATAAAATAAATCAAAAGTAATAAACAGTACAAAGCTTACAAGAAGTAAACTCATCAATGGACTCATAATTACAAACGAAGGAAAATAGAATATAGACCAGGGAGACTCAAAATTACAACCGAGAGACAAACAACACTAAGACCAGGCAGGAGGCAAGAGGAGGGGCACAGCTGGGGACTGCCACAGGGAGCCGATGCTGCGTCGAACGAAGTGGTAAAGCTAGCAGGGCAGAGAAGTCAACCACCATAGCAGGCCACAGCATAACGGGCCGTAGGCAGTGATGAAAGAAACCGAACTGGAAGGCGCTAGGCTAGGGACGAGGTAGAGTAGCCCATAGGAATCACCAGAATCCGCAAGGCCTCATGACCATCGACACCATAGGGAGCCATACCGCCGAGGGACAGCAAGGGCACCTGCGGGGAGCACTCAAATGGAATTGCACACCGGCCCAAGTGCCTAAAGCCTTGCAAGTGCAATCGAGAAAAAACACGCTAACAATCCAATCAACGATCGAGCAAGGGACCGCTCAAAAACAGGAGACAGAAGCCATACACTCCGCAACCCAGAAATACACAAACAATAGCAGAACAAAGTACCAATAGGCCTGGAGTAAACAACCAGGATCCAAAGCAGGATCGAAACAAAAGAACTCAGGCTAACAACAACAGTTAACATAAGAAAAACACTGAGTTACACTACAAAAGCCGCAACAGCGGATAAAATAGCAGCATCATATAATAAGCCCCGAAGGGAGCAATACAGTTCCCAGCATGCCAAAACAGTAGCAGTTCAAACTAGAAAACCAACAAAAAGGGAATTAAGAGTAGGGGAGAAGATAAGTTGCTAATCCGAGCAAAGGCAAAAAGGGCCAACAGAACGAAGCCAGAGCATTAAGCCAACCAACAGCCAAGGATCCATCTACAAGGGATCAAACCTGCGAAGGAAAGAAGGTAAGAAAACATATAAATCTAGCAGAAAGTAAACAGTAAGAACAACTCCGAAAGTAAAATAAAAGCAAGATTGCAGGTGGAGAGGAACATATAGAAAAATCCACAGAGAGGGCACAGTGCAGAGTAATAATAGCACATAATAACAGAGAAGAAAGAAGATGAATAGACCTGGAAAAACAAACAAGCACTTCAAAAATGCCAACAAATATAATAAGCTCATAAAAACGGTCTGAAGGAATGCTAAATAAGTGGGAAACACTAAAGGTAGAGATGCTAGGGAGGTAAAGCGTGCAAGCTATAGAGGCAACAAACAGAGTCAAGTAGTCTCTGATAATCATGAGGCAATCTACCCTTGTAACTCCGGCTAGCACTCCAGAGGTTGAACAAGAAAAGGAAGGAATCGACCAATGCACGAGAAGGAGAGCAACGGTGTTCAAACACTCTCTTGTTCCTTTCTTTCCAAATAATCCATATGATGATATGAACGGAGAGCATCCATGCATGGGAAAATCTAGCGTCAGGAGGACAAACGGACCAAACATCAACCAAAGTGGGGGGGGGGGGGGGGGGGGGGGGATCCCGTGTTCCACGCTAATGCACAAATCTTCCATAAAGGAAGGCTGAGAGGACATTGAGTAAATAAATGGTTAAAATCTTCCGAGCGTTGGTCGCAACAGATGCAACGTTGCCCCCACGCAAGATTCCGCCTGTTCAGCACCTCAATAGTAAGTAGTTTACCATGATACGCCCGCCACGTATTAATTTTAACCTTAAGAGGAGCGGCAGAGTCCCAAATAAAATGAGCTGACGAGGATTGAATACCTCTAGTGGTAAGGAAAGTGTAAAAGGATTTAACAGAGAATAATCCAGAAGAACTCCATTGCCAAACAATACTCTCTCTGGGCCTCCATTCAAAGTTATTGAGGAGAGAGAGCAGGTCATTGAAAGTCTCGGAAAGGGAAGGAGGGAGGTCTGTCACAAAGGGAATGATCCAATGACACATGTCGTCGATCATCCTAAACAACTCTGCTACTGTAGCAGACGGATTGACCGCCAGACCAAATAAAGAGGGATATCTAGAAGAGAGTTTGATGTTACCAATCCATAGGTCTGTCCAGAACTTCGCTCTAGAGCCGTCTGCACATAAGCGAGAGGTACTACAATCAAAAGCGGCCGAAGCCTTCCAGACACCTTTCCAGAAGGGGGATGCTAGACGATGCACCGTCTCAGGGAACTCCCACAAAAAAGGGGAGCGAGGGCGATAGTCCTTGACACACTGAATCCATGGTAAATTGTCACGACAATGGAGATGTCATAACCATTTACCTAAAAGAGCGATGTTATGGCTTCTAAGGTCCAAAATACCAAGACCTCCTTCCGATTTGGCAGTGCACATCAAGTGCCAATGGCACAGGTGGGATCCAGGTTTAAAGGAGTTAGAACCAGACCAGAAGAAATTGCTTCGAATTTGATCTATTCTTTTAATAACCCGGGATGGGAGGTAGTTGAAGGACATCCAATAAAGTGGCATAGCCGAAAGTACCGAATTAATAAGGGTTAATCTCGCCCCTCGGGAAAGCATTTTGCCCGACCACACATTGAGCCTGGCTTCCACTTTATCAATCAGTGGAAGCCAGTCGGATCTATGCAACTTACCCCATCTAAGGGGAATGCCGAGATAGGTGATAGGGAACGATGCCGAGGGGCAGTTGAAAAAGTTGGAGATCTCAGTTTGTCGGTTAGGTGATCCACCTAACCAAAGGACCGACGATTTTTGGAAATTGATCGAAAGCCCTGAGGCCGATTCGAAACAGTAAAGAAGAAGTTTGAGATTCCGAAGGGAGTGGGAATCTGGTTTAATGAAGATAATGGTGTCATCTGCGTATTGCAGATTGAGAACACCTTCAAAGTGGGGAGATTGACCAAGACCCTCGATCATATGCGAGTTCCAGGCATGCTTGAGAAGTTTGCTAAAAAACGTCAGCAACAAAGAAAAATAGAAGGGAAGAGAGAGGATCTCCTTGACGAAGACCACATCTGATTTTGAATTTATGACCCTCAGATCCGTTAATGAAAAGCGAGGATGTACCCGAGTACAAACTGGACTTAATCCAAGAAATCCATTTGGGACCAAAACCTCTGTAGGTGAGAATGTCTAGAAGAAAATCCCAATTAACATTGTCATAGGCCTTTTGAAAGTCGAGCTTGAGGAGAATGCCTTCCGATTGGGTTCTGTGGCAAAGGGAAATGATTTCCTGCGCAGATGCCACACTATTAAGGATAAAGCGGTCCTTGATAAAACCCGACTGTGCCGAGTCGATCAACGGAGAGATGATCGTGATCAGCCTAGTCGAAACGACTTTCATGATAATTTTAAAGGACGAGTTGATTAAGCTGATGGGCCTAAAGTTAGTCAGAAGATGTGCTCCCGCAATTTTGGGGATAAGCACAATGAACGCATAATTGATGCGATCAAAAGAGAGACTGCCCTGATGAAGATCCTGAAACATCCTAAAAAGATCATCCTTGAGGTAATCCCAAAATTTTTGGTAAAAGAACGCTGGGAAGCCATCTGGCCCCGGAGCGGAATCACTTTTTAAAGCAAAAGTCGCAGCTTTGATCTCTTCCAGAGAGAAAGGAGCCTCAAGAGAAGAGAGGTCGAAATATTGGATGCCATAAAGCTGAACCCAATCGAGCTCTATAGCACGACGCTTAGGCGTACCAATAAGATTTTTATACAAAGAGCGAAATTCGCCGTGAATATCTCCTTCGGAAGTAAGATCCGTACCCCGAACAGAGATGGATGAAATACGGTTGCAACGTTGCTTATGGGAGGCAAAGTTGTGAAAGAAAGCCGTATTGGCATCTCCCTCATTCATCCACCTAGCTCTCGCTCTTTGAGCCCATTTGATATGATCTTGATGGAGGATATCGGCGTAATCTTGCTTACAAGATCTATGCTCCAATCTAAAGGATTCTGACAAGGGGCCCGTCTCTTCCATTTTATCGATGGCCTCAATGGATTGAAGAAGGAAGGTTTTGAGGAAATTAGTATTGCTCTGTCTCTCAGCGCGCCAGATTTTGCAACCATGTTTTATGGCGTGGAGTTTAAGCAGGATGTTACCCAGACCAGAAGAGCCGGTGACGGAAGCAAGGCATTCCGTCACGAGACTAACGAAAAGCTGATCTTGGAGCCAGAACTTTTCAAAACGAAATTTGTGCTGCTGTTTGAAAGCAAATTTGGAAGTGAGAGCGATCGGCACATGATCCGAAGAGGGGTTGGGTAAAGCTTGCACCAGAGAGGAATGAAATCGAAGGATCCAATTCTGCGAGACCAAGAAACGGTCTAATTTGGCTAAAGTAGGGGGGTCACGTTGGTTGGACCACGTGAATGATCTACCAGAAATCGGTAAATCGGTTAATTGCAATTCCCGAATGCAGTCATTAAAAGTGAAGGATTGGGAATTAGAGAGGGTCGGGTTAGACCTTTCAGATGCAAAACGAGTGACATTGAAGTCACCACAAAATATACACAGATCGCTGGTCAGATTTTGTAGCAAGAGGAATTCGTTCCAGAATGAGGGCCTCCTCTCAGAGGTAGAAGGTCCATAAACAGAGACGAACGTGAGAGGACAGTTATAGGTAGTCCAAAACAGGTGGACGATAAGGAAGAAGTTGAGACGTTGCACCGCAACGAGCGAAAAAAGGGATTCCTTAAAACCAAGGAGGATACCACCCCTAGACCCTATGGCGTCAAGGGAAATCCACTTGGTGATCAAGGCACCTCCTAGTGCCCTCAAGATTTGGGGGGGGGGGGGTGAAGCCAATTTGGATTCCTGGAGAGAAATAATATCGCAATGAGAGGAAGAGATTAAGTCATAAACCGCCCATTGTTTGGACGGGCAGTGAAGCCCTCGAATGTTCCAAGAGACACTAATCATGGGGACAAAGATGCTCCAGAACTCTACGACGTTCCCTCTTCCTAAGGGAATTAAGGCAAGGAGAGTCAGAAGGATCTATACGGAAACCCATATTCTGCGCCAGGGTGGCAAGATCACTATTGGAGAGAGGATCAAACACAATACTATAAATGGACCCTAACTTAATGGTAGAAGATTGGGAAGACTGAGTAGGCAGTGGAGACTGGAGCTCACTGCAGGAGGAAGGCAACTTGAAAAGGTCAGGAGAGACATGCTCTTTAACAACCCGAATATTCTTAGCCTTAATACGCGCACTGGACCTGATCATACGATGGGGGACTTGAGAAGGGATCACTATCTTAGAAGTAGGAGTCCCACACTCCTGTAAGGGAGGGGAGGATAAGGTCACTACTTCCGAAGAGGACAAATGGGAGCTGTGGAGGTAGGTAGTGGTAGTACTGGAAGAGTCCACTAGAGTGGGAGAGGAGAGATTGAGGGAGCAAAGGGGAGAGAGTCCCAAACATCCCCTGGCCTTCGTCACGAGCGTTGGAGACATCCAACCTCGGAACGAAGTCCCGAATGGGAAAAGCCAAAAACTGGGAGATGGAGCAATCTGTACAGAAAAAGCAGTGGGCCAGAAGCCCGAAAAAACTAACTTAAAAGTACAAGCCAAAAGAAAATGCAAGGTAATTGAATCAAAAAAATAACCAAAGCATGGGAATACCTCCTTGGAGATGCCTCCACACGCCAAATCAGCCTCTTCCTCTAAGAGAAGTGGATCTTGATCCATCCAAAGGGAATCCTTGCTGCCGGCCGACGGCTTGGAAGAAGACGGGGAGAAGGCTGGGTTGGACTTCCTCGGTGTGGGGAAGTGAGCGAATTGCTGAAATCATTCCCAGTCCGACGCGAAATGTTGGTTGACTTCCCAAGCCGGCCAACCAGAAGAAGGATCCTAGCACTTAGAAGGGGTAGAGGAAGCGGCCAGAGCCGAAGAGGAAGACAGATGCACTGGTTGCAGGGGCTTGGGATGAAGGGGGAGAGTCGCCTCAGTAGAAAAGGAGGACGAAGCGGGAGCTAATGGAGTGCTTTTCGCAGCTTGAAGCTCAGGGTTAATCCAAACTAGGTTTGGAGCTTTTGTAGGAGAAACCTTCGGTAAGGAAGGAGACACCGCCAGCTTACGGGGTAAAGAGAACTTACTGCGAGCGGAATTCAAGTTACCCACTTTCGCTGCCGCATTCTTAGATTTAGTCGACGAAGCACCACCAGGGTGAAAAGAGGAGGGAAGATCAGAACCGAATGCCAGAGCAGGAGTACCAGAGGTGGTAATGGGAGGGTGCACAAAATTTTTAGTGGAATCGTGATAATGCACCGACACCGAGAATGAGGAAATGCCGTCAGTAAGGCAAAATGCTTCGACCCGATTAGGGATATTGGAGCATCTAAAAGTGGCCTCAACTTGTAGACATCCAGAAGCAAGCCTCGCTTTAGACGAGATGCTGACAATGTCACCAATGCATTTAGCCATTTCACCAACCATTCGAAGAGAGTCACAAAAGGGGGGTAGACCAACCAGAGAAACTTTAAGGTCCGAAGAGTTGGGCTCCTTTGGATGGAGAGGGATCTTAACCCATTGACGAACAGTGAGATGGATTTCACCAATGCAGAGGGAAGTATTCGCAATAAGATCTGCTAGAGACTTGGGCGATGGGCATCTAATGACCATGTCACCATTCGAGCAATTGTAAAGAACCCAATCCCATTCCTTGGTGTTACAAAAATTATTGAGGAATGAATTGAGGGTGTAGAAGGGCACAGAACCTCCGAAAAAAGAGATAGCTCTGTAGGTATCAAAGTACTTCAAACGATCCGTCAAATCAGCCTTAGAGAGAAAGATTTGAGTGACGGGCTGCTTGGGAGCACCGCTGTTATGCTCCGATGATACCAGAGAAGGGGGAAGGGAGGTGTCACCACTGTGGTGAACTAGAGGAGTGGGGAGCAACGGGGAAGAGGAGGTCGGAGGGAGGTGCTGAGTAGTAGAGGGTTTGGGGGGAGGCAGCTTACTGCGAAGAGAGGAAAGATCAACTGCACTGAGGACCTGATCAGAGATAGGTGAACCTCTTGGGAGACCTAAAATTTTTTGGAGGGCGAAGCATCTCTGTTTGGCGTGCCCATCTTTGAAACAGAAGTCGCATTTCATTTTGTTAGGACAATCTAGTTTGATATGGCCAGGCAGAAAGCAACGAAAGCAAACGGGGCGAAAGCTATGGTAGGGAGAGGAGGAGGGAAGGGGACGAACAAGGAAAGGAGCAGCTACTGAGCGGGAAGAGGCATAAGAGGAGATCGGAGGAAGCTTCGTGAAGGTGTGATTAAAATGGGCTGAAGCGGCCCAATTGTTGAAGTGTGAATGGGCTGAAGGGGGAGAGTAAGAAACTGAAGTAATTAGCTTTGTTTTTTTCTTTTTAACTACTTCCACCCAGGATTGGTCCATGGGCCTAGCCGCAATGAAAGCCCACAAACAAAAAATCCAGATAGGAAATACGCTGACGAGAAAGAAGGAGGATGGGGAAGCTGGAGGCACTTAACGCGCAGACAGAGAGTGCACGATTCAAAGAAAAGAAAAGAGGAGGGGAGAAAGGGCGGATAGCCACTACACTGAGTGTAGGAACGAAAGCCCCCCAAGAAGGTAAAGCTCTAAACGGGGAATGATCCCGGAGCAACGAAACTAGCTCCACTAAAAGAGCTTTAGCGCCGGGGAAAGTAACAAAATCCCACAAGCCCAATGCTTTAGGGCAACTACCAGAAGCAAGAGAAAAGGCAAGCAGACTAAAGTCGTGCTCCAGAGGGGAGCAACAAACAGTCAACAAACTCAAAAAAAACAAACACAATTTAAGCAGCCAAAGGTAAGAGGAGAATAACAGACTAACATTCAATTAAACTCTCTAAACAAAAACTCAAAACGACCACAAGTAGAGAAACCAAAGAAAAGCTATGAAGAAAAACTTACAGTGCCACGGCGAGAAGGCAAGCGGAGTGTAAACGAGAGCCGATACCTGAGTGGTACGCGAGGATGCTCGAGGGGGAGCGAGGACGCGTAGATCCCAAAGTGAGGGACAGCGGCGAGCAGAGAGACTGGGACTGTAACAGGGCACCGGGCTAGCGGCTGAAGAAGGGAAGAGTCCCCACCACAGAAGCTGGTTGTTTTGTAAATCTAGTTCCCTAAATAAATAGACTAAACTAGACACAAATTATAAAAACCTCGCAAGTGCACGAATCGTTTGACAAAGCGTAGCAATAGCAAGGGTCGATCCCACAGAGATTGTAGACTTTAACTTACTAATCAATAAAAAGACTAAGAATCATAAAAAGTTGTTTTAAAGGTCTAAAAGGAATTAAAGGATTAAAACTAAATAAGAAATGTTGAATCACAGATATTTATGAAATAGTTGGGTTTAGATCTCCACCAATAGTCAGTAATGCTAAGTCACCTTCTGAACTTCTTCTTATTACTCATGTTTGTTCACTTTAAGGGCATGGTATCTACTCCTTAAAGTACTGTTTTCCTAAGCCAAGAATTAGGCATGGTATCTACTCTAATTCGTTTCTTTCATTAAGTGTTTAGCATGGTATCTACTAAGTTGCACTTAAAGAAAACATAAGATCAGTGGAAACGAACAAACACTCAAGGTCCTAGAAATTGGTATCAGATCTAGATCCCTTAAGTTGATTGAACCAGGAACCCCTAAAGATTCCTTTGTTACAATTACGGGCACGAGATACGGGTCGTCTCAATATGCTCATATAACAGATTCAGATAGATGATAATGCAAACTTGATATTCTCAAGTTCTGTTTGTCAGTCGACTGGCTCTCACCTCAGTCGACTGCTCTCAGACTTCGAGAACAAGTTTGGTTATCACAAACCTATATCAATTCAACTAGATTCAATCAATAAGTAAAATAGAAGAATTCAGAAGAACATAGTACTACATAACTACGGCTTCAATCTACCCAACTATGAAATTAGTTCCACATAATAATACTTTTATTAATCAACAAGTTTGAATACATGATCAACATAAAAGAATAAAAGGAGAAGAAATAAACTAATGAACTCCGGCAATAAGGTCGACTGGCTGTCACACAGTCGGCTGCCTTCGAATACTGGATCTCTTCTTTCCTTCTTCGATGCTGATAGAATGATGCCCCTTGTTGATGACTTGAATGCGCAGAAACTCTTGTGATTCGGTGATTTTGGAATGTCTGGAAGAGTGCCAACCGAGAGAGAGTGCGATTGATGCTTCTTTTCTGATATTTATAGAACACGGCTGAGAATTAGGGTTTTGCACTTTTTTCAGAAAACTCCTTCTTTGTTTGATTTGATGATTTATTTCTTTCTCTTTTCTTCTTTCCTTCCTTATCTGTTAACCACGTGCTCTTGGAAATCCCCAGTCTCTAGATTTGATTTGCATAAATCTGGATTCGGATAGATTTGGAATTAGATGCAGGTGTATCTTTGAATATCTTATCTGTTTACTCCGCCGCAGACCAGTCGACTTGTCTTCGAACCAGTCGACTGAGTCGAGACTTCTGAAGATTTCATAATTGATCAGACTAGCCGACTGTCCTTGAGAGTAAGTCGACTGTGATGAGACATCTGTGTAAGTTTGAGCTCTCTGTCCAGTCGCCTGTTGTGGAGAACCGGTCGACTGATGCTTCTGTAATCTTCTGAGTTCATCCTTAAGATCCTGAATTTGCTTTGTTTCGCTGTCTTGAGCTATTTCCTATGGAAAAGAGAAAATAAGAGTTAAATACCACATATAGAGCTTTTAATTGTCTAATTTCATTAAGATTATTGCCTCTAAATGTGAATAATAATGTGTTCATCACTGGTCGGAACAAAGAGGAGCAGCGAGAACCTGGGCTGGAGCAGGCGACCTATGAGCAATGAAAGACGACGGGAGGAGAGGCCCACCGCAACGAAATGGGAGGAAGAGGCGGAGAGATGAAAAGGGTTTGTAGAGGGGACGACAAGGAGAAACTTTAATGAAGAGGGGAGGGGGAGAAGGGGAAAGAATGAGGTAGATCTGGGAGATAAAAGAGAGGAGAGGGACAGCGGCGAGAGAGAGAGCGAGAGAGAGCGAGAATAATTGTATTGTTGCCAAATGGTAAGCATTTCGAATCGAGAAATTTCTTTCATATTATTTCTATACGTTAGTGTTTTTTTTATATTATTTAGCCTAATTATGATTTTAGAGTTGTAGTTGAAGAATGAACGAAGAAGAAAAATGAAATTGTTGGAACAAGGAAAAGTGGCTGTGGTGTTGATGATCATGATCTACTACATTTTATTGCCCAACACTACACCTGGTCGTTCTTGTACCAATTGGTCTTTTCTTTGACATGCCTTGTTAGTTGGGTATATATTCTCCCTCTTGAACTATTCTTTTGTGATGGGCACTTACGGTTTCGATGTCGTCTTTTATTTGAAGAATTATCTCAAACATTTTCTTACCTTTTGTCGGGCGCTTTTTCTTTTTAAATTTTCAATAATAATAATGATTATTATTGTTATAGAAAAATACAATGAAGAAGATGGCCATATTTTTTTCTAAAGCGCTAAGGGTGGAGTATGGCCACCCTGTTTCATTAATAAGAAATTAATGATACAAATCTAGAGAACTGGGCCAACATACAACCTACAAACAGGAAATAAAACATACATGAACCAACTTGACCCGTACAAACAATAAATCCCTTCAACAACTCTGAAGGGTGGGCCGACAAACAAACTCAGTCCAGCAAAATTGTATGTACGTCAGTTTAGCTTCGTACACTGCTTCCACGGCACATGTACACCCACCTGAAACTAGTCTGCCGGGATTTTAACACCCACCGATCCCTACCTTCTTCTCGCTGGGGGGGGGGGGGGGGGGGGGGGGGGGGGCATCTTTGGGCCCAAGCCCTGTAGGCCGACTTATGACACCACGGCACAAGCACAACAACCGCACCCTCCCACCAACTTCACCACTCACCCAACAAACGCGCCAACAACCACTACCAAAGAGATAGCCGTGAGGAGGATACCTTCACCTCTCTCACGATTGTGCTATCTCAGGCGATTTCTCACCAAACAGCTATCTCGCTCACCCCATCAAAAACCACGCTCCAGGAGAGAGCCGTAGAGAGGATACCTTCACCTCTCTCACGCTCTTGCTCTTTTAAGCGATTTCTCACCACACAGACTAAACTCGACTCTTACTCCCAACTAGGGAAGAGGCGACACTGTTACGAGATAGTGGCCTAAGCTGGAGGAAGCTCAATAGCTTGATAGTAGGCATTGTCAAGACTGCATCGGCAGCATCGTTGGACACCCAAACAAGTGTGCGCACATCATGGGGGGACCCCATCTTTGTGCCCAAGCCCCACAATCGTGCAATACAACGTGCTACACGGTCCCCACCTCCCACAACACTACCGACCTGGCCCCACGGGCCCCAAATCGAACCACCGACCTCACACACTTGAGCCCCAGATCCAAGGCGTTCGCGACAACAAGCGCGAGAGGAAGCTCTGGTGCGACATAGTTGCTCCGTGAAAGTTGAGACAAGCACACCAAAAGTTGAAACAAGTGAGCGCACATCACGGTGGGACCCCATCTTCGGGCCCAAGCTCCACAATCATGCAAAACAACATAACTCACTCATCATAGCGACTCGCAGATAGAGAAGCACACCCGACTTCTTCACACACACTACCAACCATCTCAAAAACCAAATCATAGCCGTAACTCGCCGTGATTGGCCCCGAGAGTGTGGACATGGTGGCAAGCGCGAAGAACATCCGGGCAAACATCTAGAAAAGCCAACCAACCCCAACCTAACCCAAACCCCAACCCCGATCAAATCACCCCCAAACCCCCAACTCCAAAAGCGCCACCAGATCTGAAGCTCGATGCACAGATCTGGAGCAAAAAGCTCGGTCGTCGAATCGAGGCTGGATGCACGGTCGTCGATCGATGCTTGGTCGTCATTGACAGCGTGGCTCGACGTCAGGGAGAGGCTGGAGAGACGCGACGGTCGACGGTAAAAGGCTTCAGTCGCTGTGGGCGATGAAATGGTCGAAGGAGGAGCTTGCTGAAGGGGGACGATGGCGACGGGGGCTCGCAGTGGCAATTGAGGGCGGAGCACGAACATCGGGGGATGGGTGTGGCAGAGCGCGACGAACACATCGGGGGATGGGTGGGTAGGATCACACTAGGGGGGAGATCCAGGGGAGGGAGGGACGACGGAGGGACAAGGTGGCTGGGGCGGCGGCAGGCTTTTCTCAGATCTAGGGTTTGTTTTTTGGGGTTTGGGGGTTAGTTTCTCTCTCTACACTTTTTTAGAGGGAGAAACTCTTGTCTACTTAGTTTTGCTTTTGTTGAAATCGATTTTTATGTACTCCGAAGAAGGTCTTTAGTTTTACATCCAAATTAAAAGGTAAAAATACTTAGTATTGTACTTTTTGTTGACATAATAAAGAATTATGATCAACTTCTGAGATTATTATGTTAAGTGAAGATTTCCAAGTATTCCTAACAAACAATAATAAAGTTGTGGACTAAGGAAAACATAAAACTGATAGATAGGCATATTAGATACAACAGAACTTTATAATCAACATATGATTTTAACTTGTTCAAATAAAAACATGTTACTAATTGATATGGGATAGATGAAGTGGCACAATCAGGACCCTCTGATCTCCTCTGGACCCTTCCCCCTTTAATCATCAGGTTAGCTACAGTCCAGTGGACCGCATCCAGCTCCGGCCCATGGGCAAACAGGTCCAACCCGGCCCATTAGAGCTCCAGACCCGTTTACCCCTGCCTATAAATACTCAACCCCCTCCTCACTTTGGCATGTAATCAAACTTTCCCCACTTGAACCTTAGCTGCCTAGTCTCTTTTCCAGTGACTGACTAGATCGTAGGAGGGCATGCCACCGGGACTTCCCCCAGTGTTTCTAGGCAGTGTGCAGGTACAGAAGACCCGAGCTGAGCTACTAAATTCGAGCCAAGCTACCGGATTCGAGCCGAGCCACTCGCCTCTACCTCCCCGCTCTTACCTCCGAGCCGGCTCCCGCAACCCGGGGTCGGACCAGGGCCAGTACAGCGTAAGGACTTCCACAATACAAATTACAAAAACTCACACATGTTGCCCCTACACCACAAAAACAAACAGCATCAGGTTGGCGCCATATGTGGGAACGTTCTTCTAAGTACTGTCGTCCTTCCGAGCTTAGCCAGAGTCGTCACCTCGGGTCCGAGCCCTTCCATGGCTCCCAAAGCCCGAAGGGCCATCACCTCGGCACCACATCCGGACCCCCTACATCATAGCCACGCGAATGACCAGGGTTCCAACCAACTTCGGGTCAACGGTGTGGCCCGACCATCAAGCGCATCGGATTTGCGTCGCGTCATCTCGAACAGGCAGGCCAGTCGGACGAGGGGAGATGCCACGTCCAACTCGGTCTCGAACCATCGTCGACATCCTTCCCAGGTGCGCGACCCCCCGCAGGACCCGATGGGGCAAGCCCTCGTCACTAGGGTCGAATTCCAGAATTTCTGGGACGAGATCCTCCAAGCCATCCGAGGTGGCCAGACTACCGAGGTCTGCCACAGTTCCGACCCCCAGTCAGGAACAGGAGCTGGTGAATCTTGCAGATTGGCTCATCCTCAGGATTAGGCAGATGTCGTCCTTCGTCGTTTGGAGGAAATAGAGAACCGCCTCGCCCATCTTGGCAAGGGCGAACCAACACCCGGTCGCGGTCACCGACAGACCGGGCCTCCTTTTTCCCCCTAAATCCTAGAAGCCAAGATCCCTCGGAATTTCAGACCTCCCCAATTCGAGACCTACAATGGCGAGGATGATCCTGCTGATCACATGGAGGGATTTAAAACCCTCATGATGATTCACAGCGCTGCGGATCCCCTCATCTGCCGCACCTTCCCTGCTACCCTCCGTGGACCTGCTCAGGAATGGTTCCCCAAACTTACCCCCGGCTCGGTCTTCTCCTTCGAGCAGCTAGAGGCAGGTTTCCTAGCCCACTTCGTGACCAGCAGGAAGGTCGAGAAAACAAGCTCTTCCCTTCTGGACCTCAAGCAGAAGGAGGGGGAATCCCTCCGGGAGTTCGTTCGGAGGTTCACCACCGAGGCGAGGTCAGTTTCCTCCCTCGACGCAGGTGTTGCTTCGACAGCCTTCCGACATAATGTCCGCCACAGCCAGCTTAAGACCTCCTTAGCCAAGAAGCCACCCATAGACTTCCCCGACCAACTCAATAGGGTCAAGAAGTATATTCGGGCCGAGGAGGCCCTCAATCCTGAGGGCACCAAGGAAGCCGCTACTAAGGGGAAGCAAAAGGTTGACGAGGCCGAATCCTTCAAGAGACCCGTGAAAGAAACCACTGGTCTCAAAAGGGTCCCCCCGGTCCCTCGATTCGAAAGGTATATGCCCCTGACTCAGAACTTCTCGGCAATTTTAATGAAGATCGAGGACAAGGGGGTCGTCTGATTCCCTCATCGACCAATGAACAACGGCAAGAAGTGAGACCAGAGGTTCTACTGCCGCTTCCACCGAGACACCGGGCACGATACAGATCATTGCTGAGCCCTCAAGGACGAGATCGAAGCCATCATCCAACAAGGGTACCTGAGGGAGTTCACCTGGGCCAATCCCACAGATCGAAGAGAGCCGAGGAGCCCGAGGCCTTCGCCTCCCCCTTGGACGACCGGCTAATGGCCTGATCGGGACCCGGAACCCGAGGAAACAGGTGGACAGGCCATCCTGCACTACATCCACGGTGAACCCATGGGGGGGAATCTAAGACTTCTCGCAAAGCCTTTATCCGAGAGGTCAACTCTGTTCTAGACCACCCCTCCCCTCGGGTCCAGCAACGGGCGGTCTCCTTCTCAGGAGAAGACCTCAAAGGCATCCGGCTTCCACACTGTGATGCCCTCGTCATTAGCCTTATCATGGCCAACTTCGAGGTCCGCCGAATCCTGGTGGACAACGGCAGCTCGATTAACATCCTTTTCTTAGAAGCATTTGAGAACCTCAAACTCCCCCGAGAAAAGCTGAAGTTATCCAGTTACACCATTCATGGATTTTCTGACATCCCAGTGCAAATCAAGGGGATGGTGAAACTAGATGTAACCGCAGGAACAACCCCCATCCTCCGAACCGGGTCGATGGATTTTATAGTGGTCAACGTCAAGGCAGGCTACAATGCCATCCTCGACTGACCCGGGCTCTGTTCGCTCCAGGCCATCCCCTCATCCTACCATCTGAAACTAAAGTTCCCAACTGACATTGGGTCGGGGCCGTCCAGGGCAACCAAGAATCGGCACGCTCATGCTACATGACCGCAGTTGGGGGCGGGATATTTCCCCTCGATGTCGTGGAACTCCTGCCTGAAAGGAGCCAACCCGAGTCAGAACCCACATATGAGTTGGATGAGGTCTCCTTTAAAGCAGAAGAAAAGTCCAAATGGTTCCGTGTAAGCTGAACCCTTTCCTCTGACCTGAAGCCAGATCTGATTGACTGCATCCGTCGCGATGTCGACCTCTTCGCCTGGACACCGTCCGACATGCCTGGGATTTCCGAAGACTTAATAATGCATCGGTTAAGCGTTGCACCCAGCTCCAAACCGATCCAGCAGAAGCGCCGCAAGTTCACCCCAGAAAGGCAACATGCGGTGAGAGCGGAGGTTGATAAGCTGCTATCCGCCCGGTTCATTCAAGAAGTCAGCTACCCTGAGTGGCTGGCTAATGTCGTAATGGTGAAAAAGGCTAACAAAACCTGGACGATCTGCATTGACTTTACCGACCTCAACAAGGCGTGCCCCAAGGATCCTTTTCCCCTCCCCAGCATTGACGCTCTAATCAACGCGACGTCAGGTCACGAGCTCTTGACCTTCATAGACGCCTTCTCGGGCTTTAATCAGATCCGGATGTTTCCTCCGGACATTGTCAAAATGTCCTTCATCACCGACCAGGGCCTTTACTGCTATCGGCTCATGCCCTTCGGGCTCAAGAACTTCGGGGCCACCTACCAGGGGCTCGTCAACCGAGTCTTTAAAAATCAGATCGGTCGGAACATAGAGGCATAGGTCGATAACATGCTTGTCAAGAGCCGACGAGGGCAGGATCATGTTGCCGGCCTCGAGGAAGCCTTTGGCGTCCTCCGGTCTCACAACATGAGGCTCAGTCCTGCCAAATGCGCCTTCGGCGTGTCCTCCAGAAAATTCTAGGGATTCCTCGTTAGCCAGCGCGGCATAGAAGCCAACCCGGAGAAGATCCAGGCCATAATCGACGAACTTCCAAGCATTCTCTGGGCACACCGAACGACGAAGAGGATACATATGGGCGAGATGCCCTTCAACCTAACTTACGGCACCGAGGCAGTTATCCCCTTGGAGATCGGCCTCCTTTCGCCCAAGATCATGGCCTTCGACGAAGAGAGCAATTCGGCAGGCCTCAGGGCCAACTTGGATCTGGTCGACGAAGTCAGGAAAAAATCCGCCATCAGAAGAAGTATATACCAATAACGGGTCAAGAAATTCTACAACAGGAAGGTCCGCCCCACCAACGTCAAGCAGGTTGACACCGTTCTCTGAAAATTGGCAATATCAGACCCCAGCAAGAAGAGAAAGTTGGCCCCTAATTGGGAGGGCTCGTATAAGGTCGCGGAAGTAGTGCACCCAGGCACCTACCGACTTATCGACATGAGAGGCAACCTGATAAAGAGACCCTGGAATGCGAAGCACCTCATCAAATACCTCGAAGGGGAGGACTAAACTTGTTATGTAACCAGTCCCTTATAATCGGCATTACACGCCGCTGTTTTTGTATAAGAAGATTTATTTTCTTTCCAAAGTTTTTAAACTCAGATTCTCTATGTAAACTCTTATGTAACGGAGCTCTTCGCTCTCCGCCGACCCCCCAAGCCTCGACACCGACCAGTGAACTCGAGCACACGGGTAGTTTTATCAAGCTAAGGCAACGGAGCTCTTCGCTCTCTGCCGACCCCCCAAGCCTCGACACCGACCAGTAAACTCGAGCACTCGGGTAGCTTTTTCAAGCTAAGTCAACGAAGCACTTCGCTCTCTATCGACCCCCCAAGCCTTAAAACCGACTGGTGAACTCGAGAACACGGGTAGTTTTCTCAAGCTAAGGCAGCGGAGCTCTTCGCTCTCCGCCGACCCCCTAAGCCTCGACAGGGATCGGTGAACTCGAGCACACAGGTAGCTTTCTTAAGCTAAGGCAGAGGAGCTCTTCGCTCTCCACCGACCCCCCAAGCCTTGACACCGACCGGTGAACTCGAGCACATTGGTAGCTTTTTCAAGCTAAGGCAACAGAGCTCTTCGCTCTCCGCCGACCCCCCAAGCCTCAACACCGACCGGTGAACTCGAGCACACGGGTAGCTTTCTCAAGCTAAGGCAACAGAGCTTTTTGCTCTCTGCTGACCCCGCAAGCCTAGACACCGACTGGTGAACTCGAGCACATAGGTAGGTTTTTCAAGCTAAGGCAACGGAGCTCTTCGGTCTCTGCTGACCCCCAAGCCTCGACACCGACCGGTGAACTAGAGCACATGGGTAGCTTTTTCAAGCTAAGGCAACGGAGCTCTTCGCTCTCCGCCGACCCCCCAAGCCTCGACACCGACCGGTGAACTCGAGCACACGGGTAGCTTTTTCAAGCTAAGGTAACGGAGCTCTTCGCTCTCCGCCGACCCCCCAAGCCTCAACACCGACCGATGAACTCGAGCACACAGGTAGCTTTCTCAAGCTAAGGCAACGGAGCTCTTCGCTCTCCGCCGACCCCCCAAGTCTCGACACCGACCGGTGAACTCAAGCACATGGGTAGCTTTTTCAAGCTAAGGCAACAAAGCTTTTCACTCTCTGCCGACCCTTAAACCCTCAACTTCCGGTCAGGACTTCAGCCAACCACTACTAATCCCTATCCAAAATTTTCATTAAGATTTAGGGTGCCTGCCTTTGGCAAATGCCCCGAGCCTCGAACCATGGATCGGCCCACCTTTCACCCGCTGGCGACTCGGGGTAATAGCCCTCGGAGCATTTATCCCAAATTGTCAGAGGGTGGCAGGGGAGCCATAGGTCTGGGACTCTCGGCCAAAGGGTCCGTTTAGTGCGCCCGCCCTCGGCAAATGCCCCGAGCCCCGAACCAGGGATCAGCCCACCTTTTACCCGCTGGTAACTCGGGGTAACAACCCTCGGAGCAGTTACCCCAAATTGTCAGAGGGTGGCGAAGAGCCACTGGTCCGGGACCCTCGGCCAAAAATTTTGTTTTAGGGCTCCTGCCTATGGCAAGCACCCCGAGTCTCATCCCTGGGATTGGCCCACCTTTCACCCACTGGCAACTCGGGGTAAACGACCCTCGGAGCCGTTACCCCAAATTGCCAGAGGATGGCAGGGGAGCCACCGGCGATGAGAACTCACGGAGAGGTTAGATCTTTTCTGATGAAATTCTGGTGAGGGAGGTGGGGGTTTTATAGCCCCCCAGAAAGGTCCATTAATGACGTCGGAAGACGAAACGTCCCTCATTAATGGCATGGGAAGGAAAAACGTCCCCCATTAATGGCGTTGGAAGGAGAAATGTCCCCCATTACTGCAGGACTCCCAAGATTCCTCTCCCTTGCCGCCACCCTGACGCTCAGGGCACGACCTCCGGCCTTTCCGTCGAAGTCTCGTCATCGGAAAGCGGAAGCCCCAACTTCCTTTAAAAGCCGGAGGAGTCAGGCCCCGGAGCCGACGCCTCGTCATCACCTCTTGGTGAAATTTCTCCAGATCACAACTCTCTGACCCTCGGTTCGACCCCCAAAGACTAAGCGAGGGCCCAAACTCAAGCCCTCAACACATTCTTAAAAACAAGTTCAAAAGGGTCAGAAAGCTTATTCTTTATTATAACGCCCAGGAGAGCCACAATACAATAAGATTTATTACAAACAACTAGCACATCGGCCTAAACTACCCTCAGAACCCCTCCGGGCTCACGCGTGTTAGCTCAAATCTGGCAGAGCGACTCAGTTCTACAGCCTGCCTTGTAGAGCCCCTAGGTTCGGCCACAGAAGACACTCCGGCTACAAAGCTCTGAGCATCGTTCGGTCTCATATATTCCAACTGCAGGTTTAGGGATGGCTCACGCCTCGAGGAGTGCCCAACCACCAAAGGGACCGACCTCCCTAGCATCATCTTATAATGATGGATCTCGATCTCTTTCTCCACAATAACCTTACAGAGGAGCGATTTCGAGGTTGGCCTCTGAACCGAGGCACTTGACATTGAAAATCTGAGGCCCACATCTCTGATGTCGCGGTCGACTATCGCCTTCTTCGATTGAGCTGATTCTTCGCTTAGCTCCTTTGACTTGTTCCAAAAGTAGTGGAAAGCGGCGGCGTGATCACGGGCCTCCTTCCGATATCGATCAAGGGTGGACTTCAATACCCTAATCTTGCTCCGAAGCCAGGTCACCTTGGACCGCCAAGGATCAGCCTCGACCAGGGAAGCTAACATCTGATGGAAGCAAAATAAAAGATCATTCCGAGGCCATAAGTTCACAATATACAATCTCGAAAAATCACACAAGTTAAGAAGGGCCGGACAAGCTCAGCTAGTCGACCCAAAATCAAGGTAAAAGTCGAGGTTTAAACACAATTGGCCAACCAAAAATTCTTTGTCATAAATTGGAGTTCTTTTACAAAATGTTGCGGTGGCCAGTCTGCCCTCGACAAAATACAACATCAAAAAGAAAAAGAAAAGAAAAGAAAAGAGCAACTACGGCATAGGGCCATCCTCTCTCTCGTGTCCGATTGCGGCCACGAGGTCGACAACTGGCTCGGCACTAGCCCCTCCGACTCCGTCTCCCCCTTCACTCGGCGCATCGCCCCCAGGGGTCCTCAGCGACCCCTCGATCACCATATCATAGTCAAAGCTCGTCAGGTCCAGGGTCAAATAGAAGTGCTTCACGTGGCTCAACGCCTTGTCGTACACTTCATTTTGTGCTTCGATGACCATATCCTGGGCCTTCAAGGCCAGCACCCCCTTCTCCACTTCGAATGCCTGCTTCAGCGCTGCCTCCTTCTTCAGTGCAACATCGGCCATTGAGGCCAGGTCGGCCTTCAGGGTCTGCTCCCACTTCATCGAAGCATTCAGAGCGGTCTTCATATCCATCATCTCGCGTTTATAGCGATTGGTCTAGCTCCGCTCGTACTTCAGCTCCAGCTCATGAATCCGCATCACCTGGTTGCCGGACATGCAGGCCTACAGCTGAGGTCAAAGCACTTGAGTAAAAACAAAGTTCTAATGGACAAATACGAGAGAAATGAAACATAAGGCCTCGAAAATTACTTGCACGCTTGCCTGAGCCCACCTTATGTAGGCTGACTCGAAGGTATCGGCCCCCATACTCTGCCGATCCCGAGGCGTGGCCATCTTGTCCACGAACTCCATGGAGATGGGACCCTCGGTCAGAGTGTCCCCCTAGCGGATGACCCAGTTCGGGGCCCAAGGCTGGAGCCCCTCTTCCCCGACTATGGCCTGGGCATCGGCGCGAAGGGGCAGGACACCCCCTGCACGACCTCCGACACCTTTGAGGCTTTGGAGCTCGGCACGAGGGCGGTGTTCCTCGACTGGCTTGTCTTCGGTCGCTTCGCTTTCGGCTCGGACGAGGCCACGGAAGCTGCTTTGGAGGGGGCCGCCGCCTGCTTCCCCTTCAAAACTTGCTCTGCCTTCTGCTTCTTTAGGGCTAGTCTCCTCGCCTTAATTGCTTCAGTGTCCATCTCTCCAAAAAAACCCATTAACAAACAATGAGCACGAAAGAGAATTACAGAAAGAAAAATGAACAAAAAACATACGGGGCAGGGCGGGGCAGGGCTCAGTTCGGCTCGGACCATGTGACTCTCCGTCACTTTCGGCCAACTTATGATATGGCTCTTACGGAGGCGCTCCACGAAGTCCTACTCCTCGGCTGAAAATCACCCTTCTTCGACCCCTTGAAGTTTGGCTTATAGAAGTTCCACCTCGTCGGTATATCCCGTTGCTCCTCACTCGGGACGACGAAGTACTTTCTCTTCCACTCCTTTATCGAGTCAGGATGACCGTGGACGACCTACACCCGCTCTGAGGTGACACATAGTAGATCCCCTCTAACTCTCCCGACAATCTGACCCCCAGCATGGCTCGAAAGATGCTCAGCCTCAGCGGCACCTTCCTCTCTTCACACAAAAAAATGAAACTCACCATCTGCTTCCAAGAATTCAGCTCGAACTGCATCAGGTACAACGAGGCCCAATTTAAAACCCCGCGGATGAATGGGCGGATTGGTATCCTCAGCCCCGAGGAGAATGCGTCGATAGGGAAGATGCAGTACCAGGGTGCCAGAGGATCGGTAGGCCGAAGACCAGCGCTAGGGACCATCAGCTCGAACTCCCTCCCGGCGAAGTAGCTCGTGCGGATCACCGAGAGGTCCTCCCCCTTCAAAACCGAGGGAGTACCATCCATCTTAATCCTCACCCGAATCGGCGACGAGGGCTATACACCGTAGAGGACAAAATCTTCGACGTCTTCTGGGTACTTCCTGATCGACCTAGGCTGTGGCAGGAAGGGGACCCCTAATTACGGAGGAGCAACTACCCCATCCGGACTGCTTGGCATAATCCACTTCACCTTCTTCCTCCGAGCTTTAAGAGCCTTCTAGGGCAACGGGGTCACCAACGGCTCGAAGGCAGGGGCCCTAGAGGGGGAGCCAGACCCTCGGCCTGACCCCCCTTGGTTCTGGCCTCTTTGATAGACGACATCCCCTTGTCAAGGGACCCCTCGGAAGAGTCCTCCTCTTCGTCCTCACCATCAGTATCCTCCTTACCCGAGTTTCTTCTCTCCACCACGAACGGCTTGCGGGTGCGCAATGGCTCGGCGACGATCACTTCGTCCTCCATGTCCCATGAAGTCGAAGGTTCCGGAAGATCCGAAGAAGTTAAAGAATCCGATAACCCCGTATGGACAACACTATCTGAAGTAGAAGCGGAGGAGCAAGACTGAGCCCTAGACATGATAAAAAAAACTAACCTGAGTAAGGCTTGAATGGAAGATTGCCGGGAAACACGTCGATGGTGGCCGAAAAATCCAATAGAGAGAAGCTCTGGATCTTAGAGAGAGAGAGTAAAAGTAAGAAATGAGAAAGGGGAAGTTGGTTGGACTTATATAGGGGATTTACTGTGACCCCTCGATTCCCACAAAAACGGTTGATGTGACTCCTCAATTCTCACAAAGAGTCTCTTGGATTTGCTCATCTCGCCAAGCCCCGTAAGCCTCGACGGTCGACCTATATCTCGAGCACAGGGTTAGCTTCTACAAGCTAAGTCACTTGGGCTCGCTCGTCTTGCCGAACCCCATAAGCCTCGATGGTCGAACCAGATCTCGAGCACAGGGGTAGCTTCAACAAGCCAAGTTACTTGGGCTCGCTCATCTTGCCGACCCCCATAAGCCTCGATGGTCGACCCAGATCTCGAGCACAGGGGTAGCTTCAACAAGCCAAGTCACTTGGGCTCGCTCGTCTTGCTGACCCCCATAAGCCTCAACGGTCGACCCAGATCTCGAGCACAGGGATAGCTTCCACAAGCCCAGTTACTTGGGCTCGCTCGTCCTACCGACCCCCATAAGCCTAGACGGTCGACCCAGATCTCGAGCACAGGGGTAGCCTCCATAAGCCCAGTCACTTGGGCTCACTCATCTTGCCAATCCCCATAAGCCTTGACGGTCGACATAGATCTCGAGCACAGGGGTAGCTTCAACAAGCCAAGTCACTTGGGCTTGCTTGTCTTGCCGACCCCCATAAGACTCGACGGTCGACCCAGATCTCAAGCACAGGGGTAGCTTCAACAAGCCCAGTCACTTGGGCTTGCTCGTCTTGTCGATCCCCATAAGCCTTGACGGTCGACCATGATCTCGAGCACAGGGGTAGCTTCAACAACCCAAGTCACTTAGGCTCGCTCTTCTTGCTGACCCCTATAAGCCTCGACGTCGACCCAGATCTCAAGATTAGGGGTAGCTTCCACAAGCCCAGTCACTTGGGCTCGCTCTTCCTACCGAACCCCATAAGCCTCGATGGTCGACCCTCGAGCACAGGGGTAGCTTCCACAAGCCCAGTCACTTAGGCTCGCTCATCTTGCCGACCCCCATAAGCCTCGATGATCGACCTAGATCTCGAGCACAGAGATAGCTTCAACAAGCCAAGTCACTTGGGCTCGCTCGTCTTGCCGACCCCCATAAGCCTCGATGGTCGACCCAGATCTCAAGCACAGGGGTAGCTTCCACAAGCCCATTCACTTGGGCTCGCTGTCTTACCGACCCCCATAAGCCTCGACGGTCGACCTAGATCTCAAGCATAGGGGTAGCTTCCACAAACCCAGTCACTTGGGCTCGCTCATCTTGCCAACCCCCATAAGCCTCGATGGTCGACCTAGATCTCAAGCACAGGAGTAGCTTCCACAAGCCCGGTCACTTGGGCTCCCTCATCTTGCCGACCCCCATAAGCCTCGACGGTCGACCCAGGTCTCGAGCACAGGGATAGCTTCAACAAGCCAAGTCACTTGGTCTCGCTCGTCCAGCCGACCCCCGTAAGTCTCGACATTCCGAGCAAACCCCATCCATCATTATGTACAAAAAGGAATCACCACGACCTGCTCGACAGCAGACCCCCATGCTCGGCCTCCGAAGCCCTCGTGCTCGGCCATGGGGGCCCTAACTAGCCCGGCGTCGACCCCAACCGGCCCAAGCAACGCGAACTCTCTTCCCATTCTCCTTCATAAAACCCGACTACTCCTCTACGACCAGCCAGGTGCAGTCCCGCAGGAGTGGGGGGCTTGTGATATGGGATAGATGAAGTGGCACAATCAGGACCCTCTGATCTCCTCTGGAGCCTCCCCCCTGTGATCATCAGGTCAGCTACAGTCCAGTGGGCCCTCCCCCCTGTGATCATCAAGTCAACTGTAGTCCAGTGGGCCCCAGCCAGCTCCAACCCATGGAAAAATGGGTCCAACCCAGCCCATTAGGGCTCCAGACCCATTTACCCATGCCTATAAATACTCAACCCCCTCATCACTTTGGCAGGTAATCAAACTTTCCTCACATGAACCTTAGCTACTGATATGGCTAAAAATGGGGTTAAATCGGAACCGTCCAGATTGGGCACGAATCTTGATGCTCGGGGGTAAAATGGTAATTTCACATACAAGTGGATCCAAGGCGGGTACTGAATCTCCTTCTCACAGATCCAATAACCCGCGAACGGATCCACACCTGTTGGGTACGGGTCCCGACCCAAGGCGAACCCAAACCAACGAGAGACAAATCAGGATCCCTGATTTGGCCAAATCAACGGCCCTGATTTGCTCCCACCGGGAATCAAGGAAAGATTTCCTAAACAGACTGAGGATTTTGCTCCCGACTGTTACACAGGAAATCAGACCCTTAAATGGCTCCCCTGGCGATTATAAATACCACCCCTCTACCACCATGACCGGGTTAATGACTTTTTCACCACTTTAAGCTCTTTCTTAATCTCTTCTGATTACTGACAAGAGCATCGGAGGGTGCGTTACCGGAGTCAATCCCGGTGTTTCGCACTTCCTTGCAGGTTGCGCCAGGAGTAAGAAGGCTTGAGTCAACTGTTCAGGTTTTTTTTGAACTCACAAATTCTATCTGTTTACCCCCACACCGAAATTAGCGGTAACAGATTGGCGCCGTCTGTGAAAAACAACCACACGAACCGCTTCAACCCCTTCTCTGTCGTCCTCTCCAACCATGCCTCCAAAGAAGGTCAGATCTAGAGGGTCAAACCGTGGAGCTAATCCCGCCGACCCTACAGAGGAAGCCCCTTTCAATCTTATTCCTCAGTCCGATCTTCCTCCGCCGGCCCAGCAGGGCCAACCCCCTCTTTCCAAGCAGCAACCCAACAATGGCCCTTCCGGCCATAACGGTCGAAAGCAGAAGCAGCCCCTCAACCCGGACCATGTCTCGGTCCATAATGGGTCCTCGGACTCAATGGCTTCTCATCACCCCGACCTCCGCCACACGATTCTGAACCGCCAGAAAGACGAAGACCTCCGCACTCACCTTGATGAGAGGCGGGCCCGAGAGGGAGCCTCTCGCCAGCATCATGGTGAGCGCTCGCCTCACCGCCGAGACGGCAGGCGATGTCCGGACCGAAGGGGCCGAGCGGCTTTGCCCGAGCATTGAAGGAGGAGGCCACAGTCCCCCCGCGGATCGGCATCATCGCAGGAACAATGACGCACCCATCACCCGGGCCGAGTTCCTATAATTCCAAGACACCGTACTGCAGGCTCTCAACCTTCGGCAGAACGTCCAAAATGCCCACAGGGCTCCAACGCCCCCGAGGGATCCCAGTCCTCGTCGCCGAATCCGAAGTCCTTCCCCGGCTCCCAGCCGCCAGCAGCAGCACTACAGCCCTCGCCGATCCCAGGACTACCGGCGTCGCAGTCCGCGCTCCCCTTCCTATGAAGAGGAGTCCGGGGGGTCATATGACTACCAGCGGAGGGACGATGCCCTCATCCGCCGTCTCCATGAGGTGGAAAGGCATATTGGCCACATGGACAGAGAGGAGGAGTCCCGAGCAAGAACAGTCCGTCCCAGCAGACCCCCTTTCTCTCGGTCGATTATGGAGGCCCATATACCGAGGGGTTTCAAACCTCCGCAGTTTGAAACGTACTCAGGGGAATCCGACCCAGTTGATCACGTCGAAAGCTTCAAGACCCTGATGCTGATCCACCAAGCTTCCGACACCGTGCTCTGCAGGACCTTCCCCGCCACCCTCAGGGGGTCGGCTCGGGAATGGTATTCCAGACTCGCTCCCTCCTCCATCTTCTCGTTCGAGCAGTTTGAAACACTGTTCATAACTCACTTCGTGAGTAGCAGGAGGGCTGAGAAGACAAGCCTCTCCCTACTGAACCTGCGGCAGGAAAGTGACGAGAAGCTGCGGGACTATGTGAAGAGATTCACCACAGAGGTCAGGTCTATCGCCTCCTTAGACCAGTCAGTGGCGACCGTGGCGTTCCAGTCGAACGTTCTCAATGCCAACCTCCGATCGTCCCTAGCTAAGAAACCCCCGCATGACTTCGCCGACCTCCTCCTGAGGTGCGAGAAGTATATCCGAGCAGAGGAGGCTGAAGCCCTCCCGAGCTTCGGGGGGTCCTCCTCGGGGTCGAAGAGGAAGGCGACGGGGGAAGAGGGGTCCAAGAAAGCTCAGAAGGACAACGGCGGTCAACGTCGCCCTCCCCCCAGGTTCGAGAAGTTCACTCCCCTCACCACTAACGTCTCCACCATCCTAATGGAAGTGGAGAAGGAGGAAGTCATCCCTCCAGCTCCGAGGATGCACACCCCGGCAAAGAGGAGGAACAAAGATAAATGGTGTCGCTACCATCGGGACCACGGCTACGACACGAACGACTGTCGGGCACTGAGAGACGAGATAGAAGCCCTCATCCGGAGGGGGCAGTTGGCCAAGTTCGTAAAGACTAACGATCGGGCGGATCGCAACACTCCTCCGCCTCGGGGGGCTAACAAGCGCACCGAGCGGCGCGAGGAGACACCCGAGTTCGAGGAAGAACGGGTTCTGCACCTGATCCACAGAGGCCCCATGGGAGGCTCCTCTAATTCCTCTCGGAAGGTGTTCTTCCGAGAGGTCAACTCGGTTCACAGCGCCCCTCCTCCCAAAGGTCTCGGCGTCCCTGTGTCTTTCTCCGATGAAGATCTCGAAGGGGTCCGAACTCCCCACTGTGACGCTCTCGTCATCGACCTCCGCATGGCCAACTTCAAGGTGCAGAGGATTTTAGTAGACAATGGGAGTTCGGTCAATATCCTCTTCCTCTCGGCCTTCCGAGGCCTGCAGCTGTCTCGGGACCGTCTCAAGCCGGCCGGTTACACACTCCACGGGTTCACGGGGGTCCCGGTAACTGTCGAGGGGGTGATAACCTTAGACGTGACAGCCGGAAGCACCCCTACTACCCGGACCGAGCCGATGGACTTCATGGTCGTCGACGTCCCGGCAGCGTATAATGTCATTCTGGGCCGACCCGGCCTAGCCGCCCTGGAAGCTATCCCCTCGGCATACCATCTCAAAATGAAGTTCCCTACTCGGTCAGGGGTAGGGGAAGTCAGGGGAAGCCAAGAGACAGCCCGGAAGTGCTACATGACTTTCACAGGGGGACCAGTGCTCTCGCTCGAGACACTAGAAATCCCCGAGCCGAAAGTTCGGCCAACGTCCGAGCCGGCGGACGAGTTAGAAGAAGTGTTCTTCTCGGACGAGGATCCGAGCCGAAAATTCCTCATCAGCAAGTCCTTGCCGACCGCACTGTGCTCGGACCTGATTCAATGCATCCGGGATAACCGTGACTTGTTTGCATGGTCGGCCGCGGACATGCCCGGCATTTCTGAGGAGCTGCTCGTCCATCGCCTAAGTGTCGAACCGGGGTGCAAACCGGTTCAGCAGAAGAGGCGAAAGTTCGCTCCCGAGCGACAGCAGGCCATCAAGGAGGAGGTGGATAAACTGCTGAAGGCCAAGTTCATACAGGAGGTAAACTACCCTAAGTGGCTCTCCAATGTTGTAATGGTCAAGAAGTCGAACGGCTCCTGGAGAATATGCATTGACTTCACCGACCTGAATAAGGCGTGTCCGAAGGACCCATTCCCTCTTCCCAACATCGACACCCTCATTGACGCCACCTCGGGCCATGAGCTCCTCAGCTTCATGGATGCCTTCTCAGGCTATAATCAAATCCGAATGTTCCCTCCGGACATTCCGAAGACCTCCTTCATCACCGACCAGGGCCTCTACTGCTATCGGGTCATGCCGTTCGGGTTGAAGAACGCGGGCGCCACCTATCAGCGCCTCGTCAATAAGGTCTACTAGAACCAGATAGGTCGAAATATGGAGGTCTACGTTGACGACATGCTCGTCAAAAGCGTCCGAGGCACTGATCATGTGGCCGACCTCCAGGAGGCCTTCGGTGTGTTGAGAAGGCACAGCATGCGGCTGAACCCGAACAAGTGTGCGTTCGGGGTCTCCTCGGGAAAATTCCTCGGCTTCATGGTAAGCCAACGAGGAATCGAAGCTAACCCCGAGAAGATTAAGGCCATATTAGACATGGCCCCGCCTCGGAACATCAAGGAGGTGCAGAAGCTTACTGGTCGGCTCGCTGCTATCGGTCGGTTCCTCTCGAAGTCGGGGGAAAAGTGCCTCCCCTTCTTCAAAGCACTCAGGGGGGCTAAGGGTTTTGAATGGGGCTAACCACAACAGGAGTCGTTCGACCAACTGAAGGCCTACTTGGTGAACCCCCCTCTGCTCAGCAAACCGGTCCCGGGCGAGACTCTCTTCGTCTACTTGGTTGCTTCCGAGCAGACCTTGAGCGCTGTCTTGGTAAGAGAGGAGGACCGGTCCCAAAAGCCCATCTACTACGTGAGCAAAGTGCTTCGGGACGCCGAGCTCCGCTATCCGAAGATAAAGAAGATGGCCTATGCCTTAGTCACGGCGGCGAGGAAGCTTCGGCCATACTTTCAGTCCCACTCGATCGTTGTCCTCACCGACCAACCCCTAAAGCAGATCCTCTACAAGCCTGAGACCTCGGGCCGGCTGATGAAGTGGTCCATAGAGCTGAGCCAGCATGACATCTCTTACCAGCCTCGGACGGCAATTAAGGCGCAGGCACTCGCCGACTTCATCGTAGAGTCCACTATCCCTGAGGTCGGTCACATCCCGAATGGACCGCCCATTTGGACAGTCTTCGTGGACGGATCCTCCTGTAATGAAGGAAGCGGCGCCGGCATCATCCTGAACGGCCCTAACGACTTCGTCCTCCAGTATGCGATCCGCATGAACTTCAAGGCCTCGAACAATGAGGCAGAGTACGAAGCACTCATTACTGGACTCGGATTTGCACGAAGTGCTGGGGCGCAGTGCCTCCGAATCCACAGCGATTCCCAGCTCGTCGTGAACCAAGTCTTGGGCGAGTACGAGGCCCGAGACGAGCGGATGGCAAAGTACCTCGCTAAGGTTCGGACCCTCATGGGCCAGTTCGAGGAGGCGCTCATCCAGCGGGTCCCTCGTGAAGAGAACTCACAAGCCGACACCCTCTCCAAATTGGCCTCGTCCTCACTGCAAAGTCTTGAACAGACCGTACTGATCGAAGTCCTCTCTAAGCCGAGCATCGAAGACGAGACACCTGGCTCGGTGGAATCGTTGCCGGTCATGTTACAAGATAATTGGATGAAGCCTTTGGTGGAGTTCTTAAGGGACGGGCTCCTACCCGAAGACCCCAAAGAGGCGCGCCGAGTCAGAACTCGGGCCGAGCGGTATGTCTTGATCGAGGGCATCCTATACAAATGCTCTTTCTCTCAAATAGACGGCCGACCATACCTAAGGTGCCTCTCTCCGGAGCAGGCCGAATATGCCCTACAAGAACTCCACGAGGGCATTGGAGGGGCACACTCAGGATTTAGGTCCTTGGCCCGAAAAGCTTTAAATTATGGATACTTCTGGCCGACCCTTCTTCAAGACGCCGAGCGACACGTTCGGCAATGCAGCTCTTGTCAGAGACACTCCAGTATCTGTCGCCTCCCTCAGGCCAACCTCGCCTCCCTATCAAGTCCTATCCCCTTCGCAATGTGGGGGATGGATTTACTAGGGCCTTTCCCTCCGGCTCCGGGTCAGTTCAAGTTCTTGGTCGTAGCCATCGATTACTTCTCGAAGTGGGTCGAGGCCGAGCCCCTCGCCACTATAACCGAGAACAAGGTGGTACAGTTCTTCTGGAAGAGCATCATCTGTAGGTTCGGCGTCCCCCGTGTCCTCGTGACGGACAATGGGACTCAGTTCACTGGCGCAGCATTCCGAGCTCTATGCGACGACCTGGCCATCCAGCAGCGCTTCTCGTCCGTCTCCCACCCTCAGTCGAACGGACAGGCAGAAAATGCTAATCGGCAGATCCTCGCAGGCATCAAGAAAAGGCTGGACAAAAGTTCCAAGGGCTTATGGGTCGACCAACTCCCCAACGTCCTATGGAACTACCGCACGAGCAAGCGGACCCCCACAGGCGAGTCCCCTTTCAACCTCACCTATGGGTCCGAGGCCGTGATACCTCTCGAGGTCGGAATACCTTCCCCTCGGCTCACAGCCTATGACGAAGCACAGAATGCCAGGGACCTCAGAGCAGACTTAGACCTGATAGATGAACTGAGAGAAAGGGCGTCAATTCGGCAGCAGATGTACCGAAGAAGGGTTGAACTAGCGTACAACAAAAAAGGTCCGACCCGCCAACCTTGAGCAAGGAGATTTGGTCTTGAGAAAGCTAGCCATATCCTTCCCCAGTCAGAAGAGCAAGCTGGCTCCGAACTGGGAAGGGCCGTACAGGATCACGAGGGTAGTTCGGCCCGGAACATATCGTCTTGAAGACCTAGAGGGCAGAGAGCTTCCGAGGACCTGGAATGCCGACCACCTCCTAAAATACCAAGAAAGCGCTCCGGTGCCACTCTAAGTATCATAGGATATCGAGCCATTCCAGTCCTCCGACTTGTAACCTATTTTCATAAATTGTACTATGTAAAACGGTTCGCCGTCGGTTATCAATAAAGAAAGCTCTTTCATATTTGTGAATTCGCATGCTTCTCCCCCCTCTTATCATCTACTTTTTAAATTTTAATTTCAACCAATGGTTCGGAGTCCAACACTTGGCTCGACTTTACCTCCTCGGCTCGCCTCCGGACGAGCCAGGGGTAGATCGCCGTTCGGAATTGCTCCCACAACCGTTGAACTACACCGATGGTTCGGAGTCCAACACTCAGCTCGACTTTACCTCCTCGGCTCGCCTCCGGACGAGCCAGGGGTAGATCGCCGTTCGGAATTGCTCCCACAACCGTTGAACTACACCGATGGTTCGGAGTCCAACACTCGGCTTGACTTTACCTCCTCGGCTCGCCTCCGGATGAGCCAGGAGTAGATCGCCGTTCGGAATTGCTCCCACAACCGTTGAACTACACCGATGGTTCGGAGTCCAACACTCGGCTCGACTTTACCTCCTCGGCTCGCCTCCGGACGAGCCAGGGATAGATCGCCGTTCGGAATTGCTCCCACAACCGTTGAACTACACCGATGGTTCGGAGTCCAACACTCGGCTCGACTTTACCTCCTCGGCTCGCCTCCGGACGAGCCAGGGGTAGATCGCCGTTCGGAATTGCTCCCCAACCGTCGAGCTACACCGATGGTCCCGGAGTCCAACACTTGGCCCCCAATCCTTTCAGGCTTCCCCAGTGGATCGATGCCGGAGCTTCGTTCGGCCACATAATCCGAGCAATCTTGCCCAGCTGCCGAAGACCAAAGCCCTACGCCTTCGGTCGGCCACCGAGCAAGTACCTTCCCGAGCTCGCAAACGAAGAAAACTCACTTTCTCCTCAACTTTCGTGCATGATCTCGATCAGACGGCTCAGATCTTGCCACCGATGCTAAACGACAAGATAACGTTTTCTTGGGAACTGAGCCACCTCGAGATTCATGCCTACGTTCAACGGCTCAGATCTTGCCACTTGCGCTAAACGACAAGATAGCGCTTTCTTGGGGACAGAGCCGCCTAGGAGTTCGTGCCGTACCTTGTCAGAGTCGCTAAACGACAAAATACCGTACTCATAGGAACCCGTTCGGTTCGACACTCTCGCCGTCGGAACTAACACGCTCGGTTCAAGGATCTCGGCGCGACCAGCACAGTTATAAACAAGACAAATATGCAGAGCAATGAAAGATATTTTACTAAACAACCAGGCCATAATACAAAGCACATCTTTTCCATGGTTACAAAGTGTTCGCAAACAAAATACACGACGCCGACCCACTATACTTGGTCCTCATATGGAAACATCTTCACTAGACCGTTCGGTCGACTGTCCGTCCTCCTCGGCTGATGGCTCCCCCGCTTCTTTCCGGAGCTTCGCTACCACAGTCTGCAAGTGTCGAATCTCCGAGAGCAAATCGTCCCGCTCGGCTATGATCTTCGACTGATTGTGCCGAATACACTTGACCCGAAGAGCGTTGCTGAAAGCGGTTTGCGAATCTTCGTCCCCTCCTGCAGGGCTCAACTCGGCGATCCTATCCTCCAGGCGTTGGATCTCGGCTTCCCGAAGGTCGAGGACGGACGAAAGATGGGCCCGCTCACTCTCAGCTCGGCGTAACTCCAGCTCGATGCTCCTGGGACTCAGAGCCGCCGTCCCAGAAGTGGCCTCGGATTCAGATTCGTCATCCAAACCGTGGAAATCAGCATATGGGTCGGCCGCCTCGAGCTGAAAAGAAAGGAGAATGAATTGCAAGTTTTTAATACGCTTCCGAGGCACAAGACTTGAAGAATTATCCAATCAAACTTACAAACTCATATATATTGTCTTCACATACATCAAGACCGACTCTACTACAAAATTTTACAACAAATCAGAAGGAACATAAAACGACATGATCAGGGCCTCTTCGGAAGGGGAACGCTTCGGTTTAAGGAAATGCGAGGACGACGAGGCCTGCCCTCCGAACTCGATCCTAAACCAACGAAGCGTGAACCCCCTTCGCTGCCGACCCTAATTGTGGCACCGGCTGAGGCACCGCTCGACGAGACGGCTGTGCTACTCTGAGCATCGGTAGGGCTCCGCCTAGCTGCAGGTAAACGTGTCGCGAGTTCGTAAAAAGAAATCCCCCTCTCGCTCTCTTCGCGAGTGCACGACGTACTGCGGACGTTAGCCCTCTCCGGCACAGGCTTGAGCGACGCGATCTCTTCCTCCAGTTCAATGATTCTGTCTCTCAGAGCGTCGTCCTTCGCCAACTTCCTCGGACGAGAAGGCCTCGACGAGCCAGAGGCGTTGGCTCCATCGGTCGCGAGCCGTCGGAAGTGGGTGACCTCGATCCCCCTGTCTATCGTGATCATTCTGAGCCTGTCGACTTCGGCCAATAGCCTCTTGCGCTCGGCCGACACCTTCTCCAGCTCGGAAGTCAGCTTCTCTTCCGCCGCCGAGCGTTCTTTCTCCGATAATTCCAAGTGTTGGACCTCAGCCAAAAGGTCGTCATTCTTCTGCTCGGCGGCAGTGAGCTCTCTACGGAGCCGCTCGACTTTCCCTTCGGGACAAGGAGCTTGGGGGTACTTCCGCAGTTGCCACAGCTCGCGACAATACCTCCGCACAGCTGCCTTCGTCTCCTCTAGCCTGCCGAGCAGGAGAAACCGATTCTGTCAGCTCTGTAAGAGCTCGCCCTTCGTTTTCGCCAGCTCCTTCCGAAGGTATACAACCTCCGTGATCGGACCGAACTTCACCTAAAAAGCGGAGATAAATCCGATGTGACAATACACGGAAACATCTACAACTAGTCACACGCAAATCCGAGGCTCAACACTTGGATAAATTTTTGCCAAACAAAATGTTTTCATTCAAAACCGAGGTGAAAGTTTTACACAAGCGGTGGCCAGTCCGCAGTTAGGCTAACAAAAAAAAAGAAGACTAAAAAAGACAACCGAGTCAGGGGTCGACCTTTTTGTCGTTCGGGTCCGTCGACCCCCCGGCCTTGTCCTCGCCATCGCCCTCGCCTCCGCCTTCGCTCCCGCTCTCCTCCTCGGAGTCGTCCTCCTCCTCGCCCTCGGCTTCGGTCTCCCCGGGGCCTTCGACACCTTCCGTCTCTCCCTCAGGGTCGAGCAACCCCTCGGGGACACCCTCCTCCCCTTCCACGGGGTCGTAAAAGTGGTAGGAGGACGTGTCGAAGCCCGGGTTCTTAGCGGCTACGTGGAGTAGGGCTCGACCATAGGCATCCTCCATGTTCTGGAGCATGTGCTGCGCGGCCTCCTCCTGCACGGCCTTCCTCACCTTCTTCACCTTCTTCTGGTGTTTGGCCATGATCTTGTCGGCCCTCTTCCGAGCCTTCTCCGCTTCCGACCGAGCGTTGGCCAGTGCCTCCTTCAGCTCGGCAGCCTCCTTCTCCGAGGCCTCAAGTTTGGCCGCCGCATCCTTCGACAGCTGAATGGCGTTGGCCAGCTGCTGCTCCAGCCCCTTCACTTCAGCACCCCTCTTCGATGAGAGGAGCTGCTCGGCATCAAGTAGCTGCGTGGCCTTGACGCGCTCCGCCCTCTCCCGTTCGTTCTCCTGCTCCTTGTTCGCAAACTCCTCGAGCAGGAAGTTGAAGTGGCAGAGGGTCTGAAAAAGAACAGCAGATTAAAATCCGAACCCAAAGACTTAGAAAAATTCTAAGAAAGAAATTTTGATGAGGGAGAGCTCGGCCTACTTACCGACATAGTATTCCGAGCAATCTGCATCACGGCGTCCCCTGCTAGCCCGGCCTTCAGGGTCGCTCGATCCTTTGGGGTCGGCAGGTGCCTCACCGCCTCCATGCAGATGTTGCCGTCGCCCAAGAAGCCATCGACGTTCATCACCTGTCAGTCAGGGACGAAGATCTGCTTGTGGCGCTCGGTCAAGATCTTCTCCGCCTCGGCAGTGAGGGGCAGAACTTGGAGGGACAACACCTCCTTCACCCCGAACGCACCGCTCGACGAACCGGGAGCATCCACCTTCGGGGTCGGTGTCGGTGCACCCGAAGCAGGGGGGTCGAGGACCATGACCTCCTCCTGCTCGAGGACCATGACCTTCGGCTGGTCGACAGCCTTCGCGACTTCGAAACTCGGCCTTCCTGAGGTCCTGTCGAAGGCCTCTTCTTCTTTGCCTCCTGCTCCGACCTGCCCTTCGCCACCAGAGCTTTGTAATCCAACTTCATTGTCTCTGCACAAGCCGAATGAAAAAACTTAGAAAAATTTTCATAAACTTTAAGCAGAGAGCATAAATACCACAAGCATACTAGGGTCGATCGGACTGAGACCCCCTCGGAACAGATCCTCCTCAGCAATTTCTTTCCAGCTTAGCGCTGGCAAGGCGAGGAGCTTCTTCTGGACCTCTGCCTCCTCATCACTCAGCGCTGCCTCCTTCCTGGTCCGCTTGGGCAGACCATCCTTTGCCCAAACCGTCGGTATCACCCACGACGCAGGGGCTCGGATGAGGAAGTACTTCTCCTTCCAATGTTTGATCGAGTCCGGATTCTCGATCAGCTTCACACCCGTCCTGGGCGAAAGATAGAACCTTTGTTCGTCTCGCCTTGGCTGGCAGGGTCGGTAGAGACTCCGAAAGAGGAACATACTCGGCTTGGTGCCGACCTCTTGGCATCGGAGGACGAATGCCATGACGTGCCTCCATGTGTTCGGCATCAGCTGGGCGGGGCTCAAGCCGTACCACGTCAAGACCTCGACAACGAACGGGTGGAGGGGAAAACGGAGTCCGGCAATAAGGGAGTCGACCGGAAAGACGCACACGTCCGACGAGGATTTTGTATTGGCTCGGAATCCCGACCCAGGGAGGAGCAGTCCGTAGTCAGCAGGGATCCGGAAACCCTCTCGGATCAGACGAAGGTCACCCTCGGTGAGTGAAGAGATTGTGTGGTCCACCTCGGACAGCTCCCTCGGCTCATTCTCCTCCACCAATTTAGCCGTGCCTTGGGTCACTCTCTCCAAGGTGTCCTCAGCATAGTCCCGTACGCCTCCCACGCTCGACAGAGCAATGGGCTGCCGACCGAAAGCTCCCGCCGTCTTCGGCGTCTCCACGATCGTGACCACGGCCTTACCCTTCTGGGACACCGCCTCGACCTCTTTAGGCAGCTCGGCCACTTCTCCCTCTCTATCCGGACGTACAACATTCTGATCGCTCGGCTCCACCACCTCCTTCCCTTTGCCCCCTCGGCCTACTGCTTGCCCCGAGGCGGGGGTCTCATCCGAGGACATAATCTTAACCATTTTTCTAAAAGAGAAGGGAGAGAAACTGACCTCGAAGTGACAGCTATGGTCGGAAAGTTCACCGGAAAAGGGAAACGCCTCGCCGCGTCAGCTAGCACCACAGCCAAGGAGCTGAAAACTTCGAAGACGAAAGTAAGAACTGAAGAGAGAGAGTAAAAGTAAAAAATGAGACTTGGTCTAAGGGGGGGTGAAGATTTATAGTAAAAAGGAACGTCCCTTGGACTTCCTAACGTAAGGGCGCGACTTTTGGGCCGTACTCGAAACGTCGCAAAGGCCCAAGACCACTCCGCCTCCTTACCAAATCAAACCATTCGGCACCACAGGTCCCGAAACCGAAGCCTCATGCTTTCGGTCGGATACCGAGCAGGAGCCTTTCCGATCCTGCAAGTGGAGAAAATTCACTTCCGCCATATCCCACCTCTGTTTGAAGAAACCAGAAAGAAAGTTTAATTCAAAGTTTTAAGGCACCGCCTTCGGCGTGCCCCCCAGGCCCCATGTCTCGGTTGGTATTCCGCCGACCCACGGGCCCCGGTCGAAAGCAGATCAACACCCAGAGATCGGGAGAAGCGCACCATTCCGAGCTAGTTGATTGTAACTGTGAAGGTTCGGCCTGGTAGAGGACTCTGGCAACAGAACCTTCACAGTTGCAAACAACAAGCTTGGAACGCCCTTTATTTCTTCCCCCTCAATCTCACCGATGGTCCGGAAGTCCGAGCCATGATCTCCCCCGACGCTGATACCCACGTCGGGGCAGTCAGAGTCCGGAGAAGATCATGGTGGAAGAACGACCGCTCGTCCTTCCGAAGCAACTTGGCCCCTGGGTCCAAATTTGGATCGTCACCTCTTCCACCATGATCTCCTCCGACCCCGCCACCCACCTCGGGACAGCCGGAGTCGGCAGAAGACCTTGGTGGAAGAACGACCACCCGTCATCCCAGAGCGACTCATACCTCGGGTTCGGATCACAGTCGTCACTACTCCTGCCTCGTTCTCCCCCGACCCTGACACCCACAATGGGGGCCGTCAGGAACGGGAGAAGAAGAAGGCAGTAGAGTGACCACCCCTCCGAACCTATCAAGGTTAAGACTTCACAAGACTGGCGTCCGCCAAAGGCAGACACCACCAAGGTCTAAAACTCAACATCGCTGCGACTGAAATAACAAGGGGAATGGAGTACTTATAGCCTACCCTCCAAGAACCAGCCATTATGACCCTCGGAAGATGGAACGCTGCACATTAATTGAAGGGGTCAACATTAATAACCATTGGAAAATGAAACGCCACACAAATCTGGGAACGCCATTACTATCCTTGGAAATTGGGCCATACCGAGGTCCAATTCTTCACTATATCTCAGAACGCCCTTTCATGCCTTCGGTCGGCTACCGAGCAAGTGCCTTTCCGAGCTCGCAAACGGAGAAAACTCACTTTCTCCTCAACTTTCGCGCATGATCTCGATCAGACGGCCCAGATCTTGCCGAGGACACTAGACGACAAGATAGTGTTTTCTTGAGAAATGTGCCCGTCTTGGGATACGCGCCATCATCCAACGGCTCAGATTGCGCCACGTTGCTCGACCTGCCGAGACCCCATGCCTTCGGTCGGCTACCGAGCAAGTGCCTTTCCGAGCTCGCAAACGGAGAAAACTCACTTTCTCCTCAACTTTCGCGCATGATCTCGATCAGACGGCCCAGATCTTGCCGAGGACACTAGACGACAAGATAGTGTTTTCTTGAGAAATGCGCCCGTCTTGGGATACGCGCCATCATCCAACGGCTCAGATTGCGCCACGTTGCTCGACCTGCTGAGACCACATGCCTTCGGTCGGCTACCGAGAAAGTGCCTTTCCGAACTCGCAAACGGAGGAAAAAACCTCCGAGCAACTACGACCGTTGGATCTCTCAGAAATTCGCGCTCTCAGTGATGAACGGCCCAGATCTTGCCACGTGCGCTAAACGACAAGATAACGTTTTCTTGGGAAACGCGCCCGTCTCGAGATTCGTACCACAATCCGACGGCTCAGATCGTGCCACGTCACTCGGTCTGCCGAACCCCTGTGTCTCCGGTCGGCTGCCGAGCAAGTGCCCATCCGAGCTCGCAAACGGAGAAAAAAGCTCCCGGGCGATAACAACTGCCAGATCCCTCAGAAATTCGTGCTCGTCCATGATCAACGGCCAGGATCGAGCCACGTCATAAATCGGTGTTTACAATTATTTTTTATCTATTTAAATCGTTTTATTTATTTAAAAATTGCGAAAAATTGCTAAAAATTCGGGAAAATTAGCTAAAAATTCTAGAAAATAATTAAAGATTCGGGGGTATATTTTTGAGCCCCTGAACGAACAATTATTGCCTAGAATGTACTGTTAATGCCCCCGAACGATTAGTAAACACGTCGCAAAATTAAATAAATAGTCCGAAAAATAGATAAAAGCCGTCAAATACCCGATATGACGAGAGAACAGCACGCGGCATCAAAAAATTACCTCACTACCCCCTTCGAGATTCAAAATCCCTCATTTGGACTCCGATACAACTCCACTAGCCACTAAAACAGTTAAACTACTCCTCAAAGGCTGATCACACTTAGTCTTTAGGAGTGGGGGGCTCGTGATATGACTAAAAATGGGGTTAAATCGGAACCACCCAGATTGGGCGCGAATCTTGATGCTCGGGGATAAAATGGTAATTTCACATACAAGTGGATCCAAGGCGGGTACTGAATCTCCTTCTCACAGATCCAATAACCCGCGAACGGATCCACACCTGTTGGGTACGGGTCCCGACCCAAGGCGAACCCAAACCAACGAGAGACAAATCAGGATCCCTGATTTGGCCAAATCAACGGCCCTGATTTGCTCCCACCGGGAATCAAGGAAAGATTTCCTAAACAGACTGAGGATTTTGCTCCCGGCTGTTACACAGGAAATCAGACCCTTAAACGGCTCCCCTGGCGACTATAAATACCACCCCTCTACCACCATGACCGGGTTAATGACTTTTTCACCACTTTAAGCTCTTTCTTATTTTCTTCTGATTACTGACAAGAGCGTCGGAGGGTGCATCACCGAAGTCAACCCCGGTGTTTCGCACTTCCTTGCAGGTTGCGCCAGGAGCAAGAAGGCTTGAGTCAACTGTTCAGGTTTTTCTCGAACTTACAAATTCTATCTGTTTACCCCCACACCGAAATCAGCGGTAACAGCTACCCAGTCACTTTTCCAGTGACTGACTAGATCGTCAGAGGGCCTGCCACCGAGACTTCTCCCGATGTAGGGATGCCATCAGGTCCGGGCCAGCTCGGGACGGGCCCGGCCTGGCCCAGCCTGGCTACGGCCCCCTCATACCCGGGCTTAACTGCAACCCGGCCCCCTATCCGCCAGTCTTGGCTGGTCCCAATTTTTTGCCATGTAGCCCAGTTAGGCCCGGCCTGCTCGGGACCGGCTGAACCGACCCGCCTGGGCTCGGGCCGGTCTGGACCGACCGTTGGCTACTGGCCAGAATTTTTTCTCAGAAAAAAATAAAAATAAAATAAAATTACAAAAATGCCCCCAACGAATTTATACTGGCTAGTTTTGGGGGGTACTTTAGGAAATAAAAAAAATGGCCTATTCTATAAATACCATACCATTTCTTTCATTTCTCTTCACTATTTCATTCAAATCTCTCATTCTCTCTACTATTTCTTCAATCAACAACAACAATTAGGTGATCAAAACTCTCTCAAGTGATCAAGATCAAATCTCTCTACATTTTGAAGGAAGGAAAATCAACAACAATCAAGTGATCAACTCATCAACATTCAACAACAACAATCAATACTACTTTTACTCCTAGCTCTCAAGTCTTAACTTTCTTACGGTATTTTAGTATAATTTTAATTTGTAAAATTAACATAGTTGATTATTCATTATTCTCATATAATTTGGGTTTTCTTGATCTTCTTCCTCTCATTTTTTTAGATTTTATTTTAAATTTTGGTAAAGGTGTAAAAGAAACATACACTACTCACTCACTAGTTCTTGATATTGTTGTTATTTTTTAATTGAGATAGATTATTGTTTGTTTTTAATTATTAGTTGCCATACATTTAGTTGTTGTTTTCTCTCTAATTTTTACATACACTAGTTTTTTATAGTTAAATGACCTCTAATCGATCACGCGGTGGTGGTAAACATAGTAGTCAAGAATCTACTAGTCATCACATTCCTTCCATTCCAAACTCATATATAGATAGTGAAGAAATATTAATGAATTATGATAGTTTTCCCGATTTGAATGAAACACACTCAAATCCTATAGAAATAGAAGATCATGTAGAACCACAACCATCGAAATAAGGTCCTTCTCTAACCTCAAGGAAAACAAGAGGGACTACTTCCGAAGTACACAATTATTTCAATTTTGTCCCTTCACAAAATGATAAGAGTGTATGACTTAAAATATGTAAGAAGTGTCAAATACCATATAAGTTTAAAATAGGATCGGGCACGGGTACACTTCAACATCACTTAAACAAATGTCAACCACAATTTTCGAAAGATAATCTCACACAACAAAAAATACATCCTAAAACTGGTCAAGTAAATAGTCATAGCTATGATCACGATCTCGTTCGTAGGGAAATGGCTAAATTAGTAATTATGGATGAATTGCCATATTCGTTTGGTGAAAAAAAAATATGTAGAGACTTTTGTACAAACCTTTTTCAACCCCAATTATAAAAAGATTGTTAGGAATATTGTTAAGAATGATTGTAAATTAGTTTACAATGAGACTAAGAATTTTTTGATAGCAACACTAAAATCACTAAACACTAGAGTTTCATTGACATTGGATGGGTGGGTAGGAGTACACGGCGTTCCAATGATGTGTGTAACATGTCATTGGCAGATTCGGATTGGGTACTTCAAAAGAGAATAATTTCTTTTGGATATGTTAGGTACCCACATAAGGGTGAAATTATAGCCACACACATTATGGAAGCATGTAATAATTATTGTATTTATGATAAAGTGTTTGCTATTGGTTTTGATAACGCCTCCAATAATACTAAGGCAATTAAGAGTTTAAAAATTACTTTAGATCCTATAGAACCCGAAATTTTTTATGTTAGGTGTGCTTGTTACATTTTAAATCTTTGTGTGCAAGATGCACTTAAATATGGAAATGATAAAGTAGAAGCAATGAGAGATTGTGTTCATTATATTACATTGAGTGGTCTAATTTATCAAGCTTTTTATGATTGGTGTAAACTTAGGGGCATTGTATGTAGACGTTTTCCTGAAGATATACGACATCGTTAGAATTCTACCTTTGAATTATTAAGTGTTGTTCTTCATTATCGTTTTAATCTTAGAGATTTTTGTGTCGCAATGGGTATGCAAAATTTTATGTTAGATGATGATTTTTAGTTTTTTACCGATAGTTTGTATAAATTAACCATATCTCCAATAAAAGGGTCATTTTGCAAATCTTTAATTGTTGTCATCATAGTCACTTGCCTCTACCTCCCCGCTCTTACCTCCGAGCCGGCTCCCGCAACCCGGGGTCAGACCAGGACCAGTACCGCGTAAGAAATTTTACTATACAAATTATAAGAACTCACACATGCTGTCTCCACACACCCCCAAAACAAACAGTATCACTAATATATCATACTACCATTTTTTCATGGGTAAACATAATTTAGGTATCTTGATTGACAATAACTTTTTATTAGACATCTTAACTTATTCAACTTTATTATAAACTCTTCAATCAGATTGTACTGTAATTCATAAAAATAGTGCATAATCCATATAAGTTGTATCTTGTTGGTTATATACCGTTCATCTAGAAGTTGGATATTGTTGGTTATATACTGTTCATCTAAAAGTTGCATCTCTCTTGTCTTAATTAAGAACATCCATAAATAATAGAAAGGAAAAAAAAAGAACAGAAAATCTCAATGGCAGAACCGTAGTTATCCACGAAGCGAGTGCCAATCTCCGACCCCATAAAAATCCCCATCTGATGAGAAGGTTAAGAAAAGGTTCCTAATAAAAAATTTAAAAAGGGCCCAAAAATCAACAAAGCAAAAGCGTGTTCTTTTTCTCCACTTTTCCGCTGGCTGTGCGCACAACATCCACTCCCCCCCCCCCCCCCCCCCCCCTCCTTTTCTCTCTCGTGGGGCCCACACACCATCTGTCGTCATCCCCATTGAATCTCGAGTTTTTTTCGTACTGACCCATTTTTTAAAATATTGACCGATCTGACCAACTTTCGAAAACATTTACCTAAACTGATGCAGCTTTGAACACACCAGTATAACTGTTATTGAAAATAATGGTATTAGGCTAATATCATGTCATTTTTCTAAATAACGACATCTGTTAAAAAAAATTACACCGTTATTTGAAGTAACGATACCAGTTAACTTATTTTCAATTGTGTACTCTCTCTGACTTTAAAAAAAAGCAAGTGTGAAAAAAATCATATAACTATGCCGTTGTTTGGAATAGCGGCAAAAGCATTACAGATGTCGTTATAAATAGCGGCATCAGTTATAATATTCATTGTTAGCAATAGTTGATATCGTTGTTTGAAACAGCGGCAATAGTTCATTTTATTACTTATACTTATCTAATATATTTTTTGTGAACTATTGCTGCTATTTCTAAGAACGACAATAGTTGTCTTATGCCGTTGTTTGGAAGAACGACATTAGTTATAATAGTCATTAAACTATCTTCCTCCACAATCGTTCTTCCAAATAACGACATGAGATAACTGTAGTCGTTCTTAAAAATAATAACAACAATTCAAAAAAAATTGATTAGCCAAATATAAGTAATAAAATGAATTATTGCCGCTGTTCCAAACAACGATATCAGTTGTCCATAATAATGTATATTATAACCGATGTCATTATTTCTAACAACTGCTGTTGCCGCTGTTCCAAACAACGTCATCAACTATATGATTTTTTCATACTTGTATTTTTTTTCAACTTAAAGAGAGTACACAATTGAAAATAAGTTAACTGATTACATTACTCCAAATAGAGGCATGCAATTTTTTAATAACAGATATCGCTATTGAAAATAATGACATATAAATAATCTATACCGTTATTTTCAATAACAAGATAATGCCGACGTGTCTAAAACTGGATAAGTGGAGTAAAAATTTTCGAAAGTCAGATCGGTCAATATTTCCAAAAGGGGGTCGGTACGGGAAAAAAATCTTGAATCTCCAGCCACGAACAACCCGTGGCTCCCAATCCCCCGAACCTGCTGACTCACCCGCCACCTGGCACTTGTCCACCGGCTAACCGCCTACTCCCGGTCACCCAGTTCTTTCTTACTCCCCCCTTTTGCTGCTCCCCTTCTCCATTCCTCTTTCTTTTCATCCCCCTTTTTAATGATATTTCGGGTTTCGGGTTGATTCTTCAGATGGCGGATCCTGCGATTAAGCTGTTCGGGAAGACGATCCCCCTGACGGAGAGCGGGTCGAGTTCTGATTCGGATCCGAATCCGACGACGACTACTGCTGAAGAGGATAAGGTAAGATTTGCAATAATTATTATTGGGTTTGAATGGAAGAGTGTTGTAAGCTTTGTGAATAATGATTGATTTTCTTACTTTTTAGGTTAAAATATGGAAAATAATACTATTTTGATTTGGTCCTTTTCTTATGATTTAATGTTTGGTTAATTAATGAGTTACTAACATTATAATTGTTTGTTTGTTTTTGTTTGTTGGTGAGATGTTGGATTGGTTTAGGTTAATTTGGAATGTTGAAATGGTGGCAACTGTATTGAAATTATGTTGTTGCTTTTATAGGAAATTTGATAATTTGGGGATTTTTTGGGGTGCTTATTGATTGTTGTTCGACGTTAAAAAGGTTGAGAGCAAGAGAAGAGTACGGGGATTTGGGGAGTTTGTTTGCTTGGAGAAGCAACCATGGAAGTGGGGTTGGAAAAGAATGAGGGATGGAAACCCATGGAAGAACGCAGAAGCTTCAGTGCTCTTCCAATGTTTTCCTCAAACCATTGTGATAAAACAACCAAATTCTTGTTCCGTCCATTTATCGTAGAAAAATAATCTCCAAATAGTGTTTATTCTAACATTTGGCATTGCTTTTGGAGAGTGCATTTGAGGATGTGAAAGCTCTGGTGTTTGACAAACTTAATTACAAGTGTTTTTAGCCAAAAGTACTTTTATGGAACTACTATGTCAAACCCTTTTCTCATAGCACCTAAAGTGGTGCGTTGAGCTTTTCAAAAAGTGCTTTTACTTACTAGAAATTTTTTGAAGTTAAACAAGATTCTTTCTAATGGTAATAGCACTTTTCGGAAAAAGCACTGTTAGTTCGTCGCAATACCAAACAGTAGAGGATCTCTGTCTTCAAACATTGTGAGTGGGAAATTTTTCATAACTTTATTACTAACAAAAAATATCTCTAAATAGGCTTTCTTGTATATAACACCTATGTTGCAATAAACAAAAAGTACCTTGAATTTTTCTCGTTCTGAGTTGTTGTGGGTTGACCTTAACTACTTTACTGTGCATTTTTAAGCCATAATGTTCCATAAATCCTAATTATGCACTATAATTACTGAGATTAATTTGGCAGATCTCTATCTATTTACTACTATTTGGGGTTTTAGGACACTTTTGGTTTGAAAATGGAAATTTAGTTGTCATTGAAAAGATTCTTGAGTTCTCCGCAATTAATTTGTTTCTCTAAGGAGGGTTGACCCTAGGTTGAAATTTAAATGATCTTACTTTAGGCCTTATGTTGCATAGATTATATTTTATGATGATGATTTTGTTTGTGAATTTTCTTAAGTTACTATTCTGCTATTCATCCTGAATGGCTACAAATTATTTCCATGAAAAATTTATAGTTAGAACTTAGAAAATGTTTTCTATTTACTTTATCTTCAGTATCGAATTTTAGGGTTATATAATTGATTGCGATTGCAAAAAATAAAAAAGTCAATTGCATGCGTTTGCATTATTGCTAGTTGTCTTTGCAAATGCCCTTTTAGTTTGAGCCTTATCAACTTATGTTCTCTTACGCAAATCAAGTTGCAATTTCACATCATCTAGCTTTTCGGTGTTCCAACCACTAGCCTCTGTGACAGTTGGTGCATCCGAGATCGTCACCTTAGTACATCATTATTTTCCAGTGTCGTTGTCAATGACTTCGGATCATTACCACTTCTAAGGCTCTACCATTAACATATCTCGTCAAAGGTTGTATCTCTCTATATGGCCTAGTGGACTACGTCGTGTTGTCGTGCTGTTGTGCTACAATTGCCAGATCATTTGACACTAAAAAAAGGGGGAAAAAGAGAAACCCTTTTGAGACTATAGATCTTCGAACCAAAGTTCATAGTCCCATTACTCTAGTACTTTAACCTAGAAAATTATATTTGTTAACCTATGATTGAGCTCTTTTTTTGCTAAGATGATAGTATGAACAACATTCTATGCGAAGTTGTTAGTAATCCGTAGGCTTGCACTACTATTACAGACGTGTCTTTACCTCTATAGCTAACAAGAGTGACCTGCTCACCAGATAATTAAGGTGTAATGTTGTCAACCTAAAATCTGTCAGCTAGCCTGATAATGATAATTATACAGAAGACATTTAATTATCATTAACTTCATCTCTTGCTATTTGTTTTGTTTTATATAGGTGAATTTACAGTATATGCTTACTGAACATATTAACCTCTTAATTGCAAGATTTTATCCCATTGTGACATATCACTAGCTTCTTGATTTGCCTAGCAGTTTTTAAGCTTAACTTAATTGAGCCCCTAGCTTCAGTTTTGAAAGATGTCTATCTTGGCCCTCGCAAGTGCACATGTATAGAGTCGTCAAAAAATGTAAGATGCACCAGTTACCACTAATTGAAGCTGTAGGTGGTGATCCCCATTAATGTGAGTGAAGGTAGTTTCCTTTTCGTCTACTGGTTTACCTCTAAGGACACAAATATGACATGGATAGAAGCAACACTGAACACATATATTGAGAAAATGCTTTAAAAGAGCTATATGAGTATACAACCATAAATTTTTCATTTATTGTTCTATTTAATATGTGATCCATTAGCTATTAGCCATGGATAAACTACATCATTGTCTGTTTCATTGTACGGTTTGCTTCATATGTTAACACGAGCACAAATATAAACATGTATACGAAAGAACATGGATATTTAGACAGTGTTTTCCCTATATAAGGAGACAACTATATATACATGTAATATTCATTTATTTGCTTATTTAAGATGGATCCGCAAGCTATTGGCCACATACACTATTGAATGTTGATTGATTGGCAAGTCTGGGCCGTTTGATTGTGCATCCAAATTCTAATAGCTAAATTATGTGAAAGATGTTTCACATTAGGCTATATTGCTAAATACATTATTACATGTTTGTATTGATATTCAATACTAGTCTCCAACCCAACGTAATTATAACCACAAAAGCTGTTGTATTTAATCATTAACCACCTCTTGCCAGTTTCACTAGTTTCACTTACCTCTGTCATGCTTGCTCCCATTTCTTGAATTTGAAATGTGCTTATATATCCCAAGTTCTGCTAATACTGGATGCTGAACTTACGGACTTTGTGCTTGAATCTAGCCTATCTCTTTTGTGCAGAGGAAGGTACTTGCTAGATGCGATTTCATCAGCCAACCTTGCCGACCTCCAGAAAATCAATTTGAGTCAAGTAGTCTCAGCTTTCAAATTAGGAGAGCCAGAGTAAATTTATGTAGCATGGACAATTCTTCGATAGAGTTGTACACAAGTTAGCCACCTAGTAGAAATTAATGCTTCATGGATACTCTTTAAACATGTGTTCGGCACTTCTCACACGTCTTATAAATATCTTCAAGTTTGGACATATCTTAAATTACACATGAGGACATTTTCAGGAAAAATCTAACATTTTCACGTTTATTACAAACTGGGTTTAGTTTCTAACACGCAAGTGTGCGTGTTTTGTGGTGGGGGGACTTCAAGTGAGCACTGTACTCACAATGTCTTTGTGAGCACCCAGTGATAGGGCTGTTCATACTTTGGTTAAAACCGATTACAGAACCGAACCGAACCGAAATTTACCAATTTGGTTCGGTTTTTCGGTTTTCGGTTCGGTTTTGATCCAAACCGAAGTTTTTTTAGAGAGTTCGGTTCGGTTTTTGGTTGGCTTCTAAATAAACCGAACCAAACAAAAAACCAAACTTTTTTGGGACCAAAATAAATTTACCACTTCTTCCATTTAATGTCGAGAATGTTAATGCTTCTCTAATGTTCATTCTTAAAATTGGTGGAGTCTCAAAGCATCGAGATTTATCAGACATGGTGTATTAAGAATGTGTGTATTAAGAATGTTAATGCTTCTTTGTTTCGTATTTGTGTAATTTCTTGTTACCCTTGTTACATGGTGTATTAAGAATGTGTGAAGCCATTGTCAGATCAAATTTTTTATATACAAGGATGCCGCACATGATTTCCTCACTTTCTTTGAAATCCTCCATGAATTGTAGCATTTTTTAATGTATTTATTTTCAGCACTAATTAATGGGAAAAATTCTTAAATTATGTTTTGGGAAGTATGAATGCTCATTTTTATGGAAAGGTGATTTCCATGAGAACAACAGCCCTTCGAAAATTACATCTTCATATTTAGTAAATTATTCCTTTTATAAGAACATTTAAGATTCTCTGTACATTAACAATCCTTTTAAAATTGCATCTTAATATTTTGTAAACTATACCTTTAATAAGAAAATTTTAGATTCTCTGCACGTTACCGCGAACTGGGAGTCTCCTACAATTTAAACTTCCGAGGAAATCCACTCCACACAAATTGTTGGGAGGAAAAACAAGGCTAACCCTATCGTATGTCAGCAATATCTAAACACAACAACAAACAAGCTTATAAGAGTTAATGGTAACTTTCATTGAACTTATTGTTAGAGGGGTATTTCAAAATATTAACTTTCTCTTTCAAAATTTCGGTTAGTTCGGTTATTAACCGAACCGAACCGATAAAATTCGGTTCGGTTCAAACCAAATTTTATTAATTTCGTTTCGGATTTCGGTTTCAAATTTACCAAACCGAAAATTTCAGTTCGGTTTGGTTAATTTCGGTTCGGTTCGGTTTTGCACCGATGAACAACCCTACCCAGTGATACAAAACCCCATGAAAAGTTCCGAACCATTCATCTTGTTCTATATGCCTAATATAGCTTGAGCTTTAAGTTATTTGACATTCATTTGCTCATCCAACAAGTTGTTAAAAAAATGAAGTTTAGCACTACTATTTTGTGAACGCCATCATGCGTGTGCGCATGTGCGTGTGTGCGTAAAGCATAAACAGATAAATTTTCATGGAGTGTTATCATGGGTGCTCCCAAAGGTGGTGCTCCCTTAAATGACAATAACTACTATATGTTGAACCATGTTACACTATGAGATGAGGCATATATCAAATTAGTCCATAGTAGGTGCAATGATGTGAACTTATTTCTTATTGAAAATTGTAATAATCTATAAAAACTCACAAACATTACATGTTGCGTACATAGTTGTTAAATCGTGTATCGTTTATATTGGTCATTACATCATGTATCGTAAGATTTATTGTCATTTACAGAAAAAGTTACTAAGATTGGTTATGGAACAAACCTCATCACCGGGTTCTTCCACCCTCCCTCCAAACCCCAATCAGGATCTCGCGATCCGTCGTGGTGGGTTCACGATCCAAATCTCTTAAACTAGCGATCCTCATAAGGTTTTTCCTATTTCTTCAAAATGAATACCTTTCATTTATTGACTCATTAACTTCAATTCAAAAATCTCATCAATTTGTTATGGAGTTTAATTTATTATCACCTCTAGTCTCTACACGTAAAACTCAAATGACAAGTCTCCCAACTCATCCTGCCCCCACTCCATACCACATACTGCTCAAGGTAGCATATTGTGATCTCGTACTTGGACCACAAACATAAAAATATACTATATATAAGTGCTGACGATCTTGCTAAGAAACCATGAAGGCCCATATAGCATTAAACTATTTTCCAAAAATTGTACCCAAAGATATCGATAATTGTAAATTTTCTTATATAATTTTTCTAAATTTCTCTCACAAATACAGAATATATTTCTTATTTTAGGTAAAGGTCATAGTTCTTATTGTCTTGTTAAGGAATGGGGATAAAAAGGCATCATCGAGTTTGAGCTTATTGATATCAATTGAAATATCATCTAAATCCAAGATGAGAAAAGAACAAATGTGAAGAGGTGGAACGAAAGAAACACAAGAAATGAATAGCATTCATGTTTTAACATAAATTACTAGCCTGTTAGCATGCACGACATTTTTTTTTTGTCTGGGAGTCTCAGTATGTGACCCCAATGCGCTTTAATTATCATCAATTTCCATTAAGATAGAAAAACATGTCACTACATAGGCTGCATGACATGTCCTCATGACTAACTCTTTAGCTAGTAAAGTTGTTCATGTTTTATACAAATGAACACAACTACACATGTTTTAGAAAGATGATAATGTAAGGTGTCCACAATTATACATCTTTATCATATGTTTACATATGTATTTGGTGATTGCACGTAGAATTAGTAAATGTTATAATGTGTAATGTTGATATTTTTGATATAATCACAAATTAATGAGTAGTCTTGTTCATATACATAAACCAACATCTCACCAAAATATCAAATAAATACTCACATAAACCAAAGATGTGAGTAAATATGTTAGTTTAATTTTTTCTTTAACTTAAATCATATCATTTTGTATGATACTTTTCCTATCGAATCTTAAGATACAAACTATGTATCATAAGATTTTTTGTAATTGAAGATACATAATCCGGTACGTATTGTTTTGCTAATGAATCATCTTGTATCGTACATATTGTATCGTGTATCATAAGTTTTTATGACCTATGGTTGCATATACAATATTTGTTATGTCATGTGGGGGCCAGGGAGTGACAGTTTTATCAGACAACCCAATAGCCATCCGGATAGGACCCAAATTTTAGTGTGGATCCTCCAAAATAGATCTTTTAGCTTATTCAGCAAGGTAATGATAAAAAAAAGTAGTATGGATCCTTGAGGATCCGAACATGGTAACCAGATGGATAAGCGAAAATATACATATTTATATATGCTAATTTAATTATATATTTCTAAATCTGTATATAATCTAATACTTAAATACGAGGTTCAAAATCTCGCCATTAAAACAATATCGTGTTTACAAAAATTTTGGTATTAGGATCAGTATTGGCAATATTCGATTAGTGTCAGAATTTTGGTTTTTTATTTTTCCTATCAAATAGATATTTTTAAGAAATTAATTGATCAATTTAATATTTCTTACAAGTTTACTATCTAACTTAAATGATTGCACATGCTGTGCATGTACAATCGATACTTGTTATAACCTAAGGAGGTGTGATGGCGACAGTGGACCTCACCGAAATGTGTTCCAAACCAACCTGCACGTACAATAAGATTTGTCAAATTGCCATTTGAACTTGTAAATATCATCAAATTTCAACTCTTTAATACATTACTTGTTTAATAGTTGATGTATGTTTTTTTAAGAAAGATTTACGGTCACGAAAATTAAAAAATTTGACAAATACCATGTTGCATGTTTGTTATGGAAAATAGAATTTTATAACTATACAATTCTTTCAAATCTTCCGTGCATAGTCAGATATTCGGGGTTTGGGAATAATTCAGGAATGTATTTCTGAATGTTTCGGAATTTGGAAAGAATGGTAAATTTGGAAAGAAATGATCTTAGATGCATGACTTTGTTTTTGTTTTTTAGTTTATTTATATATAATATATAAATTTGTCGGATGGGTGGTATTAGTCTGGATCGGTCTGGTCAGGCCAATTCCACATCAATCTCTGACGACCCTCGATATGGATCACTGGTATCTTTTGGAGTAGGATAGGTCCGATAGGATCACCCCCTCCAAAACCGATCCGTTCCGGCCGATTCTTTGAACGATGCTTAGATTTATTTTATTCTTTTCTTGCACCTACTGGAGATGGATTTTATCGACTGGCAATACATAGCGATATACTATATAGATCATGATTACACATGTGAATAAATTATTGTTTTCTTTTAATAAAGAGGTGAAAGTCTTTTGAGATTGTTTTTTGGTGATTAAAATTTTATTTCTATGTTTATTTTGCTCTTTTGGATGTCCCCAATGAGACTTTTTATTTGTTTTGTATACATTATGTTTTTTTTTCCCCGTAATATCTTGAAAGAGATATTGAAATTGGATAATACCAAACCTGAACTGAATCTGAAATCCGAAATGTTAGTCGGTTTAGATCTTCAAGTGGATCCTACAAAATCTTAGGGGACCCGCAAGGTCTTGTAGGATCTGACCTAAAGCCGACCTGTTTCTACCCCGTATGTCATCATATCCTTTTAAAGAAAATCTTGTGTCAACTTACCTTATCATGCTCAGTCCATTTCATTGTCCCTGTCTATATGCTTTTAAGAGAATCTGCTTGCTCACAACTGTCTCACATCTTAATTTGCACATCTCCAATCTTTTCCAAAGCTCCATGGATGTGTATTTGACACGATGGCAATGGGCAAGACATATCATTAAAATGAACAATCTCAAAACAGCTAAAAACTTTGATTCATTAAGATGGAACATAAGTGTTCCATTCAAAAAGGGAAGACTTGGTGCAGCCCATGGGGCATCATCTAAGTTTTTCTCCCAGTGATTGTATTTATTCTTTCAATTGAACTTTGAAATTAAGTGCTTAAGTATTACACACTAATAGTTTTTCTACCTTTAGCTGTTCTGTAAACTGATTTCTTCTCAACTTTGATTTCAGGATATTAGCAAACAAGCAACAAATGATGAAATAAAAGATGAAGAAGTTGAGGCCCAAAAGGAGATGGAGCGAGGCAAGTTAAATAGTTCATCTGCTCCAAGTGAAAACGACCAACAAACATCTTCTCAAAATGTCGTACAAGTATCAGATTCCAAGACTGAACCAGATCAGTGCGAGACTGATGCCTCTGGGGCCGGGCAAGATAAGGTTCTGAAGAAGCCAGATAAAATTCTTCCTTGTCCTCGTTGCAACAGTTTAGACACCAAGTTTTGTTACTACAACAATTACAATGTTAACCAACCAAGGCACTTTTGCAAGAACTGTCAAAGATATTGGACAGCTGGCGGAACCATGAGGAATGTTCCAGTTGGTGCTGGAAGGCGTAAAAACAAGCACAATGCCAGTTCGCACTATCGTCAAATAATGATGTCACCTGAAGCATTGGCAACAGCTCGAGGTGAAGTTATTGATTCTTGTCGACCTCCTATTTCCATCAAGTCTTCTTCAGAGGGAAATGGGACAACAGTCTTCAAGTTCGGACCAGAAGCACAAGCACCAATTTGTGAGTCCATGACTTCTGTCCTTAATATTGGTGAGCAAAAGAGATCAGACGTCAGATCGGAAGAACCATCTTGTGTTTCTTCTTCTGTGCCAGCCTCTCATCTTGTAGAAAATCAAAATGGATTGCCTCAAAATGATGCTCATAAGGAACAACCAAATCCCAACGGCATGCAGGGATATTATCCTCTTCAATGTTATCCTTGGGCTTACCCTTGGAGCCCAGGATGGAATAATGCTGCTGCTGCTGCAATGACTGCTGGTCGATGCTCATCTGAGCTTGTTAACGGATCAGAGATGAGCAATATGAATTCACTTCAATGGGGCCCACTCCCAATTTTGGCAGCTCCTTCTTTCTTTGCTGCTCCTTTCCCAATTCCCTTCATGCCGTCTCCTGCTTTTTGGCCCACAGGAACCTGGAATGTACCATGTGCGGGTGGTTCTAATGCTGGCTTGTCTGCACCATCCTCTAAAAGTAGCAGTGGTTGTTTAGGTAGTAGTTATCCAGCCTTGGGCAAGCATTCTAGGGATGGAAGCTTACAAGGTGAAAACAATACTGAAAAGTCTCTGTGGGTGCCCAAAACCCTAAGAATTGATGATCCGGATGAGGCTGCTAAGAGCTCTATATGGGCTACCTTGGGAATTAAGCCATATGAAGGTGGTGGTATATTCAAACCTCTCCAGTCCAAAGATGGAAGCAAGTGTCCGAAGTCCAACGCCTCCAAGGTTTTGCATGCAAACCCTGCTGCAGTATCACGCTTTCAGTCATTTCAGGAGAGTACATAAGAAAGAAGGCATTCCTATGCAGGATTATCTGGAATGTATGTCACAGCTGTTTTATGCTGGTCGATGGAAGATATATATATTAGACGGCAAGTTGTACATCTTGCTACTTCTACCAAAGAATATTACTGTGTCTATTAGCATGCCTTTCAAAAATCTTTTGATATAATGCTGTAAATAGTTCAGAAGAAAAATTGTTGTCTATATCTCCCTTCCCTTATGCACCTTTTAGTCCCAAGTGTGGTTGTTTAATTAAGAGAGAAGATATGGGGTTTCCTCATTGATGATTCTGAAAGGAGAGCTCATCCCTGGAAATAGTTTGTTTGAATCTCGATGAAGTATTCAATTGAGAACAATAAATAGACCTTCAGATAAATTTTGTAGGATGTTTTTGCTTGAATATTGAACCATCTTTTTGAAGTCTATAGTTTGATTGTAATATTTGTTTTACTTTTCATGTACTTTTCCTCTTTTAACATAATTGAAATTTTAAGCTTGCATTTGTCTTCTTGTGGGGATGCTAGTATTTATTTAGTATCAGCTCCGTTGTCTTGCAAGAGCCCACAATCAAGTAATGTGTTTTAAGTATACTTAGTTACACGCTGTTCTCGGTTTTGAAGCAGTGAATGTTGTTTTCTGAACTGCCCGTGATGCATTAATGTTTTAACAAATTTATCATGATATTGCTAGTCTTGGCTCGGTCATTTCCCCTCTCATTGACCCAGCCCAATCGGGTTTCATCCAAGACCGTTTCATCCTGGACAGCGTGGCGTCCGCCCAGGAAATCATCTCTCATTGTCACCGTTCCAACTCTGAGGGTGTTCTCTTCAAACTTGACTTCCAAAAGGCTTACGATAATGTAAGTTGGGATTTCTTGATTAATATCTTACTTCATCGTGGCTTTGGTCCCAGATGGATCGCCTGGATCCGATCCAGCCTATACTCGGGCACCTCTTCTATCATTATTAATGGCAAAGAGGGTCACAAATTCAAAATTATGTGTGGCCTCCGTCAAGGAGACCCTCTTTCTTCTCTATTATTCTCTCTTGTGGCTGATGTCTTTAGTAAACTCCTGCGTAAGGCTTGGGATGCGCAAGTCATTCAGGGATTGGGTTCCTCCAATCAATTTCACGTAGTCCTTAACCTTCAGTATGCAGATGACACGATCATCTTTCTCCAACCTAATTTTCAATCCCTTCGGAATCTCAAACTGCTCCTGTATTGTTTTGAGCTTGCGTCGGGACTCTCCATCAACTTTCAAAAATCCTCGGTACTATGGTTAGGCGGTTCCCCAAACCGTCAGACTGAGATTGCCAATTTCTTCAATTGTCCAGTCGCCTCCTTCCCAATTACCTACCTAGGTATTCCCCTTAGATGGGGTAAACTCCATAAATCTGACTGGACCCCCATGTTGGACAAAGTTGAATCCAGACTCAGTGTCTGGTCTGGTAAATTTCTTTCCCGCGGTGGACGTATTATTCTCCTTAACTCGGTGCTTTCTTCTATCCCACTATACATGATGTCTTTCTATTTTCTACCGTCTTGGGTCATAGAGAGATTAGACCAAATTAGAAGTAACTTCTTCTGGTCGGGTTCTGCCACGTTTAAACCAGGCTCGCATCTTTGCAACTGGGATCTTGTCTGTTCTTCTAAAGCAGCTGGAGGCCTTGGAGTATTGAATCTCAGGCATCACAACATCGCCTTAACGGGCAAATGGATATGGAGGTTCTTAATTTTCGAACATCTTCCGTGGATCCAAAGCATTAAAGCACAATTCTCCCCTACGCACCATTGATGGGACCTTTCTCTGCCTATCCATTGCAACGCCTCTCCTTTCTGGAAGGGCGTCTGGAAAGCAATTCCTGCTTTCCTTTGCGGTATCTCCCATAAATGCAGAACAGGTTCCAGAACCAGTTTCTGGACGGACCTCTGGATCGGTAACACGAAGCTTGCTTCTGCCTTTCCCCTCATCTATCAATCGGCCCTTTTTCCGAAGGCTACGATTGAAGATTCTTTCACACTTCACCAATCTCTTAGAGTATGGATCATCCCTATCTCGGGCTATCTTCCGCAGAATAGCAATACTCAATTTTTCGATCTCCTTTCCTCCCTCAACGAGTTTGAGGGACCGACGGCAGATGGTTACTCTTGGCGATGGAATTCGGCCGGGATTTTCTCGGTCAAATCCTTTTATCAATTCCTGAACTTCAGAGGAATCCTCTCGCCTTTTTCCAAAATTATTTGGAGTTCTTGTGCTCCACTTAAAGCCAAAATCACTTCCTGGCTTGCGTTTAACAATAAACTACTCACCGTTGAGATTCTCAATAAAAGAAACTTGGCCTGGGGACAATTGTGCCCCCTCTGCTCCACCTCTTTCGAGGACGTAGATCACCTCTTCGTGAATTGTGAATTCACTCGCCCCCTTTGGAAACTATGCTCTCTTGCTTGGGAATTCAATCCTTTGCTCGCCGATCTCAAATCGGTGTATTCAACTATGCCCCCGTTTTTTAGGTATCGCAAATCTTGGTATTTATCGGTTCACATCATTATCTGGATCGCTTGGAAGGAAAGGAACCATAGAATTTTCAGGCATCGCGAGCGGCCCATTTCCGCTCTTATCGACGAATCCCTATTTCTGTTCGATTTTTGGTCTTCTTCCTTGACCAACGCAGCGAAGGAAGCCCTTCAGAGTCATAGACTCCTTTCGGCATTCAATTGTCTTACCAATCTTAACGCTATTTAATTATTGATGCTTCGTTTGTGTTCTGTACTGTCCCTTTTTGTTAGAATGCATTCTTATTTATTGTATTATCCTGGATATGCTGATTGCACTGATGCAATTCTTTTTTCAGGTCTGAATCCTGTGGATCTTTTGGGAGCCCCAGTATGGTTTGTTTCTGGCTCTTTTTTGAGCTCTCTCTTGCTGCGTTTGCCAGTGTTCATTTGTTCTCTGTGCCCGCTCCTCTCTCTGGCCTTATCATGTTTTGTAAGTTTCTTTTTGATGCTTTTTGGAAGTGCATCTGATCTGTGGGACTCTCTAAATGTACACCTGATGCTTTTTGTTTCTCTCACTACTGTTAATGAATGGTGATTATGGTTGGTGGTCTTTTTGTAGCTCTATTCCCCACTTTGTGGGGCGCTTATATCATTCTTGTTCTGTTCTTGTTCTTTGTATTTTTCTTCTCTGCTTCTTTGGTACGATTGCTTTATATTTTTCGGCTGTGCATTCGGCCGTGCTTTCGGCGGTTTCTTTTTGGACCACTTCTGCAGCTTCGCTGCGCGTGTTTCTTTGTCCTGCGGGACTGGGCCTATTAATGCTCTTCTTCGGGTGATCTGCGTCAGCGCCGGATGTGCGTTTAAGCGGTCAGCCCGTGTTTTTTTCTGGTGCAGCCTCCTTATCGTCTTCACGGAGCGAGTTCGGTTTGCTTCTTTTGCTCGTATGTGCCTCCTCGACAGCCCTTCAGGCTTGGGTTCTGCACTGGTTTTCCCCGTGATGCCAGCTGCTTCCGATTGCTGCTAAGCTAGCATTTTTGTTGCAGCATCGTTAGCCTGCGGGTTTTGTCGTTCGTTTAGTTTGCATCTTTGTACTGGTTTATCTGTGTCCGTTTGTTTGAATGGTCTTTACTGCTTGTAAAGCTTCCTTCTGTACATTTTGTTATTATCAATATATTTTGTTTTGGCTGGGGTCGTAAGGCTCTATCCGGTTCATCAAAAAAAAACAAATTTATCATGATACAGTGTATTACAGTTGAACTGAATGTTCATTTTCAACTTACAGGAAACTAGATTTGCTACTAGGCGAAAACATCTAGACTGAGCTTTTGCCTGAATTTTTTGGAGAATGCTTCAAGTATCTATGGAGCATAGAAACGGTTGCCAAGGCTGAAGGCAGGGAGAGTATCTGCTAGATAATGATCATTTTACAAACCTCTCTTATGAGAATTTAGGTTAATCATATCATATGAATCTGGTATAATCATTCTATTTCATCGCAAGGGTTAATCCAATATTATGGTGTCTATCTCATCACAAGGATGAGATGTAATTGTTTTGTCACGGAATTTCTGATAGCATTTTGGTGTCATGGTTTATTCCCCCAAAAAACCAAAAAAAAAAAAAAAAAAAAAAACACTTTCAATTATAAAGTGAAGCAAATATCCCATCTATCACTAAAGCAAAGTGAACCAATCCCTAGTCGATATTACACCACTTACAAATGAATCAGGAGCTCTTAACAGACAAACTTAAACAATTCCCCCATAACCTGACCCTTCTATCCAGATTATGGTTCACGAATACGACTGCATTCCGCCATTTCTACATTGTCCACAATGAGTTTGCGAGAATCATTCCGCCATTTCTACATTGTCCACAATGAGTTTGCGAGAATCATTTTACAAATGCTGAGCCAAGGCTTCTTTCGAGAGATTGACAGTCATTATGCACTGAGTTCCCAACTCACAAACCTTGCTCACGATCCTCCTGACTAATTATCCACTTTATTCGAGAAATTTTGCAGTGCAGTAAGTTAAACCCTAATTTAGTTAAACACCGGAACAAAGGACAAAGGTAATTTGGAAACTTGGGACCATCTCACCTTTTCACCTTGACCATATCTAAGCATATACAAGCCTCGGATATAAAAAAAGGAAATATAAAGGTTTTTTTGTGTAAAATTTAAATGTAGGAGTCAATGTTTTTCCCCATATTTTTTTAGTAAAAAAAAGGAGAAAAAAATATATACAACCTTACATTCCTACAAAAAATTTCCCCCTGATCTGCTCTGGAAATATCACTCCAAATTAACCTGGATATATGGAGACGGAGAAGGAAAAAAAACAAAATCAAACATACAATTGAACCACAAGAAAGGTAACGAATACTGGGTATTTTAATTTCATTTAGAAACATTATTGGTAGACATCTTGTTATACAACTGAACAAATAAATGGGAAGGTATTCCGTGTAACACTAATTTGCATATCCCTATAACAAAAAATATTGTTACATAATTACACAACACCAAAGGGATTACAAATCTGTCCCTATGGATAGGTACACCTTGACCTTGCACTCGGTGAGAATCCGAAGGACAGCTAAAAGAATATGCTCAATATACACACAAAAAAAGAGAGAGAAGGAACGCGGGGGGGGGGGGGGGGGGGGGGGGGGGGGGGGGGGGGGGGGGGGGGGTGGACTACAAGGAAAATTTAAGATCACAAAACTCACTATATGAACTAATGTTGAGGGGTTGACAAAGTATGCATTGGTATTTCTGAGGCATTCACATCGTAAATACTACCAAACTTCTCAAGCTCTCTTGCAATTTGAATATCACTAGGCATAAAATACTCAGTAATGGCTTTCGTGGCCAATCTTGGAATCATTGCTGTTACAACAACGCCAAGCAACAAACACCAGAAGAGTCCCGTTCCCATAGCGTGAAAGATAGCCCTACAACATATACCAAAGAATCATCAGCAAATCTTTTTCAGAAATTTTCTTCAAGATATTCATCACATGTGCATAACAATCATTTTGTAACACGCTTTAATTTTCTGCTCTTTTTGAATTTGTTTCTTTCTGGAATAATTAAAAATGGCAACCCACACTAACTTGCAACCAGGTTAAATCGTAATTTCAACTAGAATATGAGCATAGAATCCAAAAAAAAAAACTAGAATATGAGCATAGCAATATACATGCTGCCATGCATGCAACGAAAGTCAGAAAACACAGACATCATAAATTTACATTACTTTGGCACATATAAAACCATAAAAAATTGTTTAGTAATTTCAACAACATTGTGAGGTGAATCACAATTGGTGTTACATGTTCAGGTATGGAGAGAAATATGACACGAGTGTTCTAAAATCTGATATAAGGTCTCCCGGTAGCTATAATATGCATGCAAACATTTTAAAAACAAACACCTGGACACTTTAAGGTAATTTCAACTTTGTAGGAGATATTAGAAATTGCAAAAATTGAAAGTCCATATATTAAGTATTTTGCATTTCTATGTTCAAAAGAAAAATTTAACATGTTTCTCTCCATATCAAAATTCATCATATAGACACATGTCAATGTAACAAAGTGTTTGTACGTGATCTTGTGTATGATAGAACGGATATATTTCTTCTTTAGAAAAGTTTAACTGTGATTAGTGGAAAGAGGAACGTACCAGTATCCAGGTAGTATCGGTATTAGATCGATGATGATGAGACAAATGATGGTGGCAACTATACATCCCCAAACAGATGCATGAGTCATCCAATTCCACCTAAACACATCCATTGCCAGGTGAATATTAACGATAATGACAACTGCAAGTGTCCATAAATCTCCAATGCTGGATGAATCAACTGTACTATGTCTGTATGCAAGATATGGGATAAAGAAAATAACTAAACTTTGCCAGATAGTATCCAGCATAGTAAGAATGAACAGCTTCAAGTTGTATCTCTCTTCTCTCTGCCCAGCTCCGTAGAGTTGGGGGTACTTGAGTAGTGTTTTCCTACTTAAATCCTTGTCGAGAATTCCCACAATGATGGTAGGGAGAGCAGTATAGATGACCGAATAGAGGACACTACTCCATTCTGTAATTGCTGTTGTCAAACTGAAGGCAGTGTAAAGTACATACCTGTACACAGAGTCCATAAAGTTCTATTAAAAATAAAATTAGATAAATGAATTACAGAAAAGAAGAATAAGAAAATCCAATACTTAATAGATAAATACGCTTTACTTCAGTAAGACTGGCAGGAGCATGTAATACTGGACACAATATGAGTGCAGGTATTGGAAATGGCTAACTTGAAAAAGTAGGACACAAGAACAAGTAATATTATATAATATAGCATTTTACATCGCAATTATGCATAAATTTACCTCAATTACTATTCAACAATATAAGTGATTGAAATAAGAGATATATAGTCCTCAGACAGTAATAATACTTCACAGACCATTTAATAAGATTTGAAGTGTTTGAAATTTGATGATTATGTATTCATAAAAGTGTAGAAGTGATCACTAAGATATGTTATAAAATTTAGTACAGTATGAAAAGCGTCCAACGTAAGTCCAAGGAGTATCAATGAAGCGTTAACATCCGACAATCTGTCCGACCTGGGTCTGGCTCTATAGTAGATGTGTCCATGACATATAGATAGAAAAAAAAAATCAACAAGTTATCAAATTTAAAACAGCAGTGAAGGGAATTAATGATTACCAGAAAAGAATGTAAACAAATATAGCATTCCTGTAAAAATTGTATAAAATCATGTAGGCCATTCTTTGGTAATTCCAATGACCATGAACCAAAAGAAGCGGCACTAAGAATCTGAACTGCCCCATTGCAAAATCTGAGGCCATAACTGCTTGCCTTCCCTCTTGACCACTAATCCCAATCCCAACGTCAGCCATTTGAATCATCGATACATCATTTGCACCTGGATGTATTATACCCTGTAAAGTCAGTATAAACCAGAGGAACATAGCAATAAGCAAAAAGTATATAATAATTTGAAGATGATTACCATCTCCAATAGCAAGTGTCATATCATCAGTTCGATTTTTGATAAGTGCAACTATTCCAGCCTTCTGCAATGGAGCGACTCGGCAACAGAGTACAACATCACAAATTGTCGCTAGTTTGAATAGCTCTTCTTCTAATTCAGTCTCGAGAATATAGACTAGACTGGTACCATCTATGATCAAAGCGAGAGGGACCTTAGTAGCCCTACTTCCAATTCCACTATCTTGACCCGAAGGAGACATTGCTGCCAACTTTCTGGACATGGTAATAGCATCTTCCAAACTCCTCCTACATGCATCTTTTGAATGACTGTTTATAATAATCTGGGTCATTTCCCTTGTAAGTAGCTTACATGAATAACCGATAGAAATGGCAGTTTCTTGTTTATCTCCTGTCAAAACCCACACCTTAATTCCTGCTTGTCTCATAGATTCTATGGCTTCAGGTACGCCTTGTTGAAGCTTATCTTCGATACCTGAAGCTCCTAACAGTTGGAGATTGCATTCAATATTAGTTGCAACTGCTCGTAGTAAGCCTCCTCTTCCAAACACTGCTGTGTTTGCTCTCTCATAGGCAGACTGCCACTCCCCAAACTCTGTTGAGTTTAGCTCTCGTATGCCTATAACCAGTGTTCTTAAACCTAGAGTAGAGTATTTGTGAAGATGGGTCTCAGTAGTGCGTATTACTTCCAGATCCTGGGACTTGTCTATGACTCCAAACATTGAATTGTCTGCACCTTTCACAAACAATTTTACAGTTTTATCCGGACAGCCAATTATGACAGACATTCTCTTGCGGTCACTATCAAATTCATGAAGGCCCAACACATCGTACCTGAAATTGAAATATTATTGAATTAGAAATAAAATCTGATACAGGGATATTCTTCATCAGAAAAATCGTATGCTACAATGACGACATCAAGATTATGCAACTATAGTGATAACCATGGCAATTTAAAATTTTCCAACATTATAAGAGCATCCACACTCGTTTCTTATTTTGCCATTTTTTTCATAATTTGGCAAAATGAGCGCTGTAGTCGTTTCTGATTTTGCCAAATTTGAAAATTGGGAACAGTGCCGTCTCAAATATGAGAAAGTATTTGGGAATTCTCAAAATATAGGGGACGAAACAACATTTTCGTCCCCATGATTTTTTATTGTTTTTAAATCCAATCGGACAAGTCATCTTTGTATCATTTCATAATTTTTTACAAAACTATCGGGCGGAACAACATGTTCCGTCCTAAGAATTTTTTTCAAAAAAGAAAAAAAAAAGAAAAAAAAAAGAAAAAAAGAGGAAGCCCCGGACAGAAAATGTTGTCCCGTCCGTTCAAGTTTTTAGTTTGGACGGAACATGTCCCGGCATACCATTTAATCACCATTTAATAAGATTACCAGACAAGAATTAATGTCCCGTCATACCTAATGACACCATTTATCACCTTATTTAATCACCATTTATCACCTAATGACAACCTTAATCACCTACTTAGACTATTTAGTAGAATAATAACTAATTTAATCACTAATTGCATCACTAAAAAAAATTAAGATGAGACGGGACAACATGTTCCATCCACCAAATTTTTGTTTCCGTTTTTTGCCATATTATAGCAAACAACGACCGCAAACGAATTGCATTTTTGTCATTTCTTATTTTGCCAAATTGCCCAAAAACGAGTGTGGATGCTCTGAGTTAAGTTAACCATAATGACGCTAGTGACCAGTACTTTTAACTTAACAGGGCTTGTTTGAAATTACACAACAAAGACGTGTATTACACTAGTAAAAAAAAAATTTCAAAATCATGTAATACTGACAACTATATAGGACAGAAACGAGTGACATTGCTAATTGTCTATATTTTTATTAACACTCTCAGCATCCACCATCCACCACACCAACTACTAGAAAAGCATGAAGATAATGAATCACTGAAGCTGCAATATTTTTGGTCTACTAATTGTCCAAACCAAAGAGACAGAAGTTCCAACTACTACAATAAGATTAAGAAATATATCAGCTTTGGATTTTAGTTTGAAGATGAATATGAATCAATCATCCATGGCTGATTTTAGTGAGATAAGGTTTACATGTCAATCCCATGACATTTATAGAAATGAGCTAGCTTTCTATATGGATTGAAACAACAATTTTGTTGCAATGACTTCTTCTAATAAATAAAAAAATAGAAGGGTTATTTATATATGCTAATTCCATATAGCTCACTCACAAATCACTATTTCCATTGGCCCACTCACAGTGTTAGGTACTTCCCCAAAAAACTACTTCTAGTTATTAGTCATTCTAAAGTAAATAACCCAAAATAGAATTAACACATTTGTGAGTGAGTTAAATGGAAATAACCCAAAATAAAAAAGTAGAGTAATTCAAATACAACATAACAATAAATATTCTGATTTTGGTGAAGAAGCAGGGACACTTCACATAAATATGGACAAAAAATACAGTACCCAAATTGTGTAAGAAACAAAGATAATAACCATAAGAAAATAATATAATCGGACTTAATCCATGCATCAAAATGATGGAAGTTTAGATTATATTATTCCTTTCCATAGCTTTCACTTCTTCCCTCTACAATTGAAATATTTGACAGTGAAAGTGTCAACTGAAGAGAAATTGACCTTTGTTTGTTCTATATATCTTGCAGGCCTATTCACCTAATTGGTTTCTCTTCTACACGTCTTTAGCCACAGTTGTCTGGCTCCAATACGTGTCGTCCTCTTCAAAATAAAATTTATCTCATTTGACCAAGTCCATAACGGATTCTTAAGCTTAAGAAACCAACATCAATTATAAAGTTGGGTGCAAAGCACCTCAAGACTAGAATACCACCAACCACCAAATTAATTAGTGCAGTTTAAAGTTGGGTGAACCGGAGGACCAGCAGACCAGTAACCTACTCCATGAGACTTCAAAGCTGGCTTGCTATTCTGGATTTAAAAAGTTGATTATCCTATGTATGAGAATTATTATTGATCCTATCAAATGCTATTACTGTTATGGATACTATATGCATTTAGAACGTGCCAAAATTTTCAGCAATTGACGCTCATCCAAAATACAGTTTATGATGAATCCCATTCTACCTCGATCTTTCCTCTTCATAGCTTTCGATTCATATAAACAGCTACATTGAAAGTCAAACAAATTCATCAAACAGTTTAAATTTTTGTTACATTATGAATTCATGTCGCAGGAATCCTAGATTATTCTAAATAATGTTCATGAGTTTTTGTCAGAATTCTAGTAGTTATACAGCTATAATATAACATTCTTCTGGATTATTGATAAAGTGTTATGGTTGATTTCGTCTTTTTTCCAAATTAGAACCGAGTAGTTATCGCTAGTGTATTTGATGTCAATTGAATAATAGCATTACTTTGAGCCATTTTGTTATTTTTATTAGCATTACTCTCAAGATATAGGCTTCATTCACCAAACTAATCCTCTGAATAATATAACCTTTTCCAATCTTAACAAATACTGTCTTTCAAGGGATAAAATTCTTTTTGAGAGAGAGAGGGGAAAAAAATCAATGATGGGAATTAAGCTTACGGGAAGGGGAAAAAAACACTTGTGAATTGGACAACAGTTTTATATAAGGAAAAGGGCAAAGAAAATGTACCTTTGTTGGCGGCCATGGATGTCAATAACAATGTGTCCAGTTGTCCTCTCAATTAGCACAAATCCGTAGGCTGCTGCAGCATAAACTAGTGCTTGTTCATCAGGTGATTCTCCCTGGTAATCTATCAACTTCAAAGTTGGATCCTGAGTGTCAACTAATATTGGGACAACAGTGTTGCATGATGCTAGTGCAAGAACAAAATCTCTTGCTCGGTCTCCTTTTTCCGTGCCTTCACCATGCTTTAGTATATGGAGAAGCTCTGGATCAGGCTTAACTCTCATCTTTGGTCTCAAGCGCTTTCCATCCACTGTTCAAAGACAGTCATCTTTAGAATAGGCCAAGGGGAATTGAGAGAGAGAGAGAGCTTTTCAAAAGTTTTAGAAATACTTTCAGCAGAATGACTATACAATCAAATAAGAAGAAATGAACATTCCAGTGACTAAATTATAAAACCACAAAAAATTCTATATATAAGAGAACATAAAATTTACACACTAGCGATAACACTGAAAGTAAGCAAACCAATACTTGTATAGTTTACCCTCACAAAGGGCAAACCTGGTTTAACTCCCAATGTTTACTTAAAGTTGCACCTCCTCCAAAATCTTCTATATAGTTGGAAACAAATAGAAACTTAATTTAAAGCTAGGGAAGGGATACACATACACTTCATATTTTGGTGATATAAGTTAATGTGAAGCTTTCTAATGCAGATGGTGATCTAGCATTGAAAATGCAGTACTAATACAATGAAGTTTGCACTGAAAGATCAATCAATAGATCAACAATTTTATGCTCTAATGTTTGAATTGACAATGGTTAGAAGAAATACTGGGCTGGGTTGGTGCACTGAACATGATACCTCGAAAAGGTTACAGCTGATAACATGGAAAGATGCCAGAAAAGTATGTTATGTTGTTTCTTGCTTCTTAGTTATAATAATGAGAAAAAATATGGTGCATTAGAGCATCCACAGTCGTTTGCTATATTTCTCAAATTCTCATATTATGAGAATAATATGAAAATCGACATCTGCAGTCGTTTGCTATTTTGTTAAAAAATAGCAAACGAGCTACACTCGATTCTCATATTTGAGAAGTGGGCTAGCGAATTTGAGAATATAGAAGACGATACATGATATATCGTCTCAATTAATTTTATTTATTTATTTATTTTAATTGGGTCGGACGATACATGTTGTATCGTCCTTCCCAATTTAAAAAAAAAATAAAAAAATTTAAAACCCCCTCAAACGGAACAACATGTCCCGTTTGATCACTTTTTTGATCGGACACAACATGATATTGTGTCCCATGGGTTTTATTTTATTTTTTATTTTTTAAAAACACTAGGACGAGACAAGTTGTCTCGTCCTTCTAAAATATAGAAAACACCATTGCACAAGTTCACATCTATTCTATTCCTATACTTCTCATTTTGCTAAAAAATAGAAAACTCCATTGTGGATGCTCTTACCTAGCTTAATACCCTAGTTCCCCCCATTCATTAAAAACCCATCCCCAAATCAAACCCCTTATTACTAATGATATCTATAAGATTTTTCTTCCAATGCTGCACAATCTAATTCCAAACAAAGCAATTTCCCCTCGCATGAATTTGATCATGGTTACTACCAACATCAGTCAGTCACTATAGTTATACAACATATATAATTCGACCTTACTAATGTGACAGTGTGAATCAAAAAACCGAGTAAATACACGTACCTAGTGACGAGCCGCCATCCTCCTCGCTTCCAACATTACTACTATAATCCAGCCCCCTCACGCTGGCGCACTGAAACTCCATCTTATTCTCCGTCAACGTGCCCGTCTTGTCCGAGAAAACATACTTAATCTGCCCCAAATCCTCGTTAATATTCAACGCCCTGCACTGAAACCTCGTATTGGTCCCTTCATCATACATATCCACATCCTGTATCATAAAAAACGCCTGGCCCAGCCTCACCAGCTCCATTGAAATATACAGTGCGATCGGTATCATCACCTGAAACTGTATCACCCCCATGAAAAACGTAAACGTCACCTCCCACCCCATCCCATAGTAATCATACTTGCTAATCTCACCCCCATCATTCTTCTTGGAATAATCCCTCTTCCTATAATACGGCAAAATCCCCAGCTCATCCTCGTGCCTCCCCAGCCAAAACCCGCCCAAAACGGTTACAATTGTGCACAGTAAAAACAGAGCAACCGCCAGTAAAATCGTCTCTCTGTTCATATGGGTTTCCAACCGGCTCCGTTTCGACGGCGCGCCGGAACTGTTAAGCATCACTTTGGTTTCCTTACCGGTATAAACCGCAACACCCACAATCCAAGCGGTATTCTTCAGCTCACAACCTCTTAATATAATGTTAGCGGGTCCCAGCGAGACCCGCTTACCGTCAACGTCCACATTCGCGTTGAACCCGTAGATATTCCGGTTCGGCTTCTCGCACCGGATCTCACCCGAAACCCGCTCCGGCGGAATCTGCTGCGTCTCCTGCCTCGCGTAACGGGTTTTGAGGTTGGACTCGCCGTCGAGGTTTATGGTTTGGACGTAGGCGACGCCGGTGGGGTCGGAGGTGGACAGGAGGACCATATCGCAGGGGAGGGTTTCGTTGGCGGAGACTCGGATGACTTCGCCGACACGGATGGATTTCCACGGCTTGGGTTGGAAGGCGGAGCCGTCGGCAAGGACTGAGGCGGTGCGGTTGTTCTCGCTGCGGTCGGCGCGGTGGCGGCGCCAGTCTTCGTAGGCGTCTTTGATGGCGGTGACGCCGAGGACGAAGGCGAGGGGGAGAACGGAGGCGGCGGGGGAGAAGACGCCGAGCTGGGGGATCTGGTTGAGGACGACGAGAACGAGGAAGTAGACGTAGGCGACGCGGTGGAACTGCTCGAAGAGGTTGCGAGGGATGAAGGTGAGGACCGAGTACTTGGTGGTTTTGATCGAGTTGTTCGGGAACTGAACTGGGTCAGGGTTGTTTATGTGGACGAACCGGGCGTCCGAGTCAGAGATTTCACGTTGGGAGCCGAACCGGGTGGAGTCGGACCGGCGGGATTGGGCCGGGCGAATGGGGATTGGGCCGAGCTGGACGGTTGAGGAACCGGAGCGAGGAAGGGGTTCGGATGGGTTTGTAGCGTTTCGGGAATTGGAGTTTGTTGAATCGGATGAAGGGAAGAGAGGTAGGGAAGTAGGAGTTTGAGGGGAGAGGAGTAAGAGGGGGCGATCAGAGGTCATGACGCATAACTCTAATTTGATTAGGCTGAAGGTTACCTTTATTATGATTTATGAGAGGGTAGGAAAGAGAAGCGAGGTGGTTGTTGTTGCCTTGCTGGTTGACTAGTAAACAATTGGGGAGAGGTATGGATTAGTTTAAGTTTATTTTGGAAAATACGGAGTGTGCGATTGGAAATTTCGTTTTCGTTGACAACGTTTTGAATGGGAGGTGGTAGCCGCCTTTGACCCGGCTGGGGGGTGGGGTGGACGGCTGAGATTGGTTGGAAGAGTGGGGCCCACCTGCCATGTTATTTTTTTCGTAATACTACTATATCCCAAGATCTGAGGTGATGAACGAGTGAGTGATTTGGGATTTAAAAAAGGGGAGGGAGTTTTAAATTGGACCAATTGAGTTTGCATGATTGCATCTGCAACAGCTGCTCTTTGGTTTATTTTCTTAATTTTAAAAAGAATAATGCTACACCTCAAATTTTTTCTGACAATTTTTTTTTTTTTTTTACAATCTCAGATGGCACAATCTCATTAAAAATATATAATAGAATAGATCCATACACATCTCCAATGAGATTGTGCCACTTAAAATTATATGATTGTAAAGGTTGTAGGTGTACCATTACCTTTTTTAAAATGTTGTTTTTTTCATATTGGTCTTTCAGAGCATCAACAGTGGTTAGCTAAAAATGCATTTTATGCATAATTTTTAACAGTAGTCGCTGCACTCGTTAGCTATTCTGTCATTTTTTTTCATTTTTTTCTACAGTAAAAAAGTCAACTATAGCATGAGATATAGCAATATGCATTATGATCAAACGAAACATTAGTCAGAACAAAAAAAAAAAAATTAAACCTTAACCTCTTAATTAGTAGTTAATTAGTTTAATTAGTATTTTAATTAGAATTTTAGTTAAATAATTAGTTAATTAATTAAGTTTAGTAAAATAAAAACTTAATTAAGGCCTTAATTAAGGAAATCCCTACTGGGATGATACATTCATGTGGGGCCCATGTGATTTTTTTTTAATTTAAAAAAAGCTTCCAAAAATTCCAAAAAAATCACCCAAAAAAAAAATCAACAGACGAAACATCATGCTTTTGACGACTGCAGCAAACGATCGAAATGCTATTGTATAATATGCATATATCCATATTATACCTCAGACGACTGTGGATGCTCTGAGCATTGGTATAATTTCATAGTATTAGGTTGTCAGTGACTTTTTTCGTTTCATGATTGTTGCAAATTCCTAACGTTGACAAACTTGACAGCTCTGAGGTGAATGGTTTTTGATGAGAAAGTTGTAGTTTAGTGTTGCAAGATCTCGATTAGAGAATGGAAACAAACGAGTGATCTGTGTAAATAAGAGTTGCTGAGTTGCTCAATGCAAGTTGGACTTGAACCACAAATGTATTGTCTACTGTGAAATGAATTTATTATCAGTTTATCACTGATATGGTGTAGATGACGTGGCCCCATCGGGGCCATCAGATCCCCTCAGATTCCGCTCCTCCATGACCATTAGGTCAAATAAAGTCCAACGAGCTTCTGTCAACTCAGGCCCACAGGCAAACGGGTCCGACTCGGCCCGTTAGGGTCCCTGACCCATTTACCCCCTGCCTATAAATACCAGACCCCTCCTCCTTGCCCAAGATAATAAATCTTTCCCCACCTGAACTCTAGTTACTGTTGCTTTCTCAGTGACTGATTAGATCGTCGGAGAGCCTATCGCTAGGACTTCTCCCGGTGTTTCTAGGCAGTGTGCAGGTACAAGAGTCCGAGCCGAATCGCGAAGATCCGAGCTGATCTACGAGATCCAAGCCAAGCATCCGACCTCTACCTCACCCTGCTACTCCCGAGCCGGTCCTACAGCCGAGGGTGGGATCATCGCTAGTACCACGTCTTCCGCATCACAAATTACAAGAACTCACACATGTTGCCCCCACACCCAAAAACAAGCAGCATCAGGTTGGCATCGTTTGTGGGAAACTCTTAGGTACTGACGCCGGTCTAATCCCAGCCAAGGATGCCATCTCGAATCCAGGCTCTTTCATGGATCCCAAAGCCTTGTCACCTCTGGACATCATCCTGACCCTCCTCCCCTTCACAGCCATGCGGACGCCTAGGGTTCTAACCAACTGCGGGCTAACGGCACAGCAGGGCCCGGACTAGATGCTTCTCACTCAGGGACAACTGATTTGCGGTGCGTTATCCAGAGTCGGCAGGCCAGTCGAACAAGGGGAGGGGCCGCTTCCAACTCTGTCCCGAACCATGGCAGACAGCCAACCCTAGAACGGGAACCAGGATATAGCCACTCACCCCGAGGACCTCCACCCTCACGTGAACCAGTGGAGTAGGTCCCAGTCTCGAGGGCCGAGTTCCAAAACTTTAGGGACGAGGTCCTACAGGCGATCCGAGGCAGCCCAAGGACCGAGGAGCGCAACGACTCCTACCCTCGGTCAGAAGCCAGGGGTGGCAGATCCCACGGATCGGCCCGTCTGCTTGAGCAAGAAGACATCGTCTTTCGACACCTCTGGGAGATGGAGAACTGCCTTGCCCATCTCGGCGAGGGCGGACCGATGCCGGGCCATGGTTACAGGCCGACCCGACCCCCATTCTCTACTCAAATCTTGGAAGCCGAGATCCCGAGAAATTTTAGGCCTCCCCAATTCGAGACGTACAACGGCGAGGGTGATCCTGCTGATCACATGGAAGGGTTCAAAACCCTCATGCTGATTCACAGCGCATCGGATCCTCTTCTCTTCCGCGCTTTCCCTGCCACCCTGCGTGGTCCGGCTCGGGAATGGTTCTCGAAGCTCATCCCCCGCTCGGTCTTTTCATTCGACCACCTGGAAGCAAGCTTTCTAGCCCACTTCGTGACCAGCAGTAATGTCGAAAAGATGAGCGTGCCCCTTCTGGACCTCAGACAGAAGGAAGGAGAGCCACTCTGCGTGTTCGTTCGGAGGTTCACCACCGAGCTGAGGTCAATCTTCTCTCTCAATACAGGCATCGCTTCAGCAGCTTTCCGACAAAATGTTCGCCACGGCCAGCTCAAGGCATCCTTAGCTAAGAAACCACCCATCGACTTTCCCAACCTACTCATAAGGGTCAAAAAGTACATTCGGACGGAAGAGTCCCTACACCCTGAGGGCACCAAAGAAGCCACGACCAAAGAAAAGCACAAGGCGGACGATGTCGAGCCTGCCAGAAAAGCCGCGAAAGAGGCAGCTGGTCTGAAAAGGCCTCTTCCGATCCCCCATTTCGAAAGATATACACTGCTGACCCAGAATGTGTTGGCCATCCTCTTGGAGATCGAGGACAAATGTATCGTCTGACTCTCTCCCCGGTCGAGCAATAACAAGAAGCAAGACCAGAGATTCTATTGCCGCTTCCACCGGGACAACGGGCACGAGACGGACAACTACTGTGCCTTTAAAGATGAGATCGAGGTCCTCATCCAAAGGGGATACCTGAGGGAGTTCACCCGTGTCAATCCAAGAGAACAGAGGGATCCAAGGAACCTGAGGCCTTTGCCTTCCCCTCAAACGATCAACAGGCGACCCGAACAGGATCCCGAGCCCGAGGAGACTGGGGGGCAAGCCATCCTATAATGCATCCATGGCAGACCCATGGGAGGGGAATCCAACACTTCTAGTAAGGCTTTCCTGCGAGAAGTTAACTCTGTCCGAGACCATCCTTCCCCCCATGTTCAGCAACGGGCAGTCTCCTTCTCCAGAGAAGACTTGGAGGGCGTCCGGCTCCCGCACTATGACGCCCTCGTCATCAGCCTCATCATGGCAAACTTCGAAGTCCGCCGAATTCTCGTGGACAACGGAAGCTCAGTCAACATCCTCTTCTTGGAAGCTTTTGAAAACCTCAACCTCCCCCGGGATAAGCTAAAGTCGGATGGTTACACTCTTCACGGGGGGGGTTCTTGGGCGTTCCCGTACAAATCAAAGGGATCGTGATACTAGATGTAACAGCCAGTATGACCCCCATCATATGGACTGAATCAATAGACTTCATGGTAGTCAACATCTAGGCGGCATACAACACCATTCTCGGTCGACCCGGCCTCTACTCATTTCAGGCAGTCCCCTCGGCCTATCACTTAAAACTAAAGTTCTCACTGACCTCGGGGGCGGTGTTGTCCGAGGGAATCAAGAGTCTGCACGTTCGTGCTACATGACCGCGGTAGGAGGTGGGGTGTTTCCTCTTGACGCGGTCAAGCTTCCACCTAAAAGAATCCATTCAAAGTTGGAACCCACGAACAAATTTGAGGAGGTCTCATTCGAGGCAGAAGACAAGTCTAAGTGGTTCCGTATGAGCCGCTCCCTTTCCCCCGATATGAGACCGACCATAGTTGATTGTATTCACCGCAATATTGACCTCTTCGCCTGGATATTGTCCGACATGCCCAGAATTATCGAGGACCTAATCATGCACTAGTTAAGCATCCACCCGGGTTCCAAGCCGATTCATCAGAAGCGACGCAAGTTCGCCCCCGAGAGACAACGAGCTGTAAAAGCGGAGGTGGACAAACCGTTTTTCACCCGATTCATTTAAAAGGTCAGCTATCCCGAATGGCTAGCTAACATCGTGATGGTGAAGAAGGCTAGCAGAAGCTGGAGGATCTGCATAGACTTCACGGACCTCAACAAGGCGTGCCCCAAAGATCCTTTCCCCCTCCCATGCATCGACGCTCTGATCGACGCAACGTCGGGCCATGAGCTGCTGACCTTCATGGATGTCTTTCAGGCTATAACCAAATCCGGATGTTCCCTCCGTACATCGCCAAGACGTCCTTCGTTCTCGGCCAAGGTCTCTACTGTTACCAGATCATGCCCTTCGGGCTTAAGAACGTCGGTGCCATCTACAAGAGACTCGTCAACCGATTTTTCAAGGAACAGATCAGTCGTAACATGGAGGTATACATCGACAATATGCTCATCAAGAATCGACGAGGGTAGGACCATGTGGCCGACCTCGAGGAAGCCATTGGCATCCTTCGGTCCTGTAACCCCTGTTTTTACATTTTAGGTATTTTTGATTGTATTTTTTAATTTTGATGTATTTTTCTCTCTTGTATTTTTCTGAATCGTATATTGGATTTGTTTTCAATATATTTTCATTTTATTTCTATGGTAGGGTAAAAATGGCTGGGGGCCCAACCAGGGCCCAATACAGTTCTCACTCAAAAAGGTAAAAATAGCTATCTAGCTCGGCCCCGAACCACTTCAGGGTCGGCGCCGAACCTCATGTCTGCCCTCACAGTACTGGCCTCCTCGTGCCGACGAGCCTCGGTAGTCCTCGGAGTCCGACCCGTGACAGTGCCACAGGCCGCCCCCCCTCTCTGGCGAAGCAGGAGGATGACCTGGCACAGCCTAGGCCCTCCGATCCCCCCAAATGAACAGGAGACCCACGATCAGCCATGTCGGCTCCAAATACCACCAAGGATTTTGCCACGTCAGCCCTATACCACTCCGGGTATTGCCACGTCTGCCCTAAACCCCATGGGCCTTCTGCCACGTCAGGCCCACGGGCCTTCGGATCCAGACCCGGCCCCCAAAGGGAACCAAACCCGGTTGGGATCCTCTATAAATACTAGACCCACACCCACCTTTTGAGGTAATCAATCTTTGGCCACTTAAATATACCTAGTTATTGCTACTCTCTCACAGAGACTGACTAGATCGTCGGAGGGTCCGCCACCGGGATAAACCCCGGTGTTTCAGGACCGTCTGCAGGTACACAAGACCTCGGATCCGACCCCTCAGATCCGAGCCCAGACTTCAACATCATTCCGAGCTCAACGTAGGTTCCAGAAGGTCAACCAAAGGTCGGCAGACGAGCAGCATTCTCCTTCAAATACAAATCGAGTCCGAACTCACACCCAGTGCATCCACACGTCTCCCAGAAATAAACCGCATCAGGTTGGCGCCGTCTGTGGGAACACACTGCTTCAGAAGCCGATCCGAGCCAGACCCTCAAGGGACCTCGACAGCCGAACCCTCATGGCCTCCAAGGGCAAGGGGGCTGCTTCCTCCGTCAACCAACGGGACTCGCCCACACCAACTGCTAACGCCGGGCCGCGCACTACAAAACACAGGGCTCCCCCTCAAGAGTCCCAAAGGAGCGTCACCCAGCCAGTCCAGCCCGACCTCCGGGGGATAATCCTCAACCGCAAGATTACCCGCAACAGGGGAAGGGCCGCTTCCAACCCGGCCCCGAACCGTCCAAGACCGCCGCCCGAGGGACGAAGACCCGCGCTCAGTCGAGTCGGAAGACAACCCCCGGACCGACAAAACCGGGTCGAGGGAGCCCCCGTCACTCACAAGGAGTTCCAAGACTTCCGAAGAGAAATTCTGGGAGCTCTCCGACGGGCCCCCAGGGAAGAAACCCTCCATTCCCAAACAGGGTCGGACGCCGAAGCCAGCGCGTCCCGCCCATCATCAATCCAGCAAGAGGACGACGGCGTACTCCTAAGGCGCCTACAAGAAATGGAGGATCGCCTCGATCACATAGGGGACGGCGGCCAACGAGCGGCTCAGGGGTACAGACCTGTCCGTCCTCCCTTCTCCGCCCCCATCCTCCAAGCGGAAATACCCAGGAATTTCCGACCCCCTCAATTCGAGACTTACGACGGCGAGGGAGATCCTGCTGATCACATGGAGGGTTTCAAAACCCTCATGATGATTCACAGCGCCTCGGATCCCCTGCTATGCCGAGCCTTCCCTGCTACCCTTCGGGGTCCAGCTCGTGAATGGTTCTCGAAGCTCGCCCCCGGCTCCGTTTACTCCTTCGACCAACTCGAGGGCAATTTTCTCACCCACTTTGTCACTAGCCGGAAGGCCGAAAGGACCAGCGCCTCATTACTAGGGCTCAGACAGATAGAGGGGGAATCACTCAGGGTGTTCGTCCGGAGATTTACCGCTGAGGCGAGGTCGGTCTCCTCCCTCGACCCTGGCGTCGCTTCAGCGGCATTCCGACACAACGTCCGTCATGGACAGCTGAAGGCTTCTCTAGCGAAGAGACCCCCCGTCGACTTTCCCGACCTCCTCAATAGGGTTGAGAAATGCATTAGGGCAGAAGAAGCCCTTAACCCCGAAGATGCCAGGGACGCCACCGGGAAGGGAAAGCGGAAGACCGAAGAAGTCGAGCCATCAAAGAAAGCTCCAAGGGACCCAGGGGCCATGAAGAAGGTCCCGCCGGTCCCCCGCTTCGAGAGGTACACTCCCTTGACACATAACGTATCCGCCATCCTCTTGGAAATCGAAGACAAGGGCATTGTCCGACTACCTCCCCGATCCAATAACAATAAGAATCGAGATCAGCGCTTCTACTGCCGCTTCCACAGAGAACATGGGCACGAAACCGACCAGTGCCGAGCCCTGAAAGACGAAATTGAGGAACTCATTTCAAGGGGGTACCTCCGAGAGTTTACCCGAGAAGGCCCACGGGACCGGCGAGACGCTAGGAACCGGAGGCCCTCGCCTCCGAACCCGCCTCCAAACCACGCCCAGGGTCGGGACCCCGATTCCGAGGGAGCCACAGATATACCTTTCATCTTACACTGTGTCCACGGAGGGCCGATGGGAGGTGAATCGAATACTTCCCGAAAAGCCTTCATCCGAGAGGTGAACGCTGTCCGAGACAATCCCTCGCCCAAACTGCAGTCGAGGCCGGTCTCCTTCTCAGGGGAGGACCTCGAAGGTGTCCGCTTGCCCCACTGCGATGCCCTCGTCATCAGTCTCCACATGGCTAATTGTGAAGTTCGCAGAATCCTCGTCGACAACGGCAGCTCGGTGAATATTCTTTTCCTCGAAGCCTTCGAGAATCTCAAGTTACCCAGAGGCAAACTCAAGCCGGCCGGGTACACCTTGCACGGGTTCTCCGGCGTCCCTGTCGTGATAGAAGGGATTGTTACCCTCGACGTTACCGCCGGATCGACTCCTGTCAAAAGGACCGAGTCCATGGACTTCATGGTAGTCAACGTCAAGGCGGCTTACAACGCCATACTCGGCCGACCTGGACTATGCTCCCTCCAAGCGGTGCCGTCGGCTTACCATCTGAAGCTCAAATTCCCCACCCCGCAAGGAGTCGGCATCGTCCGAGGCAGCCAAGAAGCGGCGCGGTCATGCTACATGACCACCGTCGGGGGAGGTGTGTTCCCCCTCGACGCCGAGCGAACATAGACTATGGCCTGGCTAAGTGTAAATCTATTTTTGTGTAAAACCCCACATGTAAAGGGCTGTCTTAGCGGCCCTCCCTATCTTATACTAAAAATACCCCTTTTTGTCCAAACCCAAATGTCTCGATAGACTCAATCTGAGTCCAGACTAAGGGTTCTTCCTAAGGCCCCACTTCGATCCCTCGCGGATCGGTGGAGCCGAACCTTGCCTCCGACATTATGCGCTACACTACTAGCCGGAGCGATGAAGGAAAAGGATTCTTTATTCATGCCCCTTTATTTTCGTTCTGAAAAAATAAAAGAAACAAAGACCGTTACAGGACCACTCCGCTCATCTCAAACCAGAAGAAATCTTAGGGCCCTTCGGGTCCAACGAGGCGCGAAAGTACTCCGACCAAGCGACTAGGAGCCCCTCTCCTCGTTATGATAGTCCTTAGCCTCAGCCACGGTCGACACTCCAGCCACAGAACTCTGGGCGTCATCCGGTCGCGTACGCTGCAACAGCAACAGCGCAGAGGGAATCCCCTCCGCTTGCCGACCCGTGGAGGAAGAGAATGAGACGCCGAACATCGCCTTGTAACGATGTATCTCCATCTCCTTCTCCACAAAGACGCCGCGAAGCAACCCCCCAGGAAAGGGCCTCGGCGCCAAGGTACTCAACTCGGCCTGTACAAGGTCCACACCACCGAGCTCCCAATCCGACATCGCCCTCCTCAGCCGACGCGCCTCCTCACTTAAGGCTTCGGACTTATTCCGATCAAAGTTACAAACCGTATCAGTGTCCCGAGCCCCCCTTCGGTGACAAACCAGCGCGGCCTCCAGGGCCTTAACTTTACTCCGGAGCCACGCCACATAGAAACTACGGGAGTCCACCCCGGGGAGGAGAGCCGCGACCTACAAGAAAACCAGCCAACTTAACACACATTCGCAAGAAGGTTCGGAAATGACCGAGGTCAAAACAGTTGGCCGCTCAAAAAACTTTTTTTACTACTATAAATCCTTGTACTTCTTACAAAAAATGCGGTGGCCAGTCCGCGGGAGGCAAATACAGTCGAGGAAGAGAAAAAGAAAGATAAAAAATATACAACTCAATGTCCCACCTCGGCGTCGACGGACGGATCCACGGGTGCGTCGGATGGTAGATCGAGGGCAGGCCCTTCTTTGCCAGGAGTCTTCGACGTCCCCTCGATCTCCATGTCATACTCAAAATTGGACAAATCGAGGGTCGGGAAGAAGTGCCTCACGTGACTGAGGGCCTTCGCATAACTTTTGTCCTGGGCCTCGATCACCATCATCTGACCCGTAGTCATCACCTCCTTCGCCTCCTTGGTGAACTTCGTCTTCAGGGAAGCCACCTTCTTCTCCCACTCTGTATCCTTGGCCTTGAGCTGGAGCTCTAGCTGCTGCTCCCTCTTGTGCGAACCCTCGAGTTCAATCTGCATCTCCTTCATCTCCCGCTCGCTCTTTTCCGCCCGAGCTCGCTCGTGGGCCAGGGACGCCTCGTAGAGGTTCTTTATGTTGGCCCCCTGTATGCAAGCCTACAATCAACGAGCACAGATAAAGATAAGGCGTCCGGACGAAAATCAACGAGGGGGACAGGGTCGACGAACTTACCAGCACAGTGGCCTGCGCCAGGCGTGCGAACGCCACCTCCACGGGCTCGCCCTCCATCGCCTTACGATCACGGGGGGTCGCCAACTTCTCCACCACCTCAACGGCTTGGGCCTCCTCGGTCAGGCAGTCCCCCATCCGAACCGACCAGTCTGGAGCCCACCGCTGCCGCAACAACTCCACCACCGGATCCTCTTCCTCGACCTCAACCAAGGGACCTTTTCCCTTGTCAAGAACAGAGGCCCCCGTTAGGCCCTGACCCTTCGAAGCAGCCGCCCCTTGCTCGCCTCCGAGCGGACCCTCTTGGTCCTCGGCTCGAGCTGGACCTCCGAGATGACTAGGGACGACCCCCTCGGCCTCTTCGCCGCCTCCTTCTCAGCCTTCTCCTTCCTCATGGCGAGCCTCCTGGCCTTGATCGACGCCTCGTCCATATCTGCGGGAAAAGCCATTAAAAGCAATAAGCAAGAAGGTACGAAAGGACCAAGAGAAAAGAAACAACTACATACACATAACGGCTGGGCTCAGTCCAACGCTCGCCAGGCTGGCCTCCGTCACCTCCATCCAATCAATACTAGGTGACAGACGGAGGCGCTCGACAAACCCCCATTCTTCAGCCGACAGATCCCCCTGCCTCGGTGCTTGGTAGCTCGGCTTGGAGTGGTTCCATCGAGTGGGGATGTCCCATGGCTCTTCACTCCGGATCACCAGATATTTTTCCTTCCATTTCTTAATAGAATCCGGGTGATTGCGAACAACCTTCCCCTTACTCCGGGGAGAGATATAGTATACACCCTCGGCCGACGAGCTGACCATCAACATCGCGCGGAACACATTCAGCCGCAGGGGCACTTGCTGTTCCTCGCACATCAACACAAAGCAGATGATCTGCTTCCAAGAGTTCGGCCCGTACTGCATGGGCGCCAAGGAGGCCCAGTTCAGCACATCCCTAACGAACGGGTGGATTGGCAACCTCAGGCCAGAGATGAAAGCATCCACAGGGAAGACACAATACCAAGCTGATAGGGGATCGGTGGGGTGCAGGGTAGAGCTCGGCAGCAGCAATTCGTAGCCAGGCCCTATATGATACGCCAGCTGCAGAACCTCCAAATCCCCGTCCTCCAAAACGGTCGAGATCGCGTCCATCATCACCCTCCTCCGGCTCGGCGAAGAGGGCTGCACTCCGAAGAGCTCCCGGTCAGAAAGATCATCGGGATATTGACGGAAATGCTTCGGCTGTACGGGCAAACCCGTCATCAAATTGCGGAAAACAGGCGCCTGGCTCGAACCGCCGGTCCTCGACCCCGCCTTCCTCGGGGCCCTCTTCTTCTTCTTGGCTCGCTCCGACGAAGGAGTAGACAATGACCCCAGGCCTGTCGGCGTAAGTCTGGAACCTGCACCCGGAACGGTGGACCTCCTCACCGCATCACCCTCGCCTCTCTCCTCCTCGGAAGACAACTCCAACACACGAATGCCGTCCGAACCATCGCCGGCTTCCTCCGACTCGCTGCTCGCCACCACAAAGGGACGTCGGAAGCGTGATGGCCTCATCTGGTGTACCGCCTCCTCCTCACCCACTGAGTCCTCCCACGAAACCGAGCCAGAAGGGTCTGCAACCGGCACCGACCCCTCCTCAAGCACGGGCTCTTCCCACGACGTCAATGTAGAGACAGGCTTTCCTTCCCCCCTGGACGTCGACGCCGACGAACCGGACTGAGCCCTATCCATCTGTGCCTAAAGCTAAACAACTTACCAACTCACCTGGAACCGCTTTGGAAGGATGACCCTAGTACGGCAAGCTGCAAGAACAGGCGTTGAAGGGTTAAGAGATTTTTTGAGGAAGAGGGCAGCAAGAAAGAAGTGGGCGAAAGGGGAAGAGAGGAGAATACTTATAGAGGAGAAGAACGACTCCTCGACTTCCGCAATTACTATTCACTGATTGACGCACAACTGCCGCCTGGAAAATCGCGCCACGACCTCGAAACGTGTGCTGCTGACGTCATCAGACGCCAGACTGACAGCCCAACTCAGGGGTCGGTTCGGATGGAGTACGCGACGGAGAGAACATTTTTACTTAAAGGTTTAAGGCGCCGTCCTCAAACAGACGCCCCGGGCTCCAGGACTCGGTCGGTTCCCCTTTCACCCGCGAGCAGCTCGGGACTTACAGCCTCAACAGCCGAAACCCCGAACTGTTCGAGGGTGAGACAGAAACCACCATCACCTGGAGCCCTATTTGAAGACAGAGGGGCCAACCTCCAACCGCATCAGGTTACGACCCACCCATCCGGGGCAATTCGGCCCCTAACCTTTAATCTGGTAGATGCCCCTCCCGTCTGGATCTCTCTCGGACCAAACAACCAGATCAGGGTCGTCTGACCCGAAAAAGGATCCAGACGGCAGAAGCTTCACCAATCCGAGGCTCCTCAACTATCGGTCCAAATTTCGGTGGTCGCCCCTCTCGCCCTGATCCCCCCTGGAGCTGACTACCGCTTCGGGGCCATCAGATCCAAGAGAAGATCGGGGCGGCAGAGAATCCACCTCCCCCGACACGACCGGGATTAAACTTAGCAAGAAACAGACGTCCGCCAGAGCAGACACCTTTGATGGCCAATAGACCACCCTTGCTGTGATCCGACCCACTGCAGAGAGAGGGATACTTATAGCCCCCCCCACAGGCCAGCCTTTATGACATGGGGAAAACCAAACGACGGAAGACCAGGCACCACGCATTTATTAGACAGCGCCATTAAGGCACCTGGGAAGTTGGAACATCGCACAGATCTCGGGACGCCTTTAATGCTCCGCAAAGACGGCAGGCTACCCTCCTTCACATTCCTGGGGCTCAAACGGTTCGCCACCACCCTTACCGACCCATAGATCCCTCGCCTACTCGGGAACAGGTCCAGCACCAGAGTAGTCTTTTATGGAAAACACCACGGCTCGCCATCGCCCTTGCCGACCCGTAATCCCTCGACAAGCTCGAGGTCAAGTCTGGCACCAGGGCAGTCTTCTCCGGAAGGCTCAACGGCTCGCCATGCCCATTGTTGGCCCATAAGTCCCTCGCCAGCTCGAGGTCGGGTCCAGCACCAGGGTAGCCTTCTCAGGAAGGCTCCACGGCTCGCCATCGCCCTTGCCGACCCGTAATCCCTCGCCAAGCTCGAGGTCAAGTCTGGCACCAGGGCAGTCTTCTCAGGAAGGCTCAACGGCTCGCCATCCCCCTTGTTGGCCCATAAGTCCCTCGCCAGCTCGAGGTCGGGTCCAGCACCAGGGTAGTCTTCTTAGGAAGGCTCCACGGCTCGCCATCTCCCTTGCCGACCCGTAATCCCTCGCCAAGCTCGAGGTCAAGTCTGGCACCAGGGCAGTCTTCTCAGGAAGGCTCAACGGCTCGCCACCCCCCTTGTTGGCCCATAAGTCCCTCACCAGCTCGAGGCCGGGTCCAGCACCAGGGTAGTCTTCTCAGGAAGGCTTCACGGCTCGCCATCGCCCTTGCCGACCTGTAATTCCTCGCCAAGCTCGTGGTCATGGTCTGGCACCAGGGCAGTCTTCTCAGGAAGGCTCAACGGCTCGCCACTCCCTTGTTGGCCCATAAGTCCCTCGCCTGCTCGAGGTCGGGTCCAACACCAGGGTAATATTCTCAGAAAAACACAATGGCTCGCCATCCCATTTTTACAACCGTAGACACTCCTTCACGGCTAGCTCCAGCACCCCCGTAGGAGTGGGGGGCTTGTGTGGTAGGGTAAAAATGGCTGGGGGCCCAACCAGGGCCCAATACAGTTCTCACTCAAAAAGGTAAAAATAGCTATCTAGCTCGGCCCCGAACCACTTCAGGGTCGGCGCCGAACCTCATGTCTGCCCTCACAGTACTGGCCTCCTCTTGCCGACGAGCCTCGGTAGTCCTCGGAGTCCGACCCGTGACAGTGCCACAGGCCGCCCCCCCCCCCCCTCTCTGGCAAAGCAGGAGGATGACCTGGCGCAGCCTAGGCCCTCCGATCCCCCCAGATGAACAGGAGACCCACGATCAGCCACGTCGGCTCCAAATACCACCAAGGGTTTCGCCACGTCAGTCCTATACCACTCCTGGTATTGCCACGTCTGCCCTAAACCCCCTGGGCCTTCTGCCACGTCAGGCCCACGGGCCTTCGGATCCAGACCCGGCCCCCAAAGGGAACCAAACCCGGTTGGGATCCTCTATAAATACTAGACCCACACCCACCTTTTGAGGTAATCAATCTTTGGCCACTTAAATATACCTAGTTATTGCTACTCTCTCACAGAGACTGACTAGATCGTCGGAGGGTCCGCCACCGGGATAAACCCCGGTATTTCAGGACCGTCTGCAGGTACACAAGACCTCGGATCCGACCCCTCAGATCCGAGCCCAGACTTCAACATCATTCCGAGCTCAACGTAGGTTCCAGAAGGTCAACCAAAGGTCGGCAGACGAGCAGCATTCTCCTTCAAATACAAATCGAGTCCGAACTCACACCTGGTGCATCCACACGTCTCCCAGAAATAAACCGCATCAATTTCATTTTGAGCTCCTTGTGTTTGTTTGATTGTCTCTTTTGTCTCGTTTTTCATCATTTCGGTCTTTTCCTCATTTTCGGTCTCGATATCTTTATTCTATTTTTTCATGGTGTTGTGGTGGAGTTTTGGTGGTATATTCCCTTTTCCATGATTTTTGACCCCTAATAAGATTTTTCAAAAGCCATAGAATTCATTCCTATTTGTATTCTTATTGGTATTTGACCCAAAATCCAAAACCCATTTGTATACCTATTACTAGTACTAATACCCATTACCCATTAACCCACATCTAAAGCCTATATATAAACCCCTCCTAATTCAAAACCCCAATACTAATTCCTAAAACCCTAGCCTCCTTTCTCTCTCCCTCTCTCCTGCTCCCGGCCTACCATCCCCAACCCGAGCACCCCCCATCTGCCGGCCGACCCTACACCTCCAGGCCGAGCCCCCTACTCCGGCCACCTCCACCTCGTATCCGGCCACCACACAAAGCCTGAACCCCCACCTTGTTTGCCGGTCACCCAAACCACCATCAACATCATCAATCTTGCACCATCAACCCCCTTCATCTCTTCGTGGTGTTCTCACAGTGGTCGTTTACCACTTTGATCGTCGTTGCTTCAAGGAGTTCGTTCGTGAGAAGATTTCGTTCGTAGTTGCTTGGATTCATGCCTATAGCGGATTTTTTTCGTGGGTTTTCTTCTAGGATTGATTGCATCGTTCTTCATCCCCAAAATAAGGCAAATAACTTGTACTCCAATTTATTTATTTGATACAAGTCCCAAAGTTTACCTATAGTGTAGTTGGGTCTAGAGACAACCCTAGATTGTGTTTTCCTTGATGGGTTTTGTCTCTATTGTGATATTTTGGCCATAGGAGACTTACTGCACCAATCTTGACATGATATAACCTAGGAATTGCTGTTCTTGAATTTGAATCGTGTATATGTGAATATGCGTGATTTTGTGTTTTGGTTGAGACCCATGTGAAATTCTTGGCGTGGACATGTTAATAACCCTAATTCTTGATTTTTAGATACTTGGTAGGCTTTATTTCAAGTTTGGAAGTGTTTGGATCAATATTCTTGAATCTATGTTGTTTTTGTTCTTAAGGGTAAAATCTGTATTTTTTGGATGTTCTGTTTTGTTTGCTGTTTTCGACTGTGCTACAGTTAGTATCTTGATTTCGTTATAAAACGTGAGTTTTAGATAATTTCGTCTATTTTCAAACCCCTCTGACCTTGCTTGATTTTGATTTCGTATGACTGGGTTATGACTGTTTTAGTACAGAGGTGTCGATCTTTTTCTGATTCTGTTTTTCGGTAATTTTGATAACAAACTATTTTCAAGAACCATGCTATACATATTATTTTGATCCAAAACTTTGGTCAGTGTTTCTTTATCTAGTTAGGGTTTACCCAGAATTTTGGTGAATTTTATTGATAAGTTTTATGTGATGTTTCATGCTCGTTTATAAAATCTTTACATGCTGTATTTTGCTCGCTGTTCTGTAAAAAACCCTATTTTCACTATGACTCCTTTTACTGTATGAAAAATGTTTGTGAAATGTGAAAGTTAGTAAATTCTATCTATTTTCATTTCCCTTTGGCGGAATTGTATTTCGTTTCATTGGTTGCGATATATCTTAGTTTTCTTACAGCAGTGTTGTGAAATCCAGCTACCTAAATAAATAGATAATCTGGACACAAATTAAAAACCTCGCAAGTGTACGAATCGTTTATAGAAGCGTAGTGACAAGCAAGGGTCGATCCCACAGAGATTGTAGTACTTAACTTACTAATCAATAAAACAAAGAGAAAATGCAAATCATAAGGTTTGTTCTAAAAGTATATTTGAAAGGAAATGAAAAGATAAAAATCTAAATTAAGTAGTATCACAATTTGAGTCACAAATATCTATTAAAGTGGTTGGGCTTTGATTTCCACCTATAGTCAATAATGCTAAGTCACCTTCTACACCACTCTAATTACTCATGTTTGTTCCTTTAAGGGCATGGTATCTACTCCTTAAAGTTATTGTTTCCCTAAGCCAAGAATTAGGTATGGTATCTACTCTAATTCGTTTCTTTCCTTAAGTATTTAGTATGGTATCTACTAAGTTACACTTAAAGAAAACATAGGAACAATGAAAACGAACAAACACTCGAAGTTCTAGAAATTGGTATCAGATCTAGATCCTTCAAGTTGATTAAACCAAGAACCCCTAAAGATTCCTGTGTTACAAACTATGGGCACGAGATACGGGTCGTCTCTATGCTCATATAACAGATCCAGATTTATAATACGCAAACTTGGCAAACTCAGGTTCCGCATGGCAGTCGACTTGCTGTCACTCTCAGTCGACTGCTCTTAGAACTTCTGAACAAGTTTGATTATTATAAATCTATACCAATACAATCAGGTTTAATCAATAAGCAATAGAGTAGCGTTAAGAAGCATATAAGCATTACATGACTACGGTTTCAATCTACCCAACTATGAAATTAGTTGCACATAATACAACCTTTATTGATTAATAAAATAGAATTCATGACTCTATAATAAAAATAAAAGTAAAAGGAAGAACAGAAGAACACTGATTTGTATGATGTTGAAATTGAGCCCAATCAGCAGTCGACTTGTTCTCCTTCTTTGATGCTGGTATCTTGGTGCTTGCTGGTCGATGGATCCCGATGGTAGATGATTCTCTCTTCTTTATAGTTTCTCTTATCCTTGTCTGCAGATATCAAGTTCCTGTTTTCTTATCTCTTCACTCATAGGATGATCCTCTTACTTGCCAATCCCGGTCTCTAGCTTTGATTGTTGGAGAAGTTGTTATTCGCAGATAACCTGGGTTTGGATAACTCAATTTTGATTTGGATTTGGATGAGGGTGGATCTTCAACTGTTCTTATCTTTTGACTCTGCCGAATACCAGTCGACTGGTTTCGTAATCAGTCGACTGTGTCGAGACATCTGTAGATTCGTAATTCATCAGTCAAGTCGACTATCTTTGGAGTAAGTCGACTGTGCCGAGCATCGTCAGCCTCTCTGTCCAGTCGCCTGTTGGAAGCACCAGTCGACTTATGCCCTGCAGTTTCTGTGTATCATCCTCTCAGTCTGTATTAGTCTTGAATCTGCTTTGTTTGGCTGCTTTTAGGCTGTTTCCTATGGAAAAGAGAAAAGAAGAGTAAATTACCACATATAGAGCATTTAAATGTCTAATTGCACTAAGATTATTGCTTCTAAATGTGAATATTATTGGGTTCATCAAGCAGTGTTGGGAGTTTCAGATTCGCTAAATAATGTTTTCTTGATGCTTTCGTATTTTTGATGACTGATCTACTTTCACTGGAAAAATTTGAAACTTTATATTTTGATTCTGGAAATATAGAGAAATATCCCAGATTTTTCGTGGATTTATTTAATATGTTTTCATGCTGTTTTCCTGTTCTTGAATTCGTTTTCATGATTTCTGACTGAACCTAATTTCTATATTCAAATCAGTTTTGAGCTGTGTTGTTGTGAATTAGTATATAACTTAATTATACTCACTGGATTCGTGTGGATGTCTATTTTTCCGATCCTTCGACGGATCCAAATTTGCTTGTTTGTAACTCTTGGAATCACTGTTTTACTACAGTAGGGTCTTGCTGTCCTGAACTTGAGATGTGTTTATTTTATTCTTTTATGAACTATCTTGCACTCGTACATGTTTAGTTGCAACTTGCACTTGCCACATGATCATATCATGTTATTCTTTATATGTTTTGCACATTTATATGCATGTTTGACATTAATAAAAATAACCAAGCCGGGGTTAAGGGAAAAATCTAGTAGTGGATAGTGCAGAAATATGTACTCGGAAGAATCTAGTGGTTATTGGAGCTTGTTTACATGTGGAGCTTGACACGATTTACATGACACATACACACATGACACTGGAGCTTGTTTGGATTTTGGAGCTTGTTTATATGATACATGATTACTTGATACTTGGAGCTTGTCCCTGAGTACACTACCCTGTACGGTCCCCTACAAAATCTAAAGCGAAACTATTTTTTGTAGCAACCATGTAGTAAAAACCGGGATGCATAAAGTGCTACCTAGATAGTAAATCACTACAAGACTTGATACATGCTACTTGAACATGATACATGAACATGACACATGCTTGCTTGATACTTGACTACATGATAGATGAGACTTGATACATGAGATTTGAAACATGACACTTGATACATGATTACATGACACTTGACATTTGATGCATGTTTACACGACACTTGATTTCTTGACACTTGATTTAAGCTATTACACTTGTTCACTTTTGCCATGCTAGTTGTTTATGTTGGACATCATGATTATACCATGCTAGGTTTGTTACTTAGATTCACCCCATTCCATGCACTTGTATCCTACACTATTTGTGACCCGCGACTTGCAATTGACGGATACTTATTTTCTTCTTTTCTCCTTCTCCTACAAATTTACTAATTGCAGATCAGGATAGACGGCTACCAGATGGTATTGGCGAGTTGATGTACTAGTGCTGGAGTTTTGCTTTATTATTATTATTACTTGTTGCTCGAACTTGAATAAAATATACTTGATGACTTAGATATTTATCATGTATTTGGGCGATGTGACCTAGAATATTTGACTTGTTCAGAACATGATTATTTGAGATTATTGTATTTAATTTTCAAGTAATTTCTGTTGGTATCTTGTTTCAATTATGCGTGAATGGTTGTGCCTTTTTCTTCCGACTCTGATTATCTTGTGAAATATGGTAAAGATTCTTGAACAGATTATGGATGATAAAAATCATTCGCTGGGCTTTTGTTACGTATCCGTATTCCATATTCTTTTTCGGAAGCGGGGCGTGACAGGTCCCACAACATGAGGCTCAATCCCGCCAAGTGTGCCTTCAGCGTCTCTTCGGAAAAATTCCTCGGGTTTGTCGTCAGCCAGCGCGGCATAGAAGAAAATCCCGAGAAGATCTAGACCATAATCAACATGGCCCCTCCCAGAAATATTAAGGAGGTTCAACGAATCACGGGAAGACTGGCAGCCATCGGTCGCTTCCTCTCCAAGTTGGGAGAGAAGTCACTCCCCTTCTTCAAGGCCCTGCAAGGAGCTAAAGGCTTCGAATGGGGCGACCCCCAGCAACAGGCATTTGACCAGCTAAAGTCCTACCTCGCTAAACCACCACTTCTGAGCAAACCCAAACCGGGCGAACCCCTCTCGCTATACCTGTCAGCCTCGAAAAATGCGCTCAGCGCGGTGCTCGTCTGAGAAGAAGACGGGGTCCAGAAGCCTCTCTACTACGTTAACAAAGTCCTGCTCTCGGCTGAGACCCGGTACACAATGATGGAGAAGGTTCCTATGCCCTGGTCATGGCGGCACGAAAGCTCCGTCCTTATTTCTAGGCCCACTCGATCCAGGTTCTTACGGACCAACCCCTCAAGGCCGTCCTCCACAAGCCAAAAAATTCTGGCCACCTAGTCAAGAGATCGATCGAGCTGAGCCAGTATGACATCAGCTATCAACCTAGGATAGCCATTAAAGGGCAGGCCCTCGCCGAATTCATCACGGAGTGCACCATCTCTGAACCATCCGAAATTCAAGAAGGAGATCCGGTTTGGGAAGTTTATGTTGACGGCTCATCTTGCGAAGTCAGAAGCAGCATAGGCGTCATCCTCAAGGGTCCCGGCAACTTCGTCCTCTAGTATTCCCTACGCCTGAATTTCCCCGCCTTTAACAACGAGGCAGAATATGAGGCTATGATCGCAGAACTCACCCTGGCACATAAGGCTGGCGCAAGGCAAGTGAGAGCCTTTAGCGACTCCCAGCTTGTGGTCAACCAGATCACTGGGGAGTACGAGGCTTGTAACGCTCGGATGGTCCGATACTTGGCGCTAGTCCAGCAAATCCTTACCACTTTCGATTTCACCTCGGTGGAACGAATCCCTAGGGAAAAAATGCCTAGACTGACTCCTTGTCAAAACTCGCCTTATCGTCCTTTGAAGGAATCGACCACACTGTTCTAATCGAAGTTCTTCTCAAGCCTAGCATCGACCACCCCGAAGTCCTCTGCCTTGCCACCGAACCTCAGCCGGATAACTGGATGACTCCCATCCGGAAGTTTCTGGCCGAGGGCGAGCTCCCTCAAGAATGGGTCAAGGAGAGAAGGACTAGAACCCGTTCAGAAAGGTTCATCATAATCAACGAGGCACCCTTCAAGTGCTCGTACACAATGGTAGACAGGAGACCCTACCTCCGCTGTCTGGCCCCCGATGAGGCCAAGTTTGCTATGAAAAAACTACACGAGGGAACCGGTAGGTGCCACATAGGGAGCAAGTCGATCGCTAGAAAAGCCCTAAACCACGGTACTATTGGCCGACCTTGTTACACGACGCCCAGGACCTCGTTAAAAGGTGTGGCCCATGCTAGAGATTCTCCTCGATGAAGCGGCTTCCACAAGCCGACCTCCACTCCCTGGCCAGTCCGATCCCCTTTGCCATGTGGGGAATGGACTTGGTCGGCCCTTTCCCAAAAGTGACAGGCCAAAGAAAATTCCTGGTGGTGGTCATTGACTACTTCACCAAGTGGATCGAGGCTGAGCCTCTGGCCACGATCACGAAGCACCAAACTCAACAATTTCTCTGGAAGCACATCATCTGTTGGTTCAGGATCCCACATGTAATCATCACCGATAACGGTACCTAATTTGCGAGCAAGAACTTTAGCAAATTCTGCGAAGACATCGGCGTCCAGCAGCGCTTGTCATCGATATGTCATCCTCAATTGAATAGCAAGGCCAAAAATGCGAACCGTAAAATTCTAGACGGCCTCAAGATGCAGTTGGATAATTCACCTAAGGGGTTGTGGGTCGACGAGTTACTGTGCGTACCCTAGGCGCACTGAACAACTCAGATAATCCCCACGGGCGAATCACCATTCAACCTAACCTACGGCACTGATGCGGTTATCCCCTTAGAGACCGGGCTCCCTTCGCCCAGGATCATGGCCTTCAACGAGAAGAACAACTCAGCAGACCTCAGAGCCAACTTGGATCTAATCGCCGAGATCAGGAAAAAATCCGCCATCAGAAAAAGTATATACCAACAACGGATCGAGAGATTTTATAACAAGAAGGTACGCCCCACCGACATTAAGGAAGGTGATCTCGTGCTCAGAAAGCTGGCGGTATCCAACCCCAACAAAAAAAGAAAGTTGCCCCCTAATTGGGAGGGCCTTTATAAGGTCTCCAAAGTGGTACGCCCTGGCACGTACCGACTCGAAGACCTGGGGGCCAGGATAATAAAGAGGCTCTGGAATGCAGAACACCTCATCAAGTTCCTCGAAGGGGAGGACTAAACTCCTTTTGTAACCGAACTTGTGTAAGCGGCACCACGTGCCCCTCATTTTTGTGTAAATAATAAAGTGTAATTTTTTTATTTTTTATTTTGTACAAATTTTCGTGCTTCTCACAAGCATGTGGGCTAAAAAACCGGCAGTGACCTCGAGCCATGCCCCAGCTTTCTCAAGCTGTATGGGATCGGCGCTCGGCAATGACCTCGCCACGCCCCAACATTCTCAAGCATAGGGGCTCGAAAATCGGCATTAACCTCGAGCCATGCCCCAGCTTTCTTGATCTATATGGGTTCAGTGCTCAGCAATGACCTTAACCTGCACCCTAGTTTTTCTCACAAGCATGGGGGCTCAACAATTGGCATTGACCTCGAGCCACGCCCCAGCTTTCTCAAGCTGTATGGGTTCGGCGCTCGGCAATGATCTCGGGCCATGCCCCAGCTTTCTCAAGCATGGGGGCTCGACAATCGGCATTGACCTCGAGCCACACTCCAGCTTTCTCAAGCTGTATGGGTTCGGCGCTCGGAAATGACCTCGACCCACACCTTAGCTTTTTTCACAAGCATTGGGGCTCAACAATCGGCATTGACCTCAAGCCACCCCCGAGCTTTCTCAAGCTGTATGGTTTCGATGCTCAGCAATGATCTCGAGCCACACCCTAGCTTTGCTCACAATCACGGGGGGTCGACATTCGGCAGTGACCCTGAGCCACCCCCTAGTTTTCTCACAAGATGGGAGTTCGACGCTCGGCAGTGACCTCGAGCTACGTCCTAGCTTTCACAACAAAGCAATGGGGCTTGACACTCGGCATAGAACACGAGCTACGCCCTAGCTTTCACAACAAGCAGGGGGCTCGACGCTCGGTAGTGACCTCGAGCCACGTCCTAGCTTTCTTACAAGATGGGAGGTTCGACGTTCGGCAGTGACCTCGAGCCTCCCCTTAGGTTTCACACAAACAGGAGGGCTCGACTCTCGGCAGTGACCTCGAGCCACACCCTAGCTTTCTCACAAGCTTGGGAGCTCGACGCTCGACAGTGACCTCGAGCCACGTCCTAGCTTTCTCACAAGATGGGAGCTCGACGCTCGGCAGTGACCCCGAGCCATACCTTAGCTTTCACAACAAGTAGGGGGGCTCGACACTCGGCAGTGACCTTGAGCCTCCCCCAAGCTTTCACACAAGCAGGGGGGCTCAACGCTCGACGGTGACCTCGACCCACTCCCTTGCTTTCACAACAAGCAGGGGGGCTCGACGCTCGGCAGTGACCTCGAGGCACGCCCTAGCTTCCTCACAAGTTGTAGCGTTCCTAATTTTCAATATAATATATCAGAAATACGTGGCACAATTTCCAACATCAACCTCAATGTAATAGTAAATATAGCCAAAAACACAGATAAACTTTTCAACTTTTTATTACATCAATTCATTACAAAGCACATCGAAAAACAAACACCTTGAATTACAAATTATTTCTTTTATAACACATTATTTTACAATTTATACAAGCCATAACATCATTCTACTACTTGTATCCAAATCCCAATGCTATAGGTACCTACCTGCAAAAACATGAGGCTACAGATAACCCTAACCCCCAAAACAACAGGGATCAGCCATAATGGTTTGAGTGACGCGAAAGAAATGCTACATAAATAAAACATAAAGATTAAAGTCATAAAGAACATGTATCAACAGTAGTAACAAATGGAATAAGAAATAACAATAACTAAAACATGAAAACATCAAGTTAAACTAGACTAAGTGTCAAGTGTAGGAAAACAGAAAACAACATGCATAAAACCAAGTCAAGAAAACAAAAATGCTATATGCTGACTCTCTAATGCATACTTATCGGATTCTATGCATTCCACTCTACATAGGTCCGGGGCAAGCCCTTATTGTTCTTCACTCGATAGGGTTTAATCTCCCGTTATGCAACTAATCCTACTACGATGACTACTACGAGATTTAGACATTTTGCAAGTATCGGTTCTCGCCCTTGGTGTAACGCCCCAAATTCTAAATAATACCGAATTCGAAGTTCCACAGGATCTTTACACTTCACTTCATACAATTTTGCAAGGAAATTTGAATATTTCATCATACATCAGAGTTATTTACATTTATTACACATCGGAAGATAAAATGAAGTACAACAATGAAAATAATATACAACTTACAACATCTTTAATATGTAATTAAATCAACAGTAGCATATCAACTTTATATCTTCATGAATAATCCAATTCCTGCATATAAAATTGTGGGCACATCAGTTGCTTACAACCAACGAAAATATTATACACGGCCATCCTCTTTATGCCGAAAATATAACGATCTCAATACTTTCACAAACCACAAACTTGAATGCAAATAAAGTGTTAAATGTGACTACACTAGACATGTAAGTGTATGCAATGTCTTAATGCCTAATGCAAAAATTTTACACTAAGATGACATTAATGCATACTTGTTCGGATTCTATGCATCTCATACTATATAGAACCAAGGGCAAGCACCTACGTACTCCACATTAAAGGGTTCGATCCCTCGCCATGACAACTACCCAGTAATAAAGCATGGTTTAGACATTCCACGAGTACGGATCCCAGTCCCGGAGTACACCGCCCAACTGTTATAACAGACTCCTCGTCGTGCGAACCTCCTGCAAGTGCCCCTCTAGCCCCGGTATACGTATATACACTAGAGTACGACAAACTATCCGCCCGACTACGCATAGTCCAGAATTTAAAATAAAAGCTCGTCTCCATCGAAGCAACTACAGTCCCGGAGTACACTACCCGACTGGGTCTATAGTGCCGAAGTACATTACCCGACTATATAGAGTGCCCCACTTACGTTTGCCCTGGTTTACTACATTCTCTCTTAGTGCTTAGTTCTTAAGTTCAAAACATGAATAAATTATCATTCCTAGAGTTAGTCTTACCCTCTACCAGACTTGATTACAAATACTGAGATTTGTTCCATGGCCATATCTCAAAAATATATCTCAAATCTTTTAATTCAATAATGCTGGTATCCGAGGTCTTACTAAACTCTAGATCACAACCTTTCATGTACAAGAATCCATGGGTACTCAACCCTTCAATAATCATGTTTTAAATTCAAAAATGTTCATATCTTCAACTTACTCACAAGTTAATCAATGTCTTATTTTAACACTATTCATGACTACCTTTCAAAATCAATAATTCTTTTTATGAACATAAATTCATCACTTGAAATCTCATTAGCAACATAATCACATATAATATATCTCAACCACATTAACCTTTCTTAAACAAAAATAAGAGTATAATCTCTTTAAGAGAAATCCATTCACATAAAAATATTTTACCCTTCTTCTAAAGTAAAATGTCATACTCTTTAATAATTAATTTTTAAGTTAAAAACTTATTTTCTATCTCAATTTCTTCTTTTTAATTTCTCAAATATACATGAAAAATTCTAAAACTATTTTTAAAATATTCCATTTTATTTTATAGGAATTCTAGAATTTTTCCCCAAATTTTATTCACATTAAAACTCTTTCAAAATATTTAAAACATAAAAAAAAAAAAGTAATCACCGAGTTCGAATCCATACCCAACGCCGGCTACAGTAAAGCACCCAAAGCCCCCCTCCACTAGCCACTAAGTCCAAGTGGACTTGTTATAAAGGTTAGCCGAAATCCATACATACAGTGTTTTCCTGTTTGGGTTTATTAATGTAATGCCCCGATTTTCCATTTAATGAAAATTATTTTATTTTGCACGTAGTGTGCACGTGCAATATTTTTGGTAATTATTTTCATCATGATGAGCGTAGATGTTTAAATATGTGCTTTTAATTATTTTATACAAAGCCTTCTTTCAATTAGACAAAAAGTCTTTTCTTCTTAAAGCCCAAAAATTTAAATTCATTTATTATTTTTATAATTATTATTTTGGCCCAAAAACTAAAGCCCATGAGCTATTTTATTTTTAAATACAACTTGTCATGTAGGATACAATTTAAAGTTTATTTTTATGTAAAATATAATGTACAAATTTTAAATGGAGACCAAGTTGCATACACGTGCACTACACGTACACGTGGAAATGCACATGATGGATGCTAGGCCGGTTGTGATCTTGGAGGGTAATCAAAATTTGAGTGGAGTCATGGTGGAGGTGGTTACTTGATCATGGGTAGTTAGTGTAACTCCTCCTTAAATCTAAGCCATTTGTTCCTAACTCCTACTTCAATCTTAGTCATCCATTCTCCTATTTTTTTAGTATAAATACCCCCCCCCCCCCTTTGGCTAGTATTCCTGTGCTAATTAATCCCTCCAACCTATAGTCTAAAATACAATTATCTAGTAGTTAGTAAGTGAGTAAAAGATTGAAAGTTTGTGTGGGGATTGTGCTTGCATCATCAAGAAGGGGAGAGGCCGGCTATCATCAAGGAGAGCTCTCGGTTGGTGTGCTTGGAGGCTCGAGTGCCCGCTTCTAGGAGGAGGATCGTTCGTTCGCAAGGAAATTCGTTTAGGAGGTTGCTAGTTGTATTTTTCTCTCCATTTAAGGTGGGTAAATTTTCTATATTTCTAAATAGGAATGCATGCTAGATTTGAATGAAAAAAATGATGCATGAAAAAGGTTAATAAGAGTACACATTTAATTGGAAAATTGATCTATAAATTGATTGGAATGTGGATGTGCAATTGTATGTGGTTTTATTAGTAAAGGCTAAATTTTGTGTGAATTGATTATAGCCATGGATTGTTGAAGAAAGTTTCATTATTTACATCACATATTATACACAAAAGTTAGTAGATTAACAATGCTACTTTATGTGTTTCAATGAATCTTTGTATTGTATTGATATGAATGAATTAAAATATAGATTTTGTATGTTGGTAAATGATTAAAAACAGGAAATTAATATGAAGTTTCCTAATAAAGAGATTGGTGATATTAATTGTTAAGAAATGTCAAAAAAAAAAAGAAATGTGGTAGTGATAATTTAGAATTCGAATTAATTGTATGAAAAATATGTTTTAATTGTTAAAAAATTATTTTCTATATACTGGAATATAATTTATGATGATGTTAGTCAATCTGGAAATTTACAGTAATTTTTTTTATAAAAGCAAAGCGAAATGAGAGATCGTTGAACATCGAAATATTTACTAAACAGAGGGGATAGATCTAACTAGACTACGGGTTGAAATATGACAACATGAGCGCAAGTAGCCAGATGGCTAGAGCGTGCGGCTGTATTCTCTTGAGTCGCTGGTTCGAATCCCCTTAGCACCATGCTTTTTGTATTTTTTTGAAAAAGCATAAATACTACAGCCGAGAGCATTTAAAGCTCTCAACCCCCCTTTATATCGATTGGCACACTTGGCCTAGTGGCCAGAGCGTGCGGTTTGCTTCTCAGTGGTTGCTGGTTCGAATCTGGGCTTGGCCAGTATTAAACTTTGGGGAAATTTTATTTTTTTTTTGTTGTTTTCGATGATTAAAAAATTATGAAAAAAATATGGTTATTATTCTAAAATTATGGGGGATTTATGAAAAATAATTTGGGAATTATTTACATGAAATGGAGTATGTTTTGAGAATAAATGTCCTATACTTGTATGTTATGAAAATTGCACTTTGCAAAACGACTTGAAATAAAATATTAGAAAGGAAGGATAATAAAGATAGAAATTATATTTTGTGAAGTGATGTGAATTATTCTCAATAGAGAATAGTGCGACAAATTATGAAGTGTAAATGTCCATCTTTGATTGAATAATTAGTGATGTGGGCTTTAATGTGAAATTAATATTCTATGAGTTACATGACGAATAGTTGAATTTAATATATAATTATGGACTATTGAACAATTTAGAAATCATGATTGGAAAAGAAAAATACTTTTTGAGTATGATAACTCAACATGTGAACTTATGAGTTGGAAACGCTCATTGTGAATCGGAATTGAAACAAAAAAAGTAGTTAAGTCTCCCCCAGCATTTGGAAAGAAATGAAATGAAATTTGAAATGAAAGACCAAGGTTGGTCTTGTTTGAATGAATGAATAAGTCCGGTTTAGTGGAGAGACTAACTCTAGTGCTTTGATTTTGTTCATGATTCTATTTCATTAGAACTAAGGATTAGTTACATAGTGAAGATGTGATGAAAGTAAGAGAAAAACATTGAGTATGAGGGCCATTGGATTAGCGGCGAGAGCGTATCCCAGGATGTCCCATGATGAGTCATGATAGGGCGTGGATACTACTCCAGAGTACCGTCCCGGTGGCGACGCTCGTGGGATATTTGAAGACTGCGAGTGGTGTCATGTCTATGGTAGGAGCTGAATTACCACAGGATGCCTGCATGATGAGTCACGTGTCAATGCGTTGGGATTCCCTCCAGGGCGCCTAGACATGAGTTCGTAGGTCAGAAAATATCTAGGATACTTACCGTAGTTACAGTAGTAGAGTAAGTCATGACGAGGGATTGAACCCTACAAGATGAAGAACGATTAAGGGCTTGCCCTCGGACCTATGTAGTATGGGATGCATAGAATCCGAACAAGTGTGCATTAGTGTCATATAATATAAATAACTGCATTAAGAACTAAGTGCACAATCGCAATACGACATCATTAGGTTATTCCCTTTAGTTTGATATGTGACAAGTTTGTGTTTGTTAAATATAGAAAATGAGTTATACTATTTCCGGCATAGAGAGGATGGCTGTGTATAATGTTCGTCGGTTGAATAAACTGACGTACCCACAGTTTTATATGCAGGTAAGTGACATGATAAAGATTAAAGAGGAACAGATGCTTAAAGATTATTCAATGTTGTTGTACATTTATTTAATTGTTGTAAATTTACTTCCGCAGTGCAATGTAAAGAGTAAAGTTTTATGTAAACTCTGATGTAAAGTGAAAAGTTCAAATTTCCTTGTAAAATTGTACTAAATGAAGTGGAAAGATCATGTAGAACTCTCGAATTCAGTTGTATTTGGGATTCGGGGCGTTACAATTAAAACCGGAAAAAAAAGTGGGGCTGTTGGGATTCGAACTCGAGTCTCATGAGCACAGGCGCGCTACAGTAACAATCTTATGGTGCACTGACTAACTAAGTAGTCCATGTGCGAATTCTGTCTGTCGAGTGATGCTATTATGTTTTGTTCGATTTTCTGTTATTCAAATATTTTCTCAAACTCTATTTTTCATTTTCTGTAATCTTTCATTAAACTATAAATAGTTCATCTAGAATGATTTTATTTTCTAACAGTAGCTCATAAACTTAAAATTCATATTTTTGACAAAATATCTAGATTTCAATTTATTTCTTCTCTTTTATGAACATGCAATATATTTCTTTAATTTAATCGACTAGCAATTTGTATCATCTTATAAACAATCAAATGAATTTATGTGTATCAAAATCGACTAGCAATTTCATTTGTTAAATATAAGGGAAGTCTCTACCATTGTTTTTCACAATTACAAGTTTCTATATTTATAAATTAACATGCATATGGCAAAATACTCATCCTTTCTTTTTCTCATTTACAAACAACATGATGACAATTAGTTTCTTAATCAATAGCAAAATTTCTACAATTTGGCACACAATAAAAACATGGATTTGTTCTCTAATTATCACATCAAATTTATCATTACTACTCATGTAATATATTAGCACAAGGTTTCCCACATCACATCAAATTGATCTATATTTCTAATATCATATTCTAGCATGCTCAACCTATAAATTAGAAAATATAAAGACCACCCACCTCTTATGATGAATAAACAACCAAGATGAAGAGACACCACTTCTAGCTCCAACAAGCACTCCTAGTCCTTCTCCTTCTAGCAAGAGTTCTCCAACAAGCTTCCAAAGCACAAGAACACTCTCTTTCTCTCTTTCTTTTTCCTCTCTCTATTTTATTTATTTTAAGTGTGAAATGAGAAGAAAAACTAAAGTGTATTTATAGGACAAAGTGAGGGTCTAAATTGTAAATTTCTCCACCTAATAAATTACTCAACTCTTCATTATCCTAACCCCCATAACCCCCAACTCTTCACATCCTAACCCCCAACCCTTCCTCTTCAAAACCTGTCAAACCCCTCATATCCCAAACCGGCCAACTCTCCTACACTTCCACACGTGCAAATGGAATTATAAATGATGTATATAAGACCGAATTCCAGTTGGCTATTATATAATTGTAACTAGAATAATTGTATAAATTGTTACAGAAGAATACTAGAATAATGCACAAATGAAATAATTGGTCTTATAAACATGAACACTTATGATGTATAATTTACAACGAGGTCTTACTTAACATTCTTCATGCACAAATAAATACACACACTCCAAAAATTCATTTTGAAAACGAATACGCTCAAATACGCGCACCGAAACAAATACGTGTGTCGCACGTAAAATATCAAAAATACGAAATCGACATTATCAATGAAAAAATATTAAAATATATCGAAAAAAACTAAGAAAATATATTTATTAATTTTATATATTTCACGACGTAATTGCAACGTACATAAAAAACACGTGCATTACACGTATAAAATTATTTTAATCAAAAATAGGGAAAATGGATTTCCGTTTATAAAATAGATTTGAATACCTAAAATAAATAATTTAAACACATAGAAAATATTACACGTAGCGGTGGAAACACATAATCGATACGTGCATCAAAACGCGTAAAAGCACGTAAAAATGCAGAGATTGAAATTTAATATTTTAGTTGATTTAAATAGGATAAAATATACAGGAAATGCATAAATAGTAAGAAATCACAATACGTAATGAAAACACGTTACAAATATTACCAGTAATAGTATAAAATACACGTGCGTAATACACAAGGACAAAAATGTCATTTCCAATTTTGCGGGGGTGTTACACTTGGAATACTGGATGCCAATCCCACTCTGCGGATCATTCTGTGGCCTTTAGATTCATCGTCCCAGAAAACTGGGGATTACCTCACTTCGCAGGTCATCCTGTAACCCTCATTGCACAAACATCCCATGAGCGTCGCTCTCGTCCTCGGAATACTAGAGATTAATCCCACTCCGCGGATCACTCTGTGGCCCTTACGTCTATCGTCGGAATATTGGAGAATATCCCACCCCTTGGATCATCCTGGAGTCCATAACTGACGTTTGCTCTCATTTAATCATATCACCATCTAGTGTCTGTCCTTATCTTATTAAGTTAATTAGTTGATTACGAATCTCCTAGACTTTGGTGTACCCTACTGGACTTAACTCTACTGATCAACAACAAAGCTTCAACTAACCAAATCACAAAATCTCAACTGCCGGTAATTAGGGTCCCACTCACCCTCTAGAGACTCATAACTCAACCATCAATACCAAATCTTTCAATAAAACTCCTAATTCCATCGTCAAAACGTTTATAATAAGAAAACGAAATCATAACTCAACCATCAATACCAAATCTTTCAATAAAACTCATAATTCCATCGTCAAAACGTTTATAATAAGAAAACGAAAAAAATCCAAATTCATTTAATGTACTCATAAAATTTCAAATTTTGAAATAAGCATTAAATCCATTAAATATCAGAAAATCACATTTAGAAGTCTTATAATATCACGAAACATCAATTCCTTCGAAAACTACAAATATCTCTTTTTTATAAAGTCATAGGAATGTAATTTAAATTCTATTATAAACAAAATATAACTTTCTGTAAAATACTGTAATCTGTAGTAAAAACATTTCTTAAAACAGTAGATCAATAATCCATAAGTTCGAAGAATTAACCGTTTAAAGAAACGAAGAAAACTCACTAAAACAACCCAAAACAGCAGGTGCGATCGGCCTCGCAGTCAACCGTCGTGACAGTTGACCTCCATTTTAGTTCAAAAAATGGACATTCGACCTCGCAGTCGACCGCTAGCTGCCATACAGCCAGGTTTGAAGTTTGTGCATGTTTCGACTGATACATCGATTACACTTGATAAAATCGCAATTTTGTAAAACCAAATCCCTGAGATGATAAAATATGACTTGTATAACATATAGGAGTTTATAAAATATATCAAAATCACATTAAAATCATATAAGAGCAAATTTGATCAAAATCTTCAAAGAAGCATATATATATATATATATATATATATATATATATATATATATATAGATAGATATATATATATATATATATATATATATAGATATATAAAATTGTGTATATGTGTGTATTTGCATCAGTAAAACATCAAAATCCATCAATTAGTAGTGTAATATTTAGATTTAATCTCAGTACTAGAACAAATCATATCCAATTGAAAACTCTACAAAACATCAAAACTTCAATTTTCGACGATTCTTCAAAACAGTAGAGTGGTGTGTGTGTGTGTGTGTGTATATATATATATATATATATATATATATATATATATATATATATATATATAATTGTTCCTACATCAGATATAGCATCAAAATTAACCAAATAGAAAAAGTACCATGTTCAAAACAACTCAGTATAAAAAAAACTCAAATCCTATCGAAAACTTCACAAAAATCACAGAACCAAATTTCGGCTGAACTCACACAGATCCGAATTTCCATTACTCAAATCCACTTCAAAACTTGATCTTTTAATTGAATAACCCTCTTTGTAATTCATTGAAATCATGCACAATCACTCACAATAGTTTACCCATGAATATATGCAATTATAACAAGTATATAATCAGGTTTTACTTTATCAAATCATCAAAACAGAGTATGGGCATATACACACAGTAAAGATTCAATTTTTGTTTACTTTAAGAAATATTCATCATACAATTCATAGTATATGTTCAAATCAATAAGATTATAATACAAAGCAACATACCCATGATTTTCCTCAGGTTCTTGACAATCTCAATTCATCAATTAGGGTTTTAATTCATCAATGGCATAGTTTCATGAAAGGATTCAATTTTTAGTTCATCTACTCATCAAAACTTATTATATCTTCATACAATTCCTAACATGCTTTCTAATAGATAAATCATCACATACAATATGTATAGAACAATACAAAATAAACATATGTCACTCACCTTATTGAAGAATCAACCGAAGATAATAAAGAAAATAAGAAAATCCATCATTTCGCAAGAAAACCAAGATCCTCGCTTCGAAAATCCAACAAAATAATAATAAAGAAATCCTTTTGTGTAGTACAGCAAAGAGACGGCTGCACGTCACCTTTAATAGGCCGGAAAATAGAGTTTTTAGGGTTTGATTTGTAAAATATCTCTTTTAAATATATCTTTATATATATAAATCCTTATACTTGGAAGTTAGATAAACCAAGTTAATTTAAATTTAAAAACAAAACCCACACTCCAGATCTGGCCGGCATTGTTGTAAAACTCAGAAAACGAAATTTGTACTTTTTGCCCTCTAAGTGGCAATTTTGCAAAAAAAAAAACCCCTTCTTTATCAAAACTAGAAAAATAAACCAAATTTATTTAAAAGAAAGTGAAATCTTTACCCCCTGAATTGGCTAGGCATCATGCTCAGCCCAAAAATCTGAAAATCTGGCGTTTTCACTACAAGTGGTAATTTTGCACAAAAGTCCCTATTTTTGTAATATTTGCAAATAGATCAAATAATTATCAAAAAAATACAAAAAATTCTCAAATAATATCTAATAATAAATAATGGGTTTACCCAAAATAATTTTTGATTTTGAACTTCCCAAGAAAATATTTGCACATGTAGAAAAGGTAATTTCAGAAAAATATTTATTAAATCACCAAAAAATCATTTTAATTCACTTATTAATCTCAAAACATTACTAAAAAAAATCTGGGGTATTACAAAAGCTGGGGGGCTCGACGCTCGATAGTAACATCGAGCCACGCCCTAGCTTTCTCACAAGCAGATGGCTCGGCGCTCGGCAATGACCTCGAGCTACCCCTGTAGTGCCCCAAATTTTCAATATGGTATCTTAGAAATACATGGCATAATTCTCAGCATCAACCTCAATTGTAATAGTAAACATAGCCAAAACACAGATAAATTTTTTAAACTGTTATTACATCAATTCTTTACAAAACACAGCGGAAAAACAAACACCTTGAATTACGAATTCTTTTCTTTTACAACACATTCTTTTACAATTTGCATAAGCCATAACATCAATTTAGAAAAAGCATCCAAATCCCATGCTATAAGCACCTACCTGTAAAACATGAGGCTAGAGATAACTCTAACCCCCAAAACTACAGGGATCAGCCATAACGGTATGAGTGACATCAAAAGAAAACAACATAAATGAAACATAAGGTAAAGAGACATAAATAATATGTATTAACAACAAGAATAAATGAGATAAGAAATAACAATAAATAAGCATGAAAACATCAAGTGAGACTAGACTAAGTATCGAGTGTAGGAAAAACAGAAAACAACATGTATACAACCAAGTCAAGAAAACACATATGCTATATGATGACTCTCTAATGCATACGTGTCGGATTCTATGCATCCCACATTATATAGGTCCGGTGCAAGCCCTTATCGTTCTCCACTTTATAGGGTTAAATCCCTCGTTATGCAACTAATCCTACTACAGTGAAGGAAACAAGATCCAGAATGCTCCGCGAATAGGCATCACAACCCTCGACGCGCAAGCATCATGTAAGAATAGCTCAAAACCGGAGAATCACCTCCCTGCCGTGTACCCCATGAATTGGTTTGCGAGGTCCTCAATATGCAGATACACTAGGTATATCCCGTAAATAGGTCCGCCGACCCTCAACACGTGAATGCACCCTACATGCTCCGTGAATAGGCTTGCAGACCCTCGACACACGAACATACAAATTTCCTTTCGAGACAGAACAACACACAAGTCCTGGAACGCATCCGTTGGACCTAAACCAAGAGCATATAGTTACGTTTCCTAAGTTCCATCACATCTCCACTAGTGCCTGTCCTTAAGTTGGTTATTATTAAAACACAAAAATCCCCCCCCCCCCTCTAGAGTTAGTGTATCTTGCTGGACTTAATTCTAGAAAACAACCCTAACGACCCCAACTGGTCAAAATCCACAAAATCTCATATGCCGGTTCACAGGATTCTCACTCAACTCCTAGAGATTCACAAAACAAAAATAAACACCAAAACTTCCAACAAAACTCTTAATATCATTATTAAAACGTTTATGTCAATAAAACTTCTTTAATCAATCAAAAATTCAAATTTATTTAATATACTCGTAAAATTCCAGAATTCAAATAAAATATTAAAATCCATTAAACAACAGAAAACCATATTTGAAATCACAAAACATCAATTCCTTCGAAAACTACGAATATCTCTTTTCATAAAGTCATAGGGATGTAATTTAAATTCCATTATAAACCAAATATAACATTCTGTAAAATACTGTAATCTGTAGTAAAATGTCATTTAAAAATAGTAGATTAATAATTCATAATCAAAGAAATAATCATTTAAAAAAATCAGAAAACTCAAGAAATCCTTCAGTCAGAACAATGATAGTCGATTGTCACAAATGGTCGGTCGACTGTCCTGCAAAAATTCGAAAACTCAAGAAAACCCATCAGCAGTGACAGTGACAGTTGGCTATTGAGCATAGTCAGTCAACTATCCTGAAAATCCAAAACTCAAGAAAACCGACAGTCGACTGTTGACTTCAGTTCAAAGACGAAGTAGTCGACTGTTATTGCAAACAAAATCCAAAATCCAGTAACTGACCAGTCGACTGTCGACTGTCAACTATAGCAGGTTGCAGTTTGAAAATCTGTGCATGTTTTAGACTGATACGACGAAAAAAATTTGTAAAATCAAAATTAAACTTCCTGAGATGATCAAATGTAACTTGTATAACATATATGAGTTTATAAAACAAATCAAAACCATATCAAATCCATAAAAGAGTAAAATCGAAATCTTCAAAATAGTGAATATAGATACATATATGTGTATATGTGTGTGTTTTGCATCAGTTAAAGCACCAAATCTCATCAATAAGAGTGGTAAAAGGTTCAAATCAACTCAGTATCAAAAAAATTGAAATCCAATCAAAACCCCATCGAAATTCACAAAATCTTCAAAACAGTAGATTATAAATGTGAATGTGTTTATGTAATTGTGGGTGTGTATACTTCAGTAAAAAAAACATTAAGTAAACATCTTATATAAGGGGCATATTGTTTAATCTAATCTCAGTACCAAAACAACTCAAGAATCAATAAAAAACTTCAAAAACCCACAAAATCCACTTTTCGGCTGAACACAGTCAGACCCGAAAACAACACCTCTTCGACACATCAAAACTTAATTTCTCTAGATCCAAAAATCCTTATACCTTTTCTTATACACATATACCACTAATTAGATTAATTTATCCATGTTTATGTGCAATTATAACATGTAAACAATCAAGTTTCGTTCATCAAAACATCATGAACATAGTCTATGCTTATATACACAGTAAGGTTATGTTTTAGTCATTGTTTATGCAAAAATTAGCACACCACTCATCTTATGCAAACAAAACAGCAAGTATGTGATAGACAATAACATACCCATGATTTCTATTAGGTTTTTTAGCAATCACAATTTATCTATTAGGGTTTTAATTCATTAATGGCATAGTTTAATGGAAAGATTCACTTTTTAATTCATCAACTTATCAACAATTCATTATATCTTCATCCAATCCCTAATATGTTTTCTAATAGACAAATCATCATATACAACATGCATAGAACAAAAGAAAACAAACATATGTCACTTACCTTATTGAAAAAACAACCGAAGAAAAATAAAGAGAATAAGAAAATCCTTCATTTCGCAAGAAAACCAAGATCCTCGCTTTAAAAATCAAAGAAAATAATAATAAGAAATCCCTTTGTGTTGTGCAGCAAAGAGACGGCTGCACCCCACTTATAAATAGGCCGGAAAATAGGGTTTTAGGGTTTGTGAATAGATTTGTAAAATACCTCTTTTAAATATATCTTTACATATATAGATCTTTATACTTGAAAACTAAATAAAACCAACTTAATTGAGATTAAAAAACAAAAAAAACTACTCTATTATCAGCCGACACTGTTTTGAAAATCCAGAAAAATGAAATTGCACTTTTGCGGCTTTTGCCCCTCTAAGTGGCAATTTTACAAAAAGACCATTCTTTATCAAAACTTAAAAAATAAACCAAATTTATTAAAACAAATAGTAAACTCTTTACCTCTGATTTGACTAGGCATCATGCCAAGCCCAAAAATCTAAAAATCTGGAGTTTTTACTCCAAGTGGTAATTTTGCACCAAAGTCCCTATTTTTGTAATATTTGTAAATAGATCAAATAATTATCAAAATAATCTAGAAAATTCACAAATAATATCTAATAATAAATAATGAGTTTCCCCCAAATAATTTTGGACTTTGAACTTTCCAAGAAAATATTTACACGTGTTTTGCATGTGTAAAAAGGTAAATTTTAGAAAAATATTTATTAAATCACCAAAAAATATTTTAATTCATTTATTAATCTTAAAAGAATTATTTAAAAATATAGGGCATTGCAACCCCCTAGTTTTCTCACAAGATGGGAGCTCGATGCTCGGGAGTGACCCGAGCCACACCCTAGCTTTCACAACAAGCATGGGGGGCTCGAAGCTCGGCAGTGACCTCGAGCCTCCCCCTAGATTTCACACAAGTAGGGGGGCTCAACGTTTGGCGGTGAACTCGAGCCACTCCCTAGCCTTTACAAAAGCAGGGGGGCTCGATGCTCGGCAGTGACCTCGAGCCACGCCCTAGCTTTCTCACAAGCGGGGGCCTCAATGCTCAGCAGTGATCTCGAGCCACCCCCTAGCTGTCACACAAGCAAGGGGAGGTCGATGCTCGGCAGTGACCTCGAGCCACGCCCTAGCTTTCACACAAGCAGGGAGCCCGACGCTCGGCAGTAACCTTGAGCCACCCCCTAGCTTTCTCACAAGCGGGGGGCTCGACGCTCGGCACACAAGCATGGAGGCTTGACCGTCGATGCTCGACCCTTGAACGCCCGTCATAAGCTCTGAGCTAATCCCTGGCTCTATCACCGGACAGAGCTTGCGATTGAAGCTCGGCTCCCGACCCTTGGTTCTCACCCCTCAGCATCCATTTTTCTCCAGGGGATCTCCTTCGTCCTACACTCCTACCCCACTTACCGCTCCAAGAAAATATAAATCATACTCGCTGTTGCCGCTAAATTTGGTGTGGGGGCAAACAGATAGAACTTGTGGATTCTTGGGGAAACTGAATAGAAAGACCTGCGTACCTGTTCCGTCGGGCCTCGATCGTCGATTCCGCCGTGCACCTGCAAAAAGTGCGAGACACCGGGGTTGTTCCCAGCGACGCACCCTCCGACGCTCAAGTTAATAATCTGATAGACTATGAGAGAGCGTAAAACTGGTGAAAGATTGATTACCTCTTAATGGAGATGGATGGGGGGTATTTATAGGCGTCTTAGGGACTGGATTAGGAATGTAATCCCCATGATTAGATAAGTAATATTCCTTGTAATCGGATATGGAAAGTAATCTGATAAGGGATATTCTCTCTAATCAGTTAAGGAATTTAATCCCTGGCTCCCAGTGGTAGGAGGGATGTGAATCAAGGCCGTTGGTTAAGGCTAACCAGGGACCTTGATTTCATGCGCAACGGGTTAAAACCCGCGCCCACTTTGAGGTGGATCCATTCGTGGGTTATTGGGTTTTTGAGGTGAAGACCCGACACCCGGTTTGGACCCTTTGGTTGGTGAAATTACCGTTTTATCCCTGTGCTTCAAGATTCGTGTTCCGTTTGGACGATTCCGATTTAACCCCATTTTTAGCCATATCACGAGCCCCCCACTCCCGAAGATTGATGTTTAATCAGACTTCGAGGAGTAGTTTTACTGTTTTCACTGGCTATCAGGGTTCCATCGGGAATCAAACGGAGCATTGCTGAGTCGCAAAGGAGGTGGTATGGTGATCTTTCCTGCAGACGGAACTCTTGGACCGTCGTCGTGCTCTTCTTAGTTAGCGGTTTTGGCCGTTTCCGCTTGTTGGGTGCTGGTGCGAAGGGAGCCGAAGTGACGCTTGTGACGCACCCGGTGTCGCGGACATTTGACGATTGACGCCGAACTCACTTGGCGCCGAACTCACCCCCGTAAGAGGGTCGGGGACACGAGCGTTCGGCGGGGGGTGCCGAACTGACTTAGTGCCGAACTCACCCCCGTAAGAGGGTCGGGGACACGAGCGTTCGGCGGGAGGTGCCGAACTGACTTAGTGCCGAACTCCCGCCCGTAAAACGGTCGGTGGCACGAGAGCTCGGAGAACGGTGCCGAGCTGGGTCAGTGCCGAACTCACGCCTATAAAACGATCGGTGGCACGAGCGTTCGGCGACTGGTGGCGAGCTGAGAATGTGCCGAACTCACGCCTATAAAACGATCGGTGGCACGAGAGTGTTCGGCGAACTGCAGCGAGCTGAAAACGTGCCGAACTCACGCCTAAAAAACGATCGGTGGCACGAGAGTGTTCGGCGAACTGCAGCGAGCTGAAAATGTGCCGAACTCACGCCTATAAAACGATCGGTGGCACGAGAGTGTTCGGCGAACTACAGCAAGCTGAAAACGGGCCGAACTCACGCCTATAAAACGATCGGTGGCACGAGTGTGTTCGGCGAACTGCAGCGAGCTGAAAATGCGCCGAACTCATGCCTATAAAACGATCGGTGGCACGAGTGTGTTCGGCGAACTGCAGCGAGCTGAAAATGCGCCGAACTCACGCCTATAAAACGATCGGTGGCACGAGAGTGTTCGGCGAACTGCAGCGAGCTGAAAATGTGCCGAACTCACGCCTATAAAACGATCGGTGGCACGAGAGTGTTCGGCGAACTGCAGCGAGCTGAAAACGTGCCGAACTCACGCCTATAAAACGATCGGTGGCACGAGTGTGTTCGGCGAACTGCAGCGAGCTGAAAATGCGCCGAACTCACGCCTATAAAACGATCGGTGGCACGAGAGTGTTCGGCGAACTGTAGCGAGCTGAAAATGTGCCGAACTCACGCCTATAAAACGATCGGTGGCACGAGAGTGTTCGGCGAACTACCGCGAGCTGAAAACGTGCCGAACTCACGCCTATAAAACGATCGGTGGCACGAGTGTGTTCGGCGAACTGCAGCGAGCTGAAAATGCGCCGAACTCACGCCTATAAAACGATCGGTGGCACGAGAGTGTTCGGCGAACTGCAGCGAGCTGAAAACGCGCCGAACTCACGCCTATAAAACGATCGGTGGCACGAGTGTGTTCGGCGAACTGCAGCGAGCTGAAAATGTGCCGAACTCATGCCTATAAAACGATCGGTGGCACGAGAGTGTTCGGCGAACTGCAGCGAGCTGAAAACGTGCCGAACTCACGCCTATAAAACGATCGGTGGCACGAGTGTGTTCGGCGAACTGCAGCGAGCTGAAAATGCGCCGAACTCACGCCTAGAAAACGATCGGTGGCACGAGTGCTCGGAAGCTTGTGCCGAAGTTTCGGACTTGTTTGTTTCTCTTTGGGTGGAGCTTTGGCGGTTCTGGTGGATGTGACCCTCTGCGCTTCTGACAGATGTGACGTCGTCTGTGTTTTCTGACAGATGTGACGTCCATTAACGCTGCCTCCTGGGCTTCTGCCAGACGTGATGATCATTAATGCGCCGTCTGGATCAGCGCGGAGAACGAGGTGACGTTTGGGGTCTCTTTTTGTCGTTTTCGTGGGGGTGGGCCTGCGTTAGAGGCCCATTTACCTCGATTGAAGCGTTGGCCCCTCTATAAAAACCCTCACCCCCTCCTCATTTTTTACTTTCCAAGTTTTCGTTCGTGTCTGAGTCTGCTGTGAGAGGAGCTTCAGGTGATCACTGACTGTTTTCCGGCGAAGTTTCCGACGAGTTCCCCTTTTCAAGGTAACCTTTATATTTATCTTCTAAACATGTCTGTCTCCCACACTTCTTCTTCGTCCGAGCCCTCCCTCGGAGCCGACGGAGCTCCAACTTCGAGTCGAGCTGCCAAGGGCCAGAAGGTGTTCGGCAAGGACTCCATCGTTCAGGATCCGAAGCGCATGGGGGCGTTCGGACAGCTTCCGGGGCCGTTGACGGGGCTCCATAGGGTTCGAGAAATCCCAGAGGATAAGGCGGAATGGATAGTGTACGGGAGGGCGAGGTCGTTCGAGGAGAACGCGGCGAGGGAGACAACGGAGGCCGACGAGACGGTGTCGATTCTCTCCGAGGAGGACCTGGATTCGATTCGGGACTGCTTCCAGATCCCGCAGGAGTACGAGCTTATGCTGCCGGGCCCCGGAGTTAGGGCCAACTCGCCGTTGCCGGTGACTATGTGTTGCTGGCCGGTTGATGCCTTTATCGCCGGGGCTCGGCTACCTCTCCATCCGTTCGCGGTAACGGTTTTAAATTGGTTCGGGGTCAGCCCTATCCAACTTATGCCGAACGCCTGGAGAGTCATAAACGGCTTCGTACTCCACTGCCAGGCGAAGGGGATTCAGCCGGAGTTGAATGTGCTTCGGACTATCTATCAGCTGCACCAAGGGAATAGGTCGGCCTACCGGTACTATCTGACTCCGAGGCATGGGGGGAGGTTGGTCCTCTGTCCGGACTCTATCAAGTTTTGGCGCAAGAAGTACCTTCTGGTGCGCAGCGCGGAGGCCTGGCCTATTCCCGTTGGTTGGGTGGAAGGAGTTTCGAAGAAGGTGAAGGCGCCGCCGGCACTTCGACCCGAAGACGAAGACGCCGTACGGGTGCTTCTCGATCGGCCGAAGTATGACTGGAGGGAGTTGACGGAGGACGTCTTGTATGAGGGAGGGCTCGCACACGTTAACCCCAGTACGCTGCTTTTATTTATCGTCTTCGTTTCCTTTTTGCTTTCTTTCCCTTGTCTTGTTCCGAGCTAACCAACTTAACTTTTGGTGTAGAGCAAATGGACTACCAAGCAGTGCTCGCGTTGAGGACGAGCCTCGCCAACAAGGCTCAGAGGAAGAGGAAGAGGGTGGCGTCGAAGCAGCCGGCGCCCAAGGCCCCGAAGATTACGGAGGTGCCCGAAGAGGTGGAGATCTTGGATTCCCCCGTGGTCGAGGTCGGGGCCGCTTCGTCGTCGGCCAAGGTCGGCGAGCTACCTATCACCGAGGTCCTGACCATGGTGACGCCGCCGTTGACAAAGGCGGCCGAGGAGCTTCTGACCGAGGCTCATAAAAGGATCCACGTCCCGGACTGGCAGGTTCGGAAGCACGACGGGTTCTTGGGCAATTCCTTGGCGAGCATGGAGGCCGTCAAGCACCTCGCCACGCCGAAGGATCGCGCGGCGATGGAGGCCGGACGAGAGGGAGACGACATCATCGAGATAGCGCGCTCGGCGGTGTCGGTAAGTGCTGAGCCAAGCTCCCTCCTCTTTACGCCGACCTTCTTAAGTTGGTAATTTTTGTGACTTTTTGCATTTTATCCGCAGATCGTTGTTCACTTCGGGCACCTCACCGAGAAGTTGTCGGCCCAGGAGAAGGAGATGAAGAAGGAGAACGACCAGGCCCGGAAGGAGAGGGACAAGATCCGGGGCGAGCTCGACAAACTCGAGCTGAATTTTGAGGCGAAGTCGGCGAGGGAAACCTACCTCGAGGACCGGGTCAAGACGCTGGAGGACCAGCTTCGGCAGCAGAAGGAGGAGGCGGCCAAGCAGATGGCGGATGCGGCCGAGGCCCAAGCGGCGGCAGTGAAGAAGGCGGAGGAGGCTACTTTGGAGAAGGCGCAGGGCTACCTCGCCGTTAACATGGCCAAAGCTTTCGCCGACGCCCTTGCCCGGGTCACGGCGGCCTACCCCTCTGTCGACGTCTCCGGTTGGCAGCTCTTTCCGGGGTACGTCGAAGGCTTTGACCCCGAATCAGAGGGGGAAGAAGAAGAGGAGGAAAGAGGCGACGACGAGCCCTTGGTCGATCCAGCCGCTGGAGCTCAGGGGTCGGTGGTTACCCCCTTGGCGGCGGTCGCCCCTTCGGAGGCGTCGCCCTCGACCCCTTCTCGCCGCCCCGGGAAAGAGGTCGAGCACTGATCCCGTCTGTTTTTTTTTTCTCTCCGTCTGTTTTTTTTTGTAATGCCTAATAGCGGACTGGCCACCGCTACTTTTTGTAATGAATGAAAAACTTCAACTTTTTGGGCTCGGTTTCTTGCACTTGCTTGTTGTGTGTTGCGTGTTCGAGAATCTGTTCTCTAGAAACCCCGAGGTCTAGGACTTGGGCCATGTCTGAACTTTTGTTGCTCGTCTGTATTTCTTTTCAGCTTGCCCTGGTAGACCAAGAGATCGAGCGCGCAGGGTCGGATGCCAAGGTTCGAACCCGCGCAGGGTCGGACGCCAAGGTTCGAGCCGAGGCCGGGCTCGGGGCGACAAGGTTGAGTCTGGCGAGGTGTAGAGAGCGACTTTACGAGGTCGAGCTAGGGCTGCGCCGAGCCGAAACAGAGCGAGGACAGCTTCAACTTATTTTAGGGCAGCGGGACAGCGATATCCGGCGTCTGGAGGGCAGGATTGCCGAGATGACTGCCTCGAGCGAGGGCGGTGCCTCGCCATCTGCCTTCACTAGTAGCCTTCGGACCAAGTGCTTTCGCCACACGCTGTCCAAGGTAACGGCGGAGAGGGACGACCTGCTTTCGGAAATTCAGCACTTGCAAGCTACGGAGACTAAGCTTCGGACGGAGGGAGAGGAGCTGACAACTAAGGTGGCCGATCTCACGGCTGAACGAGATGAATTGGCGGCCGAAGTCGATGTTTTGAAGAGAGCTACCGTCGATAGGAGCATCGAAGTCACCCATCTTCGTCATCTCATCGCGAGCCATGTTGGAGTTCCGACCTCGGCCGTACCGGCGTCCTTTGAGGCCGACGCACAAGATGGTTCATTGAGAGGTCGGATTTCCGAGCTGGAAGCGGAGGTGGCTCGCCTGAGGCCTCGTTCGGGGCCGATTAATGTGAGGAGCACGTCATGCACCCGAGCGGAGAGCGAGCGGGGCATCACCTTTTACGAGATGGCGATCCGCGAGTGCCTCGGCCATCCGAGCCCGGGGGACGCGCAGAGCTCAGTGGCCATTTCGTCGAGCGGCGCATCCGTCGGTGTGACGGCCAGAAGCAGTGCCGAGGACACGTCTCAACTTGCCGGCCTGGGATCGGGTTCCGGAGGCAAACGTCGCCGTCCTCAAGTGTCCTTGAAGAGGAGCATCCCTGTACCTCGGAAGCGTTGATGGGTCCGGGTTCGGTGTCTTGTAATCTTCGCTTTTCAGCTTCTTGTAATCGTTTAGTGCCTTGTGATATTGATGTTTGTAAGGGTTGTTTCTAATAAAGTTGGGATCGTTTTAACTGTCGTCATATTATAGTTGCTCAATGTTTGCTCTGGTTGTGGAGTCGTGGAACCGAGGTCTGAGACTTGGTGTTTTTGATTGGTGTTGGCCTCCGAACTTAAGTGCGTAATACGGTCAGTGGTACGAACGTTCGGTGAACGATGCCGAGCTGAAACGTGCCGAACTCACGCCCGTAAAACGATCGGTGGCACGAGTGTGCGGCTAATCGTTCCGAGCTGAAAAGGTCCCAAACTCACGCCCGTAAAACGATCGGTGGCACGAGTGTGTTCGGCGAACTGCAGCGAGCTGAAAACGTACCGAACTCACGCCCGTAAAACGATCGGTGGCACGAGCGCGTTCGGCGAATTGCTGCGAGCTGAAAACGTGCCGAACTCACGCCCGTAAAACGATCGGGGGCGCGAGCGTTCGGTGAAAGGAACCGAGCCGAGATCGTACCGAACTCTCGCTCGTAGAACGTTCTCGGCAACAGAGTGTTGGAGTCCGAACCTTTGTTAGATTGGTTTAAGAGATGCAGGAGCAGTTTCGAATGGCGAGCTACTTCTAGTCCGCTTAGGAGCGGACTTGCGAAGCAAAATCGAGCCAAGTATTGGACTCCGACCCATTCAACGGCTGCAGGAGCAATTTCGAACGGCGATCTACCCCTGGCCCGTCTGAAGACGAGCCGAGGAGGAAGAGTCGAGCCGAGTGCTGGACTCCGAACCATTGCGTGGTTAGTTTAAGAGATGCAGGAGCAGTTTCGAATGGCGAGCTACTTCTAGTCCGCTTAGGAGCGGACTAGCGAAGCAAAATCAAGCCAAGTATTGGACTCCGATCCATTCAACGGCTGCAGGAGCAATTTCGAACGGCGATCTACCCCCGGCCCGTCTGAAGACGAGCCGAGGAGGAAGAGTCGAGCCGAGTGCTGGACTCCGAACCATTGTGTGATTAGTTTAAGAGATGCAGGAGCAGTTTCGAATGGCGAGCTACTTCTAGTCCGCTTAGGAGCGGACTTGCGAAGCAAAATCGAGCCAAGTATTGGACTCCGATCCATTCAACGGCTGCAGGAGCAATTTCGAACGGCGATCTACCCCCGGCCCGTCTGAAGACGAGCCGAGGAGGAAGAGTCGAGCCGAGTGCTGGACTCCGAACCATTGTGTGATTAGTTTAAGAGATGCAGGAGCAGTTTCGAATGGCGAGCTACTTCTAGTCCGCTTAGGAGCGGACTTGCGAAGCAAAATCGAGCCAAGTATTGGACTCTGATCCATTCAACGGCTGCAGGAGCAACTTCGAACGGCGATCTACCCCCGGCCCGTCTGAGGACGAGCCGAGGAGGAAGAGTCGAGCCGAGTGCTGGACTCCGAACCATTGTGTGATAAGGGAATTAGAGGCGGAAGTATGCGATAATGTAAAAAAAAACTTTATTTATTAATATCTAATGGTCGGCTGCTTCTAAAGTTGCTAGCCGTTATTACAATGAAAAAAGAACAAAGGAAATAGTACTAGCAGCAGGAGAGGAGTGACCGACACCTCGAGTTACTTAGATGGGCGGGGTTGCCTTCTCTTGGTATTTCAAAAGATGGTCGGCGTTCCAAGTCCTGGGAATTTCTCTACCCTCAAGATCTTCTAGCTTGTATGCACCGGGACGGATCACTTTGGAGACTTTGTACGGTCCCTCCCAATTTGGGGCTAGTTTGCTTTTCTGTCCGGGGAACGAAATGGCCAGCTTTCGGAGGACCAGATCCCCTTCTTTCAGGTCGGTTGGGCGGACCCGTTTGTTGTAGGCGAGTTCGATTCTTCTTCGGTAACCTTGCTGCCGTATGGCTGCCCTTTCCCGGATTTCGTCTATCAAGTCTAGGCTCGTTCTGAGCTCCCCGGCATTCTGTTCTTCTTCGAAGGCTATCAGGCGGGGAGAGGGTATCCCAACTTCTAGTGGGATGAGGGCCTCGGACCCATAGGTGAGATTGAACGGACTCTCGCCTGTCGGGGTCCGCTTCGTGGTTCGGTAATTCCACAACACATTGGGCAGCTGATCGACCCACAATCCCTTGGAGCACTTGTCGAGTCTCTTCTTGATGCCGGAGAGGATCTGTCGGTTGGCATTCTCGGCTTGGCCATTTGACTGGGGATGAGAGACGGAGGAGAAGCGGTGCTGTATGGCTAGGTCTTCACATAAGGCTCGGAAGGCAGCTCCAGCGAACTGCGTACCGTTATCTGTAACTACGACTCGGGGAACACCGAACCGGCAGATTACATTTTTCCAGAAGAACTGGACGACTCTATGTTCGGTAATTGTAGCCAGGGGTTCGGCCTCTACCCATTTCGAGAAATAGTCGACTGCCACGACTAGAAACTTCAATTGTCCGGGAGCCGGTGGAAATGGCCCAAGTAAATCCATCCCCCACATTGCAAGGGGGGTCGGACTTGATAGGGAGGAGAGTGGTGCTTGTGGAAGGCGTCGGATGTCGGAATACTTCTGGCAGGAGGTACATTGCCGAACGTGTCGTTCGGCATCCCGTAGGAGAGTGGGCCAGTAATACCCGTAGTTTAACACTTTGCGCGCCAAGGCTCTGGAGCCGGAGTGGGCTCCGCCGATGCCCTCATGGAGCTCTTGCAGGGCGTAATCGGCTTGTCCGGGGGAGAGGCATCTTAGGTAGGGCCGACCATCTACCTGGGTGAAGGACCGCTTATACAGGATGCCTTCGACCAGTATGTAACGCTCGGCTCGGGTCCTTATCTTTCGGGCTTCCTTCGGATCCCTTGGGAGGAGTCCGTCTCTTAAAAACTCGATGAGGGGCTTCATCCAATTATCTTCGAGGGGGAGTGGCAGCGTTTCGACGGAGTTGAAAGCCTCGTCCTCTATGCTAGGCTTGAGGAGGACTTCTATCAGAACAGTTTGTTTGAGGCCTTGCAGGGATGAGGAAGCTAATTTGGACAGGGCGTCGGCCTGGGCATTTTCCTCTCTGGGGATTCTTCGGATGAGGGCTTCCTCGAAGAGCGCCATGAGGCTCTTTACTTTAGCCAAGTACTTTACCATCCTGTCATCGCGGGCTTCATATTCGCCGAGGACCTGGTTGACGACCAACTGAGAGTCGCTGAAGATCTGCAGGCGTCGTGCTCCCGCGTTTCGGGCCATCCCGAGGCCGGCTATGAGTGCTTCGTATTCGGCTTCGTTATTCGAGGCTTTAAAGTTTATCCGGAGGGAATATTGAAGGACAAAGTCGTCTGGGCCTGCAAGGATGACTCCAGCCCCGCTCCCCTCGTTGCAAGAGGATCCATCGACATATACCGACCAGATAGGCGGGCCCTTCGTTGTCTGCTCGGGGTCGGGGATAGTTGTTTCCACTATGAATTCGGCCAGCGCCTGCGCCTTGATGGCGGTTCGAGGCTGATAAGTAATATCATGTTGGCTCAGCTCGATCGACCACTTCATGAGGCGGCCGGAAGTCTCTGGCTTGTGAAGGATCTGTTTCAACGGCTGGTCGGTAAGAACGACCACCGAATGAGACTGGAAGTATGGCCGAAGCTTTCTTGCAGCCATTATCAGGGCGTAGGCTATTTTTTCAATTTTCGGGTACCGGAGCTCGGCGTCCCGGAGCACTTTGCTGACGTAGTAAATGGGCTTCTGAGTTCTTTCTTCTTCCCTGACTAAGACCGCACTTAGTGTCTGTTCCGAGGCTGCCAAGTAGAGGTAGAGGGGTTCGCCCGGTATGGGTTTGCTGAGAAGGGGCGGATTGACGAGGTAAGCCTTAAGCTGGTCGAAGGAATCTTGTTGTGGCTGCCCCCACTCGAACCCCTTAGTCCCCCTCAGGGCTTTGAAGAACGGGAGGCATTTCTCCCCAGACTTCGACAAAAAGCGCCCAATGGCGGCTAATCGACCAGTCAGTTTCTGAACTCTTTGACGTTTCTAGGCGGGGCCATGTCCAGTATGGCCCTGATCTTCTCCGGATTCGCCTCTATTCCTCGCTGGCTAACCATAAAGCCGAGGAACTTGCCTGATGAGACGCCGAACGCACACTTGTTCGGGTTGAGTCTCATATTGTGCTTCCTCAAAACATCGAACGCTTCTTAGAGGTCGGTCTCATGATCAACGCCTCGGATGCTTTTCACAAGCATGTCATCCACGTAGACTTCCATGTTCCGGCCAATCTGGGCCTGGAATACCTTGTTGACAAGACGTTGATATGTTGCCCCTGCGTTCTTTAGGCCGAACGGCATGACTCGGTAACAATAGAGTCCTTGGTCTGTTACAAAAGACGTCTTCGGAATATCCGGGGGGAACATCCTTATCTGATTGTAACCCGAGAAAGCGTCCATGAAGCTGAGGAGCTCATGTCCCGAGGTTGCGTCAATCAGGGTGTCAATGCTCGGCAGAGGGAAGGGATCTTTAGGGCAGGCCTTGTTGAGGTCAGTGAAATCAATGCAGATTCTCCATGTCCCGTTGGATTTCTTCACCATGACTACGTTTGACAACCACTCCGGATAATTCACCTCCTGTATGAATCGGGCTTTCAGCAATTTGTCTACCTCCTCTTTGATAGCGAGCTGGCGCTCGGGGGCGAACTTGCGCCTCTTCTGCTGGACCGGTTTGGACCCCGGATCAACGCTGAGGCGGTGGACCAAGAGTTCTTCGGAGATACCGGGCATGTCTACCGCCGACCATGCGAAGAGGTCTTGGTTGGCTCGGATGCATTTCACAATATTTGAATATAGGGCGGACGGAAGGGCCTTGCTGACGTAGAACTTACGGGTCGGCTCCTGCTCCGAGAAGAGTACCTCCTCCAACTCGTCTACCGGTTCGGAAGTTGGCCGAGCAGCATCTTGAGGGATCTCGAGTGTTTCTAAGGAGAGGACGGGTCCGAGGGTGGAAGTCATATAACACTTGCGGGCTTGCTCCTGGTTGCCCCTCACTTCTCCCACTCCAGCCCGAGTGGGGAATTTCATTTTGAGATGATAAGCAGAAGGGACGGCTTCGAGAGCGGCCAGGCCGGGCCGACCCAAAATGACGTTGTAGGCCGCTGGGACGTCTACGACCATGAAATCCATTGACTCCGTGCGGGTGGTAGGAGTTTTGCCTGCTGTGACATCGAGGGTTATCACCCCTTCGATCGTCACCGGCACTCCCGTGAACCCATGGAGCGTGTACCCGGTGGGCTTGAGTCTGTCTCGGGAGAGCTTCAGCCCCTTAAAAGCATCGAGGAATAGGATGTTTACGGAGGAACCGTTATCTACTAAGATCCTTTCGACTTTGAAATTGGCCATGTGAAGGTTGATGACGAGTGCGTCACAATGAGGGGTGCGGACGCCCTCGAGATCTTCATCAGAGAAGGTGACGGGCACTCCGAGGCCTTTGGGAGGAGGGGTGGCTCGGACCGAGTTGACTTCTCTTATAAAAGCTTTCCGAGAAGAGTTCGAGGAGCCCCCCATTGGACCCCCATGGATAAGGTGGAGAACTCGTTCTTCCTCAAACTCTGGCGTTTCTTCTCGCTCTGGACGTTTGTTAGCCCCCCGAGGCTGGGGGGGGGGGAGCTCGCCTTGGTCCCTTCTCACGAATTTTGCCAACTGCCCCCTCTGGATGAGGGCCTCGATCTCGTTTCTTAGCGCTCGGCAATCGTTAATGTCGTGCCCATGGTCCCGGTGATAGCGGCACCATTTCTCTCTATCCCTTCTTTTAGCTGGGGTGTTCATCTTTGGAGCTGGAGGTAGGACCCCTTCCTTTTCGACTTCCATGAAAATGGCGGAGATGTTTGTGGTGAGGGGAGTAAACTTTTCAAATCTAGGGGGAGGTCGGCGCTGGCCGGCGTTATCTTTCTGGAGCTTCTTGGCTCCTTCTTCTTCCGTTCCTTTCCTCTTAAACCCGGAGGCAGGCACTTCCCAGTTGGGACGTTCCTCGGCCTCTTCAGCTCGGATGTACTTTTCAGTTCGGAGGAGGAGGTCAGAAAAGTCGTGCGGGGGTTTCTTGGCGAGGGAGGAGCGGAGATTGGAATTGAGGATATTGGATTGGAACGCCGCGGTGGCGACGGATTGGTCGAGGGATGCGATAGTTCTGGCTTCAGCTGTGAACCTCTTCACGTAGTCCCTCAATTTCTCCCCCTTCTGTTGACAGAGGTGCAATAGTGAGATGCTGGTCTTCTCGGCCCTTCGGCTGCTGACGAAATGGGTGATGAACAGTGTCTCGAACTGTTCGAAGGAGAATATCGACGTCGGGGCAAGTCGAGAGTACCATTCTCGAGCTGGGCCTTTGAGAGTTGCTGGGAATGTTTTGCAGAGGAGGGCATCGGAGGCTTGATGGAGGAGCATCAAGGTCTTAAAGCTTTCGATGTGGTCAACTGGATCGGTCTCCCCAGTGTAGTTCTCGAACTGGGGAGGTTTGAAACCGAAGGGAACAGGAGCATCTACTATGGTCCGGGAGAACGGGGGTCGGCTGGGACGTAGGGTCCTTCCCCTGAGCTCTTCTTCTCGGTTTATCTGTCCCAAGAGTTTTTCCACTTCGTTCAGACGGCGGTTCATGGTGTCATCTCTCCGACGGTGATCTGCCGAGCCACGGGACTCGTCTTCGTATGAGGGGGAGCGAGGGCTGCGGCGATGGTAGCTTCGAGAACGACGAGGACTCGGGGTGCGTCTGGAATTGGTAGGAGCGGGTCGAGGAGAAGGGGACCGTTGGCGAGGGCTCCGGACCGGAGGAGGGGATGGGGCCCTTTGCTCATTGGGGTTCTGACGGAGGTTGAGAGCCTGTTGTACCATTGCTTGGAATTGTTGGAACTCGGCACGGGTGATGGGTGCCTCATTGTTCCTGGGCTGTTGCCGACCTGCTGGAGAGTGCCTCCTTCGGTAGTGATCGGGGGAGTCCTTTCTCCCTCTCCGGACGGGGGACCTCCTGCGCTCTCGGTGTCGGGGGGATTGCCCTTGCTGGCGGGAGGCTTCCCCCCGAGCTCGCTTTTCATCCAGATGGCGACGAAGGTCATCATCTTCCGGGCGTTTGGGAGGGGCATTGTGGCGACCAGAGGCTCGGGGATGATGGGAGGCCATGGAGGCACTGGAGGCGGTGTGGATGGGGATGTCCTCTTGGTGAAGAGGCTGTTTCTGTGGGTTAGGCCCCTTTGGATCAGGATGTGGAGGGTTCCGTTGGAGCGGCTCCTCCACGGTAGGAGGGAGTTGCCCTTGTTGCTGAGCGGGATCAGGAAGGACTTCTTGCTGGTCAGGGTTGGGCGCTCGGTTGGAGCCCCTAGATCTAACTTTGCGAGGCGGCATGGCAGGAGAAAACCTGTTCACCGGGAAGAGGAGAGGTCCCTATTCGTTAGTTTCCCACAGACGGCGCCAATCTGTTGCCGCTAAATTTGGTGTGGGGGCAAACAGATAGAACTTGTGGATTCTTGGGGAAACTGAATAGAAAGACCTGCGTACCTGTTCCGTCGGGCCTCGATCGTCGATCCCGCCGTGCACCTGCAAAAAGTGCGAGACACCGGGGTTGTTCCCAGCGACGCACCCTCCGACGCTCAAGTTAATAATCTGATAGACTATGAGAGAGCGTAAAACTGGTGAAAGATTGATTACCTCTTAATGGAGATGGATGGGGGGTATTTATAGGCGTCTTAGGGACTGGATTAGGAATGTAATCCCCGTGATTAGATAAGTAATATTCCTTGTAATCGGATATGGAAAGTAATCTGATAAGGGATATTCTCTCTAATCAGTTAAGGAATTTAATCCCTAGCTCCCAGTGGTAGGAGGGATGTGAATCAAGGCCGTTGGTTAAGGCTAACCAGGGACCTTGATTTCATGCGCAACGGGTTAAAACCCGCGCCCACTTTGAGGTGGATCCATTCGTGGGTTATTGGGTTTTTGAGGTGAAGACCCGACACCCGGTTTGGACCCTTTGGTTGGTGAAATTACCGTTTTATCCCTGTGCTTCAAGATTCGTGTTCCGTTTGGACGATTCCGATTTAACCCCATTTTTAGCCATATCACTCGCCAAACACACCGCACCACTCTTCCTACGAAGACAGACTACTCCTCCACGGCTAGCTCACGCAGCCCTCCAGGAGTGGGGGGCTCCTGATATGGTGTAGATGACATTACCCCTTCGGGGCCATCAGATCCCCTCATATTCTGCTCCTCCATGATCATCAGGTCAAATAAAGTCCAACGGGATTCTGCCAACTCAATCCCACAGGCAAACGGGTCCGACCCGGCCCGTTAGGGTCCCAGACCCGTTTATCCCTGCCTATAAATACCAGACCCCCTCCTCCTTGTCCAAGGTAATAAATCTTTCCCCACTTGAACCCTAGCTATTGTTGGTTTCTCAGTGACTGACTAGATCATCGGAGGGCCTGTCGCCGGGACTTCTCCCGGTGTTTCTAGGCAGTGTGCAGGTACAAGAGTCTGAGCCGAGCCGAGCTACGAGATCCGAGACAAGCATCCGACCTCTACCTCACTCCTGCTACCTCCAAGCCGGTCCTATAGCCGAGGGTGGGATCATCGTCAGTACCACGTCTTCCGCTTCACAAATTATAAGAACTCACACCTATTGTTCCCACACCCAAAAACAAGCAGCATCAATCACTTTGCTATAAAGTGTAAAAGTACTTAGGCATACCAGCAACTCCGCCGATATATATAAGTTAGATTGACACAGTTTTGTTGAAAAAACTTAAGAGTTATAACATTAATATTTCTAACTCTCAGCTTGTAATTAATAAAATAAGAGAGGTTGTCCTAAATTCAGAAGAATTCACCATCTTGTTTCAAAACTTTTTTTCGTACTGACCCACTTTTTGAAAATATTAACCAAACTGACTCACTTTTGAAAATAGTTACCCAACTTATCCCGTTTTGGACACGTCAGCATAAAAGCATAAAACGCTTTTGATAATAACAACTTCTGTCATTTTGATGTCGTTGCTGCCAATAACGACACCTGTAAATTTTTTCTTCTTCTGTTGCCGCTATTGGAAGTAACGACATCAATACATATCACATTTACTTATGAGTTCTCCGACTTAGGAAAAAGTTATAACAGACAAAATCTTATAACTGATGCCATTATTCCCAATACCGACATAATTAGCCTGATGTCGCTATTGGAAATATTGTCATCAGTATAATCCACAATGTACTCCAAATTTCGTGCATGTGCATCAACTTCAAGTCCATTTTCTATCTTGATGCAGCTAGTATGTCTAAAAAATCAAAACATAAAAGTTCTAGAGATTTTTCTTGGTGTTTCATAGCATTTTGAATCATCTCAATCAGAGTTCGGATGATAAAGTCATGTGTAGATTATATAGCGATATCGAAACTGTTCAAAAATTTGGAGTACACTGTGGATTATACTAATATCGTTATTGCTAATAACGACTTCAGGTTTATTGGGAATGGTGGCATCAGTTATAAGCGATTTTCACTTACAATTTTTTCTGGACAGTCTCGACATCACTACGTAATATGGGCATAACTTTATCATCTGAACTCCGATTGAGATGATTCAAAATGCTATGGAACACCAAGAACAAGATCTACAACTTTTATGTTTTGAGTTTTGAAAGATACTAGATGTATCAAGGTCGAAATTGGGCTTAAAGTTGATGCAACTGCATAAAATTTGGAGTACAGTGTGGATTATACTTCTACCATTATTGCTAATAGCGGTATCAGGCTGATTATGCCGTTATTGAGAATAGAGACATCAGTTATAAATGATTTTCACTTACAATTTTTCGGGACAGTTTTGACATTGCTATGTAATATAGGCATGACTTTATCATCCGAATTCCGATTGAGATGATTCAAAATGATATGGAATGCCAAGAAAAAGATCTAAACCTTTCATGTTTTGAGTTTTGTGAGATACTGGCTGCATCAAGGGTCTAAATTGGACTTGAAGTTGATGTACCTGCACAAAATTTGGAGTACATTGTGAATTGTACTGATGCCATTATTGCCAATAGCGATATCAGGCTAATTATGCCGTTATTGAGAATAATGGCATCAGCTATAAACGATTTTAACTTAAATTGTTTTTCTTAAGTCATAGAACTTCTAAGTGAATGCGAGATATATTGATACCGTTACTCCCAATAGCGACAATGAATTTTTTTTTACTGGTGCCGCTATTGGCAACAATGATATAAAAATAACCGATGTCGTTATTGTCAATAGCGTTATATGCTGACGTATTCAAATCTGAGTCAGTTAGGTATATATTTTTGAAAGTGGACCAGTTTGGTCAGTATTTTCAAAGAGTGGGTAAGTACGGGAAAAAATTCTCTTTTTGTTTAACTTCAACTTTATTTTGATTTTTGATTTTTTTTTGTGTGTATTTTTTTTGTTAAACAACCATGACCTATTTCATTAAATAAAGTAAGCTTTGCTTCGCTCTTCCCATTAAAGAGTACTAGTAATTTACACATGCGATGCATGTTTTAATAATTTTAAAAGATAAAAATAAAAATAAAAACTCTGACGTAGGGAGGATTTAAACCGAAAACTTCTTTTATATTAGTTATGTTCATGTGTTGCATATGCTGGTAGAATGACAAAATTACAAATGACACTAAGACCTTCTTCCATTATAATATTAGAGATCAGAGATATCCCGAATAGGAGAGGGGAGAGAAATCACATCTCATGAATCATATAAATTGTTGGAGATATACAAGATTTGACGATACTATGTGCAGCAGCATTTGTATCCCTTTTCTCATGCACAACAGAAATATTAGGCAGAGATTTCAGCATCTCGCAGTAACGTACTATGATGTGTCTCATCTGTCAAGGAGGAGTAGCTTCTAGGAATTTTTTTGTATTTTGACCGGCTGAGAACTGTTGGCGGCTAAAAACACCTAATCAATGAAGTATTTAGAAGAAGATTCTTAAGGTGTGTATAGTACCTTCATTTAGAAATCGAAAAGCGATTGGTATTGAACAAACAAATTATTTGAAATATTGGATGCTTAGATTAATTTAATTTAAATTATTTGAATTTAGAAAATAGCCAATATTTGAAATACTAGCACTTCTAGTTAGATACACTGTTTAGACTGTTCGGTTTAGTGTTTTTTTTTTTTTTCAAAATCTCAAAACTTGTTTTGTTAGGGTGTTTTGTGAAAACAGTTTTCACAAAATTTCTCTTCATCTATTTTCTGTTTTTTCATATCCTCTCTCTAAATATATATATATATATTATTATTATAATATATATACTATTATTTCATATATACTATTTTATATATACTATTATAATAATTTATTATTATTATAAGATATATTATTATTATTATTGATGCTGTTTATTTCTGAGGCTCGTGTGGAAGCACCAGGTGTGAGTTCGAACTCAATTTGTATTGAAGGAGATTGCCGCTCGTCTGCCGACCTTCGGTTGACCTTCTGGGGCCTACGATCAGCTCGGAAAGGCGTTGAAGGTTGGGCTCGGATCGGAAGGGTCGGATCCGAGGTCTTGTGTACCTGCAGACGGTCCTGAAACACCGGGGTTTGTCCCGGTGGCGGACCCTCCGACGCTCTAGTCAGTCTCTGTGAGAGAGTAGCAGTAACTAGGTATATTTAAGTGGTAAAAGATTGATTACCTCCAAAAGGTGGGTGAGGGTCTAGTATTTATAGAAAATCCCAACCGGGTTTGGTTCCGCTTGGGGGCCGGGTTTGGATCCGAAAGCCCATGGGCCTGACGTGGCAGAAGGCCCAGGGGGGTTTAGGGCGGTTGCTGTGATACCAGGAGTGGTATAGGGCTGACGTGGCGAAACCCTTGGCGGTATTTGGAGCTGACGTGGCCCATCGTGAGTCCTCTGTGCCTCTGGGGGAATCGGAGGGCCTAGGCTGCGCCAGGTCATCCCTCCGCCCCGCCAGAGAGGGGGGACGGCATGAGGGACTGCTCCGGATCGGACTCCGGGGGATACTGAGGCTCGTCAGTACGAGGAAGCCGGCACTGTGGGGGCAAACACGAGGTTCGGCGCCGACCCTGAAGGGGTCCGGAGCCGAACCAGGTCGGTATTCTTGCTTTTCTGAGTAGGAATTGTATTGGGCCTTGGATGGGCCTCAGGCCATTTTTACACTGTCACACAAGCCCCCCACTCCTGCAGGGGGTGCGGGAGCTAGCCGTGGAGGAGTGCTCATGGTTGTAGAAAATGGGATGGTGAGTCATTGGATCTTCGTGAGAAGAGTACCCTGGTGTCAGACCCGACCCCGAGCCGGTCGAGGGATTATGGGCCAACAAGGGGGGTGGCGAGCCGTTGGCCTTCCTGAGAAGACCACCCTGGTGCCAGACCTGACCTCGAGCTTGGCGAGGGATTACTGGAAGGCAAGGGCGATGGCGAGCCGTGAAGCCTTCCTGAGAAGACTCCCCTGGTGCCGGACCCGACCTCGAGCTGATAGAGGGATTTATGGGCCAACAAGGGGGGTGGCGAGCCGTTGGCCTTCCTGAGAAGACCTCCCTGGTGCCAGACCTGACCTCGAGCTTGGCGAGGGATTACTGGAAGGCAAGGGCGATGGCGAGCCGTGAAGCCTTCCTGAGAAGACTCCCCTGGTACTGGACCCGACCTCGAGCGGATCGAGGGATTATGGGCCAACAAGGGGGGTGGCGAGCCGTTGGCCTTCCTGAGAAGACCTCCCTGGTGCCAGACCTGACCTCGAGCTTGGCGAGGGATTACTGGAAGGCAAGGGCGATGGCGAGCCGTGAAGCCTTCCTGAGAAGACTCCCCTGGTACTGGACCCGACCTCGAGCTGATCGAGGGATTATGGGCCAACAAGGGGGGTGGCGAGCCGTTGGCCTTCCTGAGAAGACCTCCCTGGTGCCAGACCTGACCTCGAGCTTGGCGAGGGATTACTGGAAGGCAAGGGCGATGGCGAGCCGTGAAGCCTTCCTGAGAAGACTCCCCTGGTACTGGACCCGGCCTCGAGCTGATCGAGGGATTATGGACCAACAAGGGGGGTGGCGAGCCGTTGGCCTTCCTGAGAAGACCTCCCTGGTGCCAGACCTGACCTCGAGCTTGGCGAGGGATTACTGGAAGGCAAGGGCGATGGCGAGCCGTGAAGCCTTCCTGAGAAGACTGCCCTGGTGCTAGACCCGACCCCGAGCTGGCCGAGGGATTTCGGGCTAATCAAGGGGGATGGCGACCGGTTGGCGCCCCAGAGTGACTGAGCGGGGATATCCCACCATTCATGTGGTGTATTGAAGGCTCTCCGAGAATGGTGTGATGGTCCAATTTCCTAGGGGCATTTAATGGCGCCGCCTAATAAATGTAGATGGTGCATGGTTTTCCGTTGATTGACCTTCCCTGCGCCTCAACGGTTAGTCCCTGGGGGAGGTTATAAATACCTCCCCCCTCCATTGTAGGTATGATCAAAACAGGGGTGGCCCATTGGCTCTCAGAGGTGTCTGCTTCGGCGGACGCCTGTCTTTGGCTAATATTTTCGACCCTAGCAGCGTCGGAGAGGTGGTTACTCTGCCGCCCTGATCTTCTCTTGGATCTGATGGACCTTGATATGGTGGCCAGGTCTACGGGAGATCAGGGCGAGAGGGGTGACGGCCGAAATCCGTGCTGTGGGAAGAGGAGCTTCGGTTTAGTGGTGGTTTTGCCGTCTGGATCCCTTTTCGGGTCAGACTGCCCTGTCATGGAGGTTTGGCCCGGGGGAGATCCAGACGAAAAGACGCACCCACCGTATACCGACCTTGGGGCTGAAGGGCCTCGGATGGGGGGGGCCACCTCCCGTCGGGAGTCGGTCAGTCCGTCTTGATAGGGCTGTAGGCGATGGCGGTTTCTGTTCCACCCTCGAACAGTTCGGGGTTTCGGCTGCCGAGGCTGTAAGTCCCGGGCTGCTCGAGGGTGAGAGAGGAACTGGTCGGACGCCGGAGCCCGGGGCGTCTGTCATATGACGGTGCCTTAAACTTAAAAAAATGTTTTCTCCGTCGTGTATCCCACCCGACCCGACCCCAGAGTTAGGCCGTCAGTCTGGCGTCTGATGACGTCCCCCGCACAGGTTTCGAGAACGTGGCGCGATTTTCCAGGCGGCAGTTGTGCGTCAATCAGTGAACAGTAATCGCGGAAGTCGAGGAGCCGTTCTTCCCTTATATAAGTATTCCCCCTTTTTTCCCTTTCGCCCACTACAATCTTGCTGCTTCTTTCTTCAAAAAATCTCCCACCCCTTCAGCGATTGCTCTTGCAGTTTGCCGTACTCGGTTCGCCTTTCCGAAGCGGTCCCAGGTTAGTTTGGTAAGTTTGTTTTATCTTTAGGCACAGATGGATAGGGCTCAGTCCGGTTCGTCGGCGTCGTCGTCCAGGGGGGAAGTAAAGCCTGACTCTCCGTCGACGTCGTGGGAAGAGCCCGTGTTCGAGGAGGGATCGGTGCCCGTCGTGGGCTATACTGGCTCGGTTTCTTTGGAGGGCTCCGTAGGTGAGGGGGAAGCGATACACAAGTCGAGGGTGTCGCGTACTCGACGTCCCTTTGTGGTGGAGAGTAGTGGGTCGGAGGGAACCGGCGAGGGTTCGGACGGCATTCGCGTGCTGGAGCTGTCTTCCGATGAGGAGAGTGGCGAGGGCAATACAGTGAGGAGATCCACCGCTCAGGGTCGAGGACCGTCGGAGCGAGTTAAGAAGGAGAAGAGGGCCCCAGGAAAACCGGGGTCGAGGACCGGCGGTTCGAGCAAGGCGCCTGTTTTCCGTAATTTGATGACTGGCTCGCCCGTCCAGCCGAAGCATTTCCGTCAGTATCCCGACGATCTTTCTGACCAGGAGCTCTTCGGAGTGCAACCCTCTTCGCCGAGCCGGGGGAGGGTGATGATGGACGCGATCTCGACCGTTTTGGAGGGCGGGGATTTGGAGGTTCTGCAGCTGACGTATCATATAGGGCCTGGTCACGAACTGCTGATGCCGAGCCCTACTCTGCGTCCCACCGATCCCTTATCAGCTTGGTACTGTGTCTTCCCGGCGGACGCTTTTATCTCTGGCCTGAGGTTGCCGGTCCATCCGTTCATTAGGGACGTGTTGAACTGGGCCTCCTTGGCGCCCATGCAGTACGGGCCGAACTCTTGGAAGCAGATCATCTGCTTTATGCTGATGTGCGAGGAGCAGCAAGTACCTCTGCGGTTGAACGTGTTCCGCGCAATGTTGATGGCCAATCCGTCGGCCGAGGGTGTATACTATATCTCTCCCCGGAGCGGGGGGAAGGTCGTTCGCCACCACCCCGATTCCATCAAGGGATGGAAGGAGAAGTATTTGGTGATCCGGAGTGAAGAGCCATGGGACATTCCTACTCGATGGAACCACTCCAAGCCGAGCCACCCACCGCCGAGGCAGGGGGATCTGTCGGCAGATGAATGGGGGTTTGTCGAGCGCCTCCGCCAGTCACCTAGCATTGATTGGACGGAGGTGACGGAGACCACTCTGGCGAGCGCTGGACTGAGCCCAGCTGTTATGCGTATGTAGTTGTTCCTTTCCTCTGGGTCCTTTCTTGCTTTCTTGCTCATTGCTCTTAATGGTTTTTTCTGCAGGTATGGATGAGGCATCGATCCAGGCAAGGCGGCTGGCCATGAAGAAGGAAAACGCCGAGAAGAAGAAGGTGGAGGCGGCGAAGAGGTCGAGGGAGCTGCCCCTTGTTATCTCGGAAGTTCAACTTGAGCCGAGGACCAAGAGGGGTCGCTCTGAGACGAGCAAGGGCGTGGCTTCTTCGAAGGGTCTGGGCCGAGCAGGGGCCTCTGTTCTCGACAAGGGGAAAGGTCCCTGGGTCGAGGCCGAGGAAGAGGATCCGGTGGTGGAGCTGTTGCGGCAGCGGTGGGCTCCTGACTGGTCGGTTCTGATGGGGGACCGCCTGACAGAGGAGGCCCAAGCCGTCGAAGTGGTGGAAAAGCTGGCGACCCCTTGCGATCGCAAGGCAATGGAGGGCGAGCCCGTAGAGGCGGCGTTCGCCCGCCTGGCACAGGCCACTGTGCAGGTAAGTCTGTCGACTCTGTCCCTCTTTGTTGATTTACGTGCCGAGGTCTCATCTTTGTCTGTCGTTGGTTGTAGGCCTGTATACAGGGGGCCAACATCAAGAACCTGTACGAGGCGTCCCTGGCTCAAGAGCGAGCTCGAGCGGAAAAGAGCGAGCTGGAGATGAAGGAGATGCGAATCGAACTCGAGGGTTCGCATAAGAGAGAGCAGCAGCTGGAGCTCCAGCTCAAGGCCAAGGATGTGGAGTGGGAGAAGAAGATGGCCTCCCTGAAGACGAAGTTTACCAAGGAGGCGGAGGAGGTGTTGCGCAAGGGCCAGCAGATGGTGATCGCGGCCCAGGACAAGAGCTATGAGAGGGCCCTCAGCCACGTGAGGCACTTCTTCCCGGCCCTCGATCTGTCCAATTTTGAGTATGATATGGAGATCGAGGGGACGTCGAAGACTCCGGGTGAAGCAGGGCCCGCCGTCGACCCCTCGGCCGACGCTCCCGTGGATCCGTCCGTCGGCGCGGAGGTGGGTCTATGAGTTGTGTAATTTTCGTCTTTCTTTTTCTCTCCCTCGATTGTGTTTGCCTCCCGCGGACTGGCCACCGCATTTTTTGTAAGAAACATTTGGATTTATAGTGGCAAGAAAAGTTTTTTGACCGGCCGGTTGGTTTGACCTCGGACATTTCTGAATCTTCTTGAGAATGTGTGTTGAGTTGGTTGGTTATCTTGTAGGTCGCGGCTATCCTTCCTGAAGGAGACTCCCGTCGTTTCTATGTGGCACGACTCCGGAGTAAGGTTAAGGTCCTGGAAGCCGCGCTGGCTCGCCACCGAAGGGGGGCTCGGGACACTGATGAAGCTTGTAACTTTTATCGGAATAAGTTCGCCGTCTTGAGTGCGGAGGCGCGCCGATTGAGAAGAGTGATGTGGGATCGGGAGCTCGGCGGGACGGACATTAGACGAGCCGGGCTAAGTACCTTGGAGCCGAGGTCCTCTCCTGGGGGGCTACCTCGCGACGTCTTTGTGGAGGAGGAGACGGAGATGCCTCGTTACAAGGCGATGCTGGGAGCCTCGTTCTCTTCATCCTTGGGTCGACTGGCGGAGGGGGTTCCCTCTGCGTTGCTGTTGTTGCAGTGGGCGCGACCGGATGACGCCCAGAGTTCGGTGGCTGGACCGTCGATTGGGGCTGAGGCTAAGGAATATCACAGCGAGGGGGGGGGCCCCTAGTTGCTTGGTCGAAGTACTCTTTGTCCCTCGTTGGGCCCGGGGGGGGGCCCTGATCTACCTGATTTGAGAAGAGTGGAGCGGTCTTGTAACGGTCTTTGTTTTTTCTTTCGTTTTATTTTTTCTCTTTGGAACGAAAAATAAAGGGGTATGAAAGAGGAATCCTTTTCCCTCCTTGCTCCGGCCAGCGATGCGGTACGAAATGTCGGAGGCAAGGTCTGGCTCCATCGTTCCGCGAGGGATCGAAGTGGGGCCTTAGGAAGGACCTTCGGTCCGGACTTGTATTGAGATTATCGAGACATTTGGGGTTCGGATAAAAAGGCATATTTTTAGTATAAGGTAGGGAGGGCCGCTAAGGCAGCCCTTTACAAACGAGGGTTTACACCAAAAACAAAAGATTTACATATAGCCGGGCCATAGTCTACGCTCGTCCGGCGTCGAGGGGGAACACGCCTCCACCGACGGTGGTCATGTAGCATGATCGCGCTGCTTCTTGACTGCCTCGGACGATGCCGACTCCTTGAGGGGTGGGGAACTTGAGCTTCAGATGGTAAGCCGAAGGCACCGCCTGTAGGGAGCATAGTCCAGGCCGGCCAAGTATGGCGTTGTAGGCCGCCTTGACGTTGACCATCATGAAGTCCATGGATTCGGTCCTCTTGACAGGAGTCGACCCGGCGGTAACGTCGAGGGTAACAATCCCTTCTATTACGACAGGGACGCCTGAGAACCCGTGCAGGGTGTATCCAGCTGGCTTGAGTTTTCCTCGGGGTAACCTGAGATTTTCGAAGGCTTCGAGAAAAAGAATATTCACCGAGCTACCGTTGTCGACGAGGATCCTGCGGACCTCGCAATTAGCCATGTGGAGGTTGATGACGAGAGCATCGCAGTGGGGCAAGCGAACACCTTCAAGGTCTTCCCCTGAGAAGGAGACCGGCCTTGATTGTAGTTTGGGCGAGGGGTTGTCTTTGACAGCGTTCACCTCTCGAAGGAAGGCTTTTTTGGAAGTGTTTGATCCGCCTCCCATCGGCCCTCCGTGGACACAGTGCAAGATGAAAGGGATATCCGCGGCTCCCTCGGAGTCGGGGTCCCGATCCTGGGACTGGTTTGGAGCAGGATTCAGAGGCGATTGCCTCCGGTTCCTAGTGTCTCGCCGATCCCGTGGGCCTTCTCGGGTAAACTCTCGGAGGTATCCTCTGGAAATGAGTTCTTCAATTTCGTCTTTCAGGGCTCGGCATTGGTCGGTTTCGTGCCCGTGATCTCTGTGGAAGCGACAGTAAAAGCGCTGGTCTCGATTCTTGTTGTTATTAGATCGGGGGGGTAGTCGGACAATGCCCTTGTCTTCGATTTCCAAGAGGATGGCGGAGATGTTATGCGTCAGGGGAGTGTACCTCTCGAAGCGGGGGACTGGCGGGACCTTCTTTATGGCCCCCGGGTCCCTTGGAGCTTTCTTCGGTGGTTCGCCTTCCTCGGTCTTCCGCTTTCCTTTCCCGGTGGCATCCCTGGCATCTTCGGGGTTGAGGGCCTCTTCTGCCCTAATGTATTTCTCGACCCTATTGAGGAGGTCGGGGAAGTCGATGGGGGGTCTCTTGGCCAGAGAGGCCTTCAGCTGTCCGGGGCGGACGTTGTGTCGGAATGCCGCTGAAGCGACGCCTGGGTCGAGGGAGGAGACCGACCTTGCCTCAGCGGTAAATCTCCGGACGAACATTCTGAGTGATTCCCCCTCTATCTGTTTGAGCCCAAGTAATGAGGCGCTGGTCCTTTCGGCCTTTCGGCTAGTGACAAAATGGGCAAGAAAATTGCCCTCGAGTTGGTCGAAGGAGTAAATGGAGCCGGGGGCGAGTTTCGAGAACCACTCGCGAGCAGGGCCCCGAAGGGTGGCGGGGAAGGCTCGGCAGAGCAGGATATCCGAGGCGCTGTGAATCATCATGAGGGTTTTGAAACCCTCCATGTGATCAGCAGGATCTCCCTCGCCGTCGTAGGTCTCGAATTGAGGGGGCCGGAAATTCCGGGGTATTTCCGCTAGGAGGATGGGGGCGGAGAAGGGTGGACGGACAGGTCTGTACCCCTGAGCCATTCTTTGGTCGCCGTCCCTTATGTGATCGAGGCGGTCCTCCATTTCTTGTAGGCGTCTTAGGAGTACGTCATCGTCTCCCGGCTGGATCGTTGAAGGGCGGGACGCGCTGGCTTCGGCGTCCGACCCCGTTTGTGAATGGAGGGTTTCTTCTCTGGGGGCCCGTCGGAGGGCTCCCAGCATTTCTTTTCGGAAGTCTTGGAATTCCTTATGAGTGACGGGGGCTCTTTCGGCCCGGTTTGGTTGGTCCGAGGGTTGTCTTCCGACTCGGCTGAGCGCGGGTCTGCGTACCTCGGACGGTGGCCTCGGGCGGTTCGGGGCCGGGTTGGAAGCGGCCCTTCTCCTGCTGCGGGTAATCTTGCGGTTGAGGATTACTCCCCGGAGGTCGGGCTGGGCTGGCCGGCCGACGCTCCCTTGGGACTCCCGAGAGGGAGCCTTGTGTTTCGACGGGCGTGGCCTGGCTTTATTGGTGGGTGGGGGCGAGTCCCGTTGGTTGACGGAGGAAGCAGCCCCCTTGCCTTTGGTTGCCATGAGGATTCGGCTGTCGATGGCCTTTGAGGGTCTGGGTCGGATCGGCTTCTGGAGCAGCTGGTTCCCACAGACGGCGCCAACCTGATGCTGTTTATTTCTGAGGCTCGTGTGGAAGCACCAGGTGTGAGTTCGAACTCAATTTGTATTGAAGGAGATTGCCGCTCGTCTGCCGACCTTCGGTTGACCTTCTGGGGCCTACGATCAGCTCGGAAAGGCGTTGAAGGTTGGGCTCGGATCGGAAGGGTCGGATCCGAGGTCTTGTGTACCTGCAGACGGTCCTGAAATACCGGGGTTTGTCCCGGTGGCGGACCCTCCGACGCTCTAGTCAGTCTCTGTGAGAGAGTAGCAGTAACTAGGTATATTTAAGTGGTAAAAGATTGATTACCTCCAAAAGGTGGGTGAGGGTCTAGTATTTATAGAAAATCCCAACCGGGTTTGGTTCCGCTTGGGGGCCGGGTTTGGATCCGAAAGCCCATGGGCCTGACGTGGCAGAAGGCCCAGGGGGGTTTAGGGCGGTTGCTGTGATACCAGGAGTGGTATAGGGCTGACGTGGCGAAACCCTTGGCGGTATTTGGAGCTGACGTGGCCCATCGTGAGTCCTCTGTGCCTCTGGGGGAATCGGAGGGCCTAGGCTGCGCCAGGTCATCCCTCCGCCCCGCCAGAGAGGGGGGACGGCATGAGGGACTGCTCCGGATCGGACTCCGGGGGATACTGAGGCTCGTCAGTACGAGGAAGCCGGCACTGTGGGGGCAAACACGAGGTTCGGCACCGACCCTGAAGGGGTCCGGAGCCGAACCAGGTCGGTATTCTTGCTTTTCTGAGTAGGAATTGTATTGGGCCTTGGATGGGCCTCAGGCCATTTTTACACTGTCACAATTATATATTACTATTATATATTATTATATATATTAATATATAATTTATTATTATTATAATAAATTGTTTAATATATAATTTGAATATATTATTATTACATATATATTATTATAATTATTATATATTATTATATATATGTATATTATTAAATATGTTTATTACAATAAAATATTTTATATTATTATATATCAGTATGTTTGTATATGTATACAACATGTATGTATCAGAGTATATATACTATATACAGTATATATATACAACCAAACTTATACATACATTATACTCTAATTTTTAAAAACCTGTTTTCATAAAAATTTTACCAAACAGTCTTTACACTCTCATTCTCAAAAAAAATGATTTCAAAATATAAAGCTAAATGCAACCTAGCTCTTTAAGGTTTTCACACTTTTTAATAAAAAAAAGTATGGCGTGCGTATGACCAAGTCATGCTTTTATTATTTTTTGTACTTTTCCTTTTCACTTTCTTTCTTGTCTCATTTAAAGATTTGAGTCACCTATCATTATTGTGGAATTTTGTTAATTTCTCCCTGAATTGTCATGAATAGGAGATCAAACCAACAAATATCTAACAGCATGCGTCACAACACCAATTGTTCTATTTCATGTTAAACCTGTACTTTGAGTCTTTGACGAATGTTGCTTATAATTTCCGGCCATACATTAATTTGATGGGGGTTCTAGAATTCTTCTGAAGGTGTTTTACTTTGTTTTTACGCTATTGTGGGGGCCCGTTGCATATTCAAAGGCTTAGCAACTCATTTATTGTTGAGTTGAATTTAAGTATTTTCTTGCCCGACGTCAAGAATATTAACAATATGTTCATACATACATGATGGTACAAAGTTGATTCCATCTAGACAAAAAACCTTTGGAAGAAAATGATGGAATTTGATTGCTGTTTTACTTCATTACGTTTGAATTTCTTTGTATTGACTACATTTTCACAAATGTGGTATGCAGGACTTTGACTCATAGAACCCTCTAATTACTCTGGAACATAAATTCAACTCAACAACAATCTTATTGTTGCATATCTGTGTCTCTAGAAAGCACGTGTAATTAGTGGTGCAAACAGATACGCATAAATCCGATGAGGGATTTGATTGTTAGAAATGAGTGTATTAACACCATTTCTAAATCAGTTTTTGAGCAATTTTTTTTTAGTAAGATCCTCAATGAATTATTTAGAGATCTTGACTGATTTGTGTTTTCCTTCGTGAGTAGATCAAAATCATATATTTTTATTTGCTAAAAGCGGTTAAGGGGTGAATAAGAAATTGTCTCTCAAAGTGAGACATTTTCATTTCTGAAAATGGGTTGAGGAAACATAGTTCTGCATTAAAAAAATCAAAAGAATTAGAAGAAGATATAATAACATCTTTTTAAGCATTGTAAGATAGCTAGACAAAAGGTTCTCTCTTGCACACGGACCGACATAGCCTCACCCCGTGCAGAGCCACTTGTTTCTACAGTTTTGATTTTTTTTTTATTCTTTGTAAACGGTTGAAATAAATGCAGAAACAGTTTTGTCTACCGTTTCAGTACAGTATTAAACATTTTTTCTGCCGTTACAGTATATGCATTTAATTGATTATCTGAAGTTACGCTGAAGACATTCAAAGGTATTGACTGCTATCTGCCATTACAGTGTACGTATTCAATAGATTGTCTGCAGCTACACTAAAGGCATTCATAGTCTTGTCTACCGTTAGAGTTTCTAACCTTGGCCCTATAAATAGAGCCCCCCCTCCCCCCCTCACTTTCTTCCCTGCACAAATTCTCCTCTCTATTCTGTTCCGTTTTGTAAGTTCATTTGGTGATAGAGTTCTGACGCTACCAGTTTGAGAACGTTACATGGTGTTTGTGTGAACACTCTTCGTCGTTGCATCCTGGGAGATAGATGCCTCAACTAGCTCCAGCACCCGGACGAGGCGAAAACTTTTTTAAGGAGATTGTGTGCTACACAAGCCTCGACGCTCCTCTGCTTTAATAATCATCTGGTTTGTAATTTTATAAATTCATTTCTATTCAGTTTTGTTTATTTGAAAATTTTCTTCCTCTTCTCCTTCTCTTCAGATATTGTGCTTCTTAACCATATTGGGTTTATTTTCGAAGTATTTGTAAATAAAATCGCAATACTTTTGTAACATTGATTCCATATTTGTAAGTTTCACCTATATGGATATCAACATTTGTTCATTTAGAATATGATTACGGATATGGATATTGCTGAAGTACCGAAACATCCCAACATGATATCAATTATCAAGATAACCAAATGCATATTCGAATATAAAAGAACTCACTGTAAAATTCAAAGATAACAGTCATTTTAACATTATATTTTCACTGTAAAATTCAAAGATAATAGTCATTTTAACATTATATTTTGTACTAGTATACTCAGTAGTTAGGATAATTTTAAAAATAAATTACATTTAAAGTTAAAAAAATAGTTTAAATATAAAATTTTGCTTCTTTTTCTTATTAATCATGATTATTATTTAATATAACCAAGTGCATTTTTTTTTAAATAAAAGATGACCCAGTCATCGCTTCATTAATAGGATATTAAAGAAACAAGTAGTACTAATTACATCAGTCCCAGAGCACCCAAAAACTACATCTAGCATATCGAAAAGCATAAAAAGATACAACTCCGAAGTACGACTAAACGAAGTAGGGTACAAGACTCGACGATACAGATACAGATACAGATGCAATACCCATGGGTACATAATGCTCTAGCAGACCATTCCTTGACAATTTGAGATAGTGGAGGTTTCCCGTGATGCTGTAGTGTTGTTAAGCTCCCTAACGCTGCGTGATCTCACCGACGAGACCTACTCTTCATCTTCCATTCAGAGTCTCTTCATCGTGCCTCTGTTACCTGTCCAATCATGTGTTAGCCCCATAATTTTGTGCATAAGTCCTGATTGAGTACATTTAATATTTTTAAAACATAAATCATTTCGGATAAGCCATAATCGCCACATTGTCGCAGAGGCTACGATTCCCCACTCTTCTCTCTCTTTCTGACCAGCTAATCCTACCCAGCAGTGCCCCCAGACGTCTGCGCTCGTCCTAGGACTCTGAAGACACCCAAACCATGGACATATCGACTCCCAGGTTAACTTAGCTTTAGTACACTCGAATAGCAAATGATTGGTGTCTTCCTCGGCGCTCTCGCAATCCCCGCACGTGACGTCGATTTGCATCTTCCTTATTTGTAAATTGATCTTTGACAAGATTGCGTCGTTCATCACAAGCCAAATCTAAATTTTAACCCTCAAAGGTACCGAAAGTTTCCAAATAATCTTTGCGTCCTTCCTTCGCAAACCTCCATCGTTAATCTTCTTATACATCGAGGAGACAGAAAATTCCCCCGAAGACTCAAGCATCCACTCTCTGCTGTCCTCCGATACAACATTGTACCTTCCCTCTTCTTTGATGAATTTTTTCAGATTAGTAAGGTCCGCTATCTCTCTCTGTGAAATCTGGCCCCTAATGTCCAGTTTCAAACTATGGTTAGACCACACATCCGACACCATCGTGTCAGTCCTTATAGTCGCCTCTGCAGCTTCGGGAAATAAACTTGATAGGCTAACATCTCCGCACCACCTATCCTGCCAAAATCTTGTGTCCTTCCCGTTCCCAATCCTGCATCTTGTACTGGCGTGGAACATAAGGCCTAACTTCGCCACTCCCTTCCATAGCAGTGAACATTTCCCGAATGCGCTTTTCCCACCAAAGCGATAAATTTTCGTACTTCTATACCTCGTAAACGATTTGCACCACCAATTATTTCGGCGCATCCTCATCTTCCACCACCACTTGCATAGCAATGCCTTGTTCATGTCCCTCAGGTTAAGAATTCCAAGGCCGCCAAATTCTCTTATTTTGCAAACTCTGCCCCATTTTACCAGTGGCAATCCTTTGCCCGATTCGCCAGCTCCTTTCCATAAGAACCTTCTTCTGCTCTTATCGATCCTCTGAATCACCCACTGTGGTAACTCGTAGATAGACATAATGTACATCGGTAGACTGCTCAATACTGAATTTAATAACGTGATTCTACCGCCTAGCGTGAGCAAATGCCCCTTCCAACCAGCCAACTTCTTATCTATCCTTTCGATCAGCGGGGTCCAATCCTCTCTTAGAAGTCTCCCTGGCCTAATGGGTATACCTAGATAAACCAAAGGGAAATTCCTCAAGTCGCACCCAAAAAAAGCCTTAATCGACTCGATAGGAATGGATAGTCGGTCGCTAATCGGGAGTATGCATGTCTTAAGTAAGTTCACTTTCAGCCCCGACCATGCTCCAAAGCACTGCAATGCCAATCTAATCGCCCCCATCTCTTCCTCTTTAGCCTCCCCTAATAGCAGAGTATCATCTGCGTATTGAAGGATTGAGATGGTTTAAGGAATCCCCTTCGCTTTGATTCCTTGAATAATACCTCTCTTCCTACCCCTGGCTACCATTTCTGCCAGTATGTCCGCTACTATTGCGAATAGTAGAGAAGACAATGGGTCTCCCTGCCTGAGTTCCCTCCTGCACTTAATTTCTTTACCCGTCCTCCTATTGACTTGAATGAATGAATTTCCCCCGTGTACACATTTTGTAATCCAGGATATCCACTTGGAACCAAACCCCTTTAGTTTAAGCGCTTCATCTATGCAATCTCATTCAAGCGAGTCATAGGCTTTTTCAAAGACTATCTTTAATAGGAATCCATCGGCCTTATCCTTGTGACCCCTATACACCACCTCGTGGGCGGAGGCTACGCTATCCATGATGTCTCTGCCTTTGATGAAGCCGCTTTGCGACTCTCCTACCACATCATTCATATGGGGCGACCGCCTTAAAGCAAGGACTTTTGTAATGATCTTGAAAGACCCGTTAACCAAGCTAATTGGTCGGAAATCATCAACCTTGGTAGCCTCTTTTTTTTTTCGGAATTAAAACCACATTAGCGTAATTGATCCTATCTAGGTCCGCATTTCCATTGTAAAATTCGTCAAGACTGCCCATCAGATCATATTTAATGATATCCCAGTAGAAACTGTAAAAGAAGATCGGTAAACCATCGGGCCCTGGAGCTTTCTCCTGTCCCAAGGATTTTACTGAGGCCCGAACTTCCTCTTCCGAAAACTTACCATCTATGCCTTCACTCCCGTCGGTCCTCGACGTATTCCACATGTCCAGCAGAAGCCTGGACCTACAAACATTGCTGGATCCGAAGAGGTTCTTGAATCTTTTGTCGAATTCCTGCCTAATAATATCGTCGTTCTCTATCCAAGCCCGTCGATCATTAGACCACCAATGTGATTTTGTCTTCTCCTTCCGTTAGCAACTTTATGGAAAAATTTGGTGTTTGCATCTCCCTCTTTAAGCCACTGTACCCTAGCTCACTGTTTCCAATATTCTTCCTCCATGTCTCCAATGTGCTTAATTTGTACTCTAAGATTCATAAGTTCCTCGACCTCTGCCTCCAGAAGGGCCCTCCCCTCTTGACTTGCTTCTAGCTCTGCCATCCTTACACCGAACTCCTGAAGTTTATCCTTGTTGCCTCTGAATTCTATCCTAGCCCACTCTCTGATCCGCTTTCTCAATCTCTTAGTTTTCTCGATCTAGATCCCTACAGCGGATACCTCCCTGGTATTGCCCCCCCAAGAATCTTGAATAACTTGACGGATGTTAGTAGACAAAGTCCATGCTTTCTCGAACCTGAAGGGGAACTGTTGACCGATGTACCCTTCCCCACAATCTAATAAAAGTGGTAGATAATCCGAGGTGAATCTGATAATCGTCTTTACTCTTGCCAATGGAAAGGCGTCTTCCCAATCTGTAGAAACTAGAATCCTATCTAGCTTAGCTAAGATCGGTCTAGCCTGCATATTAGACCAAGTGAACTTTCTATCTGTCTGCTCCATCTCCATCAATTCTAATTTGTCTATGATAGAGTTAAAACCATCTAGCTCTGATCTACTGTGACCTCTCCCTCCGTGTTCGTGACTAAATCTGGTGATGTTAAAATCACCCCCCAACACCCACGGGTCAGTCCAGTCCTTCTTGATATCTCTCAACTCTTCCCAAAAAAGACCTCTTCTTCTAGAATCGTACGGCTCATAAACCGTAGTCACCAAATGAATCCAACCATCGCTTTTCCTTCTAACTCTAACGGTTACCGAAAAATCCCCTATCTTGTGTTGCAAAACTTGGAAGGTTTTTAGGTCAACTCCTAGCGCGATGCCCCCTGAGTACCTGATCGCAGGTTTGAATCTCCAATCAAAATCCTTCGCCCACGTCAGGCTTTGGAAATCCTCTAAGGATGGATTCTCAATCCTAGTCTTTTGAAACCCACAGATAGATGGCCTACTTCTACCCACGCTATTGCTAATAAGTTTCTTTTTACCCTTTTGACGTATACCCCTAACATTCCAGAAGATGTACGACATAAAAACACTCTTAAATGCCTATTTACCCGATCTAGCGAAGAAAATCTACTTTAATGAAAAACCCCCAGAATGTTCTCTCTGATCCTAATTGCTTGTTGTGCCTGCTCAACTTTGGTCATACCCATATCTAACCCGTACAGACTAGCGAAGTAAATAAGGGAATCATCGCTAAGCAAGTTTAAACATGAAAAATTCATCGTAAAATTACCTCCACAAGCTGAGGCTGGTTCCTTTCCCTTTGCCGCTGCCTTGATCAAGTCCTCCTCACTGGGACCCTGCAGCCCCCATTTATCCAATTGCCTCTTGCTTTTCCTCGGGAGTTCCATAACCTTTTTACCAGTACTCCCCAAATCAGTAACCCCCCCTTCTTTCTCCCCCTCATCAATGTCTGTAATTGAAATAAGATTATCTTCTCGAATTCCCTGTAAGGCAGCTATCATCTCATCCTCCTCCTGAATAAAAGATTTCGGCTCCCTGTTCTCTATGAACGCCGTGACATCTATCATATTCTCCCCTTCCTCTGATCGCTGAAGTTGATAACCATCTATACCTCTAGCGATCTGACCCTGCTTGCTCTTCGAGGTGGAGTCCCCTGCATCGTGAAAAAGCCCCCCAACCCACAGCTGATCTTCCTTACTACCGAAAGCTGGGCTTTCAATATCCACCACACTGGTAAGGGTATCTTTGCAAGTCGGCCCATCTGGCCCGTTAGCCACTCTAGTAGACAAGATAGCTTTTAAAGCTAATCTGATTGAGCCGTCCACCTCCTTTTTTGAAAAGGTCAGAGCCGTGTTAGAGTCTTTTCCCATTCCTCTTCCCTCGAGGACTGTACCATTCCCATAATTTTTTAAGATACCTTGTTTTAAGGAGGTCAACTCAATGTCCCTGTCGCCGCTTTTGAACATCACCCCTGTGCTCCTATGACCTTTACAGCCTGTCTCCTCCTCTCCTCTAGCTCCCACATAGGCACGTGCATCCCCCACTTCCGTATTCTCATGGTAAGACGAACGCCCACGATTGAAGCAGAATTGATCGGACGACGGGGACACCTCATGGCTCCTGAATGCGACTGGACGCTCGCGATCAACTCCCCCTTGATCCAACGGTCGCCGAACATCTTCAACCTCCCGTTTGTCTCCTCCTTCATGAGCCGCTGCCTCCCCGTCGTTCATCTCCTGGCGTCGAAAAGATACTGATTTTTTCGTTTCCGTGATCACCTTGACCTCAAACCTCTCGTCCTCGAAGTCGACACTGATAATGGATGGAATGTCTTGCTTGTTCACCACGCCCACTCGAATTCTAGCGAATTCGATGTTAGAATGAGCCATAGTTCCTCTATCAATGTCGAGCACCATCCCGAAACTTCTCACGGCATCTTGGAATCCCGAACGGACCCAGCATTGGTATGGAAGGTTAAATAGTCGAATCCAAACTGAGTAAAGTGATTGAACCTTCAAGGCAAGTGCATATTCGAATATAAAAGAACTCACTGTAAAATTCAAAGACTATAGTCATTTTAGCGTTATATTTTGTACTAGTATACTCAGTAGTTAGGATAATTTTAAAAATAAATTACATTTAAAGTTAAAGAAATAGATTAAATATAATTTTTTGCTTCTTTTTCTTATTAATCATGATTATTATTTAATATATTTATGTCATATCCATATTCGATCTTAATTCCAATCCATTTTTATCAAATGTGGTTTTTATTTGTACTTGTGTTTGAAGAATAAAGTGAATACAGATAGATTTTTTTTTTTTTTTTTTTTTTTTTTTTTTTTTTTTTTGAGGTTAAAGGTGAGATAACGCCACCCTGTTTCATTAATAAGGAGTTAATAAAACACCTCGGAAGACCGGGAGAAATACAGAAGTACAATGCAAGAAATAAAAAAAAAACATACCTTCCCAACAAACCCTGGGGGTGGGTCTAACTATCCCTACAACCAACTACCAAAAGTACAGGAAGTCGATAAAGCACAAAATAGTAAAGCTGGTGGTTACTGATCGATTTGGTGTCGGGCTCCATCCCTCAATCCAGTGTCGGCCCAAACTCTACCTTCTCGTCATCGAATTCTTCCACCCGGAAGACTCGGCCGATTCTCCCTCTAGCTCCTGTGGCAGTAGCTGTAGCCCAAAAAGAGATAAGATGCATGATGTGAATACAGATATTGTTGCACTCATGTTTGCTTCTATCCGATCTGTTTGCATCCCAACCTGTAATGCGATCCCTTAATCTTGCAGCAACATCCTCTACCCAAAAGGACATTAAATGCATAACTTGATTTAGTCTACAATTTATACTTTTTCTTGTCCCTTAAAAGCAAAATATTACAATACAGTCAAAGAACACAAGTCATCGCAACGATCGAAATCCGCGATACCTTTTCTCATGTTACTCCTATGTCCTTTACCCAAGAGATTTACATGATACCACCACCTGGTCTTTCTCATTCTTCAGATCATGGTTTTCTGTTACGTTGTGTTCTTTATGGCCCCAAGTATGTTGCTCGGGCTTAGTTTGCATGTTTCACTTAGGTTATTCAAAGTTCTGGTTATCTTGCTGTGCAAATGATCCAACAATATTTATTTCTCTACTTCAGATGAGTTTTGCACTATTCTTCTTTTATATGTGGCAAATATGATTAATTTAATATGAAGGATCTTGGTGCACTTCGTTACTTTCTTGGTCTTGAGGTTGATTATTCTGATCGTAGATATTCTTTGTCACAACGCAAGTTTACTATCGAGATTCTCAATCGTGCCTCCCTCGTTGACTATTGCACTTCTTTTACTCTACTCGAGTTGATTGTCATGTTGCATCTTGATGATAGTGATCCATTACCTAATCCCACTGTCTATCGAGAGCTTGTTGGGATGTTTGTCTATCTCACCATCAGTTGCGCAAATATTTAACATGTAGTTCATATTGTGAGTCGGTTCATCTCTGCGCCTATGGCCATACACTATGCAGTTCTTCTTCGCATACTTCGATATTTCTGTGGTACTACCACCAGGTCATTGTTCTTTTTCTCTACACCATCCTTTATTCTTCGGGCTTACAATGATGTTGTTTAGGTCGGGGATGTTAATGATCTTATTCCACCATTGGATATTGCGTCTTTCAGGGTGATTATTTGATTTCTTGGAAGTGAAAGAATCATGATGTTGTTTCCCGCTCCAATACTGAGTCTAAGTATTGTGTTATGGCTTCGACTACTATGGAGATTGTTTGTCTACATCCCTCGCTTGCAGACATGGGTGTTTAAATCTATTACGTTGCTCCTATGCTTTGTGAGAACACTAGTGCTATTCATATTGCTAACAATCAATGTTTTGCATGAATGGGTGAAACACATTGAGGTTGACTATCATTTTACTCGATAAAATATGACAAGAAGACCATTTTCTTGTCATATACATCCACAATCATTTAGATTGCAAATTTATTCATTAATTTTTTACGGTTAGCCGTCACCTATTTCTTTAGACAAACTCATGTTACTTGATCCACCGTTGTTTTTTTTTTGGACGTGTGTAGGTTGTAGTAGGTTGCATATTTTTTATTATTGCTTTAGTTTTAATCCCACATTGTGTAGAACTCATTATCTTTTTTGTACTTGTGTATATATTTGTTTCAGTACATCAATAGTATCATTATTATTACTCTTTCGAATATTTCTGAATTTAACATAACCGACTTCATATCTTTACGAATCAATGACAAATAGGACCCAGTGGAGTGGATTTTTACGAATGCAAACTTTTTCACTTAGGCAACACTACATTAATGAGGGTAACTCAGAGATTTCCCTTTTCCAGCCTATCAGTCTTTCCCTCCTCAGAGCATATGTAGTTGTTGGCTATTTTGTCAAATTTTTTAAAATTTGGCAAAACCAGTGCTGAAGTCGTTGATTATTTATTCAAAATTTTGGTTTTGACGTTACAATAGTCAGTTATTGTGGTGGGGTAAAAATGGCTTGGGGCCCAACCAGGGCCCAATACGACTCTCACTCAGAAATGATAAAAACAGCAATCTCGTTCGGCTTCGAGCCACTAAAGGGTCGGCGCCGAGCCTCAAGTTCACCCCCAAAGAACCAGTCTCCTCGTACCCGACGAGCCTCAATGGTCCTCGGTCTCCGATCCGTGACAGCCCCACGGGCTGTCCCCCCATCCTGGCGAGGCATGGGGATGACCTGGCACAGCCTAGGCCCTCCGATTCTCCCAGAGGCACAGGAGACCCATGATCAGCCATGTCAGCTCCAAATAACACCAAGGGTTTTGCCACGTTAGCCCTATACCACTCCTGGTACTGCCACGTCTTCCCTAAACCCCCTGGGCCTTCTGCCACGTCAGGCCCATGGGCTTTCGGATTCAGACCCGGCCCCCAAGCAGATCCAAACCCGGTTGGAATTCTCTATAAATACTAGACCCTCACCCACCTTTTGAGGTAATCAATCTTTTGCCACTTAAATTCACCTAGTTATTGTTACTCTCTCACAGAGACTGACTAGATCGTCGGAGGGTCCGCCACCGGAATAAACCCCGGTGTTTCAGGACCGTCTGCAGGTACACAAGACCTCGGATCTGAACCCTCTGATCCGAGCCCAGATCTCCGCCTCATTCCGAGCCCGTCGCAGGTTTTGCCCGGTCAGCCAAGGGTCGTCAGACGAGCAGCTTTCTCCTTCAATACAAATCGAGTCCGAACTCACACCTGGTGCATCCACACGTCTCCCAGAAATAAACCGCATCAGGTTGGCACCGTCTGTGGGAACCACTGCTCCAGAAGCCGACCAGAGCCCGACCATCAAGGGACCTCGACAGCCGAACTCTCATGGCCTCCAAGGGCAAGGGGGTTGCTTCCTCCGTCAGCTGACGGGACTCACCCCCACCAACTGCCAACGCCGGGCCACGCATTTCAAAGCCCAGGGCTCCCCTTCAGGGGTCCCGAAGGAGCGTCACCCGTCAAGTCCAGCCCGACCTACGAGGGATAATCATCAACCGACAGGCTAGCCGCAGCAGGGGAAGGGCCGCTTCCAACCCGGCCCCGAACCATCCCAGACCTCCGCCCGATGGACGGAGGCCAGCGCTTAGCCGCGTCGGAAGGCGACCTTCAGACCGACCAAACAGGGTCGAGGGAGCCCCCGTCACTTACAAGGAGTTCCAGGACTTCCGAAGGGAAATTCTTGGAGCTCTCCAACGGACCCCCAGGGAGGAAGGCCCACGGGATCGGCAAGGTGCTAGGAACCGGAGGCTCTCACCTCCGAACCCTACTCCGAACCGCATCCAGGGTCGGGATCACAAGTCCGAGGGAGCCGCAGATACGCCATTTACCTTGCACTGTATCCACGGGGGGCCAATGGGAGGAGAATCAAATACGTCCCGAAAAGTCTTCATCCGAGAGGTGAATGCTGTCCAAGACAACCCCTCGCCCAAACTACAGCCGAGGCCAGTCTCCTTCTCAGGAGAAGACCTCGAAGGCGTTCGCCTACCCCACTGCGATGCCCTCGTCATTAGCCTCCACATGGCTAGTTGTGAGGTTCGCCGAATCCTCGTCGACAACGGCAGCTCGGTAAATATTCTTTTCCTCAAAACCTTCGAGAGTCTCAAGTTACCCAGAGGGAAGCTCAAACCAGCCGGATACACATTGCATGAATTCTCCGGCGCTCCTGTCGTAATAGAGGGGATTATTACCCTCGACGTCACCGCAGGATCGGCTCCTGTCAAGAGGACCGAATCCATGGATTTCATGATTGTCAACCTCAAGGCAGCTTACAACGCCATTCTCGACCGACCCGGACTGAGCTCCCTCCAAGCGGTACCTTCGGCCTACCACCTGAAACTTAAATTTCCCACCCCCCAAGGGGTCGGCATCGTCCGAGGTAGCCACGAAGCAGCGCGGTCGTGCTACATAAACGCCGTCGGAGGGGGTGTATTCCCCCTCGACGCCGTCGAACTCGAACCCGAGAGGGACGGCCCAGCTCCCGAGCCTGTCGACGAACTAGAAGAGGTCCTGTTCGACGCCGAGGACGAATCAAAATGGTTCCGAGTGTGCCGCTCGCTCACCAAGGACCTGAAGACAGGCATCATCGCCTGCGTCCGTCGCAACGTTGATCTCTTTGCTTGGAAGCCCTCCGACATGCCCGGGATCTCCGAAGACTTGATTATGCATCGACTGAGCGTCATCCCTGACTCTAAGCCGGTCGTCCAAAAAAGACGCAAAGTCGCCCCGGAGAGGCAACAAATTGTAAAGACAGAAGTGGACAAGCTCTTGTCCGCTCGATTCATTCAGGAAGTCAGCTACCCTGAGTGGTTGGCCAATGTCGTCATGGTGAAGAAGGCAATGGGGGGTTGGCGGATCTGCATCGACTTCACGGATCTTAATAAAGCATGTCCGAAAGATCTTTTCCCCCTCCCCCGCATCGACGCTTTAATCGACGCAACCTCGGGGCATGAGCTACTGTCCTTCATGGACGCATTCTCGGGGTACAATCAGATCCGGATGTTTCCACCAGACATCTCCAAGACCTCGTTTGTCACCGACCAGGGTCTTTATTGTTACCGCGTTATGCCCTTCGGGCTGAAAAACGTCGGAGCCACGTACCAGCGGCTCGTCAACAGAATCTTCAAAGACCTGATCGGCCGCAACGTGGAAGTCTACGTCGAAGACATGCTCGTCAAGAGCCGGGCCGGGCCGGACCACGTCGCCGACCTCGAAGAAGCCTTCGGGGCCCTCCGACGTCACAACATGAGACTCAACCCGGCTAAATGCGCCTTCGGCGTCTCCACTGGAAAATTCCTGGGGTTCATCGTCAGCCAACGCGGCATTGAGGCAAACCCCGAGAAAATCCAAGCCATTATTGACATGTCCCCGCCTCGGAATGTCAAGGAGGTTCAGAGGCTCACGGGTCGATTGGCGGCAATCGGCCGTTTCCTCTCCAAATCAGAGGAGAAGTCCCTCCCCTTCTTCAAGGCCTTGCGCGGGAAAGGGGGCTTCGAGTGGGGTACCCATCAACAAGAAGCCTTCGAACAGCTGAAGCAATACCTCGCCAACCCGCCTCTCCTCAGCAAGCCCGAGCCAGGCGAGCCGCTTTGGCTCTACCTGTCCGCCTCGGATAGCGCCCTCAGTGCCGTCCTCGTCCGAGAAGAGGAAGGGGTTCAAAGGCCGTTGTATTATGTGAGCAAAGTGCTACTCCCAGCCGAGTTGAGGTACGCAAAGATAGAGAAGGTGGCCTATGCCTTGGTCATGGCAACCCGGAAGCTTCGTCCTTACTTCCAGGCCCACTCCGTCCAAGTACTGACCGACCAGCCACTAAAAACTGTCCTTCACAAGCCCGAAAACTCCGGCCGCTTAGTCAAGTGGTCAATTGAGCTGAGTCAGTTCGACATCAGCTATCAGCCGAGGGTGGCCATTAAAGGACAGGCCCTCGCCGAGTTCATAACTGAGTGCACCGTCTCCGAGCAGCCCAACATCGAGGGTTCGGATCCGACCTGGGAGGTCTCTATCGACGGCTCGTCATGCGAAACGGGGAGTGGGGCTGGCATCATCCTTCGTGGCCCCGACCAATTCCTACTTCAATACTCCCTCCGCCTCAACTTTCCGGCCTCCAACAACGAGGCAGAATACGAGGCCATGATCGCCGGATTGACCCTCGCCCACCGAGCCGGAGCCAGACAAATCCGGGCCTTCAGCGATTCTCAGCTCGTGGTCAATCAGATCACCGGAGAATATGAAGCCCGCGATGAGCGCATGATGAGGTATTTGGCGGCAGTCCGACGACTCCTGGCGTCCTTCAGCTGCACCACGGTTATCAGAGTCCCCCGGGAACAGAACGCCCAAGCGGACGCGTTTTCCAAACTCGCCTCTTCCTTCTTCGAGGGTCTCGATCAGACGGTGCTCATAGAAATCCTCCTGAAACCAAGTATCAGTGACCCAGAGCCGGAGGCGATGTGTGTGAAAAATGGTACCAGCCCAGACGACTGAACCACTCCCATCCGAAGATTCTTAATTAGTGCCGAGTTTCCTGAAGACAGAGCCGAAGCCAGACGAGTCAGAGTCCGAGCTGAAAGGTTTGTCATGGTTGATGACATCCTCTTCAAGCGCTCATACACCTTGGCCGACGGCAAACCATACCTCCGCTGTCTCACCAGCAACGAGGCCAGTTACACCCTCAAAGACCTGCATGAGGGGATCGGCGGATGCCACATGGGGAGCAGGACACTTGCTCGGAAGGCCCTGAATCAGGGATACTATTGGCCAACCATGCTCCAAGACTCGCAAGACTTAGTCAAGAGGTGCGTCCCCTGCCAAAGATTCTCCCCTATCAAGAGGCTTCCTCAAGCCAATCTCCGATCCCTGGCAAGCCTTACGCCGTTCGCCATGTGGGGTATGGACCTTGTGGGGCCCTTCCCCCCAGCGGTAGGACAAAAGAAATTCCTGATAGTCGCCATTGACTACTTCACCAAGTGGATCGAAGCCGAACCACTGTCCAGCATCACCGAGCGCCAAGTGCAACAGTTCTTTTGGAAGAACATCATTTGCCGGTTCGGAATCCCTCGGGTCCTCGTCACAGACAACGGAACCCAGTTCCAAGGTCAAAACTTCCAAACCTTCTGCGCGGACATCGGCATCCAGCAGCGTTTCTCCGCCATTTGCCACCCTCAGTCCAACGGCCAAGCAGAGAACGCGAACAGGCAAATCCTCGATGGCCTCAAAAAGCGCCTCGACAGTTCCCCCAAAGGGCTGTGGGTCGAGGAACTGCCTAGCGTGCTATGGGCACACCGAACCACCCAGAGGATCCCCACGGGGGAGACGCCGTTCAGTCTGACCTATGGGACAGAGGCAGTCATCCCCGTCGAGGTCGGATTACCTTCTCCTCGGATCCTAGCCTTCGATGAAGCTGAGAATGCGTCCGGCCTGAGGGCCAACCTGGACCTCGTCGCCGAGGTGCGAGAGAAGTCTTCAATCCGGAGAAGCATCTACCAGCAACGGATCGAGAGGTTTTACAACAAGAAGGTCCGCCCCACAAACATCAAGGCAGGGGACCTGGTATAACGAAAGTTATCTGTCTCTGATCCAACCAAGAAGAGGAAATTGGCTCCCAACTGGGAAGGCCCATACCGTGTAGTCGAGGCTGTAGCCCTGGTACATACCGACTGGCAGATATGGACGACCGACCCATCAGCCGACCCTGGAACGCCGAGCACCTAATGAAGTTCCTGGAAGAGCGAACCTAGGTTCTAGCCTGGCTAAAGTAAATTAAATCTTTTGTAAACTTTCATGTGTAAAGGGCCACTTCAGCGACCCTCCCTATCTTGTATAAAAGAAGTCTCTTTTTGTCAAACTCCAAATGACTCGGCAGCTCCGACCTAGTACCGGACAATGGGATCGGCACCCGGGTTCTCACTCCGGTATCGTCCCCAAGCGTCTCGGTAGGTTCGACCCAGCTTCAGACCAGGGAATCTTCCTAATACCCCGCGTTGATCCCTCTCGGATCGACGGAGCCAAACCTCACCTCCGCCGCCCTTCACTACACTACTAACCAGAGCAAAGAAGGAAAAAATTTCTTTATTCATATTCTTTTATTTTGTTCTGGGAAAACAAACAAGGACCGTTACAGGACCACTCCACTCATCTCAAACTGGAGGAAACCACTACCTTAGGGCCCCTCGGATCCAGCGAAGGACGGGATCACTCCGACCGAACGACTTGGAACTCTCTCTTTGTCATGACGGTCCTTCGACTCGGCCACAGTCGACGCACCGGCCACGGAGCTCTGGGCATCAACGGGTCGCATACGCTCCATCAGAAGCAACGCAGAGGGAACCCCCTCCGCTCGCCGGCCCCCCGAGGAAGATATCGAGACGCCCAACATCGTCCTGTAATGGTGTATCTCCATCTCCTTCTCCACTATCACATCACGAAGTAGCTTCTCAGAGGAGGGCCTCTGCACCGAGGGACTAGACATAGTATATCCGAGACCGATGCCCCCGAGCTCCCGATCTGCCATCGCCCTCCTCAGCCGACTTGCCTCCTCACTAAGGGCTTCGGACTTGTTCCTGTAATAATTGAAGGCCGCATCAGTGTCACGGCCCCCCTTACGGTACCGAATCAAAGTGGCCTCCAGGGCCTCAACCTTGCTCCGAAGCCACGCCACGTCGGAACGACGGGGGTCCGCCTCAGGAGGGGGAGCCATAACCTACAAGAGAACCATCCCACTCAAAACATATAAGCAAGGAGGTTCGGAAATATCCGAGGTCAAAACACTTGGCCAGTCAAAAACTCTCTTTTTATAAATTTAGTTGTTCCATACAAAAAATACGGTTGCCAGTCCGCGGAAGGCAAATACAATCGAGAGAAGGAAAAAGAAGGACAAAATTATACAGCTTGTTTTCCCACCTCAGTGTCGGCCGGGTTCACAGGGGGGTCGGCAGCCGGGTCATCATCGGGCCCTTGTTCGCCAGGGGTCTTCGGTGTCCCCTCAATCTCCATGTCAAACTCGAAGTTGGACAGGTCAACAGTCGGAAAGAAGTGCCTCACATGACTGAGGGCCTTTGCATAACAGTTGTCCTGGGCTTTGATCACCAGGAGCTGACACGTCTCCGTCAACTCATCCTTCTCATTCGCCGACATCTTCTCCTGAGCCGCCATCGTCTTCGCCCATTCCTCCTTCTCCTTGTCGAAGGCCGCCTTCATCTCCGTCTCCCTCCTATGCGAGCCTTCGAGCTCTACCTTCAACTCCTTCACCTCCTGCACGGCCTTGTCAGCCCGGTCTCGCTCTCGCTGCAAAGCCGCCTCATAAAGGCCTCTCACGTGGGCCCCCTGCACGGTCGCCTGCAGTAGCCAGACACTACTAAGAAATCCATCTTAGCAACATAATCTGAAGACAAGTGGGTTCGGTTGACTTTCCAACACATTGGCCTGCGCAAGGCGCACGTACGCCTCGTCCAGGGTCTGGGCCTTCATATCCGAACGGTCCCGAGGGGTCGCCAGCTTATCTGCAACCTCCACGGCCTGGCGCCCTCGGACCAGGCAGTCACCCTCGCAGATCGACCAATTCGGCACCCACGGTCGCCGAAGTCTCTCCTCTATCTCGGGATCCACCAGGGGACCCTTCCCCTTATCGAGGTCAGCAGCCCTGCCCTGATCCAAGCCCCCCTTAACCACCGCATCCCCGCCTGTCTCCGAGCGAGTCCTTTTGGCCCTCGGTTGAATTGGGGCCTCGGAGACCGCCTGGGACAACTCGGTCGTCTTCGCCGCGTCCCCCTTCTTCTCGGCCTTCTTCTTCTTCATGGCGAGCCTCAGTGCCTTAATCGATTCTTCATCCATATCTGTAAAAAAATCCATTAAGAACAATGAGCAAGAAAGTACAAGAAGATCGAGAGAAAAGAAACAACCATATACTAGGCACGGCCGGGCTCAGTCCGACGCTCGCCAAGTGGGCCTCTGTCACCTTCGCCCAATTGATGCTGTACGACAGACGGAGGCGCTCAACAAACCTCCACTCCTTAGCCGTCAGGTCCCTCGGCCTCGGCGTTTCGTAGCTCGGCTTAGAGTGGTTCCACCGAGTAGGGATATCCCAAGGATCCTCACTCCGGATCACCAGATATTTTTTCTTCCAATCCTTGATAGAATCTGGGTGACCGTGGATTACCTTCCCCTTACCTCGAGGCGAGATATAGTATACTCCCTCTGCCGACGAGCCGATCATCAACATCGCTCGGAACACATTCAGCCGTAGAGGTACCTTCTTCTCCTCGCACATCAGCACGAAGCAGATGATCTGCTTCCAGGAGTTCGGCCCAAAATGCATCGGCGCCAAGGATGCCCAATTCAGCACCTCCCGAACGAATGGGTGGATTGGCAGCCTCAGTCCGGAGATGAAGGCATCCACGGGGAGGATGCAATACCTATCCGGCAGGGGGTCGGTCGGCCGAAGAGTAGAGCTCGGCAGCATGAGCTCGTAGCTGGACCCTATGTAGTATGCCAACTGGAGAGCCTCTAAATCACCTGCCTCCAGAACGGTCGGGAGTGTGTCCATCTTCACCCTCTTCCGGCTCGGCGACGACGGCTGGACCCCAAAGAGCTCCTTGTCGGAGAGATCGTCGGGGTAGCGACGGAACGGCTTGGGTTGTACGGGCGACCCTGTCATCAAGTTACTATAAACAGGCACCTGACTCGAGCCGCCGGTCCTCGACCCCTTCTTCTTCGGAGCCCTCTTCTTCTTGGCTCGTTCCGGCGAGGGTGTAGACAATCGCCCCAGACCGGTCGGATTCCGAGGCCCTTCGGCGTCACCCCCTTCGGGACCACCCTCCTCTCCGGAAGCCAACCCTAGAATCCGGACTTCGTCTGAACTACCGCCCCCCTCCTCAAAGTCGCTACTCTCCACCACAAAATGCCTCCGAGATCGCAACGGCTTCACATTGTGTACCACCTCCTCCTCGCCTACCGGCTCCTCCCAAAAAGTCGATTTGGGGGCGGGCTTCACTCCCCCCCCAGACGTCGACGCTGACGAGCCAGACTGAACCCTGTCCATCTGTGCTTAAGCTAAACAGACTTACCAACTAACCTGGGGTCACTTCGGAAGAACGAGCCTGCTGCAGGAAACTCAAGGGACGAACGCTGAAGAGTTGGAAGATTTTTTGAAAAGTAAGAAACAAGAAAGAAGTGGGAGATGGGAGGAGAGGGGAGAAAATTTATAGAGGACAAAAACGACTCCTCGATTTCCGCAATTACTGTTCACCGATTGACGTGTAACTGCCGCCTGGAAAACCGCGCCACGTCCTCGGAACGTGGACTGCTGACGTCATCCAGTGCCAGCCTGGCAGCCAGACACAGGGGTCGGGTCGGATGAAGTGCTCGGCGAAAAATTTTCTTTTTTAAAGATTTAAGGCTACAGGGCTCGGTCGGCTCCCCTCTCACCCGCGAACAACTTGGGGCTTACAGCCTCGACGGCCGAAACCCCAAATTGTTCCCGGGTGGCAGGGAAGCCACCATCGCCTGCGCCCCGGGCTCTAGGGCTCGGTCGGCTCCTCTCTCACCCGCGAACAGCTCGGGGTTTACGGCCTCGTCAGCCGAAACCCCGAATTGTTCGAGGGTGGGAGGAAAGCCACCATCGCTTAGAACCCTAACAGAAAGCGGATCGACCCGCATATCCGAGGCTCTTCAACCTCAGGTCCAGAAAACGGTGGGTACCCCTCCCGTCCTGATCTCTCTCGGGCCAAACAACCGTGTGAGGGCCGTCTGACCCGAAAAAGAATCCGGACGGCAGAGTCACCACCAATTCGAGGCTCCTTGGCGCTACAAAATTTTTCAAGAAAGAGACGTCCGCCGAAGCAGACACCTCTAGTGGCCAATGGACCACCCTTGCTGTGATCAAACCCGCTGGGGGGGGGAGAGGTATTTATAGCCTCCCCCATGGACCAGCCGTTTTGACATGGGGAAAGCCAATAGACGGAAGCCCATGCGCCACATGCATTTATTTGGCGGCGCCATTAATGCCCCTAGGAAATTGAAACATCGCACAGGTCCCGGAGCGCCTTCAATGCTCCGCAAAGACGGCGGGCCACTCCGCTCAAACCTTCTAAGGCACCACGGCTCGCCATCACCCTTGCCGACTTATAAACCCTCGAAAGCTCGAGGTTCGGTCTAGCACCAGGGTTGTCTTCTCAGGAAGGCTCAACGGCTCGCCATCACCCTTGCCGACTTATAATCCCTCGAAAGCTCGAGGTTCGGTCTAGCACCAGGGTAATCTTCTCCGGAAGACTCATCGGCTCGCCATCACCCTAGCCGACCCATAATCCTCGAAAACTCGAGGTTCGGTCTAGCACTAGGGTTGTTTTCTCAGGAAGGCTCAACGGCTCGCCATCACCCTTGCCGACTTGTAATCCCTCAAAAACTCGAGGTTCGGTCTAGCACCAGGGTTATCTTCTCCGGAAGACTCAACGGCTCGCCATCACCCTTGCCGATCCATAATCCCTCGAAAGCTCGAGGTTCGATCTAGCACCAGGGTTGTCTTCTCAGGAAGGCTCAACGGCTCGCCATCACCCTCGCCGGCTCGAGGACCGGTCTAGCACCAGGGTAGTCTTCTCCGGAAGACTCAACGGCTCGCCATCACCCTTGCTGACCCCACCCTCGAAAGCTCGAGGTCCGGTCTAGCGCCAGGGTAATCTTCTCAGGTTTTAAACGGCTCGCCATCACCCTTGCCGACCCTTAAACCCTCGCCAGCTCGAGGCTCGCTCTAAACATCAGGGCAACCATCCCTCGCCAGCTCGAGGCTCGCTCTACCTCCAGGGCAATCAACCCTCGCCGGCTCAAGGCTCACTCCAACATCAGGGCAACCCCCTCATGAAGTCCCAGCTATTCGCTATCCCATTTCTAACAAACCGTAAAACACTCCTCCACGGCTAGCTCCCACACCCCCGCAGGAGTGGGGGGCTTGTGTGGTGGGGTAAAAATGGCTTGGGGCCCAACCAGGGCCCAATACGACTCTCACTCAGAAATGATAAAAACAGCAATCTCGTTCGGCTTCGAGCCACTAAAGGGTCGGCGCCGAGCCTCAAGTTCACCCCCACAGAACCAGTCTCCTTGTACCCGACGAGCCTCAATGGTCCTCGGTCTCCGATCCGTGACAGCCCCATGGGCCGTCCCCCCATCCTGGCGAGGCATGGGGATGACCTGGCACAGCCTAGGCCCTCCGATTCTCCCAGAGGCACAGGAGACCCATGATCAGCCATGTCAGCTCCAAATACCACCAAGGGTTTTGCCACGTCAGTCCTATACCACTCCTGGTACTGCCACGTCTGCCCTAAACCCCCTGGGCCTTCTGCCACGTCAGGCCCATGGGCTTTCGGATTCAGACCCGGCCCCCAAGCGGATCCAAACCCGGTTGGAATTCTCTATAAATACTAGACCCTCACCCACCTTTTGAGGTAATCAATCTTTTGCCACTTAAATTCACCTAGTTATTGTTACTCTCTCACAGAGACTGACTAGATCGTCGGAGGGTCCGGCACCGGGATAAACCCCGGTGTTTCAGGACCGTCTGCAGGTACACAAGACCTCAGATCCGAACCCTCTGATCCGAGCCCAGATCTCCGCCTCATTCCGAGCCCGTCGCAGGTTCCGCCCGGTCAGCCAAGGGTCGTCAGACGAGCAGCTTTCTCCTTCAATACAAATCGAGTCCGAACTCACACCTGGTGCATCCACACGTCTCTCAGAAATAAACCGCATCAGTTATATTTGGCAGACGAAATGACAATTGTCAAAATATAGCTAACGAAAGATAATTTTTCGTCCGTTCGATTGGACGAAAGATTATCTTTCGTCGGAGAGTTCTTTTTTTATTCAACTATATCGGACGAGGGATTATTCCCCGTCCCTTTGATTTTTTTAAATTTATTTATAAAATTGGTCGGACGGGAAATAATTTCCCGTCCCGTCCATTTTTTAAGAAACGAACAAAAAAAATTCGTTGGACGGGATATGATTTCTCATCCGTTCGAAATTGTTTTTTCTTCGAAGGATAGAAAATCATTTCCCATTCAGTTCATTAATTAAAAATAAAAAAAAATTGACAGTTAGCACAAACTTATTTTTCTCATTTTCATTTGCCAAATACCTAAAAGATGGGTCTTAACGACTATGGATGCTCTCAGTCCTCCCCATGAGGGGTAGCCAGGTATTTCATTGGGAAAGAGTCCACAGTGCAATTAAGAGCACACGTATGTTTCCTAGCCTCCTTATCACTGATAGCTATGGGAAAAAGACTCAATCTCTCGTGATAATTGACTTGGAGTCCAGACCATGTTTCAGAGAAGACCCCGTTGAATACAATTACCTCCACCAATTTGCACCACCAATATCCATTCAGCATTGTATTGTCTGCTCACAAGAGGGGAGCATCCCAGTTGTTTGTGCTCCCTAGCCTACAGTAGACCCACCCCTGATCGCGACAATTATTCACCTTGGACTTGAGGATGATGTCCTCCTCCACAGAGGTTAATAGGGAGGGGGATAGTAGGTCCATAACACAAGGCCAGGTCTCATTGATCGTTGTAGATGTCTTTAGACGTGGTACGACACTAATGGACCCATCTACCACGCATCTGGCACTAAACCCTGGGCATTTCAATGATTCCAGAGTGCAATCCCAGTCAACAGTTTCATCAGCTTTTTCAAATTCAAGTTTTAGTAGATATCTTCTGGCATTGGTGATTTGGCAATGGTGGATCGTTTTTTTTGGGCAAATGGCGACACTACCCAAAATTCCTTCTTCTCCTGATAAAGCCTATATGTTCCCAAGTACCAATGAACCGATTTATTACTCACCGAGTCTGGTGGAAAGGATTTTGGTAATCATCTTCATCTAACAGAATAAAAAGCGGATTAGGTGAAAACATCACCGAGAATGTCCTCAACTCATCATTCTCTGGAGTGAGGACGAGACCTCAGCATATATAGTTATGATGCCCAAGTCTGACGGATGATCATATAGTTCATTTAGAGCATCTGTAGTCATTTGGTATATATGCACAATATGCATATTTTGTAAAAAAGAGCGCTGCGGCCGTTGGTTAAATATGCATATTATGCATAAATCGCTACAGTAGACTGCTATATATGAGAATCGAAATGAGAATTATGCATCTATAAACGACGGAGCTCGAAGTGTCGTCGTACAAAAAAAATATTTTTTTAATGGTCGGACGGCACTCCCTTGAAAAAAAAAAATTAATTTTCGTAATTAAAAAAATAAATAAAGAACCTTTACCCCTCCCTTTTGTCGGATGGCACTTGGAGCGTCGTCTGTTGGTTTTTTTTTAAAAATAATTTTTATGACCAATATGAAGCACTTCAAGTAATTAATGACCAATATGAAGCAATTAATTTTTTATTTCCTCCGACGTCACTTAAAGTGCCGTCGCATCATTTAATTTTTTTTTTCTCCGACGCAAGATGCTATGCCGTCCCACCTTTTTTAATGTTTTTTCTATTTTTTCCCTCTCCGACGCAATATGAAGCACCGTCTGTTATTATTTTAATTTAAAATGGTAAAATATATCATTCTACGACTGTAGCGAAACGATACTTTGCTATATGCATTTATCCATTTATGCATTTTTTAACCATAATAATTGTGGATGCTCTTATGACATTCATAATGTCATCCCAGAAAATTGTAAAATCGGATCAGGTAAAAAGTTTATCAAATGACAGAGGCAAATTTGCAATTTCTTTTGTACAAATTTGCTCAAATTTGCAATTTCCCCTAATTAAGCTAGATTTCAACTTCTAAGATCTAATTAAGCCAAACTCAAAATATGATTCAATAACTTATTTCTGGACTGGAGGACAGCTCCGCGTCGGTCAGACTATGGATTTCGGTGGCTTTTGTAATAGAATGATTATGCTTTATTTAGTAGTAGTTGATGTAATATAACTTGTCCCGGAATGCTTGTTATGGAGTATGTTGTACTTTATTTCGTTGAAATTTTATTAATGAAACCAATAATGTGGGTTAATTTATCTTTAAATTTTTTTCATAAAAAAAAAAACTTATTTTCACCCTCAACAAAATCGTAATTCCACAACTCTCCCAACCCACTTCCCACTTCGCCTCTAAGAATTTATCATAACTCTTCAAAAGAAACTTCCCATACCTGCAGCAATACTCATGCTTCGAGAAATGACTAGAGGTGGTATTGGGTCCTCCACTATCCAGACGATCTAGTACGGGTTAAAATTAGATATGGACTCGGATTTATAAGAATTGGATCCGGGTCCGGTCCAGTTAAAAAGATATATCCGTCGGGTTCGGTAGAGGAAAATAAATATTTGTACTTAAGTATTTTTGCATCCAATATCCTATGGTCCAATAATTTTTGCACTTAAGTACATGAATAAATATTATATTTACACATATATCTTCAACAATTACTTTTATATGTATATCCCTATAACCAAATTGTTCAAATTCCATATTATTTTGAATATTTTTAACAGGTCCAGATCGGTTCTATTTTGAGCGGACCCGAACTCGGAAGTGTATTGGGTCATCTTTTAGGATCTGGACCCAGACCCGTATAGATCGGATCGGTTCCAGTCTAATGCCAGATCTGGGTTGGGTCCGGATCAGATCGGGACATCGGGTAAATGTGACAGTGCTAGGTATGACTACTATTGTCCCTCCTTGATAGCTTATTGTATTCTTTGAATGCTAATGATTTTTGGAATTTTTTCCCAAACGGTTCCACTTTTTGAAAATTTTTTCCAAACTGCCCTACTTTTTTTTAAAATTCTCAAAACGCCCTACTCGCTTTCCGAAAAAGCGAGTTTGGGTAAAATCCCATCGCTTTTTCAGAAAGCGATTGTGAGGCTTTGGTTTTCAGAAAGCCTAGACTCGCTTTCTGAAAAAGCGATGGGATTTAACCCAAACTCGCTTTTTCGGAAAGCGAGTGTCGATTGGGGGCTTAAACCTTTTTAAGCTTCAGATCTCAATTTGGATCTCACTTTCTCTCCGTTCTTACTCTTGCTTATGTCTCTTATTACTCTCTCCTTAACTCCGAAACAAAAAACTCTAGCTTCCCAAAATTGACCTCCTACCCACAAAATCTCCTCTAAATCTAAATATATCCACTTAATATTTCTTAACCCTATCACCTTCCACTCTCAAAACCCTAAACCCATCTTCTGAAAGATCCATATTTTGGAATTTTGATAAACCTGAAAAGGATAGCAACTTCAACTCTTCTACCCAAATATCTACGGCTCTATCCTTCGGAATAAGCTTGTGAAGGTATGATGCATATTGGCCTATTATTTTGTACATTTTTATAGGTTTTGTTTGTGGGTAGATAATAACTCGTATATTCGTATAAATATACGTAGTTATGGATTATGATATTCCTATTCGGTTATACTTTGGTGGTAAAATAATTCGTGATCCAAAGATAGGTTGTTGCTATAGTGCCGTTGATCCTGAAATAGTTTGGGCACCTCGTACCATTACATTGGCAGAATTAGTTGAAAAATTTTATGAAGTTACTAATTGGGATAGGGATCAATGGAATGTAAAAAATTTAGCTCGGTACGCCGAGGAAGAGGAGATGGTCAGTATTTTATGACAGTGCCCGTATCTACTGATAATGCTATGAAGTCAATGATTGCTAGGACACTTGATTCTAATTGTACTTGGTCTGTATTAGAGTTATATATTCAGCAAATCCAAATTATGAATGCTCAGCCACATGATAATCCTAGTTCAAGCTTCGTACGAGAAGTACCGACACATCAGATGAGGTCTAATCCCGTTCAAACTTCACAAGCAATTCCACTGTCCCCACAAGAAGACAACTTCACAAATACAACAAACCCGGATTCTACATATGTTGAGTTACCACGTCAACCTAGTCCGGTTTATGACTATGTTCCAAATGACATTTTATTTGAATTATTTCAAAATGCTACCATTAACAACGACCTATTAGAAGATGATGAAAAAGAGGAAGAAACAGACGATGAAATTGATGAGAGTGTAGAAAATGATGATGGGGACGAAGATAATGAATATACAATTGTAAATCCTACGAACAGCAGTTCTAATGAAGCGAGAGCTACTGATAGCAATGCCAATGTTAACGCTCATATTACCGAGGAGATGCCACAAGGTGCTAGAGTACATCATGTTTCAGAAGAGTCGTCCGGTTCATCCAATATAGACGAATTGTACATTGGACAGGAGTTTGTAAGTAAAGAGTCGATTGAGCAGGCTGTTAAGCTGTATTGTACATTGTTGAGAATTGGTGTAGTGCATTGCTGACAATTGGTGAATTGGTTGAAGAGTATTATAAGCAAAATTGAAGTTGTATTTTTTAAGCCTAGACTCGTTTTCTCCTCGCTTTCTAAGAAAGCGAGTGTTGTGCCTGTATGCACTTTACCAGCACACAGAAAGCGAGTCTTGGTGAAATCACCTCGCTTTTTTGGAGAGAAACTGTGGAGTAGATAGTTTTCCACAGTCGTTCTCCGAGAAAGTGAGGAGATTTGACCTAGACTCGCTTTCTGAGAAAGCGAGTCATGGGTATGCTAGTTAAATGCATACAAGCTCAACACTCGCTTTCTCAGAAAGCGAGGAGCTCTGTAACCTCTGTTTTTCGTTTTTCATATTTTGATGTATTTTTCTTCTTCTTGAATATTGGTACTCTCTTGTATTTTTCTTGGACCGTATATTGGAGTTGTTTTCAATATATATTAATTTTATTTTATTTTGAGCTCTTTGTGTTTGATTTGTTCGTCTTTTTGCTTCATTCTCCATCGATTGTTGTTTTTCCTCTTTATTGGATTCTTGTTCTCTTTATTTTTGCTTTTAGGTATTCAGGGTGTTTTGGTTGGCTACCCTAGTCCCAATCCTATTGATTTTATCCATAATTGATCACCAAAACCAAATTAGCCTACAATCCTATTTTGAACCCTATACAAATTGTATCATAATCACCTCATATTAAACAAATCCTATTACTACTCCTATTGGACCCAATTAAACCCAAATACCCAATACCCATACCCTACTAGAAACCTTAATACCCAACCCTATATAATATCTCATCCTCTCAACTAAACCCTAACCCTAACTCTCCCTCACCGGCCTTCCTCTTCTCTCCCCGACTGTGCCTAACCCCAATTGACCAAACCCCACCTTCGGCCTGTGCACCCATCGGCCGATCACCCCTGCATCCCGACCAACCCATCTCCCCATTGCCGTTTGACTTCACCTAGCCGATCACCCCTACACCCGAGCATCCACCCTCTCTCCACCTCATCCTCTCGTTCTCCCGTCCCTTGGTCATCCACCGTCGACGACAGCAGCAGCCAGTCGACCGCCCCAATGCCCTTGCTCTCTCTCTCTCTTGGATCTTGGGTTTGCGCATGTTGGAGTTTGCACATGCGAGTTGTTCGTTGATTCGTAGATTTTCGTTCGTGAGTTTTGTTCGTGCCGGGATCCATTCCCATTATTCTTGGTGTTCTTCATTTTCGTGTTCGGTTAAGGCAAGTAACTTGTACTCAAATTCCTTTGATGATACAAGTCAAAAATACCGCTTATAGTGTAGTTGGGTTCTAGAGACAACTCGTGTGTGTTATTTTTGATGGATTTTGTCTCTATTGTGCTATTTGACCATAGTTGCATCACGACACAAAATCAACATGAAAACAACTAGGTTTGACCATTCTTGATCTATGCATATATGTGAGATAATTAAGTAAAATTGTGTGTTTGATGAGATCCATGTGATATGATGGTTTTGAATATGTTATATAATCTATTTCATGATGTTTGGACACTTAGTAGACTCTATACCATGTTTGATTGTGATTGGAACAAGTTTCGTATGATTTATATTGGTTTTGTTTCAAGAGAAAAATCTGTAATTATCGATGTTCAGTTTTGATTTGTATTTTAGACCATATTAAGTTCAGAATTCTTAATTTTTGTATTAGCCATGAATTGTAGAGAAATCTGTCTTCTTTCCAAACTCTCTGACCTTGATCGATTTCGTTTTCGTATGAGCGAGTTCTGGCTATTTTACTACCGAGGTGTATTCTATTTCCAGATTTCATTCTTGATGATTTTGATGATTAAACTATTTTGATACTAGTCTTAAATATATTATTTTGGTCTGAACCTTTGCAAAGTATTCCTATACCTATATAGGGATTGCCCAGAATTTTTGTGGATTTTATTGATGAGTTTTATACGCCGTTTCATGCTTGTTTATGAAAGCTATACTTGCTGTATTTTGCTCGCGGTTCTGTAAAGAATCGTATTTTCATCCTATTTCCTTTTACTGTATGGAAAATATTTATGAAATATGAAAGTTAGCCTATTTTGTCTATTTTCATCTCCCTTTTGATGAATTTGGATTTCGTTTCATGGTTTGCGAGAAATTACAGTTTTCTTACAGCAGTGTTAGGAATTCCAGATTTGCCAAACTATCATTTCTTGATATTTTCTGATTTTTTTTGACTTACCTAATTTTACTGCAATATTATGAAACGTTATATTCTGATACTAGACATATAGGGGATTACCCCAGATTTTTCCTGGATTTATTCGAGGAGTTTTAATGCTGTTTTTCTGACTGAGAATTCGATTTACTGATTTCTGGCTGAACGTATTTTCTGGATTCAAATCTGTTTTGAGTTATGATTTGTGAAATACTATATAGCTTATATATAATATCTGGATTCGTGTGAAAGTCTATTTTCCAGTTTCTTTGACGGATTCAGATTTGGATTTCTGTAGTAACGGAAATCACTGTTTTAGTACTGTACTGTCATGCTGTTCTGAATATGAACATACACTATTTTGCTCGTTTATGTGACCGTATATCATCTATGAATATCTATTTGTTTCCCTGTACCTAGTAATGATTGTATCTTGTTAGTTTGACACTATTTCATGCACTATTATGTCTTTTGATAACCATAATAAAAGTGATCAAACCGGGGTTTCTTAAGGGAAGATCTAGTAGTGAAAAATATGGAAACGTGTACTTGGAAGGGAACTAGTGTTCCATACTGTTACTGTTACTATTACTGTTACTGTTACTTTTACTGCTACTGTTACTATTACTTTTAATGCTACTGCTACTGTTACTGATACCTGAGTACACTGCCCCATTATGGTCCACTGTGAAATCTAAAGCGAATCTGTTTGTTGTAGCAACCATGTGTTATATTTTAGGGCACATGAAGTGCTACCAGCTAGTAATACACACAAGAATGTAAGAACATAAGACTGATATTGTTAGACTGATACTGTTATATTGTTACACTGATATATTGAGCTTACTGTTACTAGACACTATTAGTTGCCATATGACACTATACTTAACACATTCATTTGTACTGTTAGTATACCATGCTAGTTGACTTTGTTTTACTGATTCATGCTAGTTATTACTATTGATGCATTATTCCACGCTATTTGTTTACCTTTCCCATGTACTTGTATCCTACATTATAAGTGGTCCGTAACTTGCAATTGACGGATACTTGTTTTTTCTTTCCTTCTCCTGTAATTATTAATTGCAGATCAGCATGGTCAGCTGCCCGACAACATTGGTGAAATGAGATATTAGTGCTAGATTTCTTGCTTATTAGTATTGCTATTATTGTTGCTTTGAATAATGTATTTTGAGTACTTGGATGATTACTTTGTATTTTGGGCGATGTGACTCAGGATTTTGTCTTATCCAGATTCTGATTTATTTGAGATTTATACATTTTGTTTCAAGTAAATTCTGTTGGTTTATTAATTCAATTTTGCATGTGTGTGGTTGACTCATTTGCTTCTGACTCTGATTATTTTGTGAGATGTTGTAAAGATTCCTGAACAGCTTATGGGTGATGCAAATCATTTGCTGGGTTGAGTCGCGTATCCGTATTCCGTATTCTTTTTAGGAAGTGGGGCGTGACAAGGCTTTTAGTGGTATCAGAGCCAAGGTTTGGCTAATGTATTGGTTCCCTAATATATTAGACAAGCTTGGCTTGAACTGGGATCGGCTTAATATTTCACAAACCATACATGCATAAACGAATTATTATCAACTTTGATTCTTGATGCTAATTGTTTTGATTTTTGCTGCAGCTATGGCTCGTAGGAATTCTTCTCAGCCCGATCCGGTTGAAGCTGTCACTGCTGTACTTGAGCAGTTGATCAATCAGCAGCAAAACCTCAATGATCTAGTGATGGTTGCTCTTGAAGCTGCCCGGGTTCCACCTCCCATTGTGCCTGTGCAGACAAATCTTTCGCCTCGTCCAGGAACAGTTACGGATTTTATGAGGCTGCATCCCAACTGTTTTTCCGGTACTGAGACGCGTTTGGAGGCTGAACAGTGGTTGATCCGGACCGAGTGCTTGCTCTTGGCAGCACGTGTTGCCGAGACTGATAGGATGGACGTGGTTTCCATCCAGCTGGTGGATTTGGCTCACATTTGGTGGATGACCGAGTCCGAGCGACTTGAGAGGCCTATTGCTTGGACTACTTTCACTCAAGGATTCTTAGAGAAGTTTTTCCCTAGTAGTACTCGAGTTGAGATGGAACAGTAATTTCTGGCCCTAAAACAGGTTAAGTTATTATTCTATTTTGGAATTTTGTTACATAATTGTTCAAACAATGTTGTAACATGAACTTCTTGAAATAGGGTTCCGGGTCAGTGGATGAGTACGCAGCTTAGTTTACTAGACTTAGCCGCTTCGTTGTCGTTCTTGTGGCTACCGAATAGGATAGGGCTAGTAGATTCACTAACGGACTTGAGTAGGATATCAAGAGGCATCTTGTCTCTCTCCGTTTGTGTACTTATGCTGAAGCTCTTGAGGCAGCTCAAGCTCAGGAGCAGGCTCGTGATGGTTTGGTTCCTTCTCCGCGGACTACTCCGCATTCTGCTGCTAGGTCTTCTAGTGGTCATATTCGGAGGCCTGTCCCAACCCATCCGGTCAGGGCAGCTCCGTATCCTTCTGCTGGTTTCCAGAAGGGTGGTTTTTACAACTTCTATTAGATGTCTGGGCATGAGCGTAAGAATTGTTGGCGCGTCAACCGCCGGTGCATTAGGTGTGGCACCGCTGATCATTCAGTACGCGATTGTCCACAGCAGCAGCAGGTGGCTCTTCCAGCCAGGGGTCCTGTTCACCAAGCAGGCCCAGCTCGTGGTCCAGTTAGGGCTCCGCTTCCTCCTCAACATCAGATTGTCGGTCAGAGGACCGCCATTCCAAGGAGAGGTCAGGCTTTCAACTTGATTGTTGCAGATGCTGAAACGGCTGAAGGAGTTGTGGCAGGTATCCTTTGTTTTTTGTTTTTTTGTTGTTGTTTTGTTTTCTCCTTGTTTCTTTTTATTGGTCTTGTTTTGCTTTCTTCCCGTTATCTTTCTGCATTGTTGTTCCCTTACTCTTGATTGTCTGCTTTTTCTTTCTCCTTGTCTTTTGCTCCCTTAGGTTTCGTTCTTGTTTGCTCTTTTCCTGCTCGTATTCTCTTTGATTCTAGGGCAACCCATTCTTTTGAATCCTCACGATTTGTCGCTCGCCATCAGTTGGAGTGTAGCAACATGTCTGAGACTTGGAACATTTTGATAGGTGCTGGTGTTGTCATTTATTCTCGTGAGTGCAGGCAATGTTCCGTCGTTATTAGGGATGCAGATTTCAAAGCCAACCTGATTATCATTTGGAATTCAGGATTCGACGTTATTCTGGATATGGATTGGTTGGGTGAAGCCCATGCGATTATTGATTGCCGTGCCAAGAAAGTTGTTTTCAGAATTCCAGATCGAGCAGAATTTGAGTTCCATGCTGGGGAGTCTTTCCTTGGCCGAGCAAAGAATGCAGTTGTACAGGTGGATTGTGCGATGGAATTGCACTCAGGCTATGAGGCTGCGCCTCTAGTAGTTCGGGATTTCTTGGATGTTTTTCCAGATGAGTTTCCTGGCTTACCCCCTGATAGGGAAGTGGAGTTCGGTATTGATGTTCAGCCTGGAACAACATCGATATCGAAGAGTCCCTACAGGATGGCACATGTTGAGCTGGCAGATCTTAAGGTGCAGATTCAAGAGCTTCTTGATTTGGGTTTCATCAGACCAAGTGTTTCGCCTTGGGGTGCTCCGGTCCTTTTTGTCAACAAGAAGGATGGTAGTCGCCGCCTGTGTATGGATTATCGGGAACTAAATAGTGTTACTATGAAGAACCGGTATCCTTTACTTAGGATCGATGATTTGTTCGACCAGTTAAGTGGGGCTAAATGTTTTCTCAAAGTTGGATCTTCGTTCTGGGTATCACCAAGTCAAGATGAAGGCTGCTGATACACAGAAGACTGCATTCAGGACTAGATATGGGCACTATGAGTATCTGGTGATGTCGTTCGGGGTCACTAATGTGCCAGCTGTATTCATGAGTCTTATGAATCGGGTTTTCTCTCAGTTCTTGGATAGATTTGTGGTGCTCTTCATTGATGATATTCTGGTATATTCTCGAAATCGGGAAGATCATGCCGAGCATCTTAGAGTGGTTCTGCAGACTTTGAGAGAGAATCAGCTATATGGAAAACTCAGCAAGTACGAGTTTTGGCTCGACACGGTTTCTTTCTTGGGGCACATTATTTCTGGTGATGGTGTTTCTGTGGATCCAACCAAGGTTGAAGTTGTGAAGGATTGGCCTATTCCTAAGTCAGTTTCTGAAGTTCGGAGTTTTCTTGGTCTTGCGGGCTATTATCAGAAATTTCTTCAAGATTTTTTGAAGATTACAGGGCCATTAACTAAACTGACAGGGAAGGATCAGAAGTTTTGTTGGTCTGGTGAGTGCAATAAGGATTTTGTTGAGTTGAAGAACAGATTGACGTCAGTGCCTGTGTTGACTATTCCAGCTGGTTCAGGCAGATTTGTGATTCATTGTGATGCTTCTGGTAAGGGTCTTGGAGCAGTTCTTATGCAGAAGAGCCGTATCGTTGCGTATACATCGAGGCAGTTGAGGCCGCATGAAAATAACTATCCTACTCATGACTTAGAGTTAGCGGCAGTGATCTATGCTTTGAAGTTTTGGAGACATTATTTACTTAGAGACCGCGTGGAGATCTTTGCACACCACAAAACTCTCAAGTACATTTTCACCCAGAAGGAATTAAACATGAGGCAAAGGCGATGGCGATGGTTGGAGCTTATGGCCAATTATGACATCAGTTTGCAATACCATCCTGGTAAAGTAAACTTGGTGCCAGATGCTTTAAGCAGGAGACCGGCAGTTATGTTTCTTATTCAGCAGAGTGATCTCATTGACCAGATGAGGAGGTTGGATTTGGAGGTTTTGTTGCCGAGTTCTGGTCGGAGTTGTCTTGTGCTCCAGCTTCAGTCTTCTCTTATTGATCGGATCAAGGAGGCTCAGGCTGGTGATGTGCAGTTGCAGAGTTTTCGAGCCGAGGTTGAGTTTGGGTCCAAAACGGACATGGTTATTCATGCCGATGGTTCGCTTCATTTTGGTTCCCGGTTGTATGTTCCTAAGGATGAAGTTCATCAGAGGTTGCTTAAGAAAGCTCATCAGTCCTCGTATTCTATCCATCATGGCAGTACTAAGATGTATCAAGATTTGAAACTTCATTTCTGGTGACATGGTATGAAAAGGGCTGTAGCTCGGTTTGTTGCTTAGGATTTGATCTGTCAACAGGTTAAGGCAGAGCATCAGAGAACCGCTGGACATCTTCAACCGCTTCCTATTCCGGAGTGGAAGTGGGAGCATATCACCATGGATTTTGTAACCGCTTTACCGAGGAGTCCTAAGGGTCACAATACGGTTTGGGTGATTGTCGACCGTTTGATGAAGAGTGCTCACTTCATTCTTTTTCGTGTCGGTCAGTCTACTGAGGCCTAGCGGAGAAGTACATGCAAGAGATTGTCAGGCTTGATGGGTTTCCAGTTAGTATTGTATTCGACAGGGATACGAGATTCAAATCTCAGTTTTGGGAGTCTTCAGGCTAGTTTGGGGAGTAAGTTGAATTACAGTATAGTTTTTCATCCCCAAACTGATGGACAGTCAGAACGGACTATTTAGATTCTTGAGGACATGTTGCGATCCTGTATGTTGCAGTTCGGTGGATCTTGAGAGGAGATTCAGAAGTGGTTTCCTTATTTGTTTGAGTAGTAGTTGTTTTGTTTTGTTTTTCCTTGTTTTCTTTTCTTTTGGGGTTACCCTATGTATCTTCTTTTTGAATTTCGAGGAGGAAATTCTTTTTGTTAGGTGAGTAGGATTGTAACCCCTGTTTTTTGCTTTTTATATTTTTGATGTATTTTTCTTCTTCTTGAATATTGGTACTCTCTTGTATTTTTTTTGGACCGTATATTGGAGTTGTTTTCAATATATATTCATTTTATTTCATTTTAAGCTCCTTGTGTTTGATTTGTTCGTCTTTTTGCTTCATTCTCCATCGATTGTTGTTTTTCCTCTTTATTGGATTCTTGTTCTCTTTATTTTTGCTCTTGGGTGTTTATGGTGTTTTGGTTGGCTACCCTAGTCCTAATCCTATGGATTTTATCCCTAATTGATCACCAAAGCCAAATTAGCATACAATCTTATTTTGAACCCTATACAAATTGTATCCTAATCACCTCATATTAAACAAATCTTATTACTACTCGTGTTGGACCCAATTAAACCCAAATACCAAATACCCATACCCTACTACAAACCATAATACCCAACCCTATATAATCTCCCATCCTTTCAACTAAATTGTTACCCTAACTCTCCCTCACCGGCCTCCCTCTCTCTCTCTCCCCGACTGCGCCTAACCCCAGTTGACCAAACCCCACCTTCGGCCTGTGCACCGATTGACCGATCACCCCTGCATCCCGACCGACCCATCTCCCCATTGTCGTTCGACTTCACCTAGCCGATCACCCCTACACCCGAGCATCCACCCTCTCTCCACCTCATCCTCTCGTTCTCCCGTCCCTTGGTCATTCGCCGTCGACGACAGCAGCAGCCAGTCGACCGCCCCAATGCCCTTGCTCTCTCTCTCTCTTGGATCTTGGGTTCGCGCATGTTGGAGTTTGCACATGCGAGTTGTTCGTTGATTCGTAGATTTTCGTTCATGGATTTTGTTCGTGCCGGGATCCGTTCCCGTTATTCTTGGTGTTCTTCATTTTCGTCTTCGGTTAAGGCAAGTAACTTGTACTCAAATTCCTTTGTATGATACAAGTCAAAAATACCGCTTATAGTGTAGTTGGGTTCTAGAGAAAACTCATGTATGTGTTATTTTTGATGGATTTTGTCTCTATTGTGCTATTTGACTATAGTTGCGTCACGACACAAAATCGACATGAAAACAACTAGGTTTGACCGTTCTTGATCTATTCGTATATGTGAGATAATTAAGTGAAATTGTGTGTTTGATGAGATCCATGTGATATGATGGTTTTGAATATATTATATAATCTATTTCATGATGTTTAGACACTTAGTATATTCTATACCATGTTTGATTGTGATTGGAACAAGTTTCGTATGATTTATGTTGGTTTTGTTTTCAAGAGAAAAATCTGTAATTGTCGATGTTCAGGTTTTATCTGTATTTTAAACCATATTAAGTTGAGAATTCTTAATTTTTGTATTATACATGAATTTTAGATAAATCTGTCTTCTTTCCAAACTCTCTGATCTTGATCGATTTCGTTTTCGTATGAGTGAGTTATGGCTATTTTACTACAGAGGTGTATTCTATTTCCAGATTTTGTTCTTGATGATTTTGATGATTAAACTATTTTTATACTTGTCTTAAATATATTATTTGGGTCTGAACCTTTGCACAGTATTTCTATACCTATCTAGGGATTGCTCAGAAATTTGGTAGATTTTATTGATGAGTTTTATATGCCGTTTCATGCTTGTTTATGAAAGCTATACTTGCTGTATTTTGCTCGCTATTCTGTAAAGAATCGTATTTTCACCCTATTTCCTTTTACTGTATTGAAAATATTTATGAAATATAAAAGTTATCCTATTTTGTCTATTTTCATCTCCCTTTTGACGGATTTGGATTTCGTTTCACGGTTTGCGAGATATTACAATTTTCGTACAACAGTGTTGGGAATTATAGGTTTGCCAAACTATCGTTTCCTGATATTTTCTGATTTTTGTTGACTAAACTAATTTTACTGGAATATTATGAAACTTTATATTCTGATACTATACATATAGGGGATTACCCCAGATTTTTCCTGGATTTATTCGAGGAGTTTTAATGCTATTTTTCTGACTGAGAATTTGATTTACTGATTTCTGGCTGAATGTATTTTCTGGATTCAAATCAGTTTTGAGTTATGATTTTGTGAAATACTATATGGCTTATATATAATCTATGGATTCTTGTGGAAGTCTATTTTCCAGATTCTTCGACGGATTCATATTTGGATTTCTGTAGTAACGGGAATCACTGTTTTAGTACTGTACTGTCATGCTAACCTGAATATGAATATACACTGTTTTGCTCGTTTATGTGACCATATATCATCTATGATTATCTATTTGTTTTCCTGAACCTAATACTGATTGTATCTTGTTAGTTTGACACTATTTCATGCACTATTATGTCTATTGATAACCATAATAAAAGTGATCAAGCCGGGGTTTCTTAAGGGAAGATCTAGTAGTGGAAAATATGAAAACGTATACTTGGAAGAGAATTAGTGTTCCATACTGTTACTGTAACTATTACTGTTACTGTTACTTTTACTGCTACTGCTACTGTTACTGATACCTGAGTACACTGCCCCATTATAGTCCACTATGAAATCTAAAAGCGAAACTGTTTGTTGTAGCAACAATGTGTTATATTTTAGGGCGCATGAAGTGCTACCTACCTAGTAATACGCACAAGACTGTAAGAAAATAAGACTGATACTGTTAGACTGATACTGTTGGACTGATACTATTATAATGTTATACTGATATACTGAGTTTACTGTTACTGGACACTGTTAGTTGCCATATGACACTATAGTTGACACATTCATTTATACTGTTAGTATACCATACTAGTTGACTTTATTTTACTGATTCATGCTAGTTATTACTGTTGATGCATTATTCCACGCTATTTGTTTACTTTTCCCATGTACTTGTATGGCCCGTAACTTGTAATTGACGGGTACTTGTTTTCTCTTTCCTTCTCCTGCAATTATTAATTGCAGATCAGGATGGTCGACTGCCCGATGGCATTGGCAAAATGAGATATTAGTGCTGGTTTTATTGCTTATTAGTATTGCTATTATTGTTGCTTTGAATAATGTATTTTGAGTACTTAGATGATTACTGTGTATTTTGGGCGATGTGACCCAGGATTTTGTCTTATCCAGATTCTGATTTATTTGAGATTAATACATTTTGTTTCTAGTAAATTATGTTGGTTTATTAATTCAATTTTGCATGTGTGTGGTTGACTCCTTTGCTTCCGACTCTGATTATTTTGTAAGATGTTGTAAAGATTCTTGAACAGCTTATGGATGATGTAAATCATTCGCTGGGTTGAGTCGAGTATCCGTATTTCGTATTCTTTTTGGGAAGTGGGGCGTGACAAGCTCAATACTAGACTCGCGATTCTAGACTTAAAAAAATACTTTTATAATCCAATTCACAGTTGGCCTGTATACATAACACAAAAACATTCCCAACCAACTTCACCAATTCTCAAACCAACTTCACCAATTCTCCTTCACCAATTCTCAAACATTCACACTCATACATAACACAAAAACACAATCATTCAAAACTTTGAAACAATGAAACAATCACACACTCACACACCCCATACGAACTTGCATTGCTTCATACATTCAAAATTTATAAAAGTTTACGACATTGAAACATACATTACATAACATTGAAAAATAATACAAAAAAAGCTTCACAGATCGGGTGTGAAGAAAGCGGGGGGTCTCCTTTGCCTTTTATCACGTTGTGGAGTGGTCTGTGTGACACCAGACATCGGAATCGAACCATCTTCTTGTTGTGTCCCCTCAACGTCTTCTTGTATCTCAGCCTCGTCAAATTCTTCTTTGGAATCGTTTCTAGGACGAGGTGGGGGTCTATGTACTTCTTTCTTCCTACGAACACCGTGTTCACTGGTTCGATGTGCAGGAGTAGTTAGTATAGCATCTAAGGTTGCTGCCTCACCCACAACATCAGCTTGTGCACGACACGACGTCATCATCTCGTGTGCAAAGTCCTTCACCGGTTCCGCGACGTTGCTTCTCAACACAGCAGCACATTTTTTAGCCATAATCCAAGTCTGACTCATCTACAAAATATGAGAAGTTGAAATATGAAATACAGTACATGTATATATAAACCAAAATTTTAGAAAAAATTTAAAAAATACAACAAAACTTAAAAAACTTACAATTGTACGAAGAGCCGATGCCTTCGGTTAGAACATAGGAAAATTCATAGAATGTTGATATACTGGTTCGGCTGTTGGTCGACGAATCAGGATTACCACACCAGCAGGATTCTGCACTGTCAGAGAGATATAGCGTCTGGTCATCCTCTCATACGAGGCCATGTAAGTTGCATGCACCGATCGGTTAAACAGAGGAATGTCACCAATAATTTTGTCGAACCGGTACTGATTCTATCTCTCAACATATGTAGCAAAGCATGCGGTCCAATTGTGTCCGGGTTTTCGATCCATTCCAGTGATAGAATGCATATCGGCATTGAACGGTTCGGCAACAGAAATCCTTTGAAGGAGAACAAACTGACATAGTACTCTATTAGCATAGTAGAATTCAACTGTGCCAAAATTGATTAGTGGTACCTTCGTCAACCATAGATTGCGCCTGTACAAACAAATAGACGGTAGTCAAGCAACACGGGCCTCCATGTAGGACAGCCACACGACGCAATCATCTGCCAACCTATCCAATTCATCACGAAAGTACGTTAGGCATCTGTTGGGGTTGGCCATCCATGTGAGATTGCCGGAATAGTAAACACCGAGTGGAGGTAACATGTGCTGGTCCTCGGAGAGATGAATCCAATTGGGTGATTGTCTTCGCACTACGGGTCGGCCCATATGAATACACTCCTAACTCCAGACTTTTAGTAAGATTATTGGTTCATTCATCTGCACCGAACCAAGACTACAGTTACACAAACTCCAATACAGGGACGAAAACGCGGCACTACCCCAACTGTACTTTCCGACTATTCGCAGATCCGCAATCAATAGCAGGTACATCAAGGAGACCGAATGACCAGTCAAATTTGGAAACATCACGCCGCCAAATAGTGTAAGGATGTAAGCCCTGCGATAGTACTCCACCTCCGCCTCAGTGGAATCTTCATTCAATCGATTCTTGAAAGTATCCTTCAACCACTTCAAGCGAATAAATTTTCCATTTACTGCACCGGTTTCTACTTCGACACCAAGGTATTGTTCCACTAGATATACCGGCTCGAAGTCCATTGTATCGGTCACTGTCTATCCATTAACTGGAAGACCGGTGAGTACTGAGACATCCTGCAGTGTTATGGTCATCTCCCCAACTGGCAGGTGAAAGGTATGTATTTCAGGCCGTCATCTCTCAAGAAGTGCGGTAAGAAGAGGCCGATCTCATTTGATGGTGCTCATCATTCCAATGCCATATAACCTACAGTCCCGTAGAATCTCGTGAATCCGTGGGTGCATAGGAAGTGGATGACCCCCCTAAATATGCACTCCTTAGATTTACCTTCCCATGCACACATCCTTCGAACGGTGATGCGATTGGAGAGTAAGGAGTGTAGGTCGAGGGGACCTGGACCTCCAGGAGGAATATAAGATGATGAAGAAGGGGTTGAAGAAGAAGGACATGCCTCATTTGGATTAGTTGGGACCTACACAACTATAAGATTTATATCAATAGATCGATATTAAATTTGATTGTATGATAATCAAACTAATCGAATAAAAACAATTATTCACTTACATTAGTAAGCTCGGTACCACCACGACCACGACCACGTCCACCGTGAGGAGGTGGGCCAAAAGAAGTACGTGGTCCGTCGCCGCGAAGAGGTCACTACTCAATCCTTCCTCCACATTACTCATCGTGCGTGCCATTTATAATAACCGAGAGTACACTACAACTTAAACAAATTGTTATTAACTATACCAAAAATATATAACCTACATATATCTACATATATGTCCAATTTTTACACTATATACTTACATACAAAATAGAATATACTATATACCTACATATACTCAAAAATTTATAACATACTTATAAACAAACATACAATGTTATTAACTGTACCAAAAATTTGGGTGATTAACACACAAACGATGTTAATGCTTAAGAAAAAGGAAATTAAAAAATTCAAATGTATAAGAAATATACCGTTAAAGTATGGTAATTGAAAATGTAGATAGTGAATAAGAGGTCGGAGAAGCTCCTTCAACTGCACTCTTTATCTCCAAATTCGAAAATGAACGAACTCTTGGATATTGGGGTTTAGAATTTTTGGGTTAATCGATATGAGATATGTAGATGAGAGAGGTGGAAAATCAAAACAAGATGAGAAATGAGGGATTTTATGGGTTAATCGACGATGGGGTTAATGGACAAAATTGAGATGATAGATGGGTTAGGGTTTCGTGGTGAGAAGAGGATGAGGAAGATAGAGAGTGAAAAAGAAAGTGAGATCTGGTTTTTTAGCGTGAGGGCTAAAAAGCCCCAATTGACACTCACTTTCCGAAAAAGCGAGTTTGGGTTAAACCTCATCGTTTTTTAGAAAGCGAGTCTAGGTTTTCTAAAAACCAAAGCCTCATACTCAATTTCTGAAAAAGCAATGAAGTTTTACCAAAACTCTCTTTTTTGGAAAGCGAATAGGGCATTTTGAAAATTTTTTTAAAAAAATAGGACAGTTTGGGAAAAACTTTAAAAAAGTGGGACAGTTTGGAACAAAATTCTGAATTTTGTCTACCTGTTGCCTTAATTTCTGCATCTCATGTATGTATATGGGTTGTTTGCCATGATTAATATTAAAAAAAAAGAACTTATTTATCATGCACAGTACATAGCTCTCATAGACACACCACTATTTTGATGTTGCTGCTGAAGATGATAATGCTAGCAGACGTGTTGGAGGATACAAAAAAGATTTTCTCAATAATTTGTTGCGACTTCCTGCGTGAAGAAGTCGTAGCAAATCCCTCCCTCTATTATTGACTTTCTCTCTATATAAATATATTAATTATTTACATCTCTCTGCTTAATTATATGTAATTATAAATTATAATGATTCGAAAGAGTACACCACTGGGCTTCATTCGAATTTTTTCCGTACTGACCCACTTTTTAAAAATATTGATCAATCTGATCCACTTTCGAAAATATTCATCCAACTGATCCAATTTTGGGCATATCAGCATTAACCGCTATTAGAATAACAGCCTAAGTTATTTATATGTCGTTGTTTCCAATAGCAGTATCTCTAATAATTTTTTCACATGCCGCTATTTGGAGTAACAACATCAGTTAACTTCGTCCCAATAACTTCTTTCCAATCGTGTACTCTCTGACTTAATTTTTTTTGCAAGTATGAGAAAATCTTATAGCTGATGCCTCTATCCCCAACAACGGAATTCACATTACTGATGCCATTTTTGGGGGTAGAAGCCAGGGTCGGCTCTGAGTTCCCGGGGGTCCGAGGCGAAAAACCTAAATAATTATTATTGGGGGCCCTAATAACAAAATATATTTTTACGCGCAAAATACGTGACTATATTTACACGGAAAATACAAATTTGGGGTCCCTAAAATTGCAAAAAACCCTGGGGCCTGAGGCGGCCGCCTCACCTGCCTTAAGGTGGGGGCCGGCCCCGATAGCGACATCAGCTATAATAGCGCTTACATGTAAATAGTGACCCCCTCTTCTCCTTCACATTTGACTTTAGATCTTTTTCTCTCCCCCTTTCACTCCTCAAACTCTAAAACCCTAGATCCCAATTTAAAACCTTCAAACTCTCATATTTCATATCCTAAACAAATTCACAAAATACTCATCCTTAAATCCTAATTGTCAACACCTCCTCTCCCTCGTTTTGGTTGGATTTTTCGCAGATTTTTCTATAGATCGTCTCGACCTCGAAATTGTGGTAGGTATTCGGAAGCCCTTAATTCCTTTGAAAATATTCACTTTGTTGATTGAGATTTTTATTGAGGGTATAGTGTATGAGAAGTTTTGGAGATTGATATGAGTTGTAGTATCCTATGGATGAGAATAGATTTTGGGTATAGTTGAATTGACAATGTAGTATATTAGACGTTGGAAAAATTTGTATAAACTAGAATTGCTATATTTGTAAAAGTTAATCAAATTTATGTTTATGTATGAATAGATGTTGATATGAGATGTGTTTATATATAAATATGTAGTGTATAGAGATGTTGCAGAGGTATTATTATATGTGCAAATAGTTTTTTAAGGTATTGAGACATTTTTGTTAACTTGACTCAAACTTTATTAATGTTGACACATGATTTATTAATTTGAAATTCATGATACATGGTTTATTAAACTCGTTAGCTTGGCACACCATTTATTAATTTTGTTCATGATACATTGTTTATTCTTGTTGACGGAAAAATGGATGTCGGCCAACCATCTTCTTCATGTGCAGTAGGTGCGTCGTCTTCCGCCGCACATGGAGGTCCAAGTCCAACTCTACTCTATTTGCAAGAAGAGCATAGGTCTCAAGCAGTGTGGAAGGGAGAGGAAAAGAATATGAGTTTCTGAATGCACACGACTTTGCCAGCTGACCAACGTATACACAACTAATTGGTAAATGTCGGTTTCCATGGAATGTTGATGTTGACAAAAATGAAATGCGACCAAACATTACTTACCGCTCTTGTCAACTGATGGAGGCCAGAGACACACATGTTCTACCTACCCGTTGGTGAGATGACAGTGACGCTACAAGATATAACGATTATATCTGGACTTCCAATTGATGGGGTGGCCGTGATCGGTAACATCATGTTCAACAAAGTTATGTTAGTCAGAGATTATCTTGGGAGAGAGGTTGAAGAGAAAGAAAAAGGTGTTTTTGCTAACGAATCAATCTGGCGCTCGTGGCTCTATCAAGAGTTCAACAATAGTTTGGGAGATGAACCGACTGACTTTCAAGTGCAATGTTACACTCGAGCGTATTTAATTAGTATAATTGGTGGTGTTCTAATGACGAATTCTTCTAGTGATGTCGTCCATCTAATGTACCTTCCCTTGATTGTCAATATACATAGAGCCGCTATTATAGTTGGGGAAGTGCGGCGTTGACTTATCTTTATCGTGCTTTGTGCAACTATGCAATGGGGTCGATTCAAATGACCGGGCCGATGGAGATATTACAGATTTGGTGTTGGAAATGAATACACCTCGACCGTCCCTAAATAATGGTTCTTTCAAATGCATGGAGAGTGGTTGACGAGAAAGTAGTGATGAGAGCTCTTTTAGAGATTTATTAGACCGGCCACCACACGTGGAGAGATAACCCACGTAGAGTGTTGATATATTATAGGGATGCGATCGATTAGCTCCGGGACGTCAATTGGACATCGTACACGCCCGAAAGGCTACAACGGCTACCCCCACCGTGCACAGTAAATAATCAACTTTGGTTGACACGAGCTCTATTTATAAATTTCAATATCGTGGAGTTCTATTACCCCGATCGAGTTCTCCAAGAATTCAATGCACAACAAAGAATCTCAGAGAATCGGATGTACGGCCGAAGACTACACAATATTACCGGTCAAGGTCAATTGCCGACTATAGATTTGGTCGATCACCATTGCTCTCATGTCGCAATATGGAATGAGAGAAAATATGATTTGGTGCATGAAGGGATAGTACCATATGACGGGTCTTTGCAAGAAGCTTACACGGCGTGGTACCGTCATGTTATACGTTTTTTTATTGCTCCACAATCAACTATCCCGGCGGGTATCGAAATACCGAACCCGAAGCACCAAGTCGAACCACAACCGACACATTCTACTTCTCAACCTATGTACCAACCAAAGGCCTTGTCGTTCTGACTTATGGTAAATTTATGTGTTTGTTAATAATCATTAATTTAAAATCTTCGTACACATTTTTCTTATACTTGTTTAACATAATTTGGTTTACTTCCTTTATTATATTTTATTATTGTTGTATATTGATAACATATGAAATATTGCGCGAAAATGTGCTCGTGTGTTGAAAAGCAATGTCTCGAAAGTTTGTAAGGAGATAGTGCGAGAAATCCTTCATCCGTGTTGGTTGTCACTTGAAGAGGTTGGAGACGGTCCGACATTGGCTACCATTTTAGAACAAACACAAGCTGCAACTCAATCTCTCCCACCACCACCAAGACGAGCTCATTCTCCCCCACCACCACTAAGACAAGCTCAATCTCCCCCACCACCACAAAGAAAAACATAATCATCATCTTTACATGGGCAATGACGGAAGAGTGGAAGTCGGACGAGAGAGGGTTTTCATTTACAATCACAAGAGATTGCAGAAGATGATGCTGAGCACGAAGAGGAGGTTGACCCCCGTATACCTGTGACACAGGATATTGTAGAACGTAGGAGGATAGTCCTATCTCGGAAGAGGAGCAAGCCCCAACACTACACACCTAGTTAGGGGTGTATGAATTTGTGTGAGTTTCTAATTGTGTACTTGCCCACTTTTGACTTCCTTTTATAAATGTGTACTTCATGTAAATTTTATTGAGAGTGTCGAAATTTGTGAACTTAATGTTTTAAACTTTGGTTCAATTTGGAATAAATGTGATCTTATTCTTTGTGGATTATTGTGTTATGATATATGGTATTCAATAATTATCTACTTCATGAGTATGCATGTAAACTTGTTAATAAAGATTGTTTGGCAAAATTGATATCGATGCGAATGTATAACATTGATTCATTGAGAAATTGAAGTCTGATACTTGAAGAAAAGCTCTAATATCTGAGCATGTTTTGATGTAAAATTAAAATAACTAATGCCGTTGTTGAGAATAACGACATCAGATACCTGTAACGTTATTACCAACAACGTCTTCAGTTCAAAACATGCACAAAATTTTCGATATTTTTTAAAACCCGTTACCGCTCTTTACAATAACGAAAATAGTTCAATTGGTGCAGTTTCTTGGAACAACGACATCAGTTATCATATTTTTTCAACCAAACAACTTCTCTGCCAAACTCTCTGTCTCCGCAGTCGTTATTGTCAATAACATCATGAAAATAACTGATGCCGTTATTTTCCACAGTGGTAACAGTTTAAATTATTACTTATACAAATTCATCATTTCATCCAACTGCTTTTGCTGTTTCTGAGAACGGAAACAGTTATCTCATTCCATTATTTAGAACAACGACATTAAGGTTAGAAAATTTTTCTACCAAACAACTTCTCTGCCAAACTCTCTATCTGTAACACCCCGAATTCTAAATAAGACGGAATTCAAAGTTCTACATGACCTTTACACTTCACTTCGTACAATCTTACAAGAAATTAAAAACTTTTATTACAACAATGATTACATTTACACAGCAGAAGCAAATTACAACATAATACATGAATTGAACATCAACTTGAACATTTCTTTATAAGCAGCAATCACTCTTTAGTCTTGTCAATCATTTTATGCTGCATAGAAACTGTGGGTACGTCAGTTGCATACAACTGACACTAGGATATAATACATCAATTTCTCTTACATAGAAAGCACACACTTGTCACAAACAAAGCTAAGGGGGACTATCCTATTGATGTCGTGTGTGAATGTGCACTTAGTTCTTAATGCAGTTATTATTATTTACATGACACTAATGCGCACTTGTTCAAATTCTATGCATCCCATACTACATAGGTCCGAGGGCAAGTCCTTAATTGTTCTTCATCTTGTAGGGTTCAATCCCTCGCATTGACTTAAACTACTACAGTAGCTACGATAAGTATCCTAGATGTTCTATAAGTTACGAGCTCATGTCCAGATAGCTTGGAGGGAAATCCCACGTCATGACATAATGCATCATGTAGACAACCTATGGACAATTCAGCCTCCATTATGGAAAAATGACCCTACCCGTAATCACCAAACATCCCATAAGCGTCGCCACGGTCCCGATAATTCCGGAGATGTGTTCACGTCATGACATGATGCATCATGTAGACAGCCTACGAAATACTCTCACACCGTAGACCCGAGGCCGTCATGCTTGTATTTTTCTCTTACTTTCATCACATCTCCACTATAGTGTAGTCCTTACATTTTGAATCATGAATAAGAAATCAACACCCTAGAGTTAGCACTTTCTCTATACCGGTCTTAACCATTAAACAACAATAATGGCCCAACTTGGTCTTTCATTTCAATATTTCATCTCAAAAGAATTTATTCAATGCCGGTATAAGGACTTAGCTACACTCTAGTCTTTAATCTCATTTCATGTTCATATAGAGTTGAGTATTCACACTCACAAATTTTTCTCATAATTCATCATGATTTTTTTTTTTTTAATTTTTCATGCACAAATCTCATGTATAATACCACAATTCATTTTTCAAACTTACCACATTCATAAATAAATTTCACAAATTTCCTTTAACTTCATAATATCATTCTTCCACTTTATTAAGCCAAAATCACATTTATCTTACTTAAATTTTCCATGTCACAATTCTCATTTTAAAAATAACTCTACTCAAAATTTCTTTCAAAGAAAATATTTATTTTCTTTAATTAATCAAGATTACGTTCTAAGAAGTTGTATCAAGTTCTTTTTCTCAAATAGCCTCTAATTCACATTATAATAGGTCAAAAATGATAGATATAACTTTTCATGAAGTCTAGGAATCTTTAGAATAATTCTAATATTTTTTTTCTCAATTTTTAGAACACTTCAAGAACTTTTTTTTTATAATAAGATTGAAATATTTCATCAGCCTAGACAGTGATAGTCGACTTTTGAGGTAGGCCAGTCGACTGTCCTGCGAGGATTTAAAACTCGAGAACAAATAGTTAAGACAGTGACAATCGGCTGTTGAAAAATAGCCAGTCGACTGTCTTGCGAGGATTTGAAACTCGAGAACCAACAGTCGGGAAAGTGACTGTCGACTATAGAAACTTAGCCAGTCGACTGTTCTACAAACTAAATCCAAAATTCAGTACCTTGACAGTCGACTGTCGACTCTAGTTCGGTCGACTGCCAATTGTACCAGGTTGCAGTTAAAGTGGATCATGAATATATTTTCGACGTTGAAATGCAATGATAACTTCTTCACAGTTTGGCACTACAATTATCACAAAAGATTGTTTTCTTACTTTTTTTTTATTTTTACAAGCATTTTTAGAACACAATCTCTTTTATCAAACTAGTGCCACAATAATTAATATAGCATATAACTAATATTATCAACTAGCCATTTACCAAGATATATTCTACATTTAGCACGGTTCAAAATTCACATTTTCATAGCAACATGATAATTCTAATGTAACAATCACAATTATAGCAACTATCTATTAATTCATCAAGCATTCACTTCATGTCTAACTAGTCTCTTTTGAAGCAACACATAGCCAAATTAACTAGTTTCTTCTTAACAATTTCATCAATTTAATCCCTAGCATGATATCTACATTAGAAGCTTGAGAAATCACCCACCCAAGGGAATTTAACTCCTAGCAATTGAACTCCTAGAATGAGAAACTCCTAGAAACTCCGATTTGGCCTCCTTGAAATCCGCGTGCCGGAAAACTCCCAAACTCCCATTTTGGCCAAAAGAAATAGCAAAAGCACTCAACCCCATTCGGCCAACAACAGAGAAATCATTCTCTTCATATACATATATGTATAAATTTACATATTCATATATATGGTTGAATGCTGAGAAGTAGGGATATAGGTTTGTACATGTATTAGGTGGAGAAGTCTAAATGATTTGCTGATGGATTTGGGCTTCGGATGTTAGAGCAACAGGGAAAGGAGGAAGAGGGTTGGTTTTCGGCAATGACAGGAAGAAGGAGGAATGAGGAGAAGGGTGAAGAGGTATTTTTATAGGATTTAATTGGGTAGTTATAGTAAAAAATTGCCCACTAAAAATCCCCCACTAATCTACTATCTCCACTCTCTAAATTTCAAATTTTGTTTTTCCCTCCTACTCCAAATCAGCCGACCACCATTTTTGTGTGCACATTGCACGTGTGCACGTGCACGTGCTTTGTGTACACTAAAAAATAAATTATTTATTTAATTTTTTATAAAAAAAATTATAGTTTTTCATGCACAAATAAAATAAACACACACACACACTTCAAAATTTTATTTTGAAAATAATACACTTAAATACGTGCACCAAAAACACGCGCGTCGCACGTAAAATACCGAAATATGAAATCGACTTTATCAATGAAATATTATTAAAATATAATCGAAAAAACATAAGAAAAATATATTTATTAATTTTTATATATTCTACAACGTAATCACTACGTACATAGAAAACACGTGCATTACACGTACAAAATTATTTTAATAAAAATAGGGGAAAATGAATTTCCGTTTTATAAAAATGGATTTGAATACATAAAATAAATAATTAAAACATAGAAATATCACACGTAGCGGTGGAAAATACGTAATTGGTATGTGCATCGATAAAACGTAAAAATCACGTAAAAATACAGAGATTGAAATTTTACATTGAGTTGAATTAAATAGGATAAAATCAATACGGGAAATGCATAAATAGTCAGAATCCAAAATACATAATAAAGTACGTTACAAAATACACGTGCGTAACACACGAGAAAAAAATTGTCATTTCTAATTTTGCGGGGTGTTACATTATCTCCACAGTCGTTGTTCCTAACAACGACATCAAATAACTGTTGTCGTTATTTTCAAGAGCGGCATCAGCTCAAATATTTTACATTTTATAACTGTGTATTCATTGCAACTGTTGTCGTTGTTTCTGAGAACGGTCATAGTTATCTCATGTCGTTGTTCTAAATTTTCAAGATCATGTTTGGCACAAAACTAACTTAATGTCGTTGTTCCAAAGAATGACATGAGATATCTGTTGCCATTCTCAGAAACAGCGACAATAGTTGGAAGAAATAGATGAATTTATATAAGTCATAATTTGAATTGTTGCCGTTATTCCAAATAATGGCATCAGTTATTTTCATGCCGTTATTGACAATAATGACTGTGGAGACCGAGAGTTTGGTAAAGAAGTTTTTTGGTTGGAAAAAATAGGATAACTGATGTTGTTGTTCCAAGAAAGGACATCAGTTGAACTATTGCCGTTATTGTAAAAAGCGACAATGAGTTTTATAAAATATCGAAAACATTGTGCATATTTTGAACTGATGCCGTTGTTAGGAATAACGTTACATATATCTGATGCCATTATTCACAACAACGACATCAATTATTTTAATTTTACATCAAAATATGCATAGACACCAGGTGCAAAAAAATGGATCATACTCAAACTCAGATTGACATAATCATATATTCCACACTGCTTAACATTAACAACTTCAACAAATGATAATAAGTAATGGATACATATTTCAAATATTAATAATGATTATTCCGCATATCAGAAGTGATCCATCAACGAATTACAATTTAGGGAACCCAAGTATTACAATCACATACAAATAAGTAACGGATACAACTTCAAGTATCGGTTGTTTCATATGGACCTACATCGGCTACATTCTTGTAGCTGCACCTATTATGTCCACTTAAGACGCCTTTAGAACAAATTTTACTCGTGCTCCCACCTTCTCGAGCATCCATATCATTGCGAATACGAGTACTCCTAGGGCGACCTTTCATCCTACGTAAACTCACATCGGCTATGAGTTCCGGTCCACTCGGTGCCGACCAATAAAATTGGTCTTGGATAGGATAAAAAAGTTGGTGCCCACGTTAGTGCTAATGAACTTATAGAATAAAATGAATCAATGTAAAGTTGATAATCAATTGCAAGGGAGGCACAAGCCGCCAATATATGAGAACATGAAATGTGGTATAGCTAGAATTTTCCACAAGTACACGTACGACTACCGAGGTCAACAGTGTGCCAATGTCCACCCTTTTGATGTCCATTATCCATTCTAATGCCGATTTTAACTTCGAAAACACCATGCCGGTCATGACATTATTGCCTCATGCAAATTTGGTTTCTTACACCGTAAATCGAAAATTTCTCGAACACGTGATGCCCACAACTTTTCTTCGCTAATAAGGGTCTATGCCGCATCACGACGGTCAGTAAAGTACAAGTTCAGACGAAAGAATATCATCTCCATAATTTCCGTGATGGACAAGCTACATACACCTTTTAAAATTGAATTGAACAATTCCGATAGATTTGTAGTCATTATACCATATCGACGACCTCCATCGGCGGAAAGTGCCCATTTCTCAATCGGCTTCTCCTTCAACTAATTAGCTCCATCAAAATTAGCCACTTCTTAGGCTGATTTTGACACGCGATCACCTTGAGCTTATTCATTAAAAACTTGCTACCATTTTTTTTTGAAAAATTAGTATCAATGACACATACAATAACGATGATATGCAAATGGCTCTTTTCATGTTCCATAATCATTGTCCATTACCGAAAAAATGCCTGCATGACGATTAGAAATAACACATAGGCTTGCATAGTCTGTGACAAAGCAACGAATACAACTCATGAACCATGTACAGGTTTCTATGCTTTCTCCATCAACTATTGCAAACGCAAATGAAAAAAACTTACCTTTGCATCGGGCAAAATAGCTATCAACAAACAACCTTTTTATTTTTCATACAAATGTGTTATGGCTACACTTATAACTGATCTGCATGACTTAAACCTCTCGATCGAGTGGCCGAATGCCCAAAAGGCCCCCCTTGAATGTTTCCTCGGCGGGACCGGACACAACCTTGGCCCAATAGACGACCATTCCTGGATTTGAAGCTTGAATTGTTGTGAAAAGAGAAGGCATTTTTGTGTAAGCTTCTTGAAAGGAACCATACAACCGCTCAATCACTTTATGTTTCATCTTCCAAGCTTTTATCTACGAAATAATGCAATTGAACTGAATCTTGGCTATCTTAATTATGGTCCTTGATGTTACTCCTTGTGCCTTCACAACATTCAATATAATCATTGATACAATCTTAAAATCAATTTTACTATGATCTTGGTTCAATATTTGATTCACACATGTATGCAAATTTTCAATGTTCTTCACCATGATTTTTTTTTCCCTTTTGGAACAATTGAACGCATACGCCATGGACAACTCACTTCATTTATGAGCTCCAAGTTTTTTGCAATCTCCTCAGGTGTATGTTCGATGCGTATTTACATTTGACATAGTATAAATTTAGGATTAATTTCACCTTCACGAATTCTCGATAGTTTTTCACATAGTACATCTTAACTTGATGTTGTATACTATCTTTAGTTGAAAATCTTTGACTGATGGAGAGTTCATCCATGTTCGAAGTGCCGACGGAAGACTGTGAATGTTCATGTATGATCGCACAGGTCATCCATTCACTCGAATGAACCTCATGTATAGATGCACTAATGGATTGATTTGGCGACACCACATTGTTAACATGTACATTAATGTTAATGTCATTAACCGGACCTTCTCTGACATCCTCCCCCTCCTCAACTTCAAGCCCTTGATCGTCATCTTCTTCCTTTTCTACCAGATCATTATTAACAATGGCGTAGTTAAAGTCTTGCATGACTATGTCGGTGTGGAGAATACTTTGTGTCGAGGTGAAAGGATGTACCGGCTCATATTCTGTGGTAATATGTTCTGTTGGAATTGTGCTAATGTCTTTTTATGTATTTGGTATTCTTGCATGCGACTCGGCAGATAGTTTCAAACTCCTAACGGGGCTTGGACTTGGAATAACAACTGACATAGTATTTAGATGTTTAGTTTGCTCAATATATAACTCTAATACAGCCCAACTACAATTTGGATTAAGTGTCCTAGCAATCATGGATATTAGTTCATTATCATTATCTACGAGCACCACCATAAAATATTGTCATTCTCCTTTATTAGCAGCATAATAGGCTTTGGTTTTGACACTCCATTCAAGTAATACCCCGAATAAAATATACTTTTTATATACATATATTGTCTATTAAATGAACTATATACATATATTTGAAATTGTTTGAGTAGATGACTGAATCGATTGAATATGCGATCAAAGTAAAGTAAACATTGCCTAATATTATGCATTAGGGTTAGGGTTAAGGTTTCCTAACCTAGGGTTAGAACCCTAACCTAGGGTTAGGAACCCTACCTCATGATTATTGTTGGATTGAAAATTAATGAGATCCAATGGTCAACTTTGAACCATGTGTGATCTTCTTGTAGAAATGAGAAGAACCAAGAATTTTCTAGGACCTTTGGGTGTGTTGGCTCCCATCTTCACCCTCCATTTCACTCACCCCTCACCATCAAATCCCCACCCTCCATTCCCTAATTTCCGGCCAACCCTAAAACCCCCACTCCCATTCGCTATAAAACTCCTTACTTCTCCAATTCTTCATTTTTCCTTCATCCTATCTTAGTTCAACAAAAATACAAAGAAAAAGAAAAGAAAAATAAAAGAAATAAAAGATAGTGAGAAGTATAGAGTGTTGGCCAAGAAAAATTGACTCTTTGATTGTAGGTTTCCAAGTAGAGGCAAACTTGGTGAAGGAGAAGAAAGTTATAGACAAGTCTTATTCTCTACTTTAGGAGGTGGGTGTTCTCAACTTGTATGTCAACATAGTTTCATACCATGTTTTCATGTTAAGAACACATATGTGATGTTGTGACTTAGGAATTTTTACCATGCAAATGACTTAGAATATGGACCCAAAATTTTTATGGCATGTTCTAGGATGAGTTTAGAGCATCCTCAATTTTGTTCATATTTTTCTAGTTTCGTTTAGTAGCTCAACAAAATTCTTATTTTCGGAACAGAGAGCAGTGAAGAAAACTGTGTTTTCCTTGTTGTGAAGTGAAGTTTGGGAATTCATATTATGAAATTGGTAAGGTATTTTGAGCTGAAATTTTACTGGAGGTACTTGGATGTGTTAACAAAATTCGTGCCAAATTTTAGAATTTTAGAATTTATTTGCTATATTTAAAAATTCTATTTGTCAACTAGTCCAGAGCCAAGAAACTGGCTTTGTTTTGTTCCAAGGATGAACTTTAATAAATCATAACTAATTCATGGAAATATAACCTTGCAATGAAATTTTTGTTATGGCATCTATTATGTGTCTAAATCATTTATCGAAAATTTTAGAAAATTTGGACAACATTTGATGGGGTTTCAAAATTAGTTTGTAACCAAAAGTTTTGCACGCTGCTGAGAACATGAGGAATTTTTTGTACTAAATTCAAAGGACTATAACTCTCTTTATGTTTTGAATCTGAATGCAATTTTTGGATTTGTTAGACTTGTATATGTATAATTAATGAATCCAAAATTTGGGCTATAAACCCTTAGGCTAGAAATTGAGACTTCTGCCTCAAAATTTGGATGATCAATTCTCGTGCGCCGACAGAGTCATAGAGAATGATCGCGGACCAAGGATGTGGATGAGGTTCAAGATAGGGGAAGTGGCGAGCAAGGTGATCGCGTCGCCGGAGCCGCGGGTTGATAGACAGAAACTCGGGTTCTTGGTAAACCTCATGAGACTAGGGGTAACCTAGTGTATTGGTCGAGATTGTTGAAATCATACCCTTATTACACATCTAGGGTAGGCTCAGTATTAGTTAGAAACACCAATACCTATAAATTGCATTAGTTTCTAGCAAACATTAGTCGGGTATTGTACTCCCCAGTCGTAGGGGTACGTGCGGGTTGCGTACCTCGCTCTGTTAATTCCTGAAGTACCGTGGGCATGAACGGGGGCGTTCTTATTGGATAGGGGGAATAGACCCTCGAGTTCGTCATGTTCTATGTTGGTGATGAACAGGCCATAGGTGGGGTTCCCTATGAATCTTCGGTGCCAACTTGGTACGAGGTGTACCTTGTAGTTTGTCATGGCTTTTGAGTAAGGTCCGGGCGCCGGGCACTAGTGGTAACAGGGACACCACTAGGTGACTGCATTAACGGGTTGGACCGTAAATCTGCAACCTCACCAGCCACATTGTGTCTGTTAGGAACAGGATGAGTACTAGAGTAGGATGCATAACGAGGGTTCGAAACCCTGAACTTGGAGACAACGGCTTGATTTGGGGCGTATGTAGTATGGAAGGCATGTGTTTCCAAAGTTTCGCTTGCATTAAAATGAATGCATTCTTGACCTGTGCATTAGGCTACTAGGTCATGTTATACACGGACACTTTAACCCAAATACACTTTTCCTTTGAGTTACACTTTTTCCTGTTACATCAAATCTTGATTTTTAGTTGGAGATCGCTGCTATTATCAGCATTGCGTTAGTATACGTACTGACGTGCTCACTCTTTTAGCAACTGGATGTCGATCCGTGAGAACAGGAGAGCTCAAGCCAGATGGTGCGTTAAAGTGACAGTATCAAGTGTCATTATTCATATTATTGTAAAACTAATTTGTAACTATTGAAACATTGTAATTGTAACGCCCGAATCCCAAATACAACTGAATTCGAGAGTTCTACAAGATCTTTTCGTCTCATTCAGTACAATTTTACAAGGAATTAAAAACTTTTCACTTTGCATCAATTACATGAGATTTTACACTTCACATCTTACAGCGGAAGCATATACATCAATAAATTACAAATAATGATAGCGGAAGTAAATACAACTTTATACAAAAGATGCAACAGTAAATAATCCTTGAGCATTGGTTCTCCCTTAACCTTTATCAAGCCAATTATCCTGCATATAAAACTGTGGGTACATCAGTTTATTCAGCCGACGATAATTATACATGGCCATCCTCTCTATGCTAGAAACAGTATAACGATTCTCATTTCTTAACTGATCACAAACTTGTTCACATATCCAATTAAAGTAAAGGGAAAATATTAATGATGTCGTATTGTGATTGTACACTTAATCCTTAATGCAATTATTATATTAAATGACACTAATGCGCACTTGTTCGGATTCTATGCATTCCATTCTACATAGGTCCGAGGGCAAGCCTCTTAATCGTTCTTCATCTTTGTAGGGTTCAATCCCTCGCCATGACTTAATCTACTACTGTAACTACGGTGAGTATCCTAGATGATCTATGAGTACAAGCTCGTATACAGAAAACCTGGAGGGAAATCCCACGCCATATCTTGACTCATCAAGCATGCATTCTGTAGCAATTCAGCCTCCTTCATGGCACACGATCTTCTTGCAGTCACCAAACATCCCACAAGCATGGCTAAAGTCCGATCATTACTGAGTTGTGCCCATGCCATGTCTTGACTCATCAAGCATGCATTCTGTGGCTCACATATCCGCACCGTAAACTCTAGTTCTCATACTTGTGTTTTCTCTCACTTTCATCACATCTCCACTATGCACTAATCCTTAGTTTTTATTAGAATCATGAACAAAATCAAAGCTCTAGAGTTAGCCTCTCCACTAAACCGGACTTATTCATTTATTCAAACATGACCAACCTTGGTCTTTCATTTCAAATTTTATTTTATCTCTTTCCAAATGCCGGGGGAGACTTAGCTACTCTTTTGTTTCAATTCCAATTCACAATTTCCAATTTGAGCATTTCCAACTCATAAATTCATTTTCATAATCTCACAGATTTTCTTTATCATGTTCCTAGCTTTCATATTCATTTAATTCCCACAATTCAAATCAATGATTCACTTCATGTAAATTCATGCAAGGACAAATAGAGTTTACCAATATCAACCATAAGATTCACAATCTTTATCATAAACCGAATAAGATTTCTGATATGTCAAAAGTATTCTGGACAGTCGACTTGGAGCCAGTCCAGTCGACTTGTTAAGTCAAGTAAAGTTCTTCATAACTGCTCGGGAGAGTCGACTGCTGCACATGGTCAGTCGGCTATTCCGCAGTTTTCCATGTCTAAAATATCATTCACTTAATAGTCGACTGTCATTCAAATCAGTCGTCTGTTCTGGGTGATTTAACTGTACACTTTTCATGCTCAGTTCAGTCGACTACTACATGCATTCGGTCGGCTGAACAGGTTAAATTTCAAATTAAGGAATCATTTTCCCATTCTGTTCTTCAATTCACATACATCGTTTTGTCACATTACATTATATTCATACTAACATAAACATGTAATTTCTTATCTGTTCACTAACATCACAACATATAAACTTCACATAACTAATGTTTTCTTTCCTCAAAGAAATACTAAGCATGCACTTTCATTTACTCATCATTTACTAGCAGAGATGAATACTAATCTCAATTTAACACTCTAGAACATCACATTAAAATACCTCGTTTCATGAAACTCTGAACTGTGCATACTTTATTTCAATATACCAGTCGACTATTTACATTACCGGTCGACTGTATGGGTAATTCCTCGTTCTCTAATTTTCACTAGTTCTTTTTCATCCGTTCATGTCTCTTAAATTATATACAGCATGGAGGATATGGATTTAGCAGTCATTCTATCACTCCAGTTTGCATACATGTACACAATTAAATCTTCTAATTTAGAAATCATGAGAAAAACATCTGCCTCGTACCAGTCGACTGGTCCACATGACGGTCGACTGTACAAGCCAATTACAGTCTTTTTAAAGTGTCATTACTTCATTATCAGTCCTTCACAACTTTCACAATCAGCATAACGCAGAGCAATTTGATATAATTAAACTTACTTTTCATAAGCATGGTAACAATCATTATTGCCATAGCATAATTACTATATTAGAAGTCCTGAGAAACACCCACCTTATTGACGAAGTAAACGAATCCCGCGAAGCCTTCTAGTTTGATAATGTGACTTCTCCTCCTTGCTCCTTGACACCGAAACCTTCTAAAGCAATGCCGACCTTCACCCTCAACTCACTCTTAAAAATGTATCCTTTTTTTTTTCAATTAAATTTCTAATGAAGAAAGACAAAGGAGGGGGGTATTTATACTAAAATCTTGATGGAATGGAGGGCTAGGATCAAGTAATTGGTTATAAGATGGAGGTGCTAAGATGAAAGTAGGAGTTACATTAATTACCCACAACCAAGTAACCACCAAGCATGATCTCCATTTGAAAATTTCCAATTCCCTCCAAGAGATTAAAACCGGCCTACCTTGTGTGCATTTGCACGTGTACATATAGTGCACGTGCATGCAACTTGGTATCAATTTAGAAATTTGTACATTATTTTACATAAAAAAATAATCTTTAAATTGTATCCTACATGACAAGTTGGATTTAAAAATAAATTAACTCATGGGCTTTAGTTTATGGGCCAAAATAACAATTTTAAAAATAAAATAAATGAATTAAATTTTGGGTTTTAAGAAAAAGGCTTTTTTGTCTAATTAAAAGAAGGCTTTGTATAAAAATTATTAAAAAGCACATATTTAAATATCTATACTCATCACAATGAAAATAATTATAAGACTTAATTCAACCAAAAATATTGCACGTGCACACTACGTGCAAAATAAATAATTTTCATTAGATGAAAAAAAATCAGGGCATTACAGTAATATTACAACACTTGAGACTTGTAAACATTTATTGAATAAATTTTTTATTTTTTCTCTGTATTGTGACTATTTGAAGGGAAGATTCTGGTTTTTGTCACGAATCACCAGTATAGATATTTGGGGTGCTACAATTCACGTCTATCCTAATTCATAACTTCAAATATCTTATCTACTAATTGTGAGTATATAAAGTTACGGGGAGTCCAAACAATGACCGGTTCAATATCACTATAAAAATATCAAATCTTCGAATCTCGAATTATTTCACCCCCAAAATATAACCAAATATGTATATCATAATCCATACCTAAACATCAATGAACACATATTCAAGTTATTAACTACTCACAAGCATAACCTGTGCATACATATAAACATGTGGTTATAAAACGTGAAAGGGAAAGGAGAAAAGGGGACCACTATTTATATGTAACCGCTATTATAATTGATGCCGTTATCCCAAACAACGCATCAGTAATGCAAATGCCGTTGTTGGAATAGCGGCATCAGCTAGAAGATTTTATTACACTTGCAATTTTTTTCCAAGTCTGAGAGTACACGATTGGGAAGAAGTTAACTGATTCTGTTATTTCGCGGAATATGTATTTTTTTTATAGAGATGTCGCTATTGGAAACAACAGCATATAAATAACCTATGCTGTTATTTTCAATAGCGGTTAATGCCGACGTGTCCAAAACTGAGTCATTTAGGTAAATAGTTTGAAAAGTGGGTCAGTTTGGTCAATATTTTGAAAAGGTGGTGGTTGGTGGGGGTGGGGGGAGGGGGGAATATGGAGAAAAAAACGTTTGATTCTTAGCTGCTTATGTATCTAGTATGGATTATTTTCCGTAAAATATCAAAATTTTGACAATATTTACCAAACTAATCCACTTTCAAAACTATTTACCAAACTGACCTACTCGCTACCTGAGATTGCGTGTCTAGTTCAACTAAAATCGCTATCTCAGATAGTAAGTGTAGGTCTATATATTTCATGTAAAAATTACATATTCAAATTTCTCTAAAAAAATGAGTACAACTACACTCGCTATAAGATGAACTCACTATCTCAGATAGCAAGTGTATGTCTATACATTTCAACTAGAAATTTCATGTTCAAAATTTCACTGAAAAAAATAAGTACAACTAGACTCGCTATCTGAACTTGCTATCCAAGATAGCGATTGTAGTAATATACATTTCAGCTAGAAATTTCATATTCAAAATTTCTATAAAAAATGAGTACAACTATACTTGCTATCTGAGATAGCGAGTCTAGTTCAACTGTTTAGAGAGTTTGTTTTAGAAAAAAACACCAAACCAAACTCGTTGTGAGTCTGCTTCAACCAAGCTCACTATTAGAAACAGTGAGTCTGTCATTAGACTTTTGTATATTCGCAAGATTTCTCTAATTATTGGAGGAAATCATAGAACTACACTAGCTGTTTGAAACAACGAGCTTATTTTCAAATAACCGGCTATTTGAAACAGCAAGTAGGTCAGTTTGATAAATAGTTTCGAAAGTGGATCAGTTTGGTAAATATTTTTAAAAAGTGGGTCATTTTGGAGAAAAATATCTAGTGTTCTAGATGGTCATCTTCTCCATTGATGGCCTCACGTGTTGACCGGCGGATTCCACAGTGATCAAATGTACGAATCTTTTATTTCTAGAAGTTCTAATGCTTCCACTTGCTATATGTGCTTCTAGTGCAATCTAGACAAATTATTTTCATTTTGGAAATATTGACCTTGAAAACATTAAATTTCCATTTTCTTTTGCAAGTCATTGCAGTTATAAATCGTCACCATCGTTGTGTCTTTCTAGAGATAAATTCTAAGTCCTCTCATTCAACTGGCAGGGGGATGTATAAATCTATGCAAGATTCACAATAGTGAATCTTTTCTTCAATCCTGTTAAAAATCTACTGCAATCACAACTCAATTTATTTATTTATTTATTTATTTTTGATGATTATATATTGCATATGAATCTCTACTATTTTAATGGAAGAGTTGAGGTTGTAAACAAACAAATTCTAATTTTGTAACTTAATAAATCCGTGCAATATACGTCCAAATTAAATTCAATTAATAGAAATATTTGTAGACAAGCAAATCCGTGTGTTGCCCGTGCATATGAAGTATTAGATTTAAGGCTAGACTACATTAAAGTTTTTACTATTAATAAAATTATATTTATTAAGACGTGCATCGCACATGGAAATTACTAGTGTGTATAATACGAGCTCATCATATCTAACCTTGAAACAGACTGAGATCACTGAAATATTTGGTTTACCTCCTCTCATTGATTCAATCTTTTATTTTATTTATTTACTAGATTTGCCCGTGGGCACGTGCCTACGGCACGTTTACGGAACGATATAAAACACGAAAAGCCATGTAAACAATAAAATAATAATTAAGTAGCTCAAGTTTGAATGTATGACAATAATTAGTTATAAATAAAAGTCTATGTTTCCATTAGTATATGTTGAAAAACAATTATAAATGGGATTTAAAATCTAACTTCTTAGAACTTCAAGTGTGAAAAATAATAAAATTTAATTGTTGAAGAGATATTTGCTCTTAAAAATTCTGAAATTTTACAAATCCGAAATCTTAAAATCAAAATTTTTAAGTAAATAAAGAAAGAATGGGAGAGAGAGAGAGAGAGAGAGAGAGAGAGAAAGAGAGAAATATGAAAAAGTAAAGAGAGAAGAGAGAGATAGTAATAAAGTAATGAGTTTTTTAGGGAAAAAAATTTGATTTTGGAGTTTAAAATTTTGGAGGAAAAATATGTTTTGTGAGGTTTGATATAAGCCTTTGATTTTAGGAGGATTGATTGTGAGCCACTTTATAGCTTTCTTTGTAATTTATTATATAGATTTTCCTTCAAAAAAAATCTTTTACTTTTTCACTGATATGAGTAATTTATGTATGTCTCAATTTTTTGGAAGTTTGTCAGCAATTCCAAATCAGTCAATATCAATTTATATTGAATAATCCCTACCTGGAAAAAGGTTAATTGCTGAAAGCTTGAAACAAGTAAATATGATCAAAGTTAATTGGTGGAAAATTTTGCATATTATTTGATTTGTAGACTAACCAAGTAACCGTGCTCCAATTACCAAAGCCGGCCGTCGCCATTTTTAACCATGATAAGCAGCTAGGATTACTTTTAGAAAATTGAAATCTCTTGGCTCTTTTCCTCCTTTAATCAAATTTTTTTTGGGGGTAAAACTTTCTGCCAATGGGATAAGAGAAATGATAGCATGTCTTTCTAAATATGCAAATGTATATACAACTCTTATATAATTTGTCTGCTTATTGAAAGTAGTTGATGCGATTTAACTACGTAGTTTTTTTAATTCTAAAATATGCATGAACCAATAATGTGAAAGAGTTACAAATAAAGTCATATTTGGAGTGAGAGTTTATCATCTCTCATTGATTAACAGTCGAAATATAAGAGAAAGTTCTCTTTTGAGAATTCTCTCTTCCATCTAGTCAAAGAAGCAAAACCAAAAAAGAATCCTTCCCTCCCTCTCCGCTGAGGGGGCTATTTGTTTGCTAATACCTAAAATTTATAATTAAGTTTTAAGGAGTGAAAACAAAATTAGTCATTTTCATTATTTTTGTGGTTCATTGTATGTTAGCAAGAAAACAATATGAATCTGCCTACTGAAAAAATATGTTGTTGTTACTTGCTTGTTTGCAAGGAAAATTAGATGAAGAAAAAACGAAAGAGAAATGAGAGAGAAGCTTTCCAAGCCAATTCACCCCATTTTGCGGTGTATTGGTTTTTGGAATTTTTGATGAGTTATCATAATCCTAACAAACTTTCAAACACACAATATTTTAATATATGGAAATAGTAGAATTGAAAATGTTAATGTGGCATGCTAAATAAAGCAAATTCATGGTAGTTTCTATCAAACAAATAGCATCTAATCGTCAACATAAAAAGGAAAACCCGGTTGCTAATTGATTAAGGGGCTATTTGTTTTGTTAAAAATAAAGTGGAAGCCTTTTTTTGTGTCCAACTTGGTCCCATTTTCGTTAGAAGAGAATTTTTTATATCTTTGTTAGGATGAAAAGTTGAAGAAAATAATGTGCCACGCCTGATTTAATGAAAAAATTATTTTCCTTTTAAAAAGTTAGGAAAATGCTAAAAAATGGATAAACACCATTTTTTTTAATAAGATTGCATGGGTTGTACTTTCTATGATAGAAACTAAAATGTTCATGATTACTCTCATATCTTACTAAACAGTGTGATTACATAAAAAATGGAGAGAGAGAGAGAGAGAGAGCGGGGTGAGGAGAGAAGCAGTCGCCATCCCTCAGGACCTGAGCAGATCCTATGCTCAGGTGCTTCAACTTCCCCCACGCAGACCCCCCCCATCATTACCTACCCCAACTGCCTCTTCGATCCCCGTACCACCCCCCGCTTCCGTCCAAAATCTCCCCTCAAAATGTCACTTCACTTCCCACCGCCATAAACAATCCCTCTCTCCCCAACCCAAAGCCCTATTTTCAACCAAAACCCACCACCATTTACCCCCCAAAACCCTCTTTTTGGAGACGCCCTGCTCGCCGTTCAACGCCGCGGAAAATGGAAATGAGATGCTTCAAATGTGGCGACGGTGACCATCTGGCGGCGGAATGCAAAAGGCTTGGCTTTCACTGCTTTAACTGTAAAAAGTTCGGACATAAGGCCCGGGATTGCCCTCTCCACAACAGGCAAGAGACGCTGGTGGTCGAGCTCCCACATAACAATGCTATAGCACAAGCCCTATCAACACTGTATGCGAGTGCATTTCTCCATCTCATCAACCCACGGAGGATTCCCGCTACAAAGGAACTTGAACATGCTCTCAACTTTTCGTGGGGACGAAAAAGCTTTTGGAGGTCGCTCAAGCGTGTCAGTGAGGGTGTCTATCATGTTCAGTTCCCGACCGTTACTGAGGCAGAAGCGGCGATTGCCGAGGGGGTCTTTAGTTTTTCTGGCTTCAACGCGACTTTTTCACCATGGTCTGTGGAGTTCGGGGCGAGGTTGAGGCCAAAGCCTTCTTACATTTGGGCCAATCTGCCCCTACTCCCATTCCACTTGTGGAATAGAGAGTCGGTTGAGCACTTGGTACACCACTTTGGCAAACTTATCACCCTCAGTCAAGGGATGTTGAATGCAGAGAGCAGGGACCAAGCACTGGTTCTCCTTGAGGTTGAAGACCTTACCATGGTGCCAAAGTCCTTGACTGTTAAATATGCAACACCTTGGGATCAGAAGACCCATATTCATGATGTTCCAGTTCTCTTACTTGGTAACCCCATCCCAGTGGAAGATGTGCAGGCAGGCAGAGTCCAATTGTTCACTATTGGGACCTCGGCGGAGCCGGGGAGCACGAGCTTTTGGAGACCAATTGGCCATACTGTGAACAGAGATGAGGGTACGGAGGAGCTCAGGGGGCGGATCACGGCCGTGGAGGTTGAGAATTTTTCAAATCCCCGTAATTTGGGGGAGGGGCAACAAACGGGCGCGCGATCCTCGCATGCAGATCCTGATATGGCATATTTGTCAAATGCTCCCAATCAAACTAATTTAGCGCCATCTGGGGAGATTGCATCAATCCTTCCACTGTTACCGAAATCAACGGAAGATCCTTCACCTCAGCCAAATCCCATGATTATAGCACCAATCTCAACCAACTGCCCACAACCAGTTGGCATTTTTCTGGAGGAGGGCCCACAGGCTGACAAGGCAGTTATGCACAATACCGTTGAAGTTAAATCCTCTGGTGATAGTTCTAGAGCTGATGTTCAGGAGATGATGTGGGAAGGGAAAGTTATCACTCTGCCTACTTCCCTTTTTGATAAGATCCAACCAGTTGTTGAAGCTGCACTCCAAGACTCAGAGTCAGGAGACATTGGAAAAGCTGATAAAGAAGGGTTGGGAACTTCAGATGAAGGTAACAGCAAGACAGAAAGCTTCCGCACACGTTCACTGCTGAAACGAACTGCTATTCGAACTGCTAGTTCATCCGCTGTCGTCCCGCCAGGGTTTCAAGAGGGTCCTTCTAAGAAGGGGAAGCACTCGCGATCTATCAGCAAGCTCAAGAGTACCAGGCCTTTTATGAAGCACTTATCATCCACTATCAAGAAGAAGGCCTCAGGTACATCCTCTTCGACTGCCTCTGTTTCCAATGCACATTTAAACCCTTTTGCATTACTGTCCAATGATGATATTGTTGAGGTCGCGACATCAATTGGAGTGGAGGCTGTAGTTGATCTTCCTGATCAACAACAGCATTCTGCCTAGCATTCTTGTTCATCTGCCTTTGTTATTTTGTGTGCGTGTTATGTTGTGTTTTTTCTTCCAAATGCGGATTGCAAGCTGGAATGTTCGAGGGCTGGGCAACCCTACTAAATGCTCAATTATTAAGGATGGCGTCAAGAGTTGTGCACCTTCTATTATCTGTCTGCAAGAGACCAAGCTCAAGAATTCGAGGCCTCAAAAGCTTTCGTCTATTGGGGGGATGACTATCACGAAATGGATCCAGTTAGATTCTATTGGGAGCTGTGGAGGTATTCTATTGGGTTGGAACGATCAGATTCTTGATTGCACATACTCAGCGATAGATATTTTTTCTGTGTCTGCATCTTTCAAATGTAGAATTTCAGCCAGAGAATGGTCAGTCACTACTGTCTATGCACCTTTTGAGCTCGATGATCGGGAACTTTGTTTTTTTGAATCAAACAACGTAGGAGACTCCTTAAGGATGCTTGGGTGCTATGCGGTGATTTTAATGTAACTATGATAGATGAAGAGAGGTCCAAGGGCAGAGGCTCGAACAGAGACATGAAAGCTTTTCGTAGCTTCATTCAAGACTTGGAGTTGATTGATCTACCCCTGTCAGGGAGGAAATTTACCTAGACTAACCAACGAGAAACTCCGACAATGGCTCGCTTGGACAGAGCACTCATTTCAGCGGAGTGGGACGTTCTATTTCCAAACTGCATTCAATATTCACTCCCCAGAATAGCCTCTGATCACTGCCCCATTATTCTTGATGATCAAGTGATTCCTAAGAGGGTGAACTATTTCAAATTTGAGAAAGCTTGGCTACTGAATCCATCCTTCCAACCGGCTGTTAAAGAATGGTGGCAATCCTTCAGGTGTAAAGGGAACCATGTTGACATATTTGCAACTAAGCTTACGCTACTTAAAAGAAGGATCCGAAGATGGAGAAATGATAACTTTGGCAATATTGCGCGAGTTAAGAAGGAATTGCAAGATAAACTTCTGAAGCTGGAAACTGACGCTGAACTCTCATCAAGCGCAATTGAGCCAATGAAGTCTGTACAGACTGAGCTCCAAGAGCTTATCAAAGCTGAGGCGATCTATTGGAGACAGCGCTCGAGAGTGCAATGGATCAAGGAAGGAGATGCAAACTCACGTTTCTTCCACTGCATTGAAAATGGCCGCCGAAGAAGGAATTTTATCCACAGTCTAATTATAGATGGTACTCTAGAAACAGCCCCACTCCAAATTAGAGCAGCATTTGAACAGCACTTCACATCTATCTGTGATACAACAACTGCTTCTGATTTTCAAATTGATTGGAACTCACTTTACCTCCACAGGTTACAGGATCTTGCTCATTTGGAGGCACCTTTCACTATGGATTAGATCAAGACAGCGGTTTTTGGCATGAGCAGTGATAAAGCTCCGGGGCCTGATGGCTTTTCAATGAGCTTCTACCACACTTTCTGGGATATAATCAAAGAGGATCTCCTTAGTATGCTCCTTGCGATCCAGAGAGGTGAAGGCGACGTATCAAGGCTGAACTACTGTAACATCATCCTCATCCCCAAATGTGAGGGGGCCAACTCTGTTTCCGAGTTCAGACCAATCAGTTTGCTCAACTGCTCCTTTAAGATATTCACCAAATTGCTGGCTAATCGACTATCGCCGCTACTACACACTCTAGTCTCCTCTTCTCAAAGTGCTTTCTTGAAAGGCAAATCCACGATAGACTGCTTTGTGGTCGCACATGAAGCTATCAATTTATGCAGCAGGCGACACTCCGACACCCTTCTCTTCAAAATTGACTTTGCTAAGGCATTCGATACAGTCAATTGGGATTTCCTTGTCCAGCTCCTAGTCGCTAGAGGTTTTGGCCAGTCCTGGTGCAGATGGATTCTTATGATATTGAAGACTGCAAAATCCTCTATCCTCATCAATGGTGAAGGGGGTCGTTATATTAACTTAAAGAGAGGGTTGAAACAGGGCGATCCACTCTCACCAATGCTTTTCATCTTGGTGGTGGATGTACTAGCTCAAATGCTCCAAAGTGGTCGCCGAAATGCAATTTTCTCCCCACTGCCAGTCAGAGGCACAATTGCAAACTTGTCCGTGCTGCAGTTTGCAGATGATACATTGCTTTTTTGTAAAGGAGATGAAGATGAGGTCATTAGTCTTAAATTAGCTTTGCAATTATTTGCTAATATCTCTGGTCTTGCTATCAATTTTGATAAATCATCCTTAGTATATTTTGGACGATCTAAATTGAAACTCCAAGCATTCTCAGCTATTCTTGGATGCAAAGAGGAGAAGTTGCCCCTAAAATACCTTGGTATGCCTCTCGCTTCTAATAAGCTCAGCAAACAACACTGGCAACCGCTGCTCCTTAAGATTCAGCGACGATTATCATTGTGGAAAGGTAAAATGCTTTCTAGAGGGGGCAGATTGGTTCTTATAAATTCTGTGCTTAGTGCCCTGCCGGTCTATTATGCATCTTTCTTTAAGTTACCCCTGTGGGTTATTAGGAGAATTGATCAGCTCCGCAGTAGATTCTTCTGGTGTGGCACAGATACAGATATCAGAGGCATTGCTAGTGCGCAGTGGGCACGAATTTGTCAACCGAAAGAGCAAGGAGGTCTGGGGATCCTTGATTTAAAGATCTTTAATGAAGCTCTCCTCATGAAGTGGTGGTGGAATTTTCTTGCATCAGACTCCCTCCCAAGCCAAACTCTTCGAGGACTGTATCAACGCAGTGATTCGAACCAATTCATATGTCCTTCTACTGCCTCTGGCTTCTGGAAGGGTATTTACCCGATGAAGGACCAATTCCTCTGCAACATCACATGGAGCCTTGGCAAGGGTACACTCATCAATTTTTGGAGGTCCAAATGGATCCATGGGGCCAGCGTTTCTTCCCTATTTCCATCCCTAACTGCTGCTGCATGGAACTCCGAAGCCGACATTATATCGCAGGGATCTTGGTCAGATGGCTCGTGGAATTGGCAACTGCGACTAAATTGTGTCCTTACTGATTCAATGAGAGAGGACAAAAGACGCCTGCTCGAGCTGCTTGAAGATTTCCAGCCCTCAACTTCTGAAGACAAACCATCCTGGCGCCTGACTACTTCCTCTTCTTATACTGTCAAGTCGGCTTATAACTTTTTCATCATGGCTGGCCTTCGTTCCCCCTACTACACTGCTACTTGGTGCTCGCCTGCCCCGCTCAAATGCAAGGTGTTCATATGGTTACTTAGTTGGAACATGCTCAACTCGAAGGAATTTCTTCACTCTAAGGGTTGGTCGGGCGACACTACCTGCCCAACTTGTGCATGTCCTATCGAATCGACCTTTCATATCTTTTTTGAATGCCCAGTTGCTGCCGCAACTTGGAAACACTTCACTGATATGCTTAATATCCATACCATGCCCCATCATATACATGAATGCTTCACATCATGGTGTTTTGGAAATCAAAATAACCGATTCACTTGGCATCTTTTAACTATCTCAGTTTGCTGGAGTTTGTGGCTTGCTAGAAATCAACGCATCTTTACTTCAAAAGCTGTACAGCCAAAAGACGTCATTACTAATGCCATTTTCTCTTTTCGTTCTTGGATAGATGGGATGGACAGCGGAAGAAAGAAGGCAAAGCTAATGGATGAACTAGATGCTGCAGGGGTGTAGGATGCCTTACTAAAGCAAGCACTCTTTCGAGCTGATCGATTGGATAGTGATGGGGGGAGTTGTTCTACCTAGCCTTACAGGGATGGTGTTCTGTTAGTCGGTTTTTTTTTTGATCTTTTGTACTCATGATCTTCATAACTGAACTGTTGTAGCTGGATATTTCTTTTTGACTGTCTGTTTGGAGGTTTTCTACGAGTACTGCTGTTTTGATGGAGAAGGGGGATGAGATCATGGTTTTGTGTCTAGTAGAGGAGTACGACAGAAGTCCGCTGCCCTCTCTATGACACAACCTCATGCTATCTCAAACCTAGACCCATCTAGGAACTCGATTTTGTCTTTTGAAACCTCTATTCAGACTGATTTTTGTAATAGACTCTTTTCATTAGTAATATATATTTTATATGAGGTAGGCTAATCCTACCTTTTACTCGTCAAAAAAAAAACTCTCATATCTTACTCCACAAAACAGGGAAAACATAACTATAAAACACTATTTCTTAATTTTTAAAAATAAAATAATTATGAAACACTATTTCTTAATTTTTAAAAATGGCACCTAATCAAAAGAAATCGTCATTTTCGGTGTTTCTACTTATTTTCTCTGTATAAAAATTAACAAAAATTAAAATCTAACAGGGGTGTATTGGATTGAAATTTAAAAAGAATTTAAAAGAATATGAAAATCCTAATGTATTCATATTGGATTGGAATTTGAAAAGAATTTAAAAGAATATGAAAATTCTAGTGTATTCTATAAGGATTTTAAAGGAGTTTATAAAAGTCATAGTGTATTCAATTGAGACTTTGATTCTATTCAATTTTCGGTGTATTCAATTGAGATTTTAAATGATCCAATTCAATTCTCGGTGTATTCAAAAAGTTATTGATTTTGGTAGAATTGAGAATTTAGAGGATTTAGATGGAATCTAGGATATGAGGTATAAATACCAAAAGTTTTTGCAATTCTCACATTCTCTATAGAAACTTTCAAGCCATTGGTGAGCATGGTTTTGTTTCCTGTACATATGCCCCAAATTATCCCCAAATAAACCCAAACCCTCTAACCCCCCTTCTCTCTTCATCGTCTTCTTCCTCCTCCTCCCCTCCTTCCGACACTCTCCTCCGCTGCTACCCCACTCTCCTCTACCTCTTGACCTCCGATCCCCACGCAGAGGCCTAATTCAACCCAAACCCTAATTCAACCCAACCATCAATCCCCACGCAGAGGCCTCCATCTGCCTCTTGAAAGACAGTGGAATCAATTTCAATCAAAATCAACCCGATGGAGTTGATTCAAAAATATTCTCAAGATTGCTATGGCATAAAATTTGATAGTATGCAATGTTTTTGCCAGATGAGGGAATGTTGAATACAGAGATGAGTTTAGTGCAAAGGAGGTTGTGGAGGCAGTGGTTGCCGATCAAGTGGTAGGCTCGGCCATTGAAGTTTTGGAATACGCTGACTAGTTTTTCGACTGTTGTTTGAGACCGCGATTTGGGGCATTGGCCGTCGACAGTGTCACCCCGGTTGATTACAAAGTTGAGGCCCATGTTTTTGTTCCAGCTACCGACTGCCATTTGAAGGGTCTGGAGGCTGTGTTGATAATAGCGTGGGATGCCGCGGAATGAGAATCCATCGGGGATGTCAGCATATGGACGTCTGAGATGACTCCGAAAGAGAAAAGGGGTTTCTTGTTGTTGGTTTGAGTCTGACAGGTAGCACTTGCATTAGAAGAAGTCATCTTACTTGCGAAAGAGAAGGCCAATTGATCATAAGCTAAAGAAGATAAAATAAATTTGTTCACTTTTATCAAAATGATCTTCAAATATTATAAGACATGATGAAGGGAATGAATATTTTACTTCTAATTAACTTCCAGGCTAAACTATACTTTACGAATTCTAGTCAGAGAATAGACATTTTGCACGGAGTTTTTTTTTGTGAACATCGCTATTCCTATCAGACAAAATTTTATCTAAATCCTCTAAATTATAAATATTCTCAAGATTGCTATGGCATAAAATTTGATTCAAAAAGTCTATTGTCATTGAATTCCTTCGAATTCCATCAAATTTATAATAAGAATTCTCTGAAAATATTTTAAAATCCTTATAAATATCAGTCAAAGTTTTAGATGAATTCTCCATAAATCCCTTAATACTGAGATTCTCAATTTTTTAAAATAATTTGAAATCTCAATCCAATACACCCCTGTAAATATGTCAGTCAAAAACTAGGTTTAGTTTCTGAGTTTCTATAATTTTATTCTCTTAAAACAAACAAGCCTAAAATTCTAACACAAAAAAGAAAATTTTTTTCACGAAAGGAAAAAAAAAAACACGAAAAGGGTAACAATATCTCAAGTGATAACACATCTAAACAAACCCAAAAACAAAAAAAATTTGGGCCCAGAGTGGAACATACGAAAGGATTCAAAGAAAAAGCGAGAAATCACTGCCCAATAGAATGAAAAAGAAAATAATCAACCAAAAAGATAAAAGAATGAAAAGAAAAGGGAGGAAAAATAAAAAGAATTGAACTTTGGAACAAAAGAATATTACTTAAGGATCTGCGGAATTTTTTATTTTTGAGATCTATACGCATTATAACTTGGGAATCCCTATTTGCCAAAAAACTTGTTAAACTTAGATTCTCCCATTGATGTTTGGCATTGTGAAGCAGACCATGAGCCCATTTTTTTTTTATATGCAAAAACCACTGAACAATTTATGATGTCAAGTGGGTTAGATGATAAAGTAATTGTTCTTAATTATCTTCTTCTAGAGCTTTTAGGGATCAAACTCGTGTTGCGTAATTATAACTCTTAGAGCGCGTTTGTTATGCGGATTAGAGAATTTCTTGAAATGCGCGGATTTCTAAGAATGTGAGGATATGAGTTATAATTATTATGTTGCAATACAGTATTTGGTACAAGACATTATATTGCAAAGAAAATTTTATTACTGTGTTTGGTGTAGACCAATTCATTTCCATCGATCATTTGCAATAGTAGACATTACCGAAAATACTTTTTTGCTTTATTTTTTTTAAAAAACCAATATAATTCTAATTTACTTTAGTAATCGATGCATATATATGACATATGCAAAACCAATACTGATATATATCTTATAAAACCTGAGTACAATAATAAATAGATGACTCAAAAATTTACATTATGATTCTAATATATTTCAATCAGGTAGATAAAAAATAAAACAAAAAGGAAAAAAAATGAAATGCACGCAGTACAAACACATGATCTTAGACATACGTGGATTATAATTATCAATGAAATATATTATTTATGATTTAGTAGACAGAGAGTTTCTGTAGCGCCCCGAATTTTCAATATAATATCTCAGAAATACGTGACACAATTTCCAGCATCAACCTCAATGTAATAGTAAATATAGCCAAAATACAGATAAATTTTTTCAACTTTTATTACAACAATTTTTTACAAAGCATAGCGATAAATTAACACATTGGATTACAAATTCTTACTTTCAATACAATGTTTTATAATTTACATAAGCCACATTATCATTCTACCATATGCAACCAAATCGCAATGCTATATGTACCTACCTGTAAAACATGAGGGTAGAGATAACCCTAACCCCCAAAACTACTGAGGTCAGCATAACGGTGTCAGTGACATCAAAAGAAGTACAACATGAATAAAACATAAGAATATAAAGTCATGATCAACACATAGCAACAGTAGTAATGAAAAGAATATGAAATAACAATAAATAAAGCATGAAAGTATCAAGTGAAACTAGACTAAGTGTCAAGTGTAGAAAAACAGAAAACAACATGCATAAAACCAAGTTAAGAAAACAGAAATGCAATATGATGACTCTCTAATCGTACTTGTCGGATTCTATGCATTCCATACTACATAGGTCTGGTGCAAGCCCTTATCGTTCTCCACTTTATAGGGTTAAATCTCTCGTTATGCAACTAATCCTACTACGGTGATAGTAACAAGATCCAGAATACTTCGCGAATAGGCATCACAACCCTCGACGCACAAGCATCATATAAGAATAGCTCAAAAAATCAGAGAATCACCTCCCTGCCGTGTATCCCATGAATAGGTTTGCGAGACCCTCGACATGCAGATACACAAGGTATATCCCGTGAATAGGCCTGCCGAACTTCGACACGCGAATGTACCCTACATGCTCCGTGAATAGGCCTGCAGACATTCGACACACAAACATACAAATGTTCTCTCGAGACAGAACAACACACAAGTCTTGGAACGCAATTCGTTGGACTAAACCCTTAGAGCATATTTTCACGTTTCCCAAGTTCCATCACATCTCCATTAGTGCCTGTCCTTAGTTTATTATTATTAAAACACAAAAATTCCCTCTCTCTAGAGTTAGTGTATTCTGCCGAACTTAATTCCACAACAACAACTCCAAGACCCAACTGATCATAATTCACAAATATCATTTGCCGATACACAGGAATCTCACTCAACTCCTAGAAATTCACAAAACGAATATCGATACCAAAACTTTCAGCAAAACTCTTAATTTCATCATTGAAACGGTTATATCAATAAAACTTCTTAAGTCAACAAAACTCAAATTCATTTAATGTACTTACAAATTCCAGAACTGAAATAAATTTCTAAATTCATCATATAACTGAGAATCATATTTTGAAGCCATAAAGTATCACCAAATATCAATTTCTTCAAAAATTATAAATGTTTCACTTGATAAAGTCATAGAAGTATAATTTTAATTCTAATATAATTAAAATGTAACTCTCTGTAAAATGCTGTAATCTGTAGTAAAAATATCATCTAAAACAGTAAATCAAGAATCCATAATATCGAAGAATCAATCGTTAAAGAGAACAACAAAAAACTCGAGAAAAACAATCAACCAGCACATGACAGTCGATTGTCAACTTAGTTAAAAAAGAAAGCGGTCGACTGTCATGCTAGAATCCATAAGTCCACAACTGATAGTCGACCGATAGAAAGAGCACTAGTGGCACATGTCACTACTTGAGCGATAGCCTTGTTTCGTGGACATCCAAGAAGCAAAATTCTGTTACCCTTTCTACTGCCGAAGCTGAATGCATTGCGGCAGGATCCTGTTGTGCGTAGGTATTATGAATGAAACACGCTCTTGAAGATTATAAGGTATTCTTTGACCACATCCCCATAAAATGTGACAACACTAGCACCGTACACATGACTAAAAATTCTGACCAACACAGTCGCACAAAACACATTGTGTTAGGTATCATTTCATTAAAGATCACTTTCAAAAGGGAGATATTTTACTTGAGTATATTTCTACTGATTCACAACTTGCAGATATTTTTACAAAACCTTTAGACGAAAAACATTTTTATTTCTTGAGAAGAGTATTAAATGTCATTGATTTTTCAGCATAAAATTTCTGTTTATTGGTCGGTCTACCATATGGTCGACCGGTTCGCCCTCTGTGGCCTTTGGTAGGTTTGCGGTCGACCGGTTTGCTCTCTGGAAACTCTTTTCAAAATCACATGTGACGGTCGACCGGTTTGCTCTCTGAAAATTCTTTCCAAAATCACATGTGACGGTCGACCGTGCGGTCGACCGGTTTACTCTTTGGAAATTCTTTTCGAAAAACCACATGTGACAGTCGACCGTGGGGTCGACCGACATGCTCTCTAGATATTGTTTTGCAAACTCATGCTTTGCAGTCGACCGTAAGGTCGACTGGCTTTTTCTCTGGTCTTATTTTTCAAATTTTATGAAATAAATGCTTCTTCTATCAATTTCTTACTTTTCCTGTTGCTTTCATGTGTATTGGGGAGAATCTCAAATCTATGATATTATGTAGAGCTCTCACTGTATATCAAAGAGTCTCATTATCAACGGTATCATGTAAGAAGATTCTCTTCCATGATTCTCTTTTGTTTGTATTCATTGTAACATCTTAGAATGTGCATCTTCCTTGTTTTAAATTGATGATTGATTTTACGAACTTTCCAAGGATTATATTACTCTATCTATCCCCTCTTGGTATGTTCCAAAAAGGGGGAGAATATTATTTTCGAATGTTTTTCAAACGATTTTCAAATTTCAAATCATTTCATGAATTGATTCTCTTATTCCTATCTTATATTTGTTCATTAAATTCTGTATTACAGGTAATATTATATTAAGGGAGAGTATTCACTTTCTTAAAAAATTTATCTATATGAAAATCTGTTTTTCAAGATGTACTAAATTTAGGGAGAGTATTTGCATACTTTGTTTTAATCTTCAAACATTCGTGTATGTTTTGTTCACACCAAAAGGGGGAGATTGTTGACTCTTGGTTTGGTGTGCACAAAACGTGCTCACTTGTACTAATAAGTTTGAATTTAGTGTGTCAGATTTTCAGGATTAATTAATATAAAAAAGAGATCCAAGAGAGATTCACAAATATACAAACAAGGAAAGCAATAAAGGAAAATTGCATATACAAGCAAAAGAGGAAAAAGCACTCAATTAATTAGCATCCAAGCAATCTATCAAGTCTGGATTTTTAGCATTATTTTCGTGAGATATTTGTTGTAATTGATTGATTAAAGAGAGATGAGTTTATGGTAAGAAAACAAAGTGGATTCGATCTATACAGCCATGGTCCGATCGACCGTACCTAATGTCGGTCGACCGTCGCAGTCGGCCGCAACTTCTATTGGCAAAGACAGCGGTTGACCTTTCATCTATCTAGCTACGCCAGAGAGCTGAACGGTCGACCGCACTTTTTGACCGGTCGACCGTAACTTGGTTGTATATCTTTTTTGGAATGTATCATTGCCTCTTTTGATCGATACACTTCCTCTTCTATTAAATAGAATGAATCCACTGTGTCTTCTTCACCTATTCCTTCTGAGAAAATTACTTTGAACTAATCTCTTGATAATCAATCCGAGTGTGAGCGTTAAATTGGTTGTATTCTTTAGTCAAGATCTCAAACGATCTTGAGTTTTATTTTCTTTTCTTTTCCACTTCGGTGAGATTGACGGGACTTGGATTAGAAGTCCTGTGGATGTAATAGGTCTCTCGGCCTGAATCCAAGAATCACTGTACTAAGGGTTTTTGAGTATAGTGGAACGCTTGTAGCGGAGAATTGCTACAAGTAGGTGGTGTGGACGTAGACCTGGGGGTCGAACCACGTTATATCGCTGCGTCATCTGAGTTTGCTTTTCTTGTCTCTCTTGCATTACTTTAATTTACTTTACTTTAATTTTTTTAATTTTTAATTCCGCACGATCACCCTATTCACCCCCCCCCTAAGGGTGATTTACAACTCATATGTCCATATCAGTATTTCCTATATACCTGCATATGATCAATTTTTATATCCTGCACATGATCTAATTTCTATATCCTGCATATGATCAATTTAAACTGTCATATCATGCATACACTTCACTTCAATAAAAGAACTGCGTATTAGTAAAAAGGAAATTTTCCATTTGCTATACATCTACATAGGCTGCATTCAATTAAAGACCACCTCTCTATACAATATATAATACACACACACACACACACACACACACACACACACACACACACACACACACACACACACACACACAATCAGTGAGAGAGATTTCCTTCTAAGTATCAGATATGTATATACATATACTTTATATTAGTGAAAAGGGGTTTCTTCTAAATCTTCTTTGTCTGCTGATGCTCCATCCTATTCAGTGTATGTTTCACCCAGTGGAAAAAGGGGATTTTTTATGGGACTGTTTGGTTCAAAGGAGGGGAGGGGAGGGGAGGGGAGGGAAACGGAGGTGAGAGATTTTAATCAAGACACTTTTTGGTTTAAAGTAGGAGAGGGGAGGGGAGGAAAAATAATTATCTTCTTGTTTGGTTCACAAGGGGAAGGAACAGATTTTATAATAAAATTACTTTTATACCCTTTTACATTTTATAACAAAACTCAAGTACAAAAAAATATCATATGTCTCTAACAAAACTCATTCTGTAAGCTGTAAGGACATTGATTTGGATTATTATAAAAAATGCCCATGGTCACTTCAGTCATTTATAATAAGAAGGAAAGATGCAAAATTTAAAGCAATCAACTAAGTAAGCTTATTATTAGCGTGATGAATGTTTGAAGGAGGGTAAGTTAGAAGTAGATTTGTTCATGAATTTTGATCTTAATGAAATTAATAATTATCTGTTTGCCAGTTCTGCTAATACTTTGTTTTTCTTTTGTGTTTGGTTATTTGTAGCTGGAGCTAGTTTGATGATTTTTTTTTGCATAATCACGAGGAATTTTTGGTCGTACTATTGCTATTATGTTAAATACTTAATATGTACTTGTTATTGATGATAATTTATATTGATTTTTGATTTTTTTGAGGGAGTGTTTTGATCCAAACATTTCCTATGTCTTATTAGGTTTGGGTTTTACTGCTGAAGAGAAAGGATGTTTTGATGGGCTATTGAGGAAGTATGCGTGTGATCAATGCTATCTTCCTTGGATACTAATTTCTTGTTAATTGGTATTTTAATTATTAGGTCTGATAATTGATGAATAATTTATTCAGTTATGATATCCGTTTAATTATGGAGACTAAGAAAATGCCTTATAATTGAGGAAAGTGCTTTGGTATCTTGCTGATAGTTCTTTTTTTCTTCTAAATTTTAAATTTTATTTTTTTAAATTTAAAATGGAGTGATTATAAATTTTAATGGTGTGATTAAATGGATTTAGATCTAAAGGACAATTTTGTCCAATCACTATACAAAAATTTGACTTAATTTCTCTCCCTCCAAATTCTCCCAATATTGGAGGGGAGCCAAAATTGACTCAAGAGGGATGCTGGACCCCTCCATTCCCCTCCCCTCCCCTCCTAAAAAATGAACCAAACAAGAAATGTTTAAAAAAATCCCTTCCCTCCCCCTCCCCTCCCCTCCATTCCCCTCCAATCAAACAGGCCATATATGTTATATATACCCAAATGTTCAACTTAGTAAAGAGGTTTATATATACACCTATGCACACTTCTATTCAATAAGAGGACCTCCTATATATATATATATATATATATATATATATATATATATATATATATATATATATATAAATAAACAATAGGAATGAATTAATTTTTTTCACTGTGAGAAGATTAACAAATGAAATGGAATGAAATGATTAAGATGAAAGTTTTATTTTGTGTTGATATCATATCTATATAGTTCCCTGCACAATAGGAATGAAAGTTTTATTTTGTGTTGATGTCAATGCTAATGTACCTGTGAGGGTGTTGGCCCCAATACCATTCCCCGCACACGATGGGTCGCTCTCTCCCCCTCACATCGATCATAGCTTCACGCTGGATCGTTAATCGATCTGCTGTAGAAGATGATGACCTTTCTTCAATCAGTTTTCTAGCTTCTTTCTACAAAAGAGAGAAAACACAACATTAATACCAAAGATTAGTTTGAAAGTTAGTTTGAAAGCTTGAAAGTTATTACCAAATTAAAATGAGTTCGAAAGTTTCATGTTTACCACTATATTGGCTGCAAATTCATCCCGAAATGTCTCATCCTTAGTTGTGTGGGTAGATTCAAAAAAACCTACCTCACCGACGCTCTTCCTCGACTGACGCATCCTATATATGAGTCAAATGCAATAGTTAAATCATACCAACGCAGAAATTGGCAAAAAAGTTTCCAACAATTTTAAAAATAGACTTGCTATAAAGTAAAATGTCCATTACCAGCTCATCCTGCACAACAGCAAAGCTGCAGCTCCCCGTAGTGTGCTTGACCTTCATCTGCCTACGGCTGCTTAAACCAATCTTAGCTTTCCTCTATACAATTTTAATAATTGGAATACATGTGAATGTTTACCAAAATCAATAATTTATATCATCAATGGAATATATAAACAATGTAACATGATTACCTTTCCAACATCCGATTTCCAATATTTGATAAGAAAATGCCAATCTTGTGGCGTCACGTATTCGGGGACTGACCTTGCATTTTCGACCTCGGTCTTCTTCTCGTCATAGTACTTCTCTTTCAAGAAGCTCTTGTGAGCCCTCAATTTTTTCAAAATCGATTTATCGACCCATCCTTCAATAGCGTAAGGGATTGCAAACTTTTGCTGCAAAACAATTAGGAAGTCACAGAAAATATATTGGCCTCATAATCTGATTAGAAAAGTGCTTGTAATCAGATTATTTACACAGAATAGTGAACTATCTTCTCATTTGTTTATGAGCACCACCTTTGAAGTCTGACATACTAATTTTAAAAAATTATGCTTCCAATAAACTAAAAAAAAATGATGTTCTTTGTCTTGTAATGTAATATAACTTTAGAATATGATCTATCAAATTTTAGATAAGTGTAGGTGAAAAAGCTACCTCCCCGAACACTCAGTTAACTCTACTAACTTTTGTATCAAAAAGGGCATTAGCATTAACTGATATAGACTCTTTCTCTAAATTATGACAGTAGAGATGTATGGCATTCTGCCTTATAAGTTTTATAATATTTTATTTTATACTTTATATCTTAGCAAGAAGAAAGAGTGAACAAGAATACCCTTTGAGGAAAGAACTTGTAGTGCATCCCTTCTCCCCCTCACAGCCATTTTTCTTAGTTAGTTTGTTAGCCTCCAACCCCGTTCTCACCTTGTTCACTTCACCTTATCCCGCGGACCTTTGGCTTCACTCCCTCATGTTATTGGAGTTGGAACTGAGTGGGTGTGGGCCCAACGAGGGGGTCCGACACCCACCTGCTCCCCCCCTCCCCCTCCCCCCACTGCAGAGATACCCACCCCTCCTCCTTCCCCTACCGCTCACCTCCCCGTCAACCAGGGGGCTGCTGCCCTTAACCCCGCCTTCAACCAAGCTACCCTTAGAAACCCCCCTGAAGAGGAGCCTCCTAGGCTCAGACTCGCGCGCACTCCGCCGCGGGCACACCGAAGTGCACATCATCGACGGCCATCGAGTGGCGACGTTCATCATCGCCATTGGGAGATCATCTCCAAGGAACGGGCCCATAGAGGGGGTCCTTCTACGAGCCACAATGGGCGTAATAGAACCCCCCCCCCCCCCATGATCCATCGTTATGCTCAGAGACGATACGATGAAGTGCTTCACAGGAACAGGGACAGAGACACTCATAGACAGAGCGCTCATGAGGAGACTCACCATCATAAACACACTAATAGTTACTACAGAGCGAGGGACAACAACAACGATACTCACCGCCCCCAGTTCCTTAGAGGCCAGTGGCACCACTCAAGCCACCACAGCAGCGACACCCATCATCAGTCTACCATTACTTCACATCCAAGAACACCAAATTTCCAGCATATCCCCACAGTATCACCTAACCATCAGCAGCACAACCCTCCAACCCCCCTCCACACATTCAACACCTGACACCACCAAAGGAGGCGAGCCCGGTCCACCCGAAGGCCATCGTAGCATGGGACCAACAGGGGGGTCCAAGCGATGTGCCTGGGGAGGACCAGGACCTAGCTTCGAAAGGAGATGCGGCGGAACAATGGCATGAGGTCATCCGCAAAGGGAAGAGGAGGCTCACCCCCCCCCCCCCCCCCCAACAACAACGCAGCATGACAATGGCAAAAAACAAAGAAGAGGGAAACGGAAGCCGGTTCTGTGCTTCAATTGTGGGGACTTGGGCCACTATAGAACCGAATGCACTAAAGAAATTTGATGCTTGAAATGTATGAAATCGGGCCACATGTCGTACAATTGTACCAATGTGATTACTTCGAGCACCGATGATGATCGACAAGTCTGCAGAGGACGGTCGCCGGATAATCCAGCAACTATCAGGTTAGTAAACAGCATTGCCGTCATCAAAAGCGAGGAGAGTTGGCTATGCTAGTGGTGTGCGGTGGCTCGAGTCAAGTCGGGACGGCCTTCAGAATCCCATCTCCTACAAGCGCTTAGCACCAAGTGGCCTATGAGAGCACACCAAGACTGGGTTGTGAAGAAACTCTGCCATCTCCAATTCCTCATCTCATTGCCCTCTCTAGAGAAGATACTAGAAGTTACCAATTTGGCGACGGTGGATTTTGGACACTTCAAAGTGGATTTCAGAGGTTGGACTCCAAGCTTCGGTGCAGAACGTCCCCAAGGAGACAAGTATTGGATTTGGATCCACAACATCCCACTTCATTTTTGGAAGAAGGAGGCCTTACAAGAGATTGTCTCCGACTTCGATTCAGTGGAGGACGTAGACAAAAAGACCATTCGCCGCTCGGAGATAGTCTCCGCAAGAGTTCTCATCAGGAGCGGGGATATCTCACTAATGCCTATCTTTGCCAAGGTGTTTTCATACGAACAATCCTACCTCATACGGTTTGTTCTTGACAAACGCGCAAAGATAGAGGCGGACTCACAACCCATCATCTCCCCCACTCCCCCCTCTCTTCGAGATGGCCGTACGTACAAAGAAGTGGCCTCACCAGAGTGGGAGCTCACTATAAACGGGGCCCATGAGGTGGAGCATGCTCACCGAGCTTTGATCAAGGAAGCGAAAGGGGCGGAGGTACTCCGGGAGCCTGTGCTAGGGGGATCAGCACGTCAAGCTGTCGGGACGGATCCAGTTGGGCGAGATCGAGATTCGTCCAAAGGATCCTACGACCAGGATCTACTACCGGATTTGGTAATCCTCCCAAGGCCAGCATCAAACGGGGAAAAAGAAGTACCTCAGGTTTCCAAAAGGAGCTTTCAACCACAGAGGACTGGTGAAAAGCAACAAAATGAAGATCAGGGGAAGGTGCCAGAGCCTGCATGTCCTGGTTTGGACAAAAGCATGCTAAACTGCTTTTCAAAAGGGGGAAAGGAGCTGCCTTTGGGTCGGGAGTTGGTAAAGGAAAGTGCCTTTAAGAGGAAAAATTCGAGGGAAGCGCTTCCTTTGACCACGAAGGAGGACCAAGAGCAGAATAGGCCAGCTAAAGGGCAACAAGGAAGCTCTGGGCACCAGGAGCAGGTGATGGCAGAGGTTTTTTTGAGGAAGAAGACGAGTGAACAACTCAAAGCTGTTGAGAAATATTGCCCAAATAAGGAAAACCCAACCGATATAGGAGCTCCTACTCGAGATTTGAGGAAGGAAGGCTTCGTAAATGACAAAGGGCCCTTGAGAATTGTGCCCTGTGCGTCGAAAAGCACGCCTGTCGCTGAAGCCACCAACCAGCCTCTGCCACGCGGAAGTGGCGACAGAGAGCTGGAGCAGGCGGAACTAGTCGGCTGCTTAGCCTATCCTACTCCGCTGAATACACCATGACAAAATGAGCTAGAGGTTTCGAGTGGTCCCAAGCCTACAAAGCTGGGCGGGAGTGTTTCGAAGAGTGGGGGGGGGGGTTCTTATAGGGCACGAGAGGAAGGCTGTGTGGGGCCCATCAAAAGCCCAATTGTACTACATTCTTGTACGGGCCATAATTTGCAAACAAATATACTGGTTTCGGATTGCAGTGGGCCCATTAAGGGGTCCACCTCTGAAGAGACATCTATTCTATAGGAAGTGGCAACTACAGATGGGCCCATTGAGGGGTCCAATATGGAGGAGGCAGTTGTACAGAGCATCCCACAAGACGATGAGGACAATAGTGAAGGCAGGCTGAATCTAGAAGACGATTGCGTCTATTCGGAGGAGGAGTCTATGGAGTCAGAGGACTATGATTTTCGTGTGGACTTCCGTGCCACCTCTCCTGAGTTTGTGGCCTCCACCTATCCCCCAACCCAACTGACTGCACCTAGCCAGGGCTGACTTCAAACAGGTTTCATAGTCCAAAAGACGGCAAAAAGACGTACAGAGGAGTCCCTAGATGATTATCTAGAAACCGCAGCGGCTGCCAAATCCTCTAAGACTACAGACGGAGGTACGCGCTCCTTCTTAGCCTTAATTTTTAATTTCATGACTGATAACAAAATTTTTAGTCTAGCCAATACCTGTGGTCTTGCGGTAAATGATACAGACAGGAACTCCATCCTCCTTAACAAAATTAGAGGATGGGAGACGGAGAGGGTTAACCTTTTGGCAAACTTGAACTCCTTGCCCGAGATGAGTCACGATCCCTCCCATTCTGATAGTTAATGGAGGCTCTCTTCTGGAATGTTAGGGGTCTAGGTAGGAGGTGTAAGTGAGAAATGGTGAGGGAGGCTATCGCCAGGTCGAATGCTAATTTAGTGGGTCTTCAAGAAACCAAATTGTCATACATTCACAGACTTAGAAGGGTGGGGGGTAGACGATTGTCCGAATGGTAAATTTCCCCGTCTGTGGGGCTTCCGGGGGCATTGCTCTAGGTTATAATCCAGACGTCTTTAACTGCCTAGACGAGTTCCACGGACAATTCTCTTTGTCAGTATTACAGCATAAATCTGACCAGTGGACTCAGTCGGACATGGTAGTCTATGGACCCCACACCTCTGAGGCTCGAAGGGCCTTCTGGTCAGAGCTTCGAGCGGTGAAAGCACGTTGGCCTCACCCTGGATGGTGGGGGGCGACTTCAACATCACCAGGTTTGCCTCAAAACATTGGGGTAGAGGGGCCTGCAATGCCGATAGGGAAGCCTTTAATAAGGTAATCTCAAACCTGGATCTGGTTGACATCTCCATCTCTGACAGGCTCTACACCTGGTCTAATATGCAAGCGGCGCCCATTCTCGCTAAGTTAGATAGAATTTTGGTCTCCACGGACTGGGAGTCCAAATTCCCGTTGGCAGCGGCTAGATCAATTCCGAAGCCAAACTCAGATCACGTTCCTATTTTCCTTTCCTCAGGGGAGATCCAACCAAGGAAGCCCTCAAGGTTTCGATTCGAGAAAGCGTAGTTAGAATTCCAAGGCTTCCATCACATGGTTAACGAATGCTGGTCGCGCTCGACTACGACCACCGAGGCGTCCGCAGTTTGGTGTGAAAAAATTAGAATGCTTCAAGCAAAACTCAAGAAATGGAACCGCACCAGGTTTGCGCTGATCGGGAAACTAAGGATTCCCTTCTGGAGGGTATTGAGGTGCTGGAAAAAACAGAAGAAACTAGAGACTTGCTACAGGAAGAGCGGAATAGATTGTTGCAGCTTAGACAGGAAATCGACCAACTATACACGATGGAGGAAATTAAATGGCAACAAAGATCTAGAGTTTCGTGGCTCAAAGAGGGAGACGCGAATACTGCATTCTTCCACCGAGTGGCCAGTGCTCGACGGCAGTCCAACCTAATTCATTCAATCCACATGGATTCCGGGATGGTGCAAGACGACAACGCCATTAGGCTGGCTTTCCAATCACACTACAAGCGACTCTTTGGTCACAAGGCTGAAATGAGGGTCCCGCTTCAACCCGACTTCTGGCAAGATCAACCAGATAATCAAAACTCTAAATTATAGTCCCTTGAAGTTTCCTTCACGGAGAAAGAGGTTTGGGAGGCGATTCAACAAATAGGAAATGACAAAGCCCCGGGGCCAGATGGGTTCCCGATTATTTTTTATCAGATTTTCTGAGAGGAGATCAAAGACGACCTCCTGAAGATGTTTGTAGACTTCCACGAGCATAAACTAAAGCTCGGGAGATTTAACTCTGCAGAAGTAGTGCTGATCCCTAAGAAAGAGGACTCACGACGAGTCGGAGACTACCGCCCCATTAGCCTCCTCAACTGTTTGGTTAAGATCATTACCAAGACTCTAGCCAACAGACTAGAAAAGGAAATGGACGGTCTCATCAGCCAAGATCAGACGGGATTTATCAAAGGACGTTGCATACAAGACAGTAGGCAACAGCCGAAGAAATGATCCATCACTGCCACACGTCGAACTCTAAGAGCTATCTCTTGAAGCTGGACTTTGAGAAAGCTTATGACTCCGTGGAATGAGACTGTCTGTTTGAAGCATTGGCAGGGAAAGGCTTTGGGGAGAGATGGATTAGATGGATGCACGCTTGCCTTACCACCAGTAGGTCAATGATCTTGGTTAACGGGATTGCGGGACACCAATTCCCCTGCAAACAGGACCTCAGACAAGGTGATCTGCTATCTCTGCTCCTCTTCACCATCGTTGCTGACGTTCTCCGCTCAATGATGTCAAAATGCGGTAGAGCAGGTTGGGTTATGCTAGTTGCCAAAGGTACAAATTGACAGGGGTGCTCTATCCTCCAATACGCAGATGACACGCTCCTTTTTGGCAATGGCAACCTAGGGGAGACCACCGTCTTCAAGGGTATTTTGTATTGCTTTCAAGCCTGGTCCGGCCTTAGGGTAAACTATCACAAAAGCACTCTCATTCCCATGGCCCTAACTGCAGAAGAGGCATTGGATCATGCCACAATCCTTAACTGCCCTATTGAGAGTTTTTCCATCCAGTACTTAGGGTTACCATTAAGACCCGGGAAATTCAAAAAAGCAGACTGGCTTCCCATTGTTGATCGGGTCGACAAACGGCTTACAGGATGGAAGGGCAAAGCCCTATCCCTGGGGGGGGGGGGGGGGGGGGGGAGAGTTACGCTCATTAATGTCGTTCTGTCAAACTTACCTACCTATTACCTCACCTTTTTCGAAATGCCGCAATGGGTTATTCAAAGAATCGATCGTACGCGGAAGCGCTTCCTATGGAAAGGGGCAGACACGAAACGAGGGGGGTACCACCTCATCAGATGGGAGAAGGCCTGTATGAAAAAGAAACATGGAGGACTAGGCATTATCGACCTTCGAGACATGAACCTGGCTCTACTGGGCAAATGGTGGTGGAAAGTCTTCCATCCTAATGGAGAAGGGTGGCAACAATTTGTTCAGGGGGTATATGCATGGTAATGGTACGAGAAACCTAGGCTTCAGGATAGGCCCCCGGGTCTCCTGGTTCTGGAAAGGCATCGCTAAAGACTACGATCCCTTTACTACTTGCATGCAGTCAGTTGTCGGCAACGGCAGACTTACCAAGTTCTGGTGGAACAAATGGTGTTCGGATCACCCGCTCAGAAACCTGTTTCCAGACTTATTTAACCAAGCGTCACACCCACACTGCACGGTGGCCAAAACCTAGAAGAGGGGCACCTGGAAACCTACGTTCAAACAAGAGCTTGATTTAGGCTCCCAACTTAGACTAACGGAACTTCAAGACCTCATCACCAACGCCGGCATTGAGTGCTCCCAGGGCCCCGACAAAAAATCATGGGGTTTGGAGAAGAACGGGAAGTTCACGGTTCGCTCCATGTACAACCGCATTCACTTTAGGGGTTGTACACTAACGTGGTCGGCTGTCATTTGGAGAACAAAAGCCCCGCTTAAAATCAAAGCTTTCCTATGGCTGGTTCTGAATGATGCGATTCTGACCAGGGAAAACCTAGCCAAGCGACAGCCTAATATGGATACCCAATGCGGATTTTGCCTGGCTACACTGTAGTCGAGAGACCACCTCTTCCTACAGTGCCCTAGGAGCAAAGCGGTCCTTATAGAGGTCCTCGCCGCCCTAGGGACGTCACAATACCCTAACATATACGAGGAGCTGTGGGTGAGTCCTAATTTCGGGTTGGAGAGGGGGGCCATGAGAGAAGCGTGATATATTGCTATAGCCGCAGTGACCTGGGTTCTTTGGCTAGACAGAAATAACCGTTACTTTCGTGAAACTTGCAATAGTATTTCCGGCAATTTGACTCACACTATGCATCTTATTTCCTTTTGGGCTAATGTGGCCACAGCAGGTCCCAGAGGACGGATCACGAGCTTTTTCCAGGTTCAGGAGTTTGACGATGAGGAGATTGAGATTGGTCCGATGATCGATTGATAGTTTGTGCAGCCGACACTGTTCAGTGGTGCCCACCCCCAGGGTTTTGTTGGGGGACTATGTTGTATTTCTCTTCGGCTTATTAGGTTACTTTTGGTCCTGCCTCTCATGACTAGGGCAGAGTTCATGTATTTTTGTTATGTTTGTAGGATTTTGTAGTGAGTTCAGTACGCTGAGTTTGTTTTATTAATCTCTTATTAATGAAACAGGGTGGTAAGACTCCACCTCTTTCTTAAAAAAAAGAAAAGAGAATCCCCTTTGAGATACGAGGCCAATTGCAAATGACATTTTGTGCTACATGGTACGTGACAAGAAAGGGATGAGGACGAGCAAAATCATCCATTTGTCATTAAGCCTTCTAAACTCATCCATTTTACAATAAGAGAAGGGAGGGAAAAAAAAAAGAGAATTAAGCATCTCATTTGCTTTTTTTTTTTTTCCTTCAAAAACTAAATGGTGGGACTTCTCTATGTTACATTCCAGTCTTTAGGTAATAATAACCTACTCACATTAACATTGTCATCATAACAGAGCTTCTATTTACTCAACCAGAACCAGAAACAGAAAATTTCATAAACTAACAAAACAAAAATCAATAGCTTGTACATACACAGTTAGTACTTGTATACTACTGTCTCTTGTTGAGCTTTAACAATGTATTCAAAGAAAGCATCCAGGGTATTCATATCAGCCTAGCAAGGGACTGTTCTGAGACTGAAGTCTATAGTCTAAATGTAGAAATCAAGTTGCTTCACATACACAAATTTAAAATTTTAAAAATATACCTTAATCGCATCGATGGCCGTCGTCTTGGTTGGCGTTGGTACTTTCAACCAACTCTCGTAGCTTAGGAGAAGGATACGAAGATTTCTTGCTATGACACCGCAAAATTTTCCGAGCTTTCTCCCTTCAACTCCAACTGCTTGGTTGTGATTGTTCCCAATGACCACTATTTTTTTATTGTTTGGGAGCTTCCATATTTTCTACATCTTCGTCGTCCCCCTCGACCTCCTCAAAGTACTGGGAGTGCTACCTTCACCCCCTCGGTTGTAGTAGCACCCCCATCCGCCACCCCTCCAAGCTCTTCCGTCGGGTGCTGAGTAGAAAGTCTCCTGCTAGGCTGCTCTACGGCCTCGTCTTGGTCGTGCATAATTGTTGCCAACTTTCTCTTTATTCTAGCCATATGTCACATGTTTCAAGAAAATTCAGACAAATTATAATTCAATCAACAAACCGAACATATGAACAAATAATGACATTAAAACAAAAAATAAATTAAAACAACCACAATAAGTTCCAAATAAATTAAAACCACCAAATAAATTAAAACAAAAAGTAAATCATCACAATACGCCAACAATTTTAAGCTTTTGCGTCAAATAACATTAATTATAATCATAAAAACAATAAGTTCCACTAATTAACTGCACTGAAATATATGAAAACAATCGACAAACAAATGAACTGGCACAATTTCCAAAAATGTGTATAAGATACTATTACAACATCATCAATTAGATCTCCCTCTTCTCCATCCGTACGGAACCAGGTAGGGCAACTATTAACATCCAAAACGTTTACATCAAATGTAGGAAATTCAGAAGCAGTGAATTGTTCTCAATTTCACAATCTTCTTCATCTGAATCATCCCTCAGCTGAAATACATCTCTTGGTTGCATAGGTAGCACCACGTAATTTTTTTCCACTACTGGTTCCTGAATATAGAAAACTTGTTGCACTTGAGATGGGAACCCAAATGGTTCATGACTAATGTGTGTCCCAGTGTGAATCAGATGTGAGAAATCTACAATATAAAGCCCAACTTATCATGGTAGTTGTTACTTAACATAGCCCAATCACCACGAAATAATACTACTCGAAAGTGCTCGTAATAATCCAAATCTATGATATTAGTTAGCACCCCATAATAGTCAACATCCCCATCTACAGGATTCGGGTCTTTATTAGAGGCATAGCTTCTAGTTTATGAAGTCACTACAATGCCGCTATTTTGATACTTTAAGTTGCGTTCACGCTCCTTAGTACGAAATCTGAACCCGTTGTATATATATATCCATTGTATCTTTTAACCATTTTATGGGGACCTTTGGCAAGAATCTTTATTTCAGATGAGACATCATCAATACCCAATGAGGAAACCTACAATTATATAGTGAATGGTATTAGCATAAGCCTTCTAAATTATTTTTTGCAGTACTTTAATTCAAACCTTGGTTGGTCACTTACGTGAGTTTCAAACCACTCGTGGAATTGCTCATTCATTAATTTATGTTGCTCAAGTGGGTTCAAGTTTTTCGGTCTATGCCTTCTTTTCATTTTCCTGATAAATTTGTTGGAACAAGGTAAGAACGAATGTCAACTACTCTTTAATTGTAAGAAATAAATTCACACTACTGACAATTTCATACTTACGCTTGATAAGGCTCACATGATGCATGGTTATCCAATACATATCGATGTGCTTGTTCCCATATTAAGTCATCTAACTCAAAAGCATCGATTTTCCCGAAATTAGTGCCCGCAATCTAAAAGAGATATTTAGCGCCTTTGAGGTTGGAAATGTCTGAATTTCTTCTTGGTCTAGTTAGACATGTCTCCACACCCTGAAGATACCTTGAACAAAAATTGGAGCACTCCTCCGAAAGATAACCTTCTGCTATTGAACCTTCTGGATAAGCTTTATTTCTAACGTAACCCTTAAGTCGGTAAAGGTACCTAAACAAGCAAATTTGAATTGGAAAACGTTTGGAAATTACACATCTAAGAAGTACATAATTAATGAACTTAATGAGGGATGAAGTACTACCTCTTAATGGAATACATCCACCGATAATGTACTGGTTCACCAAGTCTTGCTTCATCACCTAGGTGGATTATCAAGTGCACCATTATAATGAAGAATGATGGGGGGAATATCCTATCTATTTGACAAAGTGTCAATGCAGCATGCTACTCTAATCTGTCAATATCTTCAACACGTAGCAATCTCGAGCAAAATCCTTTATATATACTACACAAATCTTTCATGACGAAAGTGACTTGCTCACACATTGAATACCTCAGAGAAATTGGAATGAGATCTTGCATTAAGATATGGTAGTCATGTGACTTTAGACCCTGGAGCTTTTTCTCCTTATAGTTGACACATCTTGATATATCAGATGAATAACCACCAGGGACTTTAAAATCCTATAAAACTTTGCAAAACATCTCCAACTCGCTTTTTGACATTGAGTAGATTGCAGGAGAAAGTCGTACTCTGCCATTGGGTAATTCTTCAGGATGCAACTCATGCCTTATGCCCATTTCTACTAAGTTAAGCCGAGACTTAAGATTGTATTTTATCTTTCGGTCATCCCCCATAACTGTTCCTATACAATTTTCACCAATATTTTTTTCCAAGATGTATCACATCAATGTTATGGCGCAATAAGTTAAACTCCCAGTACGGCAACTGAAAAAAATACTCTTCTTCTTCCATGACCCTAAACCAAGATGACTATCACATTTATCTGCATCACATTCATCAGTGTTCTGTTGCTCATCTCTAGCTCGCTTTTTGGCATTTTTAATGACTTCGGGTTCCTTTGAAAAATTGAATTGTTGGCCTTCTAGCCGCCTTAACACATCTAACCCAGAATTAACTATAAGAGCAGGTCTCCACTCATCGGTACCATCAAATGTCGTTGATTCTGCTCTGAAAATATGTGTGGTAGGCAACCATCTCCTATAACCCATGTAGCAGAACTTTATGCCTTTATATATCCACTTTGAAATAGTTTGCTCAGCACAACAAGGACAAGCATAACGTCCTTTCGTGCTATAACCAGATAAATTTTCATATGCAGGGAAATCATTGATTGTCCAAGTCAAGGCAACTCAGAGACGGAAAGTTTCTTTAGATGTTGCATCATATGTTGGAACACCCTCCCACAACAGTTGCAGTTCATCAATCAACGGCTGCAGATACACATCTATGTCATTTCCTGGAGATTTTGGTCCAGGAATTTTCATGGACAAAATGAAGGATGACTCCTTCATACACAACCAAGGGGGTAGATTGTATGGAATTAACACAACGGGTTATATGCTGTAGGTGCTGATCATTTGCCTAAATGGGTTAAAACCATCGCTGGCTAATTCGAGTTTCACATTCCGAGGATCTTGAACAAAATCCGAATATCTTTGATCAAAATTTTTCCACGACTCGGAATCAGCTGGGTGCCTGAGAATTTCATCATTCTTGCGACCTTCCACATGCCACCTCATATCAGAAGATGTCTTAGATGACATGAACATCCTTTGTAGCCTAGGAATTAGAGAAAAGTAACGCAGTATTTTAGCCGTCTTCTTTTTCTATTTGTTGTAATTGGTTCATCAGTTTGCTCATCTTCATTCGGCGTTTTCACCCATTTTGAAGTACCACATACTTGACAATCTTCGAGAGTTTCCTTATCCCCCCGAAATAGCATACAATCATATGGACATGATGCAATTTTCTCATACCCTAAATCAAAATGCTTGAGGAATTTCTTTGTGGCTTGGGTTGAATTGGGGATACAGATTTGAGGAAAAGCTTCATTCAACAATTCAAGAAGCAAAGTGAAGGACTTGACAGACCATTCATTTAGACATTTAATATGAAATAGTCTAACAATGAAAACTTAGAGAACTTAAAACAATCACGATACAGAGGAGTATTTGCATCTTTTAACAACTTATCAAAGACTTCATATTCTTTATTAGTTTCAGGTCTGGGCATTTCTTCTATTGTAATACCCTGATTTTCATTTATGAAAATCATTATTGTGTATTGGTATTTTGTACGTATTGTGCACGTGCAATTTTGCAGTATAAAATTTTATAATTATTTTCATTGCATAGACAAATAAGTATATATATATATATGTCTTTTCTGATTGTTTTTATTAAAGCCCATTTTTCCTTAATAAATATAAGTTTCTTTTATAGCTCAATTTAATTTATTTTTGTAAACTAATTTGGCCCATTAAATAAAGGCCCATGAGTTATTTTTTCTTTTAAATACAAATTGAAATGTAGACAATTTTTTAGATTATTTTTATAAAGAATAAAATGTACAACTTTAAAAAAAGGGGGGGGACTATTGAATGCACGTGCATTGCACGTACACGTGTAGTGTGCATTTCTTTTTGGCCGGTTTGAATGGGAGGGAAAGGAAAAGAGAAGTGGAGTTTGTGGGAGGTAGTTTTGGGATCATGGTTGGTTACTACAAATTCCCCTTAAATCCTAGCATTTTTGTCCTTAACTCCTAGATTAATCTTAGTCCTTTATTTGTCCCAAAATTTAGTATAAATACCCCCCCTAGCCTAGTTATTCTTGCACTCCTCATTCTCCAAACCTATAGTAAGAAAATACAATTATTAGTAGTGAGTTATTAGTAGGAAGTGAGAATAAAAGATTGAGAGAGTGGGTTTTGTGTGTGCTTGCAACAAGGAGGCCGGCTACTTGGAAGGCTCGAATTGCATTCAAGGAGGAGGAGGAGCATTTGTTTGGTAAGCTCGAGAAGGACTCTTTCGTTTAGAAGGTGTTGTGAATCTTTCTCTCCAAATAAGGTGGGTTGGTTTTCTATATTTCTAACTAGATACCATATTAGGGGTGATTGAAATGATAATGCATGAAAGAAACTCATAAGAATACGCTTAATTGGAAAAAAGGACTTGCTAGTTGATTAATTTAATGTTTGATAGATTGTGTGTTAATTGTGTGTGTGAATTGTTTGTAGTATGGAAGTATTGAATTGGGATTTTTGATAATGTCAAGTTAAGCCTAAAATGCTAGTAGATGAAAATATTTTTTTATGTGCTAAATAGACTATCGTGATTTTGTTTCGAACGAATAAGATTATCTTAGGCATTTGGGTTATGAAAGAGGGAAAAACGGGGAGTTAATGTGAATTTTTTTTTATACCAAGTTGTGTTCGAAAAATGTCAAATGAATTATGAAAAGAGTAGTACATAAATTTAAATTATATTTGGAGAATTGAAAAACCCCGCGGTACAGTTGACTGGCCAAGTGCAACGGTCGACTGCCCTGATGATTGATTCCGAGTTAAAAAATATCGCAGGACAGCCGACTTACTACATTTAACAGTCGACTTCCCTGACCTTCTTATTTTCGAAATTTTGCATTGTTGCGGAACAGCCGACTGACCTTATTCGACAGTCGACTTCCCCGAAGTTTCAAGTAAATCAGTCTTTTCGTGAGATTATTTCTATGACTTGTGGCCCAGTATGAATGAGAATTTAAGACTGTTTTACAAGGAGGAATTTATTTTAATTATTCTTTTTGAAACTATGGTTTTTACACTCGTATAATTTCATAAAAATGTGTTTTTACGAAGAAATTGAGATAAGTATTGAAAAAGGAAATTCTATAGAAAGAAAGTATAAATGTGAAGTTTTATATGAGATATTCTTGCTAAAGAATAGTGTGACAGTAGTGAGTTTGTGAACATTCACTTTGACTAGATATTTTGTGATATGATTTAAATGTGGAAATACATGTTAGTTATGAAATGCATGATGTATAATTGAACTTCATGTATGATTATTGACTCATGAAAAGATTAGAAATCATGATATTGAAAAAGAGAAATGTTTTTGAGTTTGACAACTCAGATTGTGAATTTGTGAATTGAAATTGAAAATTAGAGTGTCGCCAAAACTCTTACCGGCAAGTGAAAAGTGATGAGATATGATTATTGGGATTGAAAAGACCAAGTTTGGGTCAATATAAAATGAAAGAAATAAGACCGGTATTGGTGAGAGGGCTAATCCTAAGAGATTGATTTTGTTCATAATTTCATTAAAATTAAGGATTAGTACATAGTGAAGAGGTGATGAAAGTGAGAGAAAAACACAAGTATGAGGGCCTCGAGTCTACGATGTGGGTGGGATTCACAGTTTGTCTTTACGATGCATCGTGACATGACGTGGGCACTACTCCAGAATTATCAGGATCTTGGCGACGCTTGTGCGGTGTTTGGTGACTGCGAGAGGATCGTGTGCCATGAAGGAGGCTGAATTGTCCATAGATAGTCTTCATGATGCGTCGCGACATGACGTGGGATTCCCCTCCAGTGTTTCTGTACATGAGCTCGTACTCATAGAACATGTCGGATACTTACCATAGTTACAATAGTAGATTAAGTCATGACGAGGGATTGAACCCTACAAGATGAAGAACGATTAAGAGGCTTGCCCTCGGACCTATGTAGTATGGGATGCATAGAATCTGAACAAGTATGCATTAGTGTCATATAATATAAATAACTGCATTAAGAACTAAGTGCACAATCACAACACGACATCAATACGGTATTCCCCTTAGTTTGATATGTGAACAAGTTTGTGTTTGTTAAATATGGAAAATCAGTTATACTGTTTCCGGCATAGAGAGGATGACCGTGTATAATGTTCGTCGGTTGAATAAACTGACGTATCCATAGTTTTGTATGCAGGTAAATGACATAATAAAGATTAAAGGAGAACTGATGCTTAGAGATTATTTAAATATTGTTGTACTTGTATATAAATGTTGTAAATTTGCTTCCGCTGTAAAATGCAAAGTATAAAGATTTCTTGTAACTCTGCTGTAAAGTAAAAAGTTTTAAATTCCTTGTAAAATTGTACGAAAGAAGTGTAAAGATCCTGTGGAATCTCGAATTCAGTTGTATTTTGGAATTCGGGGTATTACAGAGTGGTATCAGAACCATGCTTCATAATAGTACAAGTTTATAAGGAACGACACTCTAGAAGTGGACATTAGAGTGTGTGTTGAGTCTAGAGATTTAAATGTAAGTTTTACATTTGTGTTGCTCTATGACTTATGCTTCTTCCTCCCTTTTTCTAAGATGGCTGATCACTTCGACCCTGCTGGAGACGACAATTGGCATATCATAGTGGAAGATTACTATCTTGGACAAGCGGATTCTGAGGAAGAGTACTACCCTGGGCAAGCAGACTCCGACGAAGAGGAATGGCCTGAGTCCCGAGAGATCACTCTACCTCCGAACTCATGTGATAACTCTTTTGACGAAGAAGAAGAACCAGTTCCAAGTAGTCTGGTGATATCTCTTCAGAGGCAGGTAGAAACACTGCGGGAGAGAGTCGGACTATTGGAGGCTTAGTTGGCAAAGTGCAAGGATGATTTTGCAGTTCTCAGTCATCGTGTATGGGAACTCAAGAAAGGAAAAAACATGACCGATGTACTGAAGGAAGAAGTTGAAGAACTACGGGAAGAGCTTCGTGAAGCCAAGAGGAACCGTAGGAGTTAGACATTGTATCGTCTACTGCTTTCATTTTGGTGTCAAAAATGTTTTAAATTCGAATGTATAAAGTTTAAAATTCAATGAACTGAAAAGTTGATTTAGAGTTTATGTTTATACTTCGAATTTAACGGATCTTTTGCATCAGAACATGGCTGGACGACGAGCAAGAAATGGTGAAGGTCTAGACTTGGAAATGGAACTAGCGAGGGTCTATCAGACACTCAATGCCGTGACATGAATCAGAATCAGGGAAGGGTGCCTGTAAATCCGGTGCCCGAAGCAATCAAACTCGTGGAATCATTTAAATGGATGAAACCACTGGTGTTTGAATGGAAGTCAGACCCTGACACGGCTGACAAGTGGATCAGGCAGGTAGAGACTATCTTCGAAGTTTTGGAAACCCCTGAAGGCAGCAAGGTGAAGTTGGCAACTCTGCAATTCGAGAAGGATGCGGCTATGTGGTGGCAGTCGATGAAGCAGACGATGAGAGGCTTGGTTCTTGGCTGGGAGGAATTTTTGGAGGAATTCTGCAGTCATTACATTCCTTCAGACGTCCAGGAGAAGAAGGCCATGGAGTTTCTGTCACTGCAACAGGGTGGCATGTCAGTTAGAGAGTATGAAACCAAATTTACTCAGCTCTCAAGGTATGCTCCTGAATTGGTGATGGATGAGGCGAAGAAGGCTCGTAAGTTCGAACATGGATTGAGACCGAGCCTGAGATCTAAGATGATACCCCTCGGTATCCGGAGGTTTGACAAGCTGGTCAAACGAGCGGCAGCCACGGAAGCAGACATTGAGCAGTTTCATGTTGTTCAGAATCGGATGAACAACTGGCAGTCTGGTAAAAGGCCCACAAATCTTAGGAATTTCAAGGGACAACCATCGGCACAAAGGTTCAAACCGATAGGGGCGAACGCTATCAGTGTGGTTGGAAGACCCGGGAATAATGTTGTGAGACCTCATGCGGTAAATTGCTACAACTGTGGTGAGACGGGACATTACAAATCTCAATGCCCCAAACTACGGAATGGTAATCGCAATGTACCAATGTAGCAGACTGGGAAGAGACCGTACCAGTAAGGGCGAGTATTTACCTTGACTGAAGCTGATGCTGATGAGGTGGATCATGTCATCACTGATACGAGGGCGGATGTTTAGAGGTTTATGTTGCTTCTTTATCCCTTTTATTTAGTGAACTATTACGTAATGAGTGTGTATTATGTAACAGGAGAACTTTATTTGAATGGAATAAAAGCTGTTGTTTTGTTCGATACAGGATCATCTCATACTTTTGTGTCTCCTAAATTTGCTAAAGTGTTGGGAGTTGAACCGAAAATTTTTCCAAGCAAAATCTTAGCAGTAGCTACTCCATCAGGGGAGACTTTAACCACTGATCGGTACTATGCGGATTGCGAGATTGTGATTGGAGACAGAATCTTCGGGATTGATCTAATCGAACTGACTATCTTGGGAGTCGATGTTATTGTTGGAATTGATTCGATGTCGGTGTATAGTGCAAGCATCGAGTGCAAGACCAAAACGGTAACAGTGAAGGCTCCAGGTGTACCTGAAGTCACTTTCCTCCAAGGGAAGAAGAAGTGTTCTAAGCTGGTGGCAGCTATCCCCAAGGAAGAGATTCCTGTGGAAGTGCAGAGGATTCCTGTGGTTCGGGACTATCCGACTGTGTTTTTGGATGATTTGCCTGGGTTACCCCCGCAACGTGATGTAGAGTTCAGCATCACTATTCAACAGAGAAGTGCACCCATTTCTAAGGCACCGTATAGGATGGCTCTTGTGGAACAGGATGAGGTGAAACGGCAGATTAAGGAACTGTTGGAGAAAGGCTTTATTCAACCTAGTGCGTCGCCTTGGGGATCACCAGTGCTCTTGGTAAAGAAGAAGAATGGATCGACGAGGATGTGTATCGATTACCGAGAGCTGAACAAGGTCACTGTTCAGAATAAGTATCTTATTCTCCGAATTGATGACTTGTTCGATCGTCTACAAGGAGCTGCTGTTTTTTCCAAAATAGATCTTCGATCAGGATATCACCAAGTTCGAGTGAAAGCTGAAGATGTGCACAAAACTGCTTTTAGAACTCGACATGGGCATTACGAATTCTTAGTTATGCCATTTGGAGTGACGAATACACCCGCAATCTTTATGGACATAATGAACAGAGTTCTGAAGCCGTTCATCGATTCTTTTGTCGTGGTGTTTATCGACGATATTCTCGTATACTCTAAGTCAGAAGAGGAGCACACCGAGCATCTGGCAGCAGTTTTGAGGAAGTTGGAAGAGCAGGAGTTGTATGCCAAGCTATCCAAGTGCGATTTCTAGAAATCTGAAGTGGCATTCCTAGGTCACATTCTTTCTAAGAAGGGAGTGACAACTGATCCTCAGAAGATAGAGGTAGTGAGAGATTGGGCAAGGCCCACTACAGTGAAGGAAGTCAGAAGTTTTCTTGGATTGACTGGATACTGCAGGAGATTCATTCAAGGTTATGCTCAGTTAGCCGTACCGCTCAAGAATGTGGACTTCAAGTGGACTGAGCAATGTGAGGCAAGCTTTCAGGAGTTGAAAGAGAAGCTGACTACTGCACCTATTTTGGCTTTGCCTAGAGCAGGTGTTGAGTATGATGTTTACAGCGATGCTTCACATCGTGGACTTGGTTGTGTCTTAATGTAAGAAGGAAGGGTGATCGCTTATGGGTCTAGGCTACTACGACCGCATGAGAAGAATTATCCGACTCATGATCTGGAGTTGGCTACGACTATCTTTGCCTTGAAGCAATGGAGACACTACGTGTACGGTGAGAAATTGAACATGTACACGGACCATAAAAGTTTGAAGTACATATACCAGCAGAAGGATCTGAATCTGAGGCAGCGGAGATGGTTGGAAGTGCTTGAGGACATGCGACCTGAGATCAAGTATCATCCTGGGAAAGTTAATGTTGTTGCTGATGCAATTAGTCGCAAGAGCAGTTTCTCCAGTTTGATTACAACTCAGAAGTATCTGATGGAGGAATTGGATCGAGCTGGTATTGAAGTTGTTTTGCAAGGATTAGGAGTATCTTTAGCTCAGCTGAGGCTTCAGTCTACATTGAATGGAAGGATTATTGCAAGTCAGGAGGTTGATGTTGATATCTTGGAGATGAAGGAGCAGGTTAGTGCTTGCAGGTTGCCTGGATTTCAAATCAGGGATGGAGTGCTGTGGTTCGAAGATAGACAGTGTGTTCCAAATCAGGCGGACCTGAAAGAGAGTATTCTTCAGGAGGCACATGCTACTCTTTTGTCGGTACATCCTGGGAGTACTAAGATGTACAAAGACATCAAACAGCATTTCTGGTGATCAGGTTGGAAGCGGGATGTGGCTGAATTTGTGGTGAAGTGTGAGGTTTGTTAGCAAGTCAAAGCCGAGAATCAGAGACCCGGAGGTCTATTACAGCCGTTACCTATTCTAGAATGGAAGTGGGATAACATCAGTATGGATTTCATCACGGGATTGCCCAAGAGTTCTAAAGGCAATGATGTGATTTGGGTTATAGTCGATCGACTAACCAAGTCCGCTCACTTTTTGGCGATGAAACTCACTGCTTCGATGGACAAGTTAGCTGAGTTATATGGTTTTTCATTTAATGAAAAATTATTTTATTTGGCACGTAGTGTGCACGTGCAATATTTTGGTTGAATTGAATCTTATAATTATTTTTATTGTGATATGTATAAACATTTAAATATATGTTTTCAAACTATTTTTATACAAAAGCCTTTTTCTTTAAATAAATAGAAAGCCTTATTTTAAAGCCTTTTTCTTAAAGCCCAAAATGTAAATTATTTATTTTGGCCCATAAAACTAAAGCCCATGGATTAATTTATTTAAAAAGTCTATTTTATTTTTATGCAAAAAATTAAATGTACATTTTTGGTCCTTGTTGCTTGCACGTGCACTATACGTACACGTGCAAGTGCACTTCCTTAGGCATGGCCGGGTACACTTCTTTTGGAGGGAGATTCAAAAGTTAAATGGTGATCATGGGGGTGGTTATTTAGATGTGGGTAGTTATTGTAACTCCTACTCTCATCCTAGCCTTCCATCCTACAACCAACCAATTAATCCTAGCCCTCCATTCTAGTTGATTTTTAGTATAAATACCCCCTCCCATGGCTAGTTGTTTTGTGCTTAATATCCCTTCCAAATATATAGTCTAATTAGTAGTAGTTTGTGAGATTGAGTGGTGAGTGGGATTGTGCTTGCATTCTACCAAGGAGGAGAAGGGCCGGCTAGGAGCTTTCGGTGGTACTTGTGGAGCTTGTGCGCGCATCATCTAGGAGGAGGTGCATCTCATTTGCAAAGGACTTAGTTGCTATTGTGTTTGTTCTCTCCATACAAGGTGGGTAAATTCTCCATATTTCTAAAGTAGAAATGCTTGTTAGAATGAATGAATGATAGTGGGTTTAATTTTCCTTATTAGGAATCATGCTAGTATTATACTGAAAGAATGATGCATGAAAAATATTAATAAGAGTACACTCTTAATTGGAGAATTGACCTATGAATTGATTGGAATGTGGGTGTAAATTATATGTGATTGGATTAGTAAAAATCTAAGTTGGTATAGATTAATTATAACCATGAATGTGTAATTGGCTAATAAAGAGATTAGTGGCATTAATTGTTGAGAAATGTCGAAAAGGAATCTTTCTTGTAAGTCGACTTAGGACCTTGTAAGTCGACTTATAAGCTCATTTAAGCCGACTTGTGCTTTTATAAGTCAACTTCTTGCTCAATTTGTTTGCTTAAAATCATGGATGTTTTCCCCTGGACAGTCGACTTACTATAGTCGACTGGTACTGATGAAATTTTTATAAACTCGAATGTTCTATTCTTCTAAAAATACATGGACCTTTATAAAGATAACTTGGGAATTGTTGCATGAAATAAAATGTGATTTGAGAATGAAAGGTGTAATTAGAACTATGATTTTGACATGTGTATTTTTGGGAAAGTATACCTTGCAAAAGAACTGTAAATGAAGAAGATTAGTATAGTAAAGATTGAAGTGACATTATGTGATAGATGCATGAAAATATGAGTTGTGAATATCCGTTGGTACTTCTCATTTTGAGAACAATGTGATAACCATGAAATGTGAATTATTCTTGTTGAAGAATAGCGTGACAAATTATGATGTGTGATTCCTTAATTTGAGATTTTAAACTGTTCAGTCGACCGAATGTGTGTAGCAGTCGTCTGTATAGAACCGGAGAAATTACATAATTGAACTCTGCAAAACAGCCGACTGTGTTGAACGACAGTCGACTGTCCTGTGGATGATAATCGAAATTTGAACACTGCGGAACAGCTGACTGCCATGTGCAGCAGTCGACTCTTCCGAGCGATTATTGAATAACTTATTTAACCGAGCAAGTCAACTGGATGTGCTCCAAGTGGACTGTTCAGAGTACTTTTGGTATATCAGAAATTCTATGATTTGTTATGAATCTTACGTTGATTTGGTTATGACAGTAAACTCTATTGTCTTTGCATGAATTCTTTTATACAAGAAATGAAGTGAATTATTTATTTGAATTATGAAAGTTATATAATTGTGGAAATATGGACATGAAAAAGAAAATCTATCATGATTATGAAAAATGAACTCAAGAGTTGGAAGTGCTCAGATTATGTTAGAATTTGTGAATTGGAATTGAAATGAAAGAGTAGCTAAGTCTCCCCCGGCATTTGGAAATGAAATGAAATAAAAGTTGAAAAGAAAGACCAAGGTTGGTCATGTTGAAATGAATGAATAAGTCCGGTTTAGTGGAGAGGCTAACTCTAGAGCTTCGATTTTTGTTTATGATTTTGATAAAAGAAACTAAGGATTAGTACATAGTGGAGACGTGATGAAAGTAGGAGAAAAACACGAGTGAGGGCCATCGGATTTATGGCGGAGAGTATTTCACAGGTTCTTCACGATGAGTCGTGACATGACGTGGATACGGCTCCAGGGTATCGTGACGGCGGAGAGTATTTCACAGGTTCTTCACGATGCGTCGTGACATGACGTGAATACTGCTCCAGGGTACCATCCCGGTGGCAACGCTTGTAGGATGTTTGGTGACTGTATGAGGATCGTGTGCCATGAAGGAGGCTGAATTGCCACAGGTTCTTCACGATGAGTCGTGACATGACGTGGGATTCCCCTCCAGGTTTTCTGTACACGTGCTTGCACTCATAGATCATCTAGGACACCTACCGTAGTTACAGTAGTAGATTAAGTCATGGCGAGGGATTGAACCCTACAAAGATGAAGAACGATTAAGAGGCTTGCCCTCGGACCTATGTAGTATGGGATGCATAGACTCCGAACAAGTGTGCATTAGTGTCATGTAACATAAATAATTGCAATAAGGGTTAAGTGCACAATCACAACACGACATCAATAGGGTAGTCCCTTTAATTGTAATGTGACAAGTTTGTGTTTGCTAAATATGGAAAATTAAGTTATACTATTTCCGGCATAGAGAGGATGGCCGTGTGTAATGATCGTCGGTTGAATAAACTGACGTACCTACAGTCTTATATGCAGGTAAATGGCATGTTAAAGGTTAAAGAGGAATGGATGCTTAAAGATTATACCATGTTGTTGTATATTTATTTAATTATTGTAAATTTTACTTCCGCTGTGCAAATGTAAATGTAATAAATGATGTAAACTCTGATGTAAAGTGAAAAGTTTAAATTTCCTTGTAAAATTGTACTAAAGAAAGTGAAAAAATCCTGTAGAACATCTCGAATTCAGTGTATTTGGGATTCGGGGCGTTACAATGTTGGCGAGATTGTCAGGCTCCATGGTGTTCCGTTAACTATTGTGTCTGATCGAGATGCGCGGTTTACTTCGCATTTCTGGAGGAGTTTTTAGACAGCTTTGGGTACCAAGACGGATTTCAGCACTGCTTTTCATCCGCAAACCGATCGGCAGACCGAGAGAGTCAACCGTATTCTTGAGGATATGCATCGGTGTTGTGTACTAGACTTTGGATGCAGTTGGGAAAGACATTTACCTTTGGTGGAGTTTTCCTACAACAACAGTTTTCAGTCCAGTATTGGGACGGCGCCGTACGAAGCTTTGTATGGCAGGAAGTGCAGAACACCGGTTTGTTGGTTTGAAGTTGGGGGGCGTCAGTTGTTTGGGCCTGAGTTTATGCAGCAAACCTCTGAAAAGATTGATCTGATCAGGAAAAGGTTGGTAGAGGCTCAGAGCAGACAGAAGAGCTATGCAGACAACCGGAGAAGGAACCTTGAGTTTGAGGAAGGTGACTTCGTCTTTCTGAAAGTATCGCTCAGTAAAGGTGTGATTCGATTTGGCAAAGGCAGAGAGTTAGCCCAGAGGTTTATAGGCCCGTACAAGATATTGATAAGGATTGGAAAAACTGCTTACCAGCTTGAATTACCGGAAGAGTTATCTCAAGTACACAATGTCTTTCATGTGTCTATGCTAAGAGGTTATATTCCAGATCTAAGTCATCATTTACCTGAAGTGCCGGAAGGTTTGTAATTGGATCTCAATTACATCGAGTCTCCTGTCGAGATTGTTGATCGTCGAGAGAAAGTCTTGAGGAATAAGACGATACCGATGGTCAAGGTAGTATGGAGAAACTATTTGGTTGAAGAGGCTACTTGGGAGTCTGAGGAGAGGATGTTGAGGGATTATCCTGAGCTTTTTGCTTGATTTGTATTTTGTCTTCCTTTTTTGCTTGTTGTGAGTGTTTTGTTTCTTGCTCTTGACTGTAGTTCCGGGGACGCAACTATTCTAAGGAGGGAGTGCTGTAATACCCTGATTTTCATTTATGAAAATCATAATTGTGTATTGGTATTTTGTACGTATTGTGCACGTGCAATTTTGCAGTATAAAATTTTATTATTACTTTCATTACATAGACAAATGAGTGTATGTATATATATATATATATATATATATATATATATATATGTCTTTTCTAATTATTTTTATAAAAGCCCATTTTTCCTTAATAAACATAAGTTTCTTTTATAGCCCAATTTAATTTATTTTTGTAAACTAATTTGGCCCATTAAATAAAGGCCCATGAGTTATTTTCTCTTTTAAATACAACATGTAATGTAGACAATTTTTTAGATTATTTTTATAAAGAATAAAATGTACAACTTTAAAAAAAAGGGGGGGACTATTTAATGCACGTGCATTGCACGTACACGTGTAGTGTGCACTTCTGTTTGGCATTAGTATGAGATGCATAGAATCCGAACAAGTGTGCATTAGTGTCATATAATATAAATAACTGCATTAAGGACAAAATGCATAATCACAACACGACATCAATAGGGTATTCCCCATAATTTGATATGTGAACAAGTTTGTGTTTGTTAAATATGGAAAATCAATTATACTGTTTCCAGCATAGAGAGGATGGCCGTGTATAATGTTCGTCGGTTGAATAAACTGACGTACCCACAATTTTGTATGTAGGTAAATGACATGATAAAGATTAAAGGAGAACTGATGCTTAGAGATTATTCAAATATTGTTGTACTTGTATATAAATGTTGTAAATTTGCTTCCGCTGTAAAATGTAAAGTATAAAGATTTCTTGTAACTCTGCTGTAAAGTGAAAAGTTTTAAATTCCTTGTAAAATTGTACGAAAGAAGTGTAAAGATCCTGTGGAATCTCGAATTCAGTTGTATTTCGGAATTCGAGGTGTTACATCTGCTACCCCGTCGCCTTGATGCGATATTTCTGCTGACTCATTCTGGACTTGATTGATTGGATTATTTATGTGACCTTCGAAGTTATGGAATCCCAACCCATCCCGCACTAAAGAATGCATTTCATCAACAATACTTAGATCATTTGTAAATAAAGAATCGTCTTTATTCACAACCGGACTAGTAGAAACTAAACGAACAGACTCTCCATGACAAAACCAATGTGTATACCCTTGTAGAAAACCATTGCAAATCAAGTGTGTCTCAACTACGCCGCACGTCCTCAAATCACAGTTTGAACACTGGACACATTGACATAAAATCATGTTCGGATCAGGAGAATTGCTCTTTTCATTGTTAATAAATTCTTTAACACCATCCCGATACGCTTTGGATAATCGTGACTTATTAATCCAACTTTTATCCATTTTGAAAAATATGAGTCAATCTGAAATATAAGTATGCTAGGATCAACATCATGATTTTTTCTTTTTCCTAAAACCATGATGAAAGAAAAAGATTAAATCATGAAAGAGAATAAGCTTTTTAGGGAACTTCAATCGTATACAAAATTGGATGGTATACATTTTTAGTAAAAAATATTTAATTGTGTTTGGAACCTCAACATTAGCTCACTCAACCATGATTCTTCCTTTCACTATGATTCAACAACAACAAAAATTATTTGAGACTGATCATATGATAAGGGAAACGACGAATGTTGACTAAATCACTCAACTAATGGTGAAAACTACCAACTGACTCAACGGATGATTTGGAACCTCAACATCTATTACTAAATGAACAATTTCCTTACATTAACAACATCTGATTATTACATCAACAATAACAAAAAAAACAACAGAAGGGAAAAAGGATAAAACTAACAACTCCCAAGATTACCCTAAATCTAACCACAGAATTAAGAAAATAACCATGCCCTGATCTGTACAACCCTCACAACCATTCAACGACCACCCTTGCCAAGAATTAGATCGCACCCCACGACTCCAACGTCGGAAAACTCGAAACCCCAAACCCAAACCCATTATTAGCGTCCATCCCCTCAAAATTCTTACTGTTTTAAGTAACTCACTAACCCAAACTACAATAAGTACAACAACATTAGTAAATAAATTCATATGGGCATTAAAAAAAAAAACCAATTTTGAGTCTATACCAAAATCCGTAAAATTTTCAAATGCCCTAAATCATTCACCAAACCATGTCGATTGAGGGGCGTGGACGAAAGAGGGGCGTGAAAAATTTGAAAATTTCTAAATGCCCTAAAATTTTCAAATGCCCTAAAATCTGTAAAATTTTGAGTCTATACCAGCAATGGTGACGAAAGAGGGGCGTGGACGAAGGCGACGGCAAGGGAGGCATGACAACGGAGGGAGGGGCGGCGGCGATGGACGAAGTGGCGGCAGTAAGAGAAGGGCGGCGGAGAATGGCGACTGGCGAGATTGAGGGGGAGAGGGGACAATCGGCGAGATTGAGGAGGAGAGGGGGCGAGTGGTCAGAGAGAGAGTTCACGAGGGAGAGGGAGAGAGAGAAAGAGAGTTGGGGCGTTTAGGGTTAGAGCAATTTTGGCTAAGAGCGTTTTGGGGGAGAAATGAATAGTTGGGGCGGGACGGGAATAAAATTCGCTACCCTATAACGGTGTTTGCAATAAAAAAAACACCGTGGCATACATCCCATTAACTAGCGCAACGATACGGCAGTCTATAACGGCGTTTTACATTCATAAACGCTGCGTGTTATATCAACGCCGTTATAGACATTTGATATTAACAAAAAAATTATAACGACGATCTATCTCGACGATTGGGTATACACACCGGGATAGATATGCCGTTATATCCATTACGATTAGTAGTGTAACTTTGTTTTCCAAACACATCCTCAAATGATGGAGGAAACTCTAGGTGGTCTCCCACACCCTCACTTCCAAGCGAATCAATATAGGGAAGGACCACAATCATACCATATGATGGAGAGGTGGGAAGCGAATTCCTGCATCATATCTCTTGCGTTCTAATTCTATTTAAATTAATTTGGAGAGCTTTAGTAGCTTTCTTATTCTGCTGAATTCCGACAGTTATGAAAAGCACTTTGTTTTCAAATCTCCATCACTTGGTTTTTTTTAACCTTTCTCTAATTTTTTCTTCCTTTTTTTAAACCCTCCAACTTCGCTTAATTGTCTCATCTCTTTTTTTGTTTTTTTGTTTTGCTTTTTTTGTTTTTTTGGTTTTTTTTTTCTCCCGTTCATGTTCATGGCAATGCCCGAAAGGAGATCAGTTTAAGTACGCAGGAAGGAACGAGAAAAAATGAGTATACAATTTTTTTGTAATGGAAGTAAGTAGTAGGGAATATATAGAAAACTTTAATTAAGAGTAGTCGGAAAAGGTGATTCCAAAGAGGCTTATGTGACTGACAAAAAAAGAATGTGATCGATTGTTTCTAGTGTGTTTTGGCATGAAAGGCCATTAAGATTACCTTGATCGATAGTAGCATGAAAGGAGGCAGTAGGGAGTTTAGAATGACACAACATCTACATAAATTTTTTATGCCTTGAGAAATTGAGATTTTAAACAAGTTTGTGAAGAGAGGACGTTGAAGTAGCTACACCTGAGAACTAGATCTTGGTTGGGTTTGTTTGGTAGGCAGACTTGATGGTAAATTCTCATGGTGATGATGGAATCCAAGAAAGAGTATTTTCTCCCTTTCAGAGGAAGGTGCTTCCAGATTTGGAAACAAGAGCATAAGAGTTATTGGAAGGACTGGTTGGAGGTGACAAATCTAAGGATGCTCTTGAATATGAATATACCTCATTGGATCTGGATCGGTATACGAAGGCATATTTGGATATGGAAAACCCATATACGGCTGGATTAGGATACTGATACATATACTGATATCCAAATTTTTTAAAAAGAAAACTCGGATGTGGATACAGAGATATATGTATGAGAAAAGCATACAGATATCCATGTCCACATAATATGATATGTATATATATATAGAAAAAAAGGGGTATGAGCAACTTGCTCATTTAGTAAATAAGCAATTGATGATATGACATGCATGTGATTGGAAAAGCCTTAAAAGGGTTAGTTGTCCAATGTATCACATGCATGCCACATAATCAATTGCTCATTTACTAAGGGTCTGTTTGGTTCAAAGGAGGGGAGGGGAGGGGAGGGATTTTAATGGAGGGGAGGGAAGGGGAGGGAAAGGGAGGGGAGGGATTTAATGAAAACTCTGTTTGGTTCAAAGGAGGGGAGGGGAGGAAAAATAATTATTTTTTTGTTTGGTTCACAAGGGAAGGGAATGAATTTTATAATAAAATTACTTTTATACCCTTTTGCATACAATAAGAAATTCATACAGCAGTGATATAAAGTAGAATGTAGGCATACTTGATTCAGTTAACACAGGAGTGAACTGAACCCCAGTATAATAGTAGAATCTATATGCATGCGAAGTATAGGACGATTCTTTTTCTATGGCCATGTAGCTAACAAAGTGATAACAGTGGTTGGTGCTAGAACGAATGACACATGCAACTAACTGCACATTTACATTTTTATTTGATGCAAGCCTTAGCCGTTCCTAGCCACCATCTTCTTCTTTATATCACCTCTCTCTCTTCGGCGGTTAATTTGGTGATAGCAGATGATGTTTGTTTCTTTGCTTGAAAATAAACAAAGATGATAGTGTTGTCTTTGTATACAGTTCGACATGCATTTTGAATCAGTACAATCACTGTTTTTTGCTTGCATGCATTTCATGTGTTAACTGAGATAGCAGATTCAAAACCAATTTTGAAAGCCATTGCCATGTCTTGTACCTCATGTCCTTGTATCTTGTCTGATGTATCTTCTTATCCAATTTTGAAAGCCATTGCCATGTCTTGTGCTTGGATGGATGCTCTTTGTTTCATGGATGATGCAAGATATCAGTGAATTTTCAAGCTTTCATGTCTCAACAAAATACTATATTACAGGTTAACTGAGATAGAAGTTTCAAAACTTTGTTAACTGAGATAGCAGATTCAAAAAGTAACTTATTACAGTTTAGAATTAGAATGATACAGCAAATGATACCATGATTGACAGTCACCTATATACCGAACTGTAACTTTTGGTTGAAGACTTCCTTGTAAAGTGTTGAGGCATAAAACTTTGTTAACTGAGATAGCAGGTTCAAAAAGTGTTTAACTTTTGGTTTAAATGAGACTGCAAGCATGAAAGCAATAACAACATACACATTATCAGACTAATAAAAAATCACTATACTCTACCTGCCCTTAAATTAGCTCATAACAAATTAGCACATTATCAGAAACAACAATTCTCATAACAAATTAGCACATTATCAACATACACATAATCAGAAACAACAATTCTCATAACAAATTAGCACATTAAATTAGCTCATAACAAATTGAGCATGAAACATCAATTCTCATACCACTACCTGCCTTTTGTTGCAACTTAGACTGAACACTCATGAACTTTGATTAAATTTCAAAACATAGACAATAAAAGCAGATAAGACACACACAAAAAAAAAACATCCTCACAAAACATAGACAATAAAAGTAGATAAGACATCAATAGTTCCTTCCATCCCATCCTAACTATGCATCATCAATCATGATGGGGGATCCGATGAGCCAAAGACCATTTGCATGATCACTGCCTTGCGTGCTTAAGATGGCAATTGAAGAATTGGCCTGAGTTTGTCAACATCTTTCATTAGAGAGCAAAAAATCTGAGCTAATGAGTTTGCATCAAATCCACATTCTTTGATTAAATTCCAAGTTTATTCCCCTGAAATTGGAGGCAGCTTGTAGTTTTGTTGTTATCTCATTATGCCATTGCCTTCTTTCATTATGGTATTGCCTTCTCTTAGTGCCTCTGAAATAGCATACATTGTCCCTGTAATTTCACTTGCTTCACTATCTTTCTCTTTGTTGCTAGCCACTTTGGATTTCTTCCTTTTGTTGCTAGTACTTGCTGTAGGTGAGGGTTCTTGTGATTGCATTTCAGGAGCTGAGAAATTAACATTGTTACCATTACCATCATCAACAAAAGCATCAATATTCTCCAAAAAAACCTCATTCCGAGTGATGTGATTATCAAGATCATCAATAGATTCAAACAAGTCTTGTTCAGTGGCTGAATATCCTCGTTTTCTCATCTCAGATGCAGTCTCAGCTTCTTCTCCAGTAGCTCGATTAATACCATAAAGTTTCACCATCTTCTCATAATTCGGAATTGGAGTATTTTTCCAATATGCTGCTTTAGGTTTTGACTGGAAAAAGGTAAATTTTACTGCTTATTAGCCACTTACTTAATAATGATATATAAATGTGAGAATCAAGATTTATGGAACTTTACCTGAATCAGAGCATCCCAAACTTCAGGCTCAGCATCCCATAAATGAGTAGTTGGATTCCAAGCAAAACCACTCATACCATTTTTAAAAATATCGTAAACATCTGAAAAATTCTTTTTCAATGTTTTCCAACAATTTTTCACCTTATCTATGTCAATTTTCCTCCCAAACAATACACTAAGCTCATTCACAATGTTATCGTACGCAGTGGTGGTAAAGGTACCACTAACTTTGTTACCTTTTTCACACTCGTGCATGAAAGCATCGATAAGAGCATCATCCATGTCTCTTGTCCAGGTCAAGCTTTCCCTACCATTGTTTGTCGATAATTGTTTTCTTGGTGCCATACTGTGATATTTATTAAATATAGAATAAACAAAATTATTAAAATTAGAGAAGGAAAAAATTAACATTGTAATAATAAAGACTTCATGTCTCATTTAAACAAAATCAGCATTACAACATACCAATATTAAATCATACATTTAAAACTCCTGACTCAAAGGAAAGACAACATACAGTAATGTGAAAAAACCACAACAACAACATTCATTTTCATCATAATTCAGTCTAAACAATCATTTCGATAATCTGTCCATATTTGATTTGCTAAACTATCTCTTATATGCTCACCCTGACCAACCTCCTTATTATCGCCTCTTGGAGCTTGAAAATTGTCGTGAGATACATTTTCATTTGCAAGTTCTGCATCTACTTCAGCTATGAGGTTTTCATCTGGGTCTATGCTCATTAGATAATTATGGAGAATGCAACATGCAATAATGATTAGTTTTTGAGCTTTGACTCCATAAGTAGGCTCTGTTGAATTAGATAAAATTTCAAATCTTTTTTTTAATACACCAAAGGCTCTTTCAATTGCATTGCGTAATGATGCATGTCGAAGATTAAATAATTCTCTATGATTTTGAGGTGGATTTCTTGCTGAATATTCTTTCAAATGATAGCGAACTCCTCTATAAGGTGTAATCAGTCCACTTATTAACATGAAGCAGCATCCACAAGGTAATATTTTCCTATAACCAAAGTAAATAATGAATGTGATAGTTTGAAAATAAACAAATAAATAATTTCAATGTATTATGAGGTCTTAATTACCTTAAGGAATTTTAAGCCTATCTTCTCTTCTTAATGCATTCTTTATAATTCTTGAGTCAGATGCAGTGTCTTCCGATCAGGGAGCACATAAGTGAACCTTAAATCAAATGTGCATGCTGCTAACACATTTTGTGTTGGGTACTCCTTCCTACCATGATATCGGGGAGCATCTTTAGAAGATACTTTGACACGTATATGTGTCCCGTTTATGGAACCAACACAATCCTGAGACAATATTTTTAGATTAATAAAATATTAATGTATCATGACAATGTTTGAGTGTATAGTAATTTAGGGTAAGGGATATGGCAATTTGGGGAAGAACCCTAAGGGTAAATGCAATGTTTCCTCGAGCTCTGGCCTTCATACTTCATTTCCCACACCCACTTCCTCAACCGCTCCGCCACCCTCTCCTAAGATGACATGTCGCCCACTATTTGACGAAGATGGCAAAGTCGAGGTTATGCTGTCTAGCGAGGGACGGGGAGCTTATAGTGGACTCATTGAGGGGCTTTCGCAACCTAGGTCCACGTCCACTGTGGTGCTCAATACTGGGCCCAAAGAGGGGCCCATAGGTGTCGATTCGCACGAGGAGAATAGGCCCAAGAACACTGGTCCAACGAATATTATCTCTTTTCCTTTGTCGTCCCTTACTTTTCCAACAAGTGAGGGAGGCTCGTCTACCGACCCTCGACGCTCGGCTAAGCGAGCTCCTACTCTTCAGATATCGACGTCCCCCTGCTTTTCTAACAAGTGAGGGGGCTCGTCTACCGACCCTCGACGCTCGGCTAAGCGAGCTCCTACTCTTCAGACCTCGACGTCCCCCTACTTTTCCAACAAGTGAGGGGGCTCGTCTCCCAACCCTCGATGCTCGGCAAAGCGAGCTCCTTCTCTTTAGCACTCGACGCCCCTCACGACTCCAAGAGGGGATCCCCTTCATCCTACCCCACTGGCCTCTCCAGGAAGATACGGACCCCATTCTTCACCGTACACACAACTCCGCTCTTCCAACAGAGACAAAACCACTCCTACATAGCTGGGTTACCCAGCCCTCCAGAAGAGGGGGGGCTCCTGATATGGGTCAGATGACGTGGCCCCTCCTGGGGCACCAGATCCCCTCAAAATCTGCTCTCTCCTAATCATCGAGTCAACAGAATTCAAACGGGCCGTCACCGCCTCAGGCCCACCAGCAAACGGGCGCGACCTGGCCCGCTCAGGTCCCAGACCCGTTTGCACCCCCTATAAATACCAGGCCCTCCCCTCCATTTGAAGGTAATCAATCTTTCCCCTTTGAAACCCTAGTTACTGTTGCTCTTCAATAACTGACTAGACCGTCTGAGGGCCTGCCACCAGGACCCCCCCCTCGATGTTCCTAGGCATAGTGCAAGTACACGAGACCAAGCTGAGCCTCCAGATTCGAGCCGAGCATCCGACCTCCACCTTACTCCTGCTTCTCCCGAGCCGCTCCTTTAGCCAAGGGTCGGGCGTATAGCCAGTACCGCAACTTCCACTTTATAAATTTAGAGAACTCACACCTGGTGCAGCCACCCCCAAAAACAAACCGCATCAGTACTAGACTACTTAGTACCGCCAACACATACAATACATTTATTATTCGGCTACCGGAATTTAAAACTACAATACTAGTAAACACACTACACTTATACACAACTTTCTTTACATAATACTGTTCTTTGTTAGCATCATATCCTCAAATTTGAGTCCGTGCCTCCAATCCGTCAACCCCAGTCGAGTTGCAGTCCAAACTACAGACTGCAACCAGACGCATGGTTACAAATATTCTTAAGTACTCTGCCCGGTAGTTTGTAGCTGAGTATAAATCTTACTATTACGAATCTAGTCATATCTATATAATAAAACAAAAAGAAAGCTATCAAGTGAATCTCTTTCAATCCCCCCAAAATCAAAGGCCCAGATCTAACCTACAAAACACAATTTTCCTCCCAAAAGTTTTCCCCCAAAACTCAAATTCAAATCCATCCCAAAACAACTCCTTTATTTATTTAATTATTTCTCTCTCTCTCTCTCTCTTTATATATATATATATATATATATATATATATATATATATATATATATATATATATATATATATATACTTATGGAAACATGGACTTTTATAGTCCAATTCATAATTATTTTTCACCATATACTAATGAAAATATGGACTTTTATTTACAACTAATTATTGTCCTTTTATTCAAACTTGAGCTATATAATTGTTGATTTACTGTTTACAAGGCTTTTCATATGCTCTATCGTTTCGAAGACGTGCCGTAGGCACGTGCCCACGGACAAATCTAGTCTATATAATAAAACACAAATAAAGTTATCAAGTGGCTCTCCTTCAGTCCCCCCAAAATTAAAGGCCCATATCTAACCTCACAAAACACATTTTCCCCCTAAAAGTTTCCCCCAAAACTCAAATTCAAATCCCCCCACCCAAAACAACTCTTTTATTAATTTAATTATTTCTCTCTCTCTCTCTCTCCTATAAAAAAAAATAAGAAAATAAAATTTTTTAAAAAAATTAAAAAACTTGAAAACTTGAAAACTTGAAAACTAAAAAAATTAAAATTTAAAAACTTTTAAAATAATTCAAAAAAAAAAAATCAAAAAATTATACATAATTATTAAAAATTTAAAAAATTTTAAAATTTTAAATTTTAAATTTTTTTTTTTTTAAATTTGAAAATTTCAAAGCAAATCCAAATCTAAATCCAATGTCGAACCCCAATCAAAAGGTCATTGCCGATATCTGATCCGATGCTGATTCCGTATCGGTGACTCTCCTCCAGCAAATCTGTAGCGCCCCAAATTTCTAATATAATATCTTAGAAAATACGTGGCACAATCCTAGCATCAACTTCAATGTAACATTAAACATAGCAACCAAATACAGGGAAAATTAAAACTTTTATTTACATTAATTGTTTACAAAGCACAGCGGAATACAAAACACCTTCAATTGCAACATTCTTTTTACAACACTTCTTTTTACAAAATTTTACACAAAGCTCTATTACATTAGTTTCTCCAAAACTATTTCAAGCATCCAACCTCCAAACTCTGTTGAAGATTCAAGAATTCGGTTGCCTTCTTCTCCTGGATATCTAGGGGAAAGAAGCGATCTCTGAATTCCTCCAGAAAAGCTTTCCAAGTCATCTGCTGATCTCCCAAAGTCCTCTTCAACGATTCCTACCAACACCAGCGTCCCTCTCCAACTGCATAGTGGCCAACTTTACCTTATTGGCTACCGGAGTTTCCGAGACCTCGAAGATTGTCTCCATCCTTCTAATCCAATCGTCAGCCTTGCTTGGATCCGATTGTCCCTCAAAAACTGGCAGCCTCATCCTCTTAAATGACTCAATCTTCTTGATAGGATCGGCATTAACCAATCCTGGTTCAGCTCCATAATTCTGCTGTTGGTTTTGATTCTACGCCAAATTAAATGCCATTAGCGCATTCAGAGTCTGATACACCTTGGCAAATTCGGCATCGATATCAATTCCAGCTCCTTGAGATCTTCCAGATCCATCGCCATTGTTGCCCCCATCCCTGGGTCTGGATGCAACCATACTGAACACTGCAAAATGAGGGTAAAGTTAAAGCACCACACACCATTCCTATTCACGTCAATACCCTTTGGCGAAACCTCAACCGTATCCCCAAAGGTAAGACATCTTGTTCTAACTCTATGTGATACTCACTCTTTAATGTCCACACCTAGGTACTCACACTCTAGTGTCCACACCTAGGTTAGTTTTTATACTATGTCTATTATTACCATTGAAGCATGCTCTGATACCAATCTCTGTAGCGCTCCGAATTTCAAATATAATATCTTAGAAAATACGTGGCACAATCCCAGCATCAACTTCAATGTAACATTAAACACAGCAACCAAATACAGGGAATATTAAAACTTTTATTTACATTAATTGCTTACAAAGCACAGCGGAATACAAAACACCTTCAATTGCAACATTCTTTTTACAACACTTCTTTTTACAAAATTTTACACAAAGCTCTATTACATTAGTTTATCTCCAAAACTATTTCAAGCATCCAACCTCCAAACTCTAAGCAACAACCTGTGACACATGAGGCTAGAGATGATCTCTAACCCCCAAAACTAAAGGGGTCAGCCATAAAGGGTGAGTGACATAAAAACAAAATAACATATTTAAATCGTAAAACATAAAGTCATCAACAGTATGTATTAACAACGAGAATAAATGAATGAGAAGTAACAAGGAAGTAAAGCATGAAAACATCATGGAATGAAAACAACAAGTGAAACTAGACTAAGTGTCAAGTGTAGGAAAAACAGGAAAACACAAGCATAAAACCAAGTCAAGGAAACACAATTCTATATGCCGACTTTCTAATGCATACTTATCGGAGTCTATGCATTCCATAGTACATAGGTCCGGTGCAAGCCCTTAACGATCTCCACTTTATAGGGATAACCCCTCGTTATGCAACTAATCCTAGTACGGTGATGGGAAACAAGATTCAGAATACTCTGCGAATAGGCGCCACAGCCCTCGATGCGCGAGCATCATGTAAGATAGCTCAAAAACAACAACCGGAGAATCATCACCCTGCCTTGTACCCCACGAATAGGCCTTCAAGACTCCCAACGTGCAGATACACCCGGTACATACAAATGCACCCTGCCTGCTCCGTGAATAGGCCCGTAGACTTTCGACACGCGAACATATCCGGAGAATCATCTCCCTGCCGTGTACCCCACGAATAGGCCTTCAAGACTCTTAACGTGCAGATACACCCGGTACATACAATGCACCCTGCCTGCTCCGTGAATAGGCCCGTAGACCCTCGACACGTGAACATATCCAGAGAATCACCTCCCTACCGTGTACCCCACGAATAGGCCTTCAAGACCCTTAACGTGCAGATACACTCGGTACATACAATGCACCCTGCCTGCTCCGTGAATAGGCCCGTAGACCCTCGACACGTGAACATATCCGGAGAATCATCTCCCTGCCGTGTACCCCACGAATAGGCCTTCGAGACCCTTAACGTGTAGATACACCCGGTACATACAATGCAACCTGCCTGCTCCGTGAATAGGCCCGTAGACTTTCATCACGCGAACATCTAAATGGCTCTAGTTGGACTAACAAACCATGAGCCTATACTTACGTTGATTATTATTAAACACCAAAAATTCTTATCTCTAGAGTTAGTGTATCCTGCCGGACTTCAACAACAACTAAACCAAGACCCCTCAAGCCTAACTCAATAAATCTCAACTGCCGATTCACAGGATTCCCACTCAACTCATAGAGACCTCAACGGGACCAAAACTCACTAATCCATCGTTAAAACGATCAAAGGAGAAATCTCTCCACTCAACAAATCCCAAATCTTTATAAATTTCCAACATCCAATCCAACGATGAAGTATCTTGAAAACATATGTTCTATAGAAGAATAATATTTAAAATAGTAAGTTATAGATCCAAAACATTTAAAGAATTAGTCATTTAAAGAACATCAAAATACCTTAGGAGAAGTATCAAAACCAGTCGACTGCAAAAGGTCACCAGTCGACTGTCCAGAGTGGAAACTAACATTTTTAAGACAATAAAATCTAAGTATCTACAGTCGACTGCAAAACTCACCAGTCGACTGTCCAGAGAGAAATCCAGTAATTTTCGAAAAATAAGTCTAAGTATAGCAGAAGTCAACTGCTAATAGTATAGGTCGACTGTCCATAGGAAATTCCAACATTTTCTTAAGAAAATATTCTAAGTGTTGTAAGTCGACTTAAAAAGTCATAGGTCGACTTACTAGAGAGAAAAACTACAGTAGCTTTAAAAGTAATCTGGGTGGTACCAGTCGACTGTAAAAGTCGTTAGTCGATTGTCCAGAACCCAATTTCAAGAGAACTAAAGATCGTAGCAGCTAGGTCATATCAGTCGGCTGGAAGGTCGTAACAGTCGACTGTCGGCCTATAGTCTGAAGAATTTAGGTCGTACATATGACAAAACTAGGGTTTTTAAGAATCAGTCATATATCAAAATAACTTTCTTTAATTTTCCAAATCTTGTTAATACCAAAATAATTAGATTTAAACTTAGCATTTGAGAAATCTAAATTCAAACAACATCTTTTACAAAAATCACAAATTCCCAATTCAAATCCTCAAAACTCAAATCCTCATAATATGGTCCTCTAAACCATTAATCATTCACAAAATTTCTCAACTAAATCTCAACTATTCTCTATAGTTGATTCATGAACAAAACAAATTTATCCTCAACATGGTCAGGTTGTTTTTATCCAACTCACCAATAGTCCAAAAAATCTCATCTTTAATTTAATTAATTCATGGCATCTATCAAACTCAATCAAATCAACATTAATCCAACATTTTAAGAAAATATGACCTAAGCAGTAGCAGTCAACTGCTTTGAGTCACCAGTCGACTATTCACAATGGAAATCTAACATTATTAGCCCACTAACAATTTATTTAGGTTCTCAACAGATCTAACATCATTCATATGCAGGTATCTAGAGTTCTTCTTGGAGATCCAATTTTTCATCCATCCATACATATACATATTCAACATCCAAATCAATCTAAACATTCATATCATTCTCATATGACATACACAAATCAAAGGGGACAAACAAAACAACCAAACAGTTATATCTACTCACCTACAACATACGCAAAACAAACTAAAACAAAACAATGTCACTCACATAGTTGAAAATATCAAGCGAATATCACGAAGCAAAATAAAGAATCCCCTCTTTGCAAAGAATCCAAAATCTCCTCTTCAATCACCAAGAAAATAGAAATATAATAAAATTTGTGTTGTGCAGTGAATGAAGTCTGCACACCCTCTTTTATATAGGCCGAAAATAAGGAATTAGGGTTTTAGAAATACATTTGCAAAATAGTCCTTTTTCAATTTATTATTTTACATATATAACCTTTCTTAGTTAAAATAAGTTAACTAAATCAAAAAAAAATCAAATATTCTTATCACTGAGTTGTCCAGCAATCTAGCACAGCCCAGTAAATAAGAAAAATCCAGATTTACAACTCAGGGTGGCGGTTTTGCACAAAAGCCCTCCCTTTTGTAATATTTGCTAATACATCATAAAATATTCATAAAAATCCAGAAAAACTAGAAATAATATCTAATAATGTATATGATATTTTTCAATAAAAATATCTGACCTTTACTTTCCAGAAAAATATTTGCACAAGATTCTACATAAATTCCATATTTGCAAAAACACCATTTTTGTTTAAATCTTCACCAAATCGTCTTTAAATAAAATCTAAATATATTTAAATTTAAATGATAACCATTGAAAAGCAAATTATCAGTAAAAATGAATTTTCATAATTTATTTAAGATCCAAACGGCTTTTTACATAAAACCCCCTCTCTTTCGAGATATTTATAAAAAAATAGTTTCTACTCAGAAAAATACCAAAATTTAGAATATACTCCATTATAATTAGGAGAATTTACTAAAAATATAAAATTTGTTATTTACACCAAAAATATTTGCACGTGTTTCACACGTGTAAAAAGATAAATCTTTAGAAAATATTTATTAAATCTCCAGAAAATCATTTTAATTCATTTTCAAATCTTTAAAATAATATTTGAAAATACGGGGTTCTACAAAATCGAGTGCGAATATCAAGCAACTCCGTATCGGCGATTCCCCTCCATCAAATCGAGAGCATCTATATGCGATGCGACGACTTTAATTTCATCTCATTAACTGAATTCTAATTCTAATTTTAAATTTTGTGTGTGTTGGTGATTACTCAGTTTTTTGCTGACTCGAATTTTGTGTGTACATGGGATCTAAGTTCAGAGATGTATAATTATTTTATTCTTTGGTTTAAAAAATTTTAATCTGGTGATTTATTTGATAAGTTTTTTATTGATTTTAATTTAATGTGTACGCAATTGAGAGATGGACTATTTGGTGGTCTCAATTTGGGGCTTCCAAACCATAGCAGGACAGGTAAGCTGACCCGCAACTTAAAATAACTTACAAATATGCATCATTAATTTCTTTACTACAAGAGAAAATACTATCGTGAAGTGTTCCCTTCATTGGTCATTAGATCTCATGGATAGCATAACATATAAGAACTTTTAGTGTATATTTGGATATATAGGATTGGATGACTGGAGTTTACTAGTGAAGAATGCAAACTCTTCACTCGATAAAGATAGCTAAAGTAAATTTGTTATTTATCCATTTTGATTTTTTTTTATATAAAGGTGTAATGGGGAGACAAAGTGGAGATAAACGAAATGATTAGCTTGGATTAGAGTTTTGAGAACTTCATGTATTTCATTTTGGTTGAAATAATAATAAGAGGTATTTCAATTGCAAATTGAGTCTCAGACAAACAAATATTTAGATTATTGTTATTGTAGATACTTTCACACCTGCACTTGCGTTACCATTGTATTTAGACATGCTCATAGTGGTTATGGGATTAGAGTAAGCTCTATAAAATATATATGATAATGTCCTTGCATAACTATTATAAGCATCTAAAAGTGATGCTGAAGTTTAAAAAAATTATGCAATATATCTAACAAACTATATGCATTCCAGGTAAGTTCAAGTTAATGATCAAGAAGGCGATCGATGGTTAATTAAATGTAGATATACTGCTTCCTCATATAATATGTTTGCTACTTCATTTAATTTGCTGAGGCTCTAAAATTATTTTATATAATCAAACTAGGTGCACCGTTTCGAAGACGTGTTGTAGGCACGTGTCAACTGGCAAACATAATATATATACAGATATTGAGATAGATGGGATGGGACGGCGACGCATTAAAATGGAAAATATTTTGAAAAAACTAAGCTAATACATGCATAAGATGCGTGAGTGTATCCAAAGGTAATCAATTAGTTGCAGTAACAGTATCTCAAAGCTGAAAGCTGTCTCTGAACTGAAAGATTACACGTCCAATCTTGGGCCTTGGGGATGGGCACCACGGAGTAATAATTAGAGGAACTCAAACTCAATCAGGTGTGGAAAAGAACAACAGCATCTTTTTCCCAGAATCCTACTACTAACTCTGAAACACCCATGACATCATGATGGTTACTTGTTTGACCATATAGTCCAAAATATCGTACTATGAAATTTTTTAAAGAGATTTCTTAGGCAGTTACAGGTGACATAAAAGACAAGGTTAACAGTACAGCCCATAGATGTAAATGCAATATAAGTACTGATAAGGTTGCATGGTTAATAAGTAAAGAATTGGAGGAGATTTGGTTTATGAGTAGAAAAGATCTCATAGTAGTTGCGTCAAGTTTGTTTAGGTCTGGGAAGAAGCAGCTGCCAGATTTAGCTTGTGCAGTGACGATAACAGTAACAAACAACAACAAATTAAGTGAAACTGATTCTGATTCAGGGGTTCACGTGGGTGGTGGGTGCTGAGACTTTTCAGACTGCACGTCTTTAACGCGTGTTCAGCATTGTGTAACGAAGAAAACTGTTTGCGTTTTGTTTTCAACATTGTGTAACGCGTGCTCAACTTTTCAGATAAAAACTGTTTGCGTTTTGTTTTCTTTTTCCCTTTTTAACCGCATATACATTGTGTAACGATGTGGGTTTGTTATGCTTTTGACTGAGGTTTTGGAGATATGATGGGTCCATTAATAGTTCTTGGTTGTTGGATTGGCATTGGCGAGAGAGGGATGAGGAAGGATGATTGTGATGGAGGGAAGGGTATGAGTTGGATGATTTGTCACAACAGGAAATTTATTAGTTCTGGAGGGTTTGATTTGGTTGTATTGTATCTGGACCATTTTATAAATAGAGATGTAGTAATTATTTAGTGTAAATGCACTTTCACTGTAGAACTTTGCATACAGTGCAGATGTTAGAAAAGATAAGATTTATGAACGGGTAAGGACCTACGGTTAAAAGAAAATTATAACAAAATTAGACTCAAGGCCGGCCCTGGGTTTTCGGGCCCGAGGCGAAATCAGCCCCCCATATAAATAAAATAAAATAAAATGTATAAAAAAAATTGCACAATGTTGAAAGCAAAAAGCAAAATATGCAAAACGTCGGGGCCTGAGGCGGCCGCCTCACCCACCTCATGGGTGGGGCCGGCCCTGTTTTAAACATAGTTTTGCGGCCTAAATTGAGAAGTGCAGCATCTCTTATAATTTTATTTTGTTTATAATAAAATAAAATTACAAGACAGGCTGCAGTCCATTAGAAAAAAAGGCCAAAGAAGCTAGCTGAAATTAGAATCAAACAAGAGTCTTTACAAATATTCAACCTAAAAAAGATCCCTTCTCTGGTCAATGGTCAAACACTTCGCTCTTATATATATGGTGACAATGCAATTAAGAAAGAGGTGGTGTGATAGCTGTGAAAGGGTCTGAATTTTGAAGGAGTGGCACAAGAGTGGGTCACCAGCATCTAGAAAATGAGTGGAAGTCGACAAATTCGACATTGGAGAGGGAGAGGGAGAAAAGGCAAAGGAGATGCATCTACCGAGTGCCGAAATACATCAGGGACCAACAGAGCGAATTCTACACTCTCCAGGTTGTGTCTTTAGGGCCATACCATCATGGTAGCCCACATTTGAAGCACATGGAGAAGCTCAAGCGCAAAATGCTCGGTTACTTTTTCACCATGAACAACAAAACTTTGCAAGTTGTTGTAGATGCAATGAGGTTGGTTGTGCTTGAATTGATGGATGCGTACGATGAGCTTGAAGAGAAGTGAAAAGAAGAGGATCAATTCATCCAACTCATGGTTGTGGATGAATGCTTCCTAATTATATTCTTGTATTTTGATAAAGATTTGGTAAAAGATGAAAGAATCTTGGGAATCCTCGATGAGGAGATGGGCCCTTTCGTATCTTCAATTGGTACCGACGTAAACTTGCTTGAGAACCAAGTCCCAATTCAAGCACTCGAAATCCTAGCAAAACTAGGAGGAGATAAGGTAATAAACATCAAATTATAACCGACCCTTTTTGCACTAGAAACAAGTTGTATAGAGCGTAACTCTCTACTTATAGTGTTAAAGTTATTTCTTTCTTAAATATCAAAATATGGGTAGGAGTATATTAGCTTTCTTTACACACTTGAATTAGAGCTTTCTTCCTTAAATATTTCTTCCGTTATTTTTTTGATCCGAACTCGGACTCATATAGATCGGATCGGTTTTAGTCCAATGCTAGATCGAGTATCGTATAAATGTGACAGCGCCACACTTTATAAATGAAAGGTTTCTAGATTATTCTAAAAAAAGTTTCTTTTCTTAACAAAATCTATTAAATGTGGTACTTAATTACAGTAATTTTCTCTAAAAGTATTTTATTTAGGTTAAAAAAAAATAGTAGTTCCGCAATAAAAAGTTGGTAGTCATGTATTAAAAATATCATTAATGAACTTTTGATAAGTTTAAGATATTCTCTTAAAAATCTAAAGTGACAAAAAAATTGAGACAAAAAAGGGTACAATGACATATATTAGAAGTACAGTTTAATTAGAAGGTGAGGAGTTTAAGAGCTTTCCCAGCCAGAACCCCATCTCCATCCCCATTTTGGGTTTTCATTTTGGCATTTTCGTTAGAATATGCCATTTTGATTTAGGATTTCAGATTGTGTGCTCCAATGGTACCCCATTTTGGGGTTTCAAATATTTTTTTTTTGTATTTTTTTTTTTGCACAAAAATAATTTTTTGAATGCAAAAGGATAATACAAATAATTTAAAAATTATAATACAATTAATTACAAATAGATAATATACTTACTAAGAATTATTTGTATTCGCACTTCGTTCAGTATTATGTTTTGTAATTTTCGATGAATATTTATTTAGTCGTATTTCTTTTTAGTATAATTTTTAATTCATATGAATAAATTCTACACTTAAAACAAACCTTGGAAGATATCCAATATTGATCTTATATTAATTAATAATAAAGATCACGTTAAAAAATTAACAGTAGTATAATTATTGTAAAATATATAAAAAAAATATAAAAAAACAAATCAACCCAATAAATATATATTAATCTACTCCATAATTAAAGGAGGGGTTTTTTTTTGCAAAAGAAACATTTTGTCACAATTAAAGGAGGGGTTTTTAGGCCAAAAAAAAATTGCCGATCGAAATTGGAAATATATGCGGCTCCAATTTCTGTTCGCCATTTTTTTTAAGATGGGGATCACAACTTTTGGAGAACGGTTGGGATTTTTTTTTGGGAAAAATGGCGATGGGAGGCGTTTTTAGGGAACAAGTGGGAATGCTCTAAAGTCTATAAAAAGAATCAAATGCAGGCACTAACCAATTTTCGCCATTATGATAGGTTCCATCCCGGAAGGTGTCCAATCTTTTGGTTGATGACGAAGATGATGTAATTGACAGAGAGAACCAAAGAATTTACAACAAGCTACATTCAGATTGGATGACCTTCACTAGTAAATGGGGTAAAGTTGTGTTCAAGCACATGTTTGAGAGAGACATTGACCCCCCAACTGTAACAGAGCTTGTTGAGGCTGGGGTCAAGTTTAAAATGGCAGAAAATGAAGGTATTAGTTTCGGGAACGGAGTTCTTAAACTATTCTTCGTGAATTAGTTGACACAATGGAGCATGTACTTCTCAATGTCATGGCATTTGAGAAGGTGCATAATTTAGATCCAGAGTGCTTTTCACCTCATTTCATATTTGAGATCGATAGACTTAGAGACTTAGACAAAAAAACTTCTAGGTTAAAATATTTTAAACCAAGGCCGGCCCTGGGTTTCAGGGGGCCCGAGGCAAACTCCCGAAATCGGCCCCACATACAAATAAAATAAAATAAAATAAAATAAAATAAATTATAAAAAAAATGCACATTGTTAAAAGCGAAATATGCAATGCGCTAGGGGATGAGGCGGCCGCCTCATCCACCTCAAGGGTGGGGCCCGCCTGGATTATACTTATGAGAGCTGGTGTTTGGATCTGCAAATTTGTACTTTTGCAAATCTAGTTAAATTTGCAAAATGCCCTTTGCAGGAAATGTCTTTGGCATTTTCAATTTTTTTTTTTTTTGTTGTAAATTTATGCTATCAGATATTACACAACAGGTTTTACAAATAAATCCGGTGTGGATGAGGGACCTCACATAAAATTTGCAAAAATAATCTGCAAAATGTTAAAAGGCATTATGCAATTACTTCATCACACCAAATTTATATCAATGCAAAATTTTCAGTTTGATACTTGAATTATACATTAAATTCTAAACACACACCATTTAGATCTAGCTAGAAGTATAGATATTGAAAAGTGTGATGTATTTTTTTATAAAAAAAAGTGCACCTTAGAGCATCTGTAGTCGTTTGCTAAATATCGATAATATAGATATTTGGCTAAAAACGCGCTGCACTCGTTTGCCAAATATCCATATTATCGATATTTTGCTACAGTCGTTTGCTATAAATGAGAATCAATATAGGATTTATCCATATTTGAGCGACGGCACTTGAAGTGCCGTCCGACGAAAAAAAAAATATCCATATTTGAGCGACGGCACTCGAAGTGCCGTCCCACAAAAAAAATTTTTTTTTTTTCGTCAGATGGCACTTCAAGTGCCATCGCTTGATTTTTTTTTTTTTCAATTAAAAAAACTCTCAAATCCCATGGACAGCACTTCATGTGTCGTCCCTTGATTTTTTTTTTTTCAATTAAAAAGCCCCCCAAATTTCTCGGACGGCACTTCATGTGCCGTCCGGAGGTTTTTGTAATTTTTAATTTTTTTTGCAATTTTTGGAAATGTTTTTGCAATTTTTAATTTTTTTTTTGCAAATTCTGAAATATTGTTGTAATTTTTTGTAATTTTTTCGTAATTTCTCAAATGTTTTTGTAATTTTTTATTTACGAAATTTTCCAATTATGTCGGACGGCACATGAAGTGCCGTCCAGGGTTTTTTGCAATTTTTTATTTGTTTTTGCAATTTCTGAAATGTTTTTGTAATTTTTTGTGATTTCTGAAATGTTTTTGTAATTTTTTATATTTTTTTGTAATTTTTTATTTGCATTCCGAGGACAATTTTTTTTCATATGTGTCGGACGGCGCTTCGAGTGTCGTCCCTCCCTTCCACTTTAATTTTTTTGTTTTTTATTCCTCCGACGGCACTTCATGTGCCGTCGCTTCAATAAAGCTAAAAAATAGCTTTCAACGACTGCAGCAAAACTTCGATTCCTATTTCTCTTTATCCATATATGTATATTTTTCACTTCAACGACTACAGATGCTCTTAGCTGTCAAAAAGTTATGTTCTCTCCATACAAGTCCACCATAAATGTTAAAATTTCATATACGTCCTTTACAAATCACCATTTCAACGTTTGTTCATGATCCAGTCCAAAACTGCTCAGTTTAAATTCAAAATTCAACATTATGAAAGCTTTGTTTCGTGAACAACTTTGGGGGAATAGTGTTAGAAAATGGGTATTTTATAAACTATTTACGAACCAGTTTTTGAGCAATTTCAGACCGGATTACATGCGACTTGTGTGCGCCCACACATCATGCGGACACGAGTGCTGGACTGACATAACCCCACCCGTGCAAAGTCACCTTTTGCTGCAGTTTTGATTTTTTTCCTTTTGTAAACGGCTATTATAAATACAGAAACGGTTTTGTCTGTCGTTTCAGTACAGTATTGAACATAAATGCAGCGGATTAAAACAATAAAATCGAAACCCAATCGCAGGATCCATGCAAAACAAGACGTTTAATTCGTAGTTATGAACGTTTACCTTAAAACGAAGCTTTAACAGTTGAGAAAAGGATGACTAATGGAGGTCCAAGCTTCTTGAATCACCACGCATCCCGCTCACGCGATCTACGCTCTATCGGTATCCACACGAACACTTGGTATTTGAAGGAGCGATGTACTAGCATCCGAAAAACAAATTCTCTCTATCTCCATCTTCTTCTCTCAAACGGCTAGGGTTTTTTTTCTCTTAGCCTCCAACCCACAAATTTGAGAGTTTAAGACCTTTTTATATAGAGAGACAAATCTGTTTTTCTAAAGCCCAATCCTATTGGGCTTTTATTAAAATTAGAATTCTTAATTAAATAAATAATTAAGTCAAACTTAATTAATATTCTAATATAATTCTAATTCTAATCATTAGTAAATTTGAAATTATATTTAATTAATTAATTAAGTCCCACTTAATTAATATCATAAATAAATTCGAATTACTATTTAATTTAAATTCATAATTTAAATCAAATCTCCTTCAAGCGTTCTTGTGTGTGACCCTTTAGGTTATTATTACGTTGGAAATAATTTTAATATCCAATAATAAAATTATAAACAATGAGCGGCATCTAGTAATACATCATTGCTACCCAAGTAATAATAATAATTGGTGATCCAATAAAACCTTTCGTGATTAATGTTTCCGTGTAATATAATCCCTTTAACCATATATTATAGATTAAACTCGAGGCATGTTCTCAGTCATCCTCTTCAACATTTAATCCGGGTTTCCTTGATCAATGAGTAGACTATTAAAACAAATCATTATTTGAGCATGGCCATGCATTTCATAGTCTCACTCAATCAAGAGGCCAATAATATCTCTCCTAATTATAGGAGGGTTAAATCATTTATCTATCATTCATATTTCTCATACGACTCATAATATATCCGATGTCCACTTTTATCATCACCCGGTCAAAGGTAACTTTTAATGTAGTCAAAGTATATTAATCCTCTTATAGAAATATAATGATCTCAAGTCAGAGGATCATTACACCATTATCACTGTGAGTCTTTCTTATGACTTTATTTAAATATGAAGAATCTCACTGTGGGTCGATCCAGTGCCATGTAAAATCTTACATGCACCTATGTTCTTGACTTTAGTATCACTATACCTATGACCAATGAGATGTGGTCATCAGTCAACAAACATACTAATCTTTATGCATTATTATTGTCCCATAATGACAATGCTTGATTAGGGATATTTAGGAATATAAACACTATTCATATAATCTCATTTTTAAGTCTCATACTTAAAGATATAGAATACGTATTATATATTCCAAGGACATTTATTACTCTAACATTTTTATCGCAGTAAATTAAGACATAATAAATTAACATATAATAATCAATAGAACACAATCATTAATTAACAAAAGTATTTCCTAGAAGCACAATCACATTGTCTCTAGGGCACTAACACTAACAATCTCCCACTTGCACTAGAGCCAATCACTCATGTATCTAATACCCATGGAACTAGTGTGACCTTCGTGCTTCTGCTGCGACAAAGCCTTAGTCTTGTGGGTCCGCAACGTTATCTTAAGTATGCACTTTACATATGTATGTATTCTGACTTAAACCGATTAATCTTTTAGATCTATCTCTATAGATCCTGATCCCTAAGACATATGTATCATCGCCAAAGTCTTTTATCGAGAAACTATTTCCCAACCAAATCTTCACAACCTGTAGATTAGGAATGTCATTCCCTATTAATAATATGTCATCTACATATAATATTAGGAATGACACATGGCTCCCACTAACCCTTCGTAAACACACGACACATTTTCATTTTACATGAAGCCAAACTCTTTGACTGTTTCATCAAAACGAATGTTCCATGTCCCCGAGGCCGGCTATAATCCATAAATGGACCATCGCTTCTCACAGACCATTCTAGCAAACTTTGGATCGACTTGACATCCATTTGCCAGATTTCATAGTCATAGTAAGTTGCTATCGCAAGCAAAATCCTGATGGATTTGATCATAGCCACCGGTGAGAAAGTCTCATCATAGTCACTACTATGAATCTGCTTGAAACTTTTCGCCACTAGTCTTGCTTTGTAGGTCTGTACATTACAATCCACGTCAGTTTTCTTCAAGAAACCCACTTGCACCCTATGGGTTTTACCCCTTCGGGTGGTCCAACCAAAGTCCATACTTTGATTTTCATACATGGAATCCATCTCAGATTTCATGGCCTCCAGCCATCTCTCAAAATCTGGACTATTCATAGCATCTTTGTAGGTGAGAGGCTCATCATCATCTATGATCATCACATCGCCAATTTGAGTCAGAAGAAATCCACGATATCTCTTTGGCTCATAGCGAATCCTACTAGATCTACGAATAACCTGTGTTTCTTGAGCAGTGTTGTTATCAACATCTTGAGTCACACTCTGCTCATGTTCCAACTCTTGTTCAACATTATTCTGTGGTTCTCGATCCTCATCGAGATCTATTGTCCTCCCACTATTTTTCTTAGAAAGTAAATCTCTCTTTAGAAACATAGCCATTCAAGCAACAAACACTTTGTTCTCCGAAGGTTTATAGAAATAATACCCTTTTTGTTTCCATTGGGTATCCCACAAAATCTGATTTTGGTCCTAGCTTGTCAGAGATCATACGTTTCACAAACGCTTCATATCCCCAAATTTTCATAAATGACACGCTGTGACGTTTCTCAGTTCATATCTCATATATGGTGTCTTTTGAACTGATTTAGAAGGAACTCGGTTTAGTGTTTCTGCAGCCGTCTCTAGGGGCATAACCCCAGAAACTAATTGGAAGATCCCCTAGACTCATCATCAATCGCACCATGTCCAACAAAATGCGATTTCTCCTCTCAGACACACCATGTCTTTGTGGTGTTCCAGGAGGAGTGAGTTGTGATACTATACCACACGCTTTTAAGAAATTTTAAGCTTAGGTATTCTCCTATACGATCAGATCGTAGAGTTTATACTTTCGCCTATTTGTTTTTCTTCTTCAATCTCTTACTTTTTGAATTTTTCAAACGATTCGGATTTGTTCTTCAAAAGATACACATATCCGTATCTACTAAAATCATCAGTAAAGGTTAAAATTAGTAAAAGCCACCTCTTGCCAACATACGCATTGGACCACATACATCACTATGTATCAATTCCAATTGTTTGGTGGCCCTCTCACCTTATCCGGTAAAAGGACTTTCAGTCATTTCGCCAATGAGACATAGTTCACATTCTTCGTATGATTCAAAATCAAACTTATCCAAGTATCCATCCTAATGTAACTTGGAAATGCGATTCTCATTTATATGGCCTAAATGACAGTGCCAGAGGTATGTTTGATTTGAGTCATTTATCTTTAGACGTTTATTATTTACATTATAGATAGGAGTATCAAAATCAAGAACATATAAACCATTAAACAAACGTGCAACCTCATAGGTAACATTATTTAATGAAAAGGAACAACAATTGTTCTGAATCAAAAAGAAAAAACCAATCTTGTCCAAACAAGAAACCAAAATAATGTCTCTGCAAATTGCAGGCACGTAAAATAGTTCTCAAGTTCTGAAATAAGCCCCATGGGCATCGATAAATAATAAGTCCCTACAGCTAAAGCAGCAACCTTTGCTCCATTGCTAACATGTAGGTCGACTTCTCCTAACGCCAAAGTTCTACTCCTTCGCCGTTTATGCACATTTATACAAATGTGAGAACCACATCCAGTATCTAATACCCAAGATGTAGAAGTAGACAAATTTGACTTCTATAATATAAATACCTGAATCAGAAATCTGAACAGCCTTCAGTTTCTTCAGATCCTCCAAATAAGTTTGACAGTTTCTCTTCCAATGACCCGGCTTGTTGCAATAGTGACAATCACCCTTTGCCTTTGCCTTTGCAACACCTCCAGTAGGCTTCTAAGCCTTAACAGCGGGTTCTGGATTAGCAGGCTTAGATCCAATCTTGTTCTTGCCTTTCCATTTACCCTTTCCTTTGGCATTCCCTTTGTTGACCATCATTATGGGAGCAGGGGATGCCATCTGAATGTTGGTCTCAGTAGTTTTCAACATAGCCAACATTTCGGTAGGTGTCTTGTCTATCTCATTCATATTGTAATTCATTACAAATTGAGCATAGTCGTTGTTCAAAGATTGCAAGATTAGATCTGTCTGAGCTTCCGGACTGATGGCGGAACCCAGAGTAGCAAGGTACTCCATATATCCATCATCTTTAGAACATGCGGTGCAACTGGATCACGATCACCCTATTTACATGCATACAAGGCTTTACTTGTATCAAACCTCTCTTGACGAGCCTGTCCTTCAAACATACGTTTAAGGTGCTCTATCATTATATGAGCATCCATATGCTCATGCTGTTTCTGAAGCTCAAGACTCATAGTCGCAAGCGTAAGACAAGTGACATCCGTGTCATCATCGATATGTTTCTGATAAACATTACGTTGATCAACGGATGCACCTACAGGGAGAGGTCCAGGACGAGGAAATGACATAGAGCTTTCACTCTTACCTGAGGACTATCCTCAAATTCCTTTGCCAATCGAGGAAGTTTGTTCCTGTCAACTTGTCCTTCTCAAGAACAGATCGTACAGAGAAGTTATTTGAGTTGTTTGCCATTAGAATATCTATAATGTAAAATGCATAAAAGAATTAGTCTACGGAATTATTAGTTTATGTTCAAATGATTATTCATATATATTCATAATATATATCTCCCACTATTTTGATCAAATTAATAGCCCTTACTATTAATTCGGAAAGCATTTATTATATATCTTTCTAGTGAGCCAAGATCCATATTTCATCATGTCTTGAGTCAGCGTTGGCTGAAACTCCCAAAACACAACTATTTAGGTAGACAACATTTGTCAATTATATCACGTATATAACTCTTGGATAGTTTGGTGAACAACCATTGCTCTAATTTATCTAATAAATTTTTCGCCAAACTCTATGCTTCTAAGTTCATAATCTTATTGTGACGACTTAGTTAAGTTGGGCCCAATGAATCAACATAACGAGTATCACATTTACTCTTTCGCACCTCACCACGATTAAAAGGAGCACTCTGCTTTGGCAAACCCACCCCTTATGATCTAGGCCTTGATGAGTGTTATTCATTGGAAAGCATCTTGTTTAACTTAATATTTATTAAGGGATTTACTTATAAACGATCATGATCCCATCATAAAGAGATTCTCAATTTTTCCTTGAATCAAATATTTCAAATCAAAATTCGTTGAATGAATGATTTCCAGATCAGAGGTTAACGCACAGACGACATTATTGGCACCCCTTTTCTTACAGATTCGTAATCGGTTGTTGACAAAATCATTCAATCGTTGAATAATGAAGATTCATATTTAATTACCGTGTTTCATAAACACAAGAATCTCATGATCGTTTGTTTAATGTTTATCTTAAATCGTTATAGATTTTATCTTGTTTAAGCATGAATGGGGTGTAGTATCTAATACATTCATCTTAATATAATTAAGCATGCATCATTATCTCTACACATACATTGTATCACTTACATTCATACATATGTAAAGTGCATAAAGTAAACGTGTTTGGTTATGGCCCATCCTATATGATCTTTCCAAGCCAATGGAAAAATCAAGGTCAATCTATGGGTGGTTTAAAATACTACACTATTACATGTCTTTATCTTCTTCATCTTCATCTTGTATCTCCTTCTTTGGAATGCTCATTAGTTTGCCTCCTTGCTTCCATGTCTTCATTGATCATTACATTGAATAATGGAAAAAAAAAAAAATGTTCTTATGAACTTACAAGAGGAACTCGAGTTACATTCGAGAATATAAATTACAAGAAATTGAAGACGACATGCAAGTCGTATTTAGAAACCAAACCATAAATCAAAACCACTAACCTATGGGTCTTAAGGCCATAACCATACACCATGCTCATATAACAATTAAGAATATCTCATATTTCATTATGTCATCATACCACATCATATTTGTCATGATCCAATCACAAAAATTAAATAGGGTAAAATCAGAAAATTGCAATCAAAATTCTGAAAACAGTAAATCGCAGTTTTCAGGTTCTAAACGGCGTCAAACGCCTTATATCCGCGTCAGTGACAAAGTCAGTATTGCTCAGTGACCCGATTCCAGTCAGAAAACATATTTTATTTGCGAAAATCGGACACTGGACATAGATTTCACCAAATCTGCTCATCTTTGCAGAAACCGTATCGTATACAATCTACGCGATAAGAACAAATATATAATATTAAAATAATATCATATATTATCTTATCATGTTATACCATATCATATTTCATCATGATCCAATCATAAAAATCATATAAGGCATAATTCAGAAAATTGAAATTAAATCTGAAAACATAAAATTGCATATTTCAGGCCCTAAACGGCGTCAAACGCCTTACAGACGAGTCGGTGATAGCTTAAGCTATCAGTTTTGTTCAGACGCTCGTTTCCCTTTCCGAAAAGGTACTCATTTGCAAAAATCGGACACTAGAAATAGATTTCAGCAAATCTGCAGCAGCCGTTTCAGAATCCATATCGAATACGATTCTCGTAATTAGAACAAACATAAATCATATACATATCAGTATACGTACAGATTATAAGATCATCATATGATCATCCCAATCATCATTAACTTACAGTTTATGCATTTATATCAAAACTGTAACAAATAAACGAATTAAAACGTTTTCGCAACCTGGCTCTGATACCATTGTTGGGTTTTCGGGGCATAAATGCAGCGGATTAAAACAATAAAATCGAAACCCAATCGCAGGATCCATGCAAAACAAGACGTTTAATTCGTAGTTATGAACGTTTACCTTAAAACGAAGCTTTAACAGTTGAGAAAAGGATGACTAATGGAGGTCCAAGCTTCTTGAATCACCACGCATCCCGCTCACGCGATCTACGCTCTATCGGTATCCACACGAACACTTGGTATTTGAAGGAGCGATGTACTAGCATCCGAAAAACAAATTCTCTCTATCTCCATCTTCTTCTCTCAAACGGCTAGGGTTTTTTTTCTCTTAGCCTCCAACCCACAAATTTGAGAGTTTAAGACATTTTTATATAGAGAGACAAATCTGTTTTTCTAAAGCCCAATCCTATTGGGCTTTTATTAAAATTAGAATTCTTAATTAAATAAATAATTAAGTCAAACTTAATTAATATTCTAATATAATTCTAATTCTAATCATTAGTAAATTTGAAATTATATTTAATTAATTAATTAAGTCCCACTTAATTAATATCATAAATAAATTCGAATTACTATTTAATTTAAATTCATAATTTAAATCAAATCTCCTTCAAGCGTTCTTGTGTGTGACCCTTTAGGTTATTATTACGTTGGAAATAATTTTAATATCCAATAATAAAATTATAAATAATGAGCGGCATCTAGTAATACATCATTGCTACCCAAGTAATAATAATAATTGGTGATCCAATAAAACCTTTCGTGATTAATGTTTCCGTGTAATATAATCCCTTTAACCATATATTATAGATTAAACTCGAGGCATGTTCTCAGTCATCCTCTTCAACATTTAATCCGGGTTTCCTTGATCAATGAGTAGACTATTAAAACAAATCATTATTTGAGCATGGCCATGCATTTCATAGTCTCACTCAATCAAGAGGCCAATAATATCTCTCCTAATTATAGGAGGGTTAAATCCTTTATCTATCATTCATATTTCTCATACGACTCATAATATACCCGATGTCCACTTTTATCATCACCCGGTCAAAGGTAACTTTTAATGTAGTCAAAGTATATTAATCCTCTTATAGAAATATAATGATCTCAAGTCAGAGGATCATTACACCATTATCACTGTGAGTCTTTCTTATGACTTTATTTAAACATGAAGAATCTCACTGTGGGTCTATCCAGTGCCATGTAAAATCTTACATGCACCTATGTTGACTTTAGTATCACTATACCTATGACCAATGAGATGTGGTCATCAGTCAACAAACATACTAATCTTTATGCATTATTATTGTCCCATAATGACAATGCTTGATTAGGGATATTTAGGAATATAAACACTATTCATATAATCTCATTTTTAAGTCTCATACTTAAAGATATAGAATACGTATTATATATTCCAAGGACATTTATTACTCTAACATTTTTATCGCAGTAAATTAAGACATAATAAATTAACATATAATAATCAATAGAACACAATCATTAATTAACAAAAGTATTTCCTAGAAGCACAATCACATTGTCTCTAGGGCACTAACACTAACATCTTATGCATCGGATATCCGAGCAGAGTAATGCGGGTTACTCTTAAGTAAGAAATCACCTATGTAAGAGGGAAGAAGGGCCGCTTCCAAGGAAATAATATAGAGCAATATTTCTGTTAAACTCTTGCAGAACCAGGCGTATGTTCATGGCCAAAACGAACATAACAGTGAGAACTGAAAATGCATTAGGAAGATTTCTGTGTGAGATATGTCATCATTACACAAATGACAGAATAGTTCAAGGACATCGCGTCTACTGTTTAGTTAGTAAAGTAAACATATTTTCATAAGGGAAGGTTCAAAGGGTAACACCTACCTATCCTATACAGGATTCAACCGTTGAATTCTATCACCAAGTCTGTCGTGTCAGTCTGTCGTGTCTGTGGTCGTCAATTTTCATTCATGTGGGGAATGCTAGAAAATGAGTATTTTATACACCATTTACGAACCAGTTTTTGAGCAATTTTTTGAGTAAGATCCTCAATGAATTATTAAGAGATCTTGATTGATTTGTGTTCTCCTTCGAGAGTAGATTAAAATCATATATTAATTTGCTAAAAACGGTTAAGGGTGAATGAGAAATTGTCTCTCAAAGTGAGACGTTTTCATTCTTGAAAATGGGTTGATGGGACTTAGTCCCACATCGGAAAAATCAAAGGAATTAGAAGAGGATATATAGTAACCTTCTTCTAAGTATTGTAAGATAGCTAGAAGAGAGGCTCTCTTTCTCGCGCGCGCAGGGGGGTGCAAATCTCGGACCGGATTATATGCGACTTGTGTGTGCCCGCACGTCATGCGGACACGAATGCCGGACCGACATAACCCCACCCCGTGGAGAGTTACCTTTTGCTGCAGTTTTGATTTTTTTCTTTTGTAAACGGCTGTTATAAATACAGAAACGGTTTTGTCTGCCATTTCAGTGTAGTATTAAATATTTTGTCTGCCATTACATTGTACACATTTAATTGACTGTTTATAGTTACACTGTGGCATTCAGGGCATTGAATGCTGTCTACCGTTACACTGTATGCATTCATAGCCATGTCTACCGTTACAATTTTTGATCCTAGCCCTATAAATAGAGGCATCCCCTCTCACTTCCTCCAAAAAACAAGAATTATCTTCTTTCTTTCTCTATTTTAGTTTTACTCTATTTTGTTCCTCGGTCCTGCTGTTTTTGTAAGTCGGTGATAGGATTCTCAAGCTGTCGGTCAGTTCGAGAGTGTTACGTGGTGCTTACGTGAACGCTCTAGTCGTTGCATTCTGGGAGACAGACGCTTTCGAACAATCCAGCAACCAGAAGAGGCAAAGTCTGTTTTAAGAAAATTGTGTGCTATACAAGCCTCGATTACTCTATCTTGTTACATATCAATTGGTTTGTTTATAAGTTGTTATTTATTTATTTTTTATTTTCTTGTTGGTTTTTCTTCCTCTCCTATTTTCTTCTCTGTTTTTCTGTGCCTCTCAATCAATTGAGTTTATTGTAAAAGAAAGTTTGTAAACAAATTTTGTAACAAATAGTCGTTAATTTTAGTCATAATAATCTTTCCAAAAATGTGTACGATTACGCGCGTTTTTTGTCGGGGAAGTCTATGATTAAGTTACATCCACTCCTAAGTCCTATCTCATGTACAACTAACTTGACATTATCCCAACCATGCAGTGTCGATCTGACTATGCCCGCTCAGTTAGTAGCTAGCAGAAGACTTGGTCTAACCTTTTACTGATTCAAGTCAAGCCAAGACTTTGCTTTTAATCCAAACTAATAATCGGCACGGGCAATGCACGTTTTAATTATTTTTTTATAATCAATAATAAGACATAATCTAGCCTTGAACATTAGAGATTAGAGATATAATTTTTTTTGAAATTACCCCGAGAGTAAATAATAAGACATAATTTGGCCTTGAACCTTACACCTTCTTTTTCTCATATATACTATTTACAAATTACCCCTAGGGGCAGAAACTTTTATTTTATATGAGTGACAATTTTATAAATAATTATGTCGTAAATAAATTTGAACTTTGAGGGTATTATGATAACTAACAACAGTTGAATAAATAAATGGTTAGAGTAATGCTTTAGCCACTACCAATTTCACTACTGATATGGCTAAAATCGGGGTTAAATCGGGACCGTCCAGATCGAGCACGAATCTTGAAGCACGGGGGTAAAAAGGTAATTTCACATACAGATGGATCCAAAACGGGTATTGGGCTTCCTTCTCACGAAACCAACCGCCCGCGAATAGATCCACTTCAACCGGGCACGGGCCCCGACCCGATACAAGCCCGGTCCACCAAGAGGAGAATCAGGGCACTGATTTGATTAAATCAAATCAACAAACTTGATTGGCTCCCACCAGGGAATCAGGGTCTAACTTCCTAAAACAGAATAGGAGGATTTTTCTCCTAGCTGTTAGGCAGGAAATCAGGGCCCTAATCATTCCAGAAGGCGACTATAAATACAACCCCTCAAGCACCAAGACCAGGTTAATCACTTTTTCACCACTTAAGCTCTTTCTTAATCTTTTACTGATTACTGACAAGAGCGTCGGAGGGTGCGTCGCCGGAATCAACCCCGGTGTCTCGCACTTCCCTGCAGGTTGCGGCGGGAGCAAGAAGGCCGAGTCAGCTGTTCAGGTTTTCCTCGGATCCACAAATTCTATCTATTTACCCCCACACCGAAATCAGCGGTAACAACTACCATTCTCTTCACTACCTTAGGTGGCATACTCATATTGGAGAGTTCTCCCACCTACTCTATCTTTCCCTACCTATTATAGTGTGCCACCTAAGGTAGTGAAGAGAAATGTAGTGAACTTGGTAGTGGATGTAGCATTACTCAAATGGTTAATATAACTTCCACTTATAAATGAATTGTTGAGATTGGATGGTTAAATGAATGTCTACAAATTACATGTTGTCTACAAATGATAACCCCAACTATCTTATTATAATATTAGAGATTACAGCCCGCCAACATTTTGGCATCATCCTATAGTTTGTTTGTTTTTTTTTGTTTTTTTGTTGTTATTTTTGTTGTTTTTTTTGGGGAATATTAGGATGGGCTAATGCTTGCAGCTTCTCCCAATATATTTTAAAGCCCACCTCCAATTATATTTGGGCCCAAGTCCAACTCTATCCAATCTAAGCCCAACTCTATTATGGATCATACATATAATTATGAAGATTTGTTTAATTATTTAGTTAACATAGATTACTAGTAGATGTGATTCAGGTTTCAATTTGTAATTGTTGGGAAGCAAATCAACTTGTAATATTATGCCAAAAATAAAAAAAATCTAACTTACAGTATGTAGAATTAACCTAAGAATAAAAAAGAAGTTGTGATTATTGTTCGTATAGAGAACCATCTTAGATAATAAGTCTTGATCAGTTTGGGTCTTGATCAGTTTTAGGAATTGGAGGTTTCAAAAGAAATTGAAGCATATAATGAATTTCCTCCTTTGGTATGTATGATATTTGGTAGGATGGAAGGTTGAACATTTTGTTGTACCGTTAGGGGAGGGTATTAATATAATTCATGAGTAAAATTGAGTGACAAGAGCATTCTGGTGTTTCATTTATAAATAAATTCTAACCAAGCGAAATTACGAGTTATGGATGAACTATATTTGAAAAATCGAAATGATAATCCAAACCCATTTACACAGTACATAGAGGGATATGTAGGTATTATAAAGATTACTTAAGATCTACTAAATCTTTTGAGCACACAAAACCAAAATTATTGGATAAAAATCTTTCGAAACGTGAGTCATTTTGGAAAAAAAATTCGAACTATGACCATTTGTTCTTCCAAACCCGATTCCTCCAATCCAACCTATATTAAAAAAAAAAAAAAAAAAAATCCAGCCCACCTTACTTTTCAATCCTGGATCCACCTCTGGATTAGAGATAAAATATGAAGGGCATGAACACTATGGATGTGAATGTATTTATAGGTATATGAATAGCTATGTATACAGAATTCTCTTTAGAGTAATGCTTCAGCCACTACCAATTTCACTATCATTCTCTTCACTACCTTAGGTGGCATACTCCTATTGGAGAGTTCTCCCACCTACTCTATCTTCCTCTACCTATTGGAGTGTGCCACCTAAGGTAGTGAAGAGAAATGTAGTGAAATTGGTAATGGCTCTAGCATTACTCTTCTCTTTATATACAGTTCATATGCAAAAAAAAACAATGACATACAAGATTAGAGTTCAAATGTAAAGAAAAGAGATTTGAGGTAGGGTTTCCCCCTTACCTTTCCTCAGTCAGAGAGAGAGAGAGAGATCAAAGTTTACTACACTGTACACTTTAAGGCTTTAACCAGAACGAACTCTTAATTTGAACCCCAATGTCATGTCATGCCATCAAATAAAAGACATGAATAAAAACAATGGGAGCATTAGCAAAGTCATCCAGCACTTGCCATCGGCACAAATGGATCAATAGTTTAATCCCTAATTAGTTCAATTCCTTCTAGATTCAGATTAGTTACTTTCCCAGAAACAATAAAGAAACAGACATAAAACATAGACACATCATATCATAGTCACGACCGGTCTCCATAACAATATATATGTTGGGTTTATATCTTGCATACTATGTTAGATAAGAAAACGATGAGACGATGAAGAAATCGAGATGATCGGAGACGGAGTGGAAGTAAGGGAAACAGTCAGCAGCAGCAACAGCAGGTAGAGTTGCGGTCGACTGCGCGTCGACCGTACATGGGGTGCGGTTGACCGCCCAACTCTGCAGAAGTTCCCGAGAGAAGGACGGTCGACCGACCTTTTGGTGCGGTCGACCGCGAGCGACGCTGATGGATTATTTGGGTCGGATCTTGGTGATTCGTGAGAAGCCCAACTTGCTCTTCAAGTTAGATCTGATGGCTCTTATCGTATGATTATCTCTTCAGAAATATCCAAAGACTATTGTATCAAGATATCAAACTAGGTTTTCTCTAGATCTCTCTATATTGTTGTTATTGATCTCCATTGAGAGCCAAGAGAGAGAGTACTTCATTGAAGGAGAGATTGGGTGATTCTCTAATTGTAAACAACTAGTACTTACTGGTGAGGCTTGAGAGTGGGTCGTAGTGAGAATTATAATATTCTTGTATCTTCTCTAGATGAATAACATCTTGGGTTTCTTCTCCTCCGAATTAAGGTGAAAATTCCAACCGGGACAAATTTGTGTGTGCTTTGGTGTGTTTGGTATGATCTCATATGTGCTTGGTAGTTTATGTTGATTGTATCGAATAACTCAATAAGATCCAAAGGGGAATTTTCGGTAGAAATCCCTAACAACATATCCATGGAATGCAAGCCCATGTCGTTGAAAATCAAGGCATGCATCAACAATTATACTTAGCTAGAACCAGCAGATTAATTGGACTAGACTAGACATATAAACAAAAGAGATTATAGCTTCACTATATGCTTAATTTGCCGCAGCAACCTCGCTTATCCAGTTATCCTGTTTAAAAGAGGCAGCAAATGCTGACTTAAAAAGTAGGTTTGTTGACATTCAACAACAATCTAAGCTATTAATAACTAAATAAACACAACCAAACAAACCAAGCATTGTTTAGTTAGAAACAATACAGTATATAATTACAATTCTTGCTCAAATCATCCAAGTGTCTTACAGGATTTGGCATGTTTTGGTTAGTTAATGTTTGATGCTCTGATTTCGTTTTCTGGTATTGATGATATTTGATGGTTCTTACCATCTTTTAATATTAAAAAAAAAGTTTGATGCTCTCAAAAGCCATTAGGGATGACTCCTCTCTCTTGCACTATGTAATAATATAATCTCTTTCGGTATGTTATCTATGCCATGTAGAGAGCAAACACTAGTAGCCTAAAAAGAGGAGTTATCGATGATGAGCAAGATTGATTAATTGTTCTAATGTACGTCTCTTCTTGTGTTATTGCAATTTAAATTTAAAAGTACTAACAAATAAATAAGAGATTAGGTAGGTGGTTCACACAACTATCTATCTCTTCTTGTTATATTTAAACAAATTAATAAATCATCAACTTTGAAACTTGAATTCCCAAAAGCATGCATGCCTATGTTGGATTTGTTTCTTTATATGACTTGCACTACCATGAAATATAGTAAAAAACAACGTTCGAAGAGAAAAGAAATATAAAAATTGTTGAAAAATCGATTTGGGAAAAATAATTATTATTCTTGTTGTTTTTCTTTTCTTTTCTGTATACATCTATATATATGAATAACATTCTTGGAGAAGAAGAAAAGAGATTGAGAGGAGATTGGAGAGATGAGAGATTTGGGGAATCTGTTTCCTATATATTATGAAACAGAATATACAATTACTATATTTCAACACTCCCCCTCAAGTTGGTGCATAGATATCGAACATGCCCAATTTGTCAACAAATTTTCAGAAGAGCCGAGTCGAAACAGCCTTGGTTAGGATATATGCGAGTTGATCTTCTGACTTCACCTTGGATATCTCAATAACTTTCTCATCTAATTTTTCTTTGATGAAAAATTTGTCCACCTCTACATGTTTCGTCCTATCATGCTGAACTGGATTAGCCGCAATATCACACGCCGCTTGACTGTCACAATACACCTTCATAGGTTCCTTTGGACCATAACCTAAGTCCTGCAACAGGAGTTTCAGCCATAAAGCTTCTGTTATACTTAAAGCTACTCCGCGATACTCAGCCTCTGCACTAGAGCGTGCAACAATATTTTGCTTCTTGCTCCTCCATGTAACTAAATTTCCTCCAACAAAGGTGAAATATCCTGAAGTGGAGCGCCTATCGATTGTAGATCCTGCCCAATCAGCATCAGTATATACCTCAACCTTCAAGTGTCCATGTTTTGCAAATAAGACTCCTTTTCCTGGGGCTGACTTAATGTATCTCATAATTCTCATTACCGTGTCCATATGTTTTTCCCGAGGTGTATGCATAAACTGACTTACCACACTTAAAGCATATGACAAATCTGGCCGTGTATGTGCCAGATACATTAGTCGTCCAACCAATCTCTGATATCTTTCCTTATCACAAGGCACTTGATCAGCTTCGTTGCATAGTTTCATTCCTTCTTCCAATGGTGTACTAATCGGTTGACAAGCGGACATTCCAGTTTTCTTCAATAAATCCAGAGCATATTTTCTTTGAGAAAGAAATATCCCATTTCTTGAGCGAGAAACTTCAATACCAAGGAAGTATCTCAAAGGACCAAGATCTTTCATTTCGAACTCTTGTGACAAGTAGTTCTTTAATGCCTTCATCTCCTCAGGATCATCTCCAGTTACTATCATATCATCAACATAAATAATGAGAGCAGTAATTTTACCTTCTTTCTTTTTTAGGAATAGAGTATGATCAGAATTACTCTGATAGTATCTGAATGTCCTCATTGCCTTTGTAAATCTCCCAAACCAGGCTCTTGGCGACTGCTTCAGTCCATACAATGCTTTCTTCAGATAACATACTTTGTTGCTGTGTTGGACTGGTCTGTTCGACCCTGGTTGAAGATCCATATAAACTTCTTCTGTCAATTCCCCATGCAAAGATGCATTCTTCACATCAAATTGCTCCAACGGCTAGTCAAGATTGGCAGCAAGTGTCAGTAAGACTCGAAAAGTACTGAATTTTGCCACTGGTGCGAATGTATCTTCATAATCAATTCCATACGTTTGAGTGTACCCTTTGGCAACCAGCCTTGCTTTGTATCGCTCTATTGAACCATCAGACTTATACTTCACTGTATAAATCCATCTGCATCCTACTGGCTTCTTTCCTGCTGACAGCTCGACTATCTCCCAAGTTTCGTTCTTTTTCAAGGATTTCATCTCCTCATCCATAGCTGCTTTCCACCTTGGATCAGTAAGGGCTTCCTGTACACTGTTAGGAATAGATACAGCAGATAATTGATTCACAAATGACTTATTTGATTCAGACAATCGGTGAATGGACACATAATGACTCATGGGGTACTTGACTTTACTAGTGGGATTGGACTCGTAAGTGGGTTTGGGGATACCTCTAGTAGTACGGTTTGGGAGTTCTCTTCTTGGAGCTTCGGACAGCGATGACGATTGGTTTTGGGGTTCTGCTGGGAGTAGAGATAGATCTGATGGTACTGGTGGTGGAGATGGTTCAGATGGTGCTGGTGGTGGAGATGGCTCATTTTTATGGAGGTTCGGCACTGACTGCAGATCTTCATGGAAATTTTCTTCCACAACCAAGTCTTCATTCGAGTGATCGTCATTACTTACATCCTAATTTTCTCCCCTTATATCTGATTGTTTAGTTTGAATAGTAACCACTTCATCATAGGCAAGAGTTTGAACTTCACTTCGGTACTCCCCCTGAAGTTCAACCTCAGAGGAAAAATACATCTCATCTTCATGGAACACAACATCCATAGTCACAAACATCTTTTGAGTTCGTGGGTGATAGCACCGATACCCTTTCTTATTCTGTGCATATCCCACGAAAACACAGCGGACAGCTCGAGGAGTTAACTTATTGCGTTCATGTTGATGAAGATGAACAAATGCAACACACCCAAATACACGAGGTGGCAAGTTGAAAACTTTTGGTGCATTCACAGCTTCAGTTAATGCTTGAAATGGTGTGAGGAAGTTTAGAATTTTAGAGGGAACTCGGTTGATTAAGTATGCAGCAGAAGCAAGGGCTTCTCCCTAATAAATGAGTGGCATATTTCTATGGATGAGAGAAGCACGGATCACTTCGAGCAAGTGTCTATTTTTTCTTTCTGCAACCCCATTCTGTTGAGGTGTATACGAGCATGTAGTCTGATGAACAATTTCGTGTTCCACCAAATACTGTTGCAGATTTGAACTCAGGTACTCTCCGCCATTATCACTCCTAAGAACTTGAATCTGTGAATTATACTGAATCATAACATGCTTGTGAAATTTCTGAAACAAACCACTAACTTCACTTTTCGATTTCATCAAACAAATCCAGGTCATACGGGTACAGTCATCAATAAAGGTCACAAACCATTTGGCTCCTCCAAATGTAGTGGTTTTGGATGGACCCCAAACATCAGAATGAATAATCATAAAAGGAAGGGAGCTTCGACTTGGACTTGGAGGAAAAGAGACACGATGACCTTTTGCGAGTTCACACACATCACACCGAAAGGCAGATATATCCAACTTCAAAAATAAACTTGGAAATAATTTTTTCAAATAACCAAAGGAGGCATGCCCTAGAAGTCGATGCCATAGCCAAATATCTGATTTCTTCTTCTCATCTTCGGATCCTTCCACACTTAGAGCTTGAGTCAACTTGCTCGAACATTCAGATTCTAAATCTAGGTAATAGAGCTTCCCGTGTCTAACCCCATAACTAATCGTCTTAAGAGTTCGAATATCCTTAAACACACAATGTGAAGGCCAAAAAACTACAATACAATGTAAGGTAGTGGTTATTTGGGCAACAGATAATAGGTTGAAATTCAAGGATGGCACAACTAAGGCAGTATCTAAGGTTAGGTTGTTTGTGAGGTGTATGGTACCCTCGCTAGTTATAGTGGCAGGATCACCATTGGCAGTGGACACAGTTGATTTAGTGGATAGTTGAAAATTTTGAACTTGTCTAGAATCAAAAGTCATATGGTCGGTAGCACCCGAATCAATTATCCATGCACTATTCATAATAGAAGCAGAAATATTAAATACCTTACCATCATTACCTGCAGCTGTAACTAATGTAGAGGCGAGTCCAATACTCTTCTCAGCTCCATCAGTTTGTCCCATGGTAGCGGCACAAGAAAACAACGGATTTGATTTTCAGCAACCAATAGCAAATGACACAATTTGGCCAAGAACAGCAACTAGCAACACCACAAACAGCACCCTCCGATAGAATAGCTCTTTTTAGATCCGATCTAGATCAAAAACCAAGAGCCCGAACACCAACAACAACAGTAACTGAATGAAACGGCATCAATAACTGAATGAATGGATCTGCCCCAAAGCCTGGATCGGCTTCACGATGCCGCCGATGACGAGGCGAGCAAAGTTTGAATAGTAATGGAGGAGGGATCGTCGGAGATGACACAGTCGACGCGGACGATGACGTTGTCGACGAAACGGACGAGGCTTTGGAACCTTCTGAAAATGAGGTAGAAGCCAGTAATGGTATGGGCGACGGTCGGCACTGGTGGTCGACGTCGCAGGCGACGGTGGCATCGACGTCGACTGGCGGTGAAGCACAGGCGGCGCTGTGTCGATCAAGAAGAGGTGGTGACGGGATCGGGCGGAAGTCGACAGTGTGGCGACGTTGATGAGGGTATGCAGCGGGGTTCTTGGGATGGGTTCTCGACAAGTATGCAGTGGGGTTCTCAATGGTTGAGGAAGATGGGGTTGCTGACGATGATGGAAATTTCGATGGGTTCGGAGGCAGTCGTCGATGGCTGCGGGGTCGCGACGGTGACGGCAGCAGCTTCGACAGGATCGAGGTGCAAGAGTTCGGGGATGAAGTTCATCGGGATCGGGATCAGTGGTGATTAGAGAACATGAAAGAGAAGAATAACATGTTCGGATCTCTTTTCCTTGCACTCCACCAAACCTAGATCGTGTTAGACTCTGATACCATATTGAAAAATCGATTTGGCAAAAATAATTATTATTCTTGTTGTTTTTTTTTCTTTTCTGTATACATCTATATATATGAATAACATTCTTGGAGAAGAAGAAAAGAGATTGAGAGGAGATTGTGGAGATGAGAGATTTGAGGAATTTGTTTCCTATATATTAGGAAACAGAATATACAATTACTATATTTCAACAAAAATAACGCTTCCCGTTACTATCTGTTGGAAAAAGTTTTTGCATATTTTTCGGACCGGATCCCGGTGGGCTCCGGCCACCGTCGGCGCCGGAAATTGATTGGATCATGTTCCTCTTGTCGAGTACTATTTCGTAATGTACTCACTTGCCAAAAATGGTTTCCGTATGAATGAAAAATATAGGTCCAAAGTTGGGTACTCGAAATGTACTAACTTGGACAGTTGGAATGAATAATCCCACATCGGAAGATGAGAAAGATTTTCTCTAGTATATAAGCTAAAGAAATGGAATAAAGGGCGTAACCCTGGGGTTACGCTTGGCTTGGCTTGGCTCGGCTCTGGCCTATATATATTTTTTGCCCCGCTCCAAATTTTTTTCCAGTTATTGTTGAGGCTTTTTAAATTCTGTAATTACTGGTACCATTACTCTGTAACAGCAGAGTAATGGCTCATCAGTTACGTTTTGGCCCATTACTCTGTAATTTGCCCATTGCTCTACTGTTACAGAGTAATGGGTCATTACTCTCTTGTTACAGAGTAATGGACCCTTCAGTTACTCCCATTCTCCTATAAGACCAACAACTTTTGTCTTCCAGAAGACACTTTTTAAACATTTCGAAGCTGGACATGTTTCTCACTGAATCTGCCCCTATGCTGACACCTATGGATGCACACTCCGTTGCGGCTGTTGATGCATGGACTCAGGGTGATTATCTCTGTAGAAATTACATCCTAAACGGCTTGGTAGACCCACTGTACAATGTCTACTATGTCTTTAAGACTTCCAAACTTCTGTGGGGGTCCTTGGAGAAGAAGTACAAAACAGAAGACGCCGGCTCCAAGAAGTTTGTAGTCGGCAAATTTCTGGACTACAAGATGGTTGACTCTAAGATAGTTGTGAGTCAAATCCAGGAACTGCAGGTGATAATGCATGAAATCGCTGCAGAGAACATGACGCTGTGTGAACCATTCCAGGTTGCAGCGTTCATCAAGATGGAAGGACTTCAAGAACTACCTCAAGCACAAGCAAAAAGAGGTGTCTCTTGAAGACCTCATTGTCAGGTTGCGGATCGAAGAGGAGAATCGCAAGGCTGACAGGTCCTATGAAAATCAGTCCATAGAAAAGGCCAACATGGTGGAGCACGAACAGAAGGGCAAAATGAGAAAGTTCTTGCCACAGGCCTCGAACAAAAAACCTGCAGCAAAAAGGCTTGCTAGAAAATGCCATAAGTGTGGTATAAGCTGGGCCACAAAATTTCTAACTGCCGCAGCGAGGAAAACAACCATGCTGGAACTGGACAGGAAAAAGGGAATGAAAGATCCTATGCACAAATAGTTGAGAACTTGTCCACTGGTCTCTCTGACTTGGACCTCTATGATGTTGTTTCAGAGGTGAATCAGATGGGGAGCAATCCTCGAGAGTGGTGGTACGACACTGGGTCCACCAAGCACATCTGCTCGGACAAGGAAATGTTCACTTCATACCAGAAGTGCAACAAGGATGAACAACTGTTCATGGGTAATTCTTCCACCTCTAAAACTGCAGGAACATGAAAGATATTGCTGAAGATGACTTCAGGCAAGGAACTAACACTCATAAATGTGTTGCATGTTTTAGATATTAGAAAGAATTTGGTATCAGGATCTTTGCTAAACAAGAATGGATTTAAGGTTGTTCTTCCTTCTGATAATTTTGCATTGTCTAAGAATGGGGTGTACTTGGGCAAAGGATATGTAAAGGATGGACTGTTCAAATTTAATGTAATGTCAGTCTTCCCTAAACTTATTATTCCTGTTGTTCCCAAAGTTAATGAAATTACTCCTGTTTCTTATGTTGTTGAGTCTTCTTCTGTTTGGCATGAAAGACTATGCCATGTTAATTTTAATTCTATGCATAGATTAATTAACATGAATTTGCTACCAAAATTTAAGATAGACAACTGCGAAAAATGTGAAGTTTGCATAGAGGCCAAACTCACTAAAACTCTATCACGTTCTGTAGAAAGAAACACAGAAACTCTATGTCTAATTCACACGGATCTGTGTGATTTAAATTACGTGTAGACCAGAGGCAGCAAAAAGTACATTGAAACATTCATAGATGATTGCACAAAATTCTGTTATGTATACTTGTTACATAGCAAAAATAAGGCTTTTGGATAAATTCAAAGAATATAAGATTGAGGTTGGGAATCAACTTGGCAAAACGATTAAAATCGTTAAGAGTGATAGAGGAGGGAAATATGATGCACCGTTTAATATGTTCTTCTCTGAACATGGAATTGTTTATCAGACAACTGCTCCTTACTCACCTGAATCAAACGGTATTGCCGAGCGCAAGAACTGAACTTTAAAGGAGATGATGAATGTCTTGTTGTTGAATTCTGGGTTACCCTAAAATATGTGGGGGGAAGTATTGCTGACTGCTAACTACATTCTCAATAAAATACCTCACAAGAAAACTGGTAAGACACCATACGAACTGTGGAAGGGTAATATACCTTCGTATAAATATCTCAAAGTGTGGGGGTGTCTAGCAAAAGTGGCAGTACCTAATCCAAAACAGGTCACAATAGGACCTAAGACTATTGATTGCATATTCATAGGCTATGCACACAGCAATAGTGCATATTGGTTCTTGGTATATAAATCGGATATACCGGACATCCATGTGAATACAATAATGGAATCAAGGAATGCTTGCTTCTTTGAATACGTATTTCCGTGCAAGGATGCTACGTACCCTAAACGTACACGTGAACAAGGGAATGCAAGCACTTCGGTTGATGAATCAGGATATGATAATGGTGAGCCTAGACGAAGTAAACGGGGTAGAACATCAAAGTTATTTGGTCCTGACTTTGTAACGACCTTTCTGTTAGAGAATGAGATCAAAACATTCAAGAAAGCTATGTCTACGCTTGATGTTCCTATGAGGAAGGAAGCAATCAAAAGTGAAATAGACTCCATTATGTAAAATCATACATTGGAGTTTGTTGATTTTCCTTCTCACCACAACACACAATGGATTTTCTAGCGTTTTTTCTTATATTCACCGGCGTTTTAAAACGCTGGTGAATAATTCACTGGCGTTTTTAAAATCGCCGGTGCTAATGCCACCGAAGAAGGCATCGCAAAAAAGGGGGGTCTATACTGGCATTTTTTACGAACGCCGGTATTTCCGTAAGATACACTGGTGATCGCAAAAATGCCGGTGTATGGTGTATTCAAGACTGCCTTCTTCTTCCCATATAATCATTCTACACCGGCATTTTTACAAACGCCGGTGTAGGTATATAAATTTTTTTTTAGAAAAAAAATTAAAAAAAAAACATGCAGCACTCTTACAATCAAAACCAAAATATGGAGTTCGAATTATTGAATTACAAAGAGTGAAAAAGAATACTTTCACTGTCAAATTAAGGCAAAAATGCTACTAACTGAAATGAAACTTATACTTTTATAATACTCATGAGATAACTGTCAATTGAAACCACAGCATAAGTTTAAACATGATTATTTCATCACTAGTCACTCCTCTGTAAATCATAGTATGCAACTTCAGTTACATAATCCATCTCATCATCACTTAAAACCATATGGCAAAGAACAATCTCATTTTCAAACCCAAGCAACAAGCATGAACATTACATTAGAAACTGATACTCATGCAGACATCATGATATAATTGTATATAAAGTTTAGATAAAAAAAATTCCATCACTAGTCGCTCCTCAAAAAATCATAGTGTGCAACTTCAGATACATGATCCATCTCATCTCCAAAATTTAGACAAAAAAGCAACTAACCCATCTCCAAATCCATAATAATTCCAGTTTATTCTGAAGGCTATAAACCCCTTACATGTTGGCATTCAACCAAACTTCAAACAAGCACACACTATGCAGTGAAAGAATTTGAGAGTTCATTTCATTAACTATTGGATCATAAATACTTCATCAAAACACAATATAACTAGCATCGGTTAATTTTCTTAAAAAGTTGTCAAACTGCAAACTTTTTTCGATTGCAGATAAGAAAGCCAACTCAAACTGAAGAATGAAAAAAATGAACCTACGTGGTCCCAATTTATGTTTTAATCAGGATAAGCTTCAAGTATTGAACAGTGAAAAAAATGAAGCACATACTACAAAGAACCCAAACTTAAGGCCCCTTTCTTCAATCTAAACATAACATCATAATAAAATGAGCCAAATATAATAGATTGCCAGCATGGAGAACATAACTTCCTTTTTGGCTGAACCAAACATTAATTCAATGTGAGTTGAATGACATTTGAAGATGAGCCAAGTTTAAACTTCCTCAATTTACCCTTCTTTTTTATTGGTATATCCCAAAAGAATAGAAACAAATAGATGAGCAAGACAATGATCGGTGATATAATTAATCTACGATGACAAACTAAATAAGAGAGCGACGCCCAATATCTTGTCGAATATCTATAAACCAACTACATTACATTTATTAATAATGAAACTGACCACAAGCAATTATGAACCAAATGAACAAATAAGTAAACACATACACCAATCCTAGAATCTCTCTCAAGACAATAAAGCACTTCATCTTGTCATTCCCATGCATCACTAACATTAACAATGCATAAAAAAGGGCAGTCATCAATTAACCATAAGTGGGTACATTCTCCCCTAAATTAACCATAAATGGGTACTTAATAAAAAGGGCAGTAAACTCCAAATCTGAGTATATTGCCACATTTTTTGAAAATTGAGTTTCAAATCTCCCCTAAATTAGTCCTTACAAAAACCATTACTACCCAAAATTCCCACAAAAATAAACAGAGATTAAATCCCTCAAAATCTCAAGAACAACAAGTCAGTGAAATTAAAACCTCGCTAGATCCAATCACAGAGTAACACATTAAGACCTAGATCTAATCACAAAGTAACACAGTGAAACAAAAATAGAAACGAGATTCGAGATCGCATGAGTTCTTGAGCATAGATTCCAAAACAAAATCAAGAAGTAGAAAGAGAGAGAGAGAGAGAGAGTACTTGCGATGAGAGAGAAATGAGTGAGCGGGATAGAGAGTGCATGGACGTCAACGTGGGCACAACGACGGCCGCCATGAACCGGCGTCGATGAGTGGCGGGAGATCGCAAGAGAGAGAGAGAGAGAGAGAGAGAGAGAGAGAGAGAGAGAGAGAGAGAGGAAAAATGAAATTGAGTAAAAAAGGATAGAGAGTGAAAAAGGGTTCGGATTGGGGGAATTTTAACTAATAGACGCTGAAGTATATATACCCTAGACCGGCATTTTTTACAAATGCCGACGTAGATTACCAAAATTTTATAGTCCTTTGATTCCCCGGCGCAACTACTCAAACGCCGGGGTAGATTCGACGGGGAATACTAAAAATCTTGTAGTGTCTGGGTGTAAAGATCTAGAATGCAAATGGATTTTCAAACAAAAAATGAAACCAGATGGTTCAATAGAGAAACATAAGGCGAGACTTATGGTACAAGGATTTAGGCAAAAGGAATGTCTAGACTTCTTTGATACATATTCCCCTGTCACAAGAATAACTTCCATAAGAATGCTGATAGCCATTGCAGCTTTACGTAACCTGAACGTATATCAAATGATTGTTAAAACCGCATTTCTAAATGGGGATTTAGAAGAAGAAATATACATGAAACAACCTGAGGTTACGTAGTTCCTGGACAGGAAAACAAAGTGTGCAGACTTGAAAAATCTGTGTACGGACTGAAACAAGCTCCAAAGCAGTAGTATGCAAAATTTGACAATGTTATGATGTCAAATGGTTTCAAAAAAAATGATGGATGTTAATTTATAAATAAATTTGATATAACCTAGGATGTTAATTTATAAATAAAGAGAAATCTTCGGTTGCACACTACTTTGGTGAGCACTCCGTGAACACTCACGAAATAGAGCACCTATGAAAAATCCGAACCGCTCATATTATTCTATATGCCTAAGATAGCCTAAAAATAAAAATCAAGTAATTTAAAGTTCATTTGCCCATAATTTACATCATCACAAAACTGTATGGCTGAAAATTCTAACAGCATGATGGATGGGCAAATGAACTTCAAATTACTTGATTTTTTATTTTTAGGCTATCTTAGGCATATAGAATAATATGAACGGTTCGGATTTTTCATAGGTACTCTATCTCGTGAGTGTTCACGGAGCGTTCACAAAAAATATTGTGCAACCGAAGGGGACTCTATAAATAAAAATGAAGCACGCCATCAAGAATTATGAAGGGATCGAACGATGATGATAATAATAACAATAATGTAAGTATGTGAACCCGACCCCTGGCATTGATCATGAAAGTGACAATAACGACAATGCCAATATTTTATTGATCGGTGGTGTGTATACATATAACAAATTAACTTAATCTATGTAATAAATATCATTAACCTAATTCATAGAACAAGGAAGAAAGAAGATCCAAAGATAGGAGATGTGAGCAATGCAGATGGAGATAATAACGACAACGATGGAGAAAATAGCGAAGGGTAGTACGTGTATACAATTATGGGAATTATGGGTGGTTTGATTAGTTGTAAAATATATCCATTCTAAAATATTACTGTTTGGAGAGGAAAAAAAATATTTGAAAAAGAAGTTCTAAAAAGGAGTTTGTTTGGATATTATTTTTACTATAACGTAGGACAGAGAGAAGAGATAAAGAAACTTTAAAAATTAGTAAGAAATAATTGTGGAGGAGTGGATTTAATTGTTTTATTGGATAATATGAAGAGAGGACAGAAAAAGCAATTTAAAAGTTCATGAATAGTGTTTCTCATCCATTTTTCTTTTAGGATATGTTTGGATGTAAGTAAAAGCACTGTAGGATTTAAAATCCAGGGATTAGCATTGTAGCAGAGATTTGGATGGCGTAGATTTGATTGGAATTGGAATCCTACTGCAGCGCTCACAAAAGAAATCTGAAAAAAACCTTTGAACTCAGTTGAAGCGCACTGTAGCGTTACTGTAGCGAATTTTAAATTATTTATCTCTCCTACTTTTTTACTCTATCCAATAAAATAAGTTCATCTAACCCTCTACATTAAATTTCTTTCTTCCCCCTCTATTTTACAACACAATAAAATTACTTCCAACCAAACCACTTTTTTAGAACTAATTTCCACATATATTTTTTCTCTACAGTAATCTTACAACTTTGGATTTATTTTACAACCAACCAAACACCCCCTTATTTTGAGTGGAAAAATAAACGGAAAAAATCAGTAACACTAATTTAGCAGGAAAACCAAATTTAACATCTTTTACGAAGTGCCATTCTGGACAAGAAGTCTGGATAAGAAGTCTGTTTTGGTTAAATCCTTAGGGTCTTGCCATTCTTGGTTACGAAGTGCGATGGGGCACTTTTATCAACCGATTCTTGGTGACTCTTCCTTTTCCCGTTATTCTTATCTTACTAATTCCATTCCAATATCATCATCTGTTTCTTCCAGTTTCCTCTTACCCTCTTCTTGCCTAAACTAAGTCGAGGCTAGCATGCCGGACCTTGGTGTGATTTCGCTCCCTTTGGTGGAGGTCGTTCCTCCCCCCGCTAAGCAAAAATACAATAAGAAACTTTATAATAATGTGCAAATACGCCTGAGTGCTCATATTTTAGCTAAGTAGCTTCAGTGTCGGCTCGTCTTCTTGTGCACAGCTGAGTTTTTGCATTATTCTGTCATCCTCTAAGTTGGCAGTCTGGTTTTTTGTCTTTTCGGTGATGTTTGTGTTTTCATGAGCTGCTGGGCCTGTTTGTTCTCATTTCGCCACGTCATTAGATTTTTTGCGGTGTGCCTTCTCTCCTCCTATCTTACCATTATGTGTATGCATACACGTGAATGTTTGCATTCATTATTTCCTGAGCTTTTTAGTGGTGCGCCTGGTTTCCTGCGTTTTCTCTCTTTTATTTTCTTTGCAGGTTGTGTTCTGTGCCTTCGTGTGGGGCTGTTTTGCCCCCTGAGTCTTGGTTCTCTCATTCAGATCTGTTTCACAATTTTCGCTCATGTCATCAAGGTGTGTGTGTTCCTGGATCTGACTTCATGATCGTTGCAGTTCCTTTAGCGTTGCGGATGTTAGCCTTAGTGGGCATCTTCCCTCCTCTTTGGTGCGGTAGGGTGTTTAGCTCATTTAGTTGCGTTATTATTCTGGTTGTTTACTCTGTCGCCCTTCCCAGTGGTGTTCTTCATTTAGTTCGCAGATCTCTTATTTGCGTGCGACTCATCCAATTTTTGTACTCATTTTTGTAATTTACTATCAGTTTTACAGCTTGTAAACTCTCGTATATATTTCTATAACTTAACTGTTTATATATATATATATATATATATATATATATATATATATATATATATATATATATATATATATATATATATATTATAATGGCTGGAGCCGTTTGGCTCTATCCTTTTATAATGGTTGGAGCCGTTTGGCTCTATCCAAAATATCAAAAAAAAAAAAAACATCTTTTACTTCGAAACAAAACTATCAGTAGTGTACTTCCATCAAATTTGTTTTCCTATAATAACTTTTAGGCCAAACAAACCACCTTCTGAAGGTGACACACGAGGAAGAAAAGTAGTCATAATGGTAAAACCGCTTTGATTATCAATGTTAAAAAACTAATATAGGGCCAATCGAGAATGGAAGCTAGATTTCTACGAGAGCACGTCTCTTAATGCTACGCAATTCAAAGGTGTGGGACAGTGGTTGGACGCGGGAATCACTAGAATATCATTATGAAAATGCCCCCAACCTATTTTAACGAAATAGATAGTGAAGAGAAGAGCACAGTTAAATATAGTTGATGGAGTGGGATGTTTTAGGCATAAGAATGGGCTAACCAAAATCAATATATATATACTAGAGGAATGCTATATCCACTACCAATTCCACTATTTTTCACTATCTTAGCTGGCACACTCCTATCAAAAATTTTCCCACCTACTATCATTTTTCTCATATATTGGAGTGTGCTACCTAAGATAGTGAAGAAAAATATAGTAAAATTGATGGTGAGTATAGTATTACGTACTTTACTATTGAACAGAATAGTATTATTAGAGCATCTGTAGTCATCTTGATCCAAATTTTGGGTATTTGGCAAGTAGAAATGGAAAAATTGGCTTTGCGCTACAGTTGTTAATTGCCAAAAATTAGGTATTCGAAAATTTCCAATTCTCAGACGAAAGACGCTTTTTCGTCTGAAGTAAAAAAAATTATAAATTATTTGAACGGACGGGAAAAGAATTCCCGCCCATCCATTTTTTTTTTTAAATAAAAAATAAAAAATCCCAGGGACGGGACACCTTCTATTGTCCAAGAAATGAGGGGGTTTTTCGCATTTAATTTTTCGATCAGACAGACGGGAAATCTTTCCCGTCCATCGATTTAATTAAACTGATTTTTTTTTGCGACGGAAAATTTATTTTCGTCCGATACTTTGATTCTTTGAGAACAATAAAAAATCTCTCCGACGAATTTTTTTTCTTCCGTCCGATGCAAAGACGAACGAAAAACCATCTTCAGATTGCTATATTTTCCAAAATCCCAAATCTTCTGCCATATGTGGTAGTCTTCTATTCACCAAAAACCCAAATTTTAGATTTTTGGTTAACAACAACAGCAGGTTGTTTCTCATTTTTTGGGAAAAAAAATGCAAAAATGGCCAACCGACTACATATGCTCTTAGTAGTAATAGTAATAGCAGTTTGCGGAACCCCAACAACAATGACGCAATCCATGAATTAACTATTCATTAGATGGGAATGATGTCGAGGCTACAACAACAACTTTTAAGGGAATATTTCAGAGACAGAACGAGAGTTTCTCTCTCTAGAATACTAGAGAGATAAACTCTCTCTAGAATACTAGAGAAAGAAACTCTTTCCCCAAAAAACCCAAAAGAAAAAGAAACCCTAGATCGCCGATCGGGGAGGGGGGAGGACTCCATCGCCACCTTCTCCTCCTCCTCCTTCCCCCCCACAGCCCCATCCTGCTATCGGCGCGGTGTAAATGCCGTCGGAGGCTCCAATTAGGGTTTCTCGATTTGATGTTTTTTAGAGGCGGTCGGCGCAGCGAAGGATAGCGACGTCAAGTGGCTGGCGTCGAGGGTGGTTGTTGCGTCGTCGGGTGATGTGGGGGCGGCATCGGGGCGGCCTTGAAGGCTGTCGTCAGTGAGAGTTGTTGTCGACGGCGATTGGTGGTGCTGGCGATTGAGGTGGATCGTCGGGGTGTTGACGACATTGAGGGAACTTTGATGGGTGCCGTCGAAGGGAGTAGCTTTAGTCGGTGATTGGTGGTGCTGGCGATGATCGTCAGCTGTTGATGGTGTGGTCTGCCAGTGAACGAGATGGTTTGGCACTGCTCTCAGTGGTCGGCTGGCGATTCAGCAGGCAAGTGGTAGGGTGTTGGCGTCAACAGGAGGTGAGGTGGTCGAGCTTGAAGGGGCATCGAGAAGGGGGATGGGGTGGTGATGGCTGATGGTGGCTAGGTTGACCGGGGGGGGGGGGGGGGGTTAGCCGGAGAAGAAATTAGGGGAAGGTGGAAAATGTGAGATAAATTGATTGATTGATTGAGATGACTGATTGATTGATCTTTTAAATTTAAATTTCAAATTAAGGTTTGAAATTCAACTTATATATGGGGATGAGATGTGGGGGAAGATTGGATCATGTTTGAATTTTAATTTAGATTTTTGAAATTTAAAACATATAGGAGAGAGTATTCTTATTGACGAATTTTGAAATTCAATTTGGGTTTTCGAAATTCAAATTCAAATTTGTTTTGTAGAGTGGAGGTGGAGAATTTAATGAAATTTAATTTTCAAGATAGATTTTGAAATTCAAGTTATAGATTGGGGAGCAGGAAGAGATTATCTTTATGTAATCTTTATTTTGAACTAGATTTTGTTTGAAATTCAAATTATATTTGTGGAGAGATCGGCGAGCGTCACATGTGTTATGCGGTGGTGTTAGTTGGTGGAGAAGTTCGTCAGCAACACCGACCTATCGGTTGAGAACTACGACTGCTGTTGATGGCTGGATTTGGCGCAATCGGAAGATGGCATCACGGTGGGGTTGGTTTGGCAGATTCACGACGGCAACATCATTAGGAGAGGAGTAAGCATGCTAGCAGGAGATGGTGGCTGTGGTTGTTTCCAAGGTGGACGTTTGGGGATATGTGAAGGGAGTCTCTGGTGTGGAGAGATATTTTGATGAATTCTGAATTTCATATTAGATTTTTTGGAATTCAAATTAAATCTGGGAGGGTTGGGTAAGAGAACATGGTGTAGAGATCTTGTCTACAAGTTTAGCTAGGGGATGAACTAGTTAGGAATGTAGGCTTAGCTTTGTAATTGTTCTCTATTGTTCCGTTTTAGGAACATATAGATGCATATTATTGTACTACTTATTTCGTTAATTATTGATTAATGAAGCGGTGACGAGGTCACCTTTTTCTATAAAAAAAAAAAACTTTTAAAGGAGTTGAATAGGTATCAGTAATGATGCAATATTGTGCATGAATCCAGTATTAACAATTTAGTAATCAAGATATGAAAGCATGTACATAATGAACTTGCCAACATATCGAATCAAATGGATATATAACTAATCTATTAAGAGCATCCACTGCCGTTTTGTAAAAGTATTCCATATTTAGCAATAAGGGTTTAGCTTTTAGCAAAGATCGCTACTATCGTTATTTCTAAAATCCGATAAACTAATGAATTGGATGGATCTTGTTAATCCGTCTAAGGCTTTTTATTTTTATTTTATTGAAAAATGAATGGACGGAGCTTCATCCGCCGTTTGAGAAATTTTTATTTGTTTTTATCTGAATTGTGTCAGACGGTGTTTGTTCCTCCGTCTGCCGTTATTTTTTTTCGTTCGTTTAAAACAGTGTAAAAACAATTAAAAAAAAACAAACAGATCATCCGTCTGGCTTGTTTGTTTGTTTGTTTTTTTTTATTTCTAGCGTTGGCGGAAAGACCATTTTACCCATCTCTTCATAAAATCCCAAAAAAGAACCAGACTGCATATCTTCATCCATCTGGTGAGTTTAATTTTATTTTTTTAAAGTGGAAATGTTAAATTACGAAAAAACCCCACTCATCTCATCCTATATAAATTCATACCTCTCACGCCAAATCTTCTCATCCATCTTCTGATTAAAAATTCCTCTTTACTCAAACTACTATCTTCGTATCTAACCAAACACAATGTCCATCCGAAGATATATCGGTAGAATTAAATCCACTATTCGCGGTGGATCTGATCATGGCAACATCAGTACGGAGGCCGAACTGATGACGGAATCTCATGATTTTGCCGATCCGAGTTTTTGGAAATCAGTGGTTGATGACCGCCAACATCTGTATCAACTTATTACCGATCAACCTGCAGGTGGATTTTGTAAATTTAGGGGAAATTGGAGTGGTCCAATAAAGGCACACGAGCGATGTTCTCGTGTTCCATTAGTGAAGCAATTAATCGATCAAACCGCATGGCAGTGTTTATTCACAATAAATACGAAAAAAATCATCAATGAGGCTTATGGAGGCCTTGGTTGAGAGATGGTGGGATATACACACACTTTTCATTTACCGTATGGTAAATTGAGATTCACTCCGTTAGATTGGACAATGCTAACGGGGTTATCGATCGGATCAAGTGAAGCCCCTCCGTGCAATGATGAAGATTATCCCTTCGAAGTTGTACAATCTCGTTTTCCCCCTGAGATTACTGAAGTAGAGTGGAAATCTTCATCAATACGCAGTTCAATCCTAAAGAAGCATTTTCATAGTAATGTGATCGAGACAGCTCAAGTTGATGATAGTCTAGCATTGATGATCACAGGAGCATTCTTTATGTTCTTTCTTTCAGAGTTTCTTTTCTCCAATACTGCTTGCTTGATCAAATCTGGTTGGCTTGCAGCACTAGAAGATCTTAATAAAGTAGGTACATACGATTGGGCGGCCAAGCAGTGGCACTACTATATATTTCTCTAGATTCTTGCAGCAGAGTTAAAGTCAAGTCTTTTAACGGTCCTTGGCAAGTACTAGAGGTAACATTAGATGTGTTTGAAATCTATATATTAAACTTATTTGTTCAATTTGTATCAATTATGGAAGTGGATGTTCATTTATTTGAGAAGTAAGATGTTGTGGAAATCTTTTATTTACTGAAAAGCTTATATTTGATAAGATGAATTAATTTGGGGATTGATTTATAGATTCGAGTTTTTTGTCGAAAGGTGATATATTTGAAAATGAGTAAAAGAATGAATATTTGATTAATGAACCAAGTGGTGGTTTTATTTGAGAATCAGGGTTATTATAAAAGAACCGTAGAGGAGGTTTGTATTTGGTTGTAAGCTCTAGAGGCTGAGCAGGACCCTAAAACTTTGGTAGTTGAGATTACTAATATAACTCTTTTATCTACAGTATTGGGCTTATGAATATACAAGTATATGCGTTCCGATAACTGCAAAAATGAAAGATATAGCAGATGTTTTAATGGCTTCTGATAAATGGCCCAAAATTACACGTTGGAATAAAGATCAATTGGATACTAATATAGTAGACATAATTAGGTATAACATTGGCATCACCAGACATCAATTGGAGATGTGTTATTCTGCATCTATTATTTGGCAGCCTTATTCGGGATCGAGGTACGAGGATGAGCGTGAAGTGCAGATTGCGAACATACTATCTCGGCACCGAGTTATTTTTGAGTACTTCTCATAGGTAAAATTATCCATTTTTGCAATGTTTTTTATTTATCTTAATTTATTATTGAATGCATCACCCTGAAACAGTTGTATGTGTGCTTGAAAATATGTATACAATATAAGGTGTATGGTATCTAGGTGATCATTGTTATCGCCCAATTACGGGATTTATTACTATCCCAACTGACCCACCAAAATTCGTGCCTCGAATATTACCACAAGATTTTTGTCCGCCTATTGACGCATCAGTATCGGTCCGGCTTGTACCACAAAAGAGATACGATAAGTATTGGGCAAAGGTATCAATAGGTGCTATTATGCCGACTCTGTCATATAGTACGAATGTGGATTTTATTGATCCAGCTAGCATTATTGATCCATATGCTCAATTGCCCTTCCCTGCTCCTCCTTTTTGGGCACCGGCAGGGTATACAATAGAAACAAACATACATGTTCCTCCAATACATGATGAATGTGTAGTTGAGGTTCCACTTTTTTCAGGTGGTACAGTAACGAGGATTATCAAAGAGGGATCGTGCAATTTGGAGCCTCGTGGTGTAATGTCATGTGAGCATACCTCATAACATTTTCCATCAGTATTCAAATTTCATTTAGACTACGATGCATTTTCTCCTATTTTTATAATTTACGAATAATATTTGCAGGAGGAGTTATACCAACGGTACCAGGAGTCGACTTATAATGAATCTCAATGAAGGCAATTCATAATGACAGACACTGTGTTGAAAGAATCTATTCCCGCTCAAGTATTTACTGGCAGGAGAAGTTTTTCTGATCGACCGTCAACTTCTGGATGAAGAAGTGTTTCTACCGATCAACCGTCAACTTCTGGTATGAGATGTCTTCAATCGTCACCGGAATATGTGCCGAATACACAGTTTGATAACGAGGACTAGCATTTGTAAATAATGTTTAATGTGAACGGGTATTCATTAATTATTGTTTAATTAATGTTTCACCTAGGTGATCAGTGTTGTCTAGTTGTGTTTTTTTAATGCTTAACTAGTATAATGCACGTGCTATGCACGCGTACAAAAAAACATGTATACTAAGTAGCCTATGACAGTGGGTACCTAGTGGATCTCTCTAGTCCCCTCCAACAGTGGAGAACTCATGTTCATGGGAGACCTGCATAGGAAACCTCAATAAAGCAAAACCTCTTTACTTTGATTTCCGAAGGTAGAAGCCAGGCAGTTTCATAAGTTTGGCTTTGGTATACAAAAATGGAACCACACATTTAAATGAGCTTTCAAAATGATTCATTTCCCATTCACATGTTGACCATGTCATGTTGCAATATCAGGAGATTATGGAGAAAGGTGATATATGATCTTCATTCAATGAAGAGACAAAGATGGTTACTTATGCCCAACAGTTTGATAATTCTTGCAGTTTGGCCAAAAACAACTATCTGATCTGTGTTACTGTAAATCAATGTTGCATCCTTTTCCATTTAGAAGAACTCATTATAATCTGAACTAAGTAGTGTTTTCACAATTTCTAAACCTTCTTATTGGAAATATACGTACACTGGGATAGGTAAAGACTACAGACATAGGTAAGATAAGATAAACCCTATGCCCACATATTTGCATAAAATGGATAGGTAGCGCAGAGAGCAAGATAAAGTAATTATTATAATCTGATAAAAAAATGGCGGTAAAAACTTTATAAGCTGCTTATTGTAATTCATAGAGATCTTATATGCTTAAAATTGTTATCATAAAAAAATGAACTACCATATATTTACAATTATGGGCCCATAAATATATATATATATACATAAAAAGTTTGTTATTCATTTTTACAAATTCGTGTAGTTGTGACCTTGGGTGCTGCTTTCTAAGGAATTGTGTAGTTGTGAATGATGTGGTCTTGGTGTCCTGTTTCATATATCCGTATCTACGACTTTTAGATTGTGCTAAAGATTCAAAACCATTTTTTCTTTTTGTTGTGATTGATTTATTTGTGTGCTCCTTCTGTGTAAGAAAGTGAGGCTGGCATGTCTATTCTTCACTGTTCCCGATGCTACTTCTCAGTTACAACCTTGTTTAATGCCTGCAATAATGTGAATCTTCATAACATATAATTACAGACAGTCTGAAATGACTAAATGTGACTCTAATGAGGCTTCAAGAGGAAACCATCTAATTTAGACTGTCTTTTACTCATGTTCTGATGTACTACATTTAGGTAACAATTGCACGCACATGTGAAAAAACATGAAGAGGTTATCATAAGCCTTAAAGCTTCCTGAAAGACCAAGACAGGCCCCTCTAGGTGTCTACAAAAACTAAAGAAAGCATTTTAGGTAATGCGATTCTTACATATGGATGCTCTTTATCCTCCACACAGTGATGACTGTTGTCATGGAGAGCATTCATGCATTATCACAGTGAACTTCATATTCCAAAACGGGATTATTCCAAACGGGCGTCATATTGATCTTGCTCATTTGATACAAATATATAGAAATAAAAAGAGAAAGTAAATGGGTATTTGTGTAAAAAATATCTCAAGTAACTTACGCGAGTCGGAGAATGATGGGTGCACAGTTCTTGCTGGAGATGAGGGCTCGAAGGTCCCTTCGGGCCTTCTCGATCTCTTTCAAGTACTCGGCATCAACAATTGGGGCTGGCATTTTCCTCAGTTTGAGCTTGAAAATTAAGGCTATTAAAGAAGAAAGAGAGAGATGGGTTAGGTCTTACAGTTACAGATATGGATTTAAAAAGAAAAGGAGAAGAGAATGTGGTAAGAAGATAGAGAAGATGAAGAGGCAGCGCTTGGGAATCGGGGAAAGAGAAGATGAAGAGAGCTGCGGGGTTGGGATTCATCAAATATATTTTTTAAATGTGAAATTTTTAATTGACAGAATTAACCCTAGATTATTTTTTAGTCTTTTATGTATATGGGGGCATGATAGTAAAAAGCCGCCAAAATGGGGCTTTGCTTAATAATAGTATAGACAGATTTTTTTGACAGTTGGACCAACCCAACTCATTAACAGCTACATAAAATACACTCGTTCGTTAATTTATGACAGTTGGACCAAAATAGGGCTTTGCTTAATAATAGTAGAGATAGATTAAATGAAACTCATTCCATATATAATTTGAGCTTCGTAATTTTTCAATCTCCGTACTTGCAAGAAGAAAAAAAATCAAAGTAGATGGTTATATACAAAAGCAAAATAAGAATCATCTCATTCTCTTCATCTATTAAAAATCAAAATAAGTGAAAATCTTCAATCTCTGCACTCATATACATGGTTAAACCTAGATGCAGATGACCAATATAGTTTCTTATTTGGTGGGCATGGGGAGGACAAATGTGACTAAAATACTTAATCAAACTCAGAAAAAAGAAAGAAACAACAACAACAATTCACGACTACAAATATCAATCAAAACAACAAAGATGAGTAACTCCCTAATTCATCAATGGGGCCAAAACTTGAATCAATTTAGTGGCAAATACAACATTTGGAAGTTGAATTTACTTGCATATAGACGAATGGTTTCAATTCGAGCAACCTCTTTCGTGAGCAAATGCAATTCTACTACATCCAAATTCCCTCCTTTCTCACAGCCCATACACCCAAACCCATCTGAAAACCCACCAAACAAAAATCTATCAAACAAACATAAAGTGATGAATCATAATTTTTTTATAAAAAGATTAGATTTTTATGGGACAAAACGAACCAGGACGCAATAGGATTCGGGCATGGGCAGAGTGGGAGGTCCATTCTGATGCGGCAATGGAGAGCTTGGAGAAGAGGTTGGTGATGTGCCGCTTTAAATGGGAGCATTCAGAGTTGAGTTAAGAAGAGAGGGAGTGGGTTTTTGAGAGATGTTGATGGTTCTTGAAATGCTAGTTCAGGAACCCAAACATTTTTATTAGGAAGGATATTCGGCGGTGAGGGTTGAGATTGAGGATGGGGTTTGGGGGAGGGGGAAGGAGCGGTCGTCGTCGTCGTCGAGTTCGTCGCCGTCGAAGCCTTCGAAGTGGGCGGCCGCGGCTGCCGTGGCGAGGAGGAGGAAGAAGATGGAGGTTGGTTTCGCCATGGCTAGAGAGAGAAAGAGGAGAGAGAGAAGGGATTAGATTGTTCTGGATTTTGAGGGCGGTGGGGATTTTGAGAGAGGGGGAGAGGAATCGACGGGAGGGGGGATGTTTTTTTTTTTTTTGAGAGAGAGAGTTTGATTTGAGTGAAAATTACGGTTGTGACCTTCGGGATTAGGGGTAAATTTTGACAAATTTAACCTTACATTATTTTTTAGGTGTGTTGTGTTTATGAGTACATAATAGTAAAAAGCCGCAAAAATGGGGCTTTGCTTAATAATAGTATAGATGTTTAATTAATGCTTAATGCTTAATGAACGTTTATTCTAGTTTGATGTGATAGAGAACAAATGTGTACATAAGGTCAAAAATGGCATTCAAACTAAATCCTACATGTTTACTTCATGTCATGCTGTATTTTTTTGGACAAGAGAATATGACAACCCCACCGTCATTGGCAAGGGAATAGGTTAAAAATGGCATTCCAAGAAGAAATGTTGTGTTGGTTTATACGGGTGGCATGGACAAGGGAATCTCAGTAGCCTACATTAGCTTTTAGAGTTTATATTCAAATATTAACAAATGACAACCCCACTGTCACTTTATGTCATATAATCACTTTATGTCATCTATCTCGGCACATGGATAGACACTGTCTTCTTCATCCCCTATATATTCAAACGATGTCTTCTTCTAAAAAACAAACAATCTACAATATCATCTAATTTCTTCTTTCATTTTGAAATGGCTGAATTTAGTTCGTCTTCTTCATCTACTTCATCAGACGAAGAATCCGAGCAAAGTGCGCAACTAGCCATGTTGGGAAGACGTGTTCATAGAACATGCAAATTTTCTCCATGGCATTTCAACAAAGCCAACAAATAAACCACCGGAGATATATAAGTCGTGAAAGAGAAGATGGGGACATGCGTCTTCGAAGAGATTATTTTGTTGAGAATCCAATTTACGACGACAACCTATTCCGACGTTGATTTCGTATGCGGCGTGTTTTATTCCAATGTATTTTGGAAGCAAATGTTAACTACGATGAATTCTTCCAACAACGACAGGATGCAACTAGAACCCTTGGTTTATCTCCCTATCAAAAAAATCACTGCTGCTATACGTTGCTTGGCTTACGGGTCATCAGCTGATTCAATCGATGAGTACGTGCGAATTGGAGAGACTACTGTTTTGAAAACAATACTTCATTTTTGTGTGGTTATTGTGAACATGTTTGGTCCTCATTATTTGCGGGCTCCAACCGCCACTGATATTCGAAGACTACTTGAAGAAAATAAAGCTCGCGGATTTCTAGGTATGTTAGGTAGTGTTGATTGCATGCACTGGGCTTGGAAAAATTGTCCATCAGCATGGCACGGCCAGTATACCAGACAAGTTCGGGAGCCAACCATTATTCTTGAAGCAGTTGTATCTTACGACCTATGGTTCTGACATTCATTTTTCGAAATTCCAGGATGCAATAATGACCTTAACGTGCTCAATCGGTCCACATTATTTAATGATCTTCTTGATGGGTGTGCACCACCCGTGAATTTCACTATCAATAATAACAATTACAACATGGGTACTATTTAGCTGATGGTATTTTTCCCCCGTTGGCTACCATAGTGAGAACATACTCGGCATCGGATACTCAAAAGAAAAGAAAATTTTGGCCAGATGCAAGAAGCTGCAAGAAAGGATGTTGAACGCGGATTCGGTGTTTTACAGACACGATTTGCAATTGTAAGAGGTCCAGCACAGTTCTGGGATGCCGACAGTCTATCTTATATAATGAAGATATGTATTATTTTTACACAATATGATTGTTGAGGACGAACGAGAATAAGCACTTGATGATTATGACTATGACCAAAGTGCGGACTCTATCTTCAGCGTACCGAGCAGAACTGGAGCTTCAACAAGTACCTCCAGATTAGCACGCAATGTTGAACTACATGATAGACAGAAACATCATCAATTGCGAGCAGATTTGGAAGAGCACATATGGAACGAATATGGAGATGAGTTTTAGAAAAATATGTTATTTGTGTTTTAGAGTCATTTGCAAGTAATTTATATTTTTTAATGTTTAACTTAGAATCAGTCAAAATATATTTGTGTTTTTCATTCTATCTTCGTAATTTATATTCTGTATTGTTTAATCTAGAATCAGCACTAAAATGTATGGATCTACTTGGAAGAGACATCAATTAATTCTTTAATAATTTAAACTGAAATAGACACTTCTTAATAAGTAGTGGAACACAAACCAACTACATAACTGAAAATAAGCACGATACAATGGATATTGCAACATATATAAAACCAACATTGATACAAAAAATTAAACTAGTTGTAACCACGGCTTTGCATAATTTCACGTAGTCTACACATGAAATACTTACGTTGAGTCTCGGGTAAGTTGCTTATGTCCAAACTCATTATGCGGTCTTCCTCTTTTCGTTTTTTCATTTCGTGCTCTTCTTGTTTCATTTCGTGCTATTTTTGTTTTATCTCAAGCTTCGTTTCCATTGCCATCGTCAGCTTATCTTGTTACTCCTTAAACATATTGTTAAATGTTCTAGTCTCAAAAACCATTTCAGCAAATTGAGCTAATTCAATCGATCTTTTCCCTTTTCTCTTCTTTGCTTTACGGCCGGGTGGTCGGGAGAGGGCTGGAGGCAAATCTAAATCAGTCAGTATATCTGTATACCAGTCTTGCACTACTGGCATACGTATTGTGCTACCTTCTTCACCAGATTGAGAGCTACGGCCTAATTCGAAGACATGCATTGTACGTAGTGAAAATTTTGGCTGATCATTAGTGACCTCATAACATTCTTCAAATTTAAATACTTTCCCGGATGATTGCATGGATTCCACTCTTGCTTTGCGTAGCTATAAAATAGTAATTAAACTTGGGTTATAAGTTATTATACTTGTATTCAAAAAATTTAAATCCGGTAAATTATACATACCTTATCCGCCTCAGTTGTTCCACTTGCAGCTCTATTTGTTACACTGCTCAACTTCGCAATGAACAAAGAAACAGATTTAGCAATTGCACAAAAATGACTAGAAAGAGAGCCAACTGTCCGGTCGGTCGGAGTGCCTATTAGAGTTTCAAATTTGCGGAATACTCGATCCCAAAACTGTGTCCTAGATTGATCGTCACCGGTGAATGTATCCTGAGTAATAGATACCCAACTTTGGGAAAGAATAACATCTTCATTAGATGTGTATGTCCTGCTCCTATTACTACGGGTTGCCATTGCTCAAAGTTGTTTGGTATTTGGCAAAATATGAAGAACGAAAGAAACAATAGAATTGGAAGATAGATAGAAAGATAAAGACAGAGAAACGTAGATAGAAAGATAGAGACAGAGAAACGTAGATAGAAATAAAGAGATAGAGAAGCATAAATAGAAATAAGGAGACAGAGAAGTTTAGTTTTTACATGAGTGGAGTGGAGTGCCAAATATATATAAACTATATTTGAAAATTGTAACCGTTAAACAAATAAATTTAAAAATAATCAAGTGTCGTTGGATTTTTTTTAAAAAAATATTTTAAATTAAATGTGCCATTGGATATGAGTACTTCACACACCCGTTGGAGCTTAAGGGGTAAATGGGTCATTTCAATGCGGCTTATAGTGTAAAGTGGAAGTGAGGGACGGATGAAGTTCATCCGTCTCTCACTTACACATTTAATAAATATAGTTTATTTATAAATTATAAATCGATTAGAGACGGAACACTATCATCTGTCTCTCATCTTTTTTTTATTTTTATTTAACTAGACGGCACTCCTTCATCCGTCCCTTCGTCAAACGGATGAACATCATCCGTCTTCTATATTTAGCAATTGGCTAAAGGAGCTGCTAAGTTTAGCAAGCCACTGTTCATTTCTATCTTAAATTATGGGTTTTTAGCAAACGATTGTGAGATATATTTTTAAATCGATTTTCAATTTTTTAATTTTTAAAAAACGACAGTTGATGCTCTAATAAACCAAAACGATGACTAGGAAATTCCTATTCCGGATATATATAGTATGATAAAGCAAACAGTACTTATATTGGCTGTGTTAGAGCATCCACAATCGTTTGCTATATTTGCCAATTTTCCATTTTTTGAGAAATAAGATGATGTAGTCGTCTACTATTTTGCCATTTTATGGCAAAGTAGCTACAGTAGCTTCTCATTTCTGAGAAACCAAATTGCGATTTTCAAATTATAAGAGACGAGACAACATGTTCCGTCCCTAATTTTTTCCAATTTTTTAATGGGATCAGACGAGACAACATGTTTTGTTTGACACTTTTTTTTTAAAAAAAATTGATCGGACGGTCTGGATAAAGAGAAAAGAAAAAAAAATCCAAAAAAAGGCTCGAACGGGACATGTTGTCTCGTCTCAAGCAAAAAAGCTTGGACGGGACATGTCCCGTCCAGCATAGGTGGCAGGTAGTTTAGTGGTAGGTTAGTTTTATTAATTAGGTTTTATATATTATTATATTAATTTATTTATTTAATTAACCTAGTATAATATTTAATTATTAATTAATTAATTCTAAATAATTTTTTTTATTTTAAAAGAAAGAGACGAGTCGTCTCTCTCAATTTTTTTTAAAAAAATTGCGGGACGATACAACATGTACCGTCCCACGCAATATTTTTAAAAAAATTGAGCGGGACGAGACATGTTGTCTCGTCTCTTTCTTTTCTTTTTAAACACGCCATCGGACGATACAACATGTATCGTCCGACTATAAAAATAAGAATATTATAGCAAACAATCACTATAGACAATTTCGTTATTTACTACTACTGTAGTTGGCATTTTCTAAAAAAAAATAAGAAATACCATTGTGCATTGTGGATGCTCTCACAAATTATACTCTTCAATTGGTCATAATTAAGAGTGTCCAATCAATTAGATGAGTTCGCACTTTACAGGTACTCATCCTATAATCTGGAAGTTGCTTCTTAAACTTTTCCAAATATGCATTGTTTTTTTTCAGAAGACCAGTTATGCATTATTAATGTTACTATTCACTAACGATGTTAAGTTCTTCACCGTATCCTTGCACCTCATGGGAATGGAGCATGCCTAAATTTTTTGCATTCTAAATATTCTTTTTTTTACTATTTGCATTAGTATATATTTTTACATTAATATGTTTAATTATTAATACGGTATTTTATAAAATTATGGTTACTTGTTATATTTGTGCTATTACTTTTGGGTATCAGTTCATTTTATTGTTAACAAATCTTTTCAGATTAGTGCATCAAGACCGGGTGGTTGAAGAAAGTAAAGAAGCTAGAAGCTTACACCTTTTTGGAATAAATTATCGTAGAGAGTGGTAAGCTAATAAATTGGATTTCGAACAGATAGTCATTTGATGTACTTTCTATTGATGAATATTATCGACATGAGATTTTATAAGTATTCTGTTGTCAAAATTTTGTTATCGGTTTGGGGCGTTACATATATATCATACAAAGATGACACACAGGACCGGCCGTGAGTTCTCGGGGGCCCTAGATACAAAGATGACACACAGGACCGGCCGTGAGTTCCCGGGGGCCCTAGACGAAAATTTATAAAGGCCCAAATAATTATTTTTGGGAGTTCCTTTACGAGTAAAATGCGTACCTATATTTACAATAGAAATATAAATTTGGAGGTCCCTAAAATTGCAAAAAAATCGGAGGCGTGAGGCGGCCGCCTCACCTACCTCAAGGGTGGGGTCGATCCTGATGACACATCCATGAAAATTATCTGGCTACGCATGCATATACTCTGCATGTAAACAATTCAGACCTTACGAATGCTTGTGAGATTTTTGTCAAATATGTTTTTGTCATTGACTAGGACTCGCAAACAAACAGATATTAGTAGAAAATCTCTCGCATAGAAAAATGCTAAAAAAATAAAAGAAAGATTTAATCAAGCGAAGTAACAAAATATACACATACTCGCTGTAATGTTGAATAATAATGAGGAGAGAAATTAAGGTTGGAGTTTAATATCACTACTGCTTGAGATATTATATCCTGATTATCATAATTAAAATATTCTCAGGCGTTACCACAAAACCAGTATATATGGGATAAGATTGAATTCTAAGTACTGAGCTTTATGTCAACTCAATCAGGTCCAATCACTAACAGATAACACATACGAACGCATGTTGGCCCATACAGTATTATACACAATAATATTTTATTTATAATGAGAATATACATATATGTCCAACAATCTCCTCATATATATTCTCAATATATTAGGCAATACACACATGTTGTGGACTGAATCACTACAATTTCAAATAAATATTGAATCACAAGAGAATATCTTTCATAGACTAAACCAATAATAACTTAAATAGTCCAAATGAGACAAAACCAAAATAATCAAATAGTTCCAAGACCATATCAAAACAGAGTAATTCACAATAGCTAAACCAACTAGAAAAATTTGTCATAGTTTCAAAATCAACCAAAGCAAATAAACTTCAAGAACAAAGTAAGAGTTATAAGCTTAATGAACACAAGAGTTTTAAACTCAAATTTTTTTTTAACCAAGTAAGTAACTAATTTATTCTCGAGAAAAATAAACATAAACTCTATCATTGCAAATTGCTTTATGTTTACTCATCTATTTTTAGCAAATTATTATTATAAAATCTATGTTAACAGATTCAACTCCTCCATCTTTGCCAGTATATTGCAAACAAGAATATCATGAGACACATCTCTAAGAATTCTAGCAAATTTAATTAAGTATCTAGTTCCACAAAAGAACTTATTACGCTTCATGATTAGCTTAGCAAAAATATAACGCAAGCATCAAAATCAAGTTTCTTTAACAAATTATTTTTAAAAACTATTATAGTTTCTACACAAAAACTATGCTATGTTTCATATTAGTATGATAAAATAATCAAATCAATTATAGATAAATTCTGAATTATCAAAATTAGAATGAAACATGATTCCATAAAAGAGATAAATCTTCAAAATTGGAATGATATAACAGCAAATCTAAACATCGGATACACATCGATAAGTTTTCACGCTTTCTTTTAGAATAATGAAATGATTCTAAGTAAGTTATGAGAATATATAGCTTCATTGATTTTGGAATGAAGTTAAATATTAACAAAATTTACAAAGAACTTTTCAAATTATCTAAAGCATGTCAACTACTTAAAATTGATGCTTAAACTTGAACTTCTCTATGGCTCCAAGTGGATTCTAAATTTCAAAACAACTAGAATGTTAAAGCTTTTGAATCAATAGCTTTTAACCTTATTCCCCCATAGTTTTGATAATTATATCACTTTCAAGTCTCTTAGTAAGAGCATTAGCCATAATTTATCTCAAATGCATTTTATTTGTGAGAAAGTTTAACTAGGCTTTTTTCAGCCTTAATGTAATCTTCTTACCATTATAGAATGAGTTATGAGCTACAGTGCATTGTAGCTTGATAGTCGTAGAATAGAAGTAGAGAGTGTACTTAAAACTTTTCAAAGGAAGACTAGTAGCAAGTCCTTTAATCCACTCTGCCTATTTCCCTGCAGAGGATAACACATAGAGATCTGATTTCATGGGTAGAGGATAACACATAGAATGGGTAATTTTCATAAATCCTTAGTTCATCTAGACCATTGATCTCTAACCATTCGATCTAATCCTAGCCCTACATTCATCCTAAAATTTTGTATAAATACCCCTCCCTATACACTTCATTCTCACACATAGAATTTTTGAAAGAAAAGAATAGAAAGAAAAGAAAAGAGAAGTAATTGTAGTGAGGCAAAAGATTGAGGAGTTATGAGATTGTGTGCTATTGTGTTCTTCATCCAAGGAGGAGGTCGGCATTTTCAAGGATCAAGAAGAGGGAGGCTCGGGTTGCTTGCTTCACTATAAGAAGAGGCACAATTTGGCGGTTGATCTAGGAGGAGAATACCTTGTTCATTCGTTATAAGAGATTCTCTAGAAGTTCTTTAGATTTTTCTCTCCATCTAAGGTGGGTGTTTCTCATGCTTCTAAAGCTAGATACCATGGTAGGAATGTTTTGATAGAATTGTTAATGAAAACTAAAGTGAAATTGGCCTATGGTTGCTTATGTAGAGATGAATTGGTAATTTAGAAGATGTGTGTTGAAGTGATTGCTAGTTGATAAATTATGAGTTAAAATGCTAGAAGATATCATGTTTTGTCATGCTAGATATTAAAGAACCATGTTTTGGGAAGAAAATCTTTAAATATCAGAAAAAATTAAATGCTTCGTGTGAAATTGATTTGGTTAATTGTGAGTGATCTCATCATAGCAAGAAAGGAAATTTTTGATGTTCTAAGTTAATGTGATGGATTAATAAATGAAAAAAAATAATGAAATATTTTTGTAAAAATTTATATTTCAAAATGTGTGCAACTATGATTTGTTCCCAATGTCGAAATTATGGACACAGAACATAAAATAAGATCAAAAATGAATGTTTTATTAGTAAATAATGATTATAAAAATACTGGCTTGCTGTAATCTTATACATTTTGAAATCTGGAGATTTTTGACTCAAAAAGAGAAGAAAAAGAACTAAAAACATTTTTGGAATTTGAAAAACCTAGTAGCATCAGTCGACCGATTATATTGAAACAGTCGACTGCTCTGAGTATTTGTTTTCGAGTTCAAATCTTTGCGGAACAGTCGACTAGTTATATTGAAACAGTCGACCGTCCTGATTATTTGTTTTCTAGTTCAAACCCTTGTGGATCAGTCGACCGACTACACTGTGATAGTCGACTACCCTGACCATTGATTTTCGAGTTGGAAATCCTCACAGAACAGATGACTTTCCATGTCCTAACAGTCGACTGCCCTGAAGTTTCAACTAATATCTAGATTTTTGTGAAAGAACTTTCTATAACCTGTGGCCCAGTATGAATAAAGATTTGAGACTATTTTTGGCAAGCAAGAACTTATTATTTTTATTAGTTCAAATTGTCATTGAATATACAAAAATACATGCCTTGTTTAAAAGAGTTTTGAAATGAGTTTTGGCAATGAGAGTGTAAATTTTTGATAAAATGACAGAACGGTAATTTCATAGTGGTTGAATGAACTATGAATGTGATAAGTTAGAAAAAATGAATTCTTTTGTTTATGCATGAGTTTGTAAATGAAGGTGAAATTGAATGTTATGATGAATTATGAAAGATTTTATGAACATGAATATACAAATTCTATGAATATGAAAGGAAAATTAATGTTAATCATGAAAAAGACTTTATGACTGTGAAAACTCGATTTTGTGATTGTAAATTGAAATTGAGAACTAGAGTGTAGTTAAGCCTCATACCGGCATTGGAAAGAGATATGTTGAAATGAAATTTGAGATGAAAAGACCAAGATTGGGTCATGTCGAATAGATGATTAAGACCGGTATAGTGGAAAGGCTAACTCTAGATAATTGATTTTTGTTCATGATTCAAATAAATAAGGATTAGATACATAGTGAAGAGGTGATAAAAATAAGAGAAAAACACAAGTATGAGGGCCTCGGAGCTACGGTGTGAGAGTATTCACAAGCTGTCTTCACGATGCGTTGTGACATGACGTGGATATGTCTCCAGGAGTCCGTACTGCAGGCGACGCTCGTGGGGTGTTTGGTGACTGCGGGTGGTGTCATGTCCCATGATGGAGGCTGAATTATCCATAGGTTCTTCACGATGCGTCGTGATATGACGTGGGATTCTCCTCCAGGTTGTCTGGACATGAGCTCGTAACTCATAGAACATCTAGGATACTTATCGTAGTTATAGTAGTATTTTAAGACATGACGAGGAATTGAACCCTACAAGATGAAGAACAATTAAGGACTTGCCCTCGGACCTATGTAGTATGGGATACATAGAATCTGAACAAGTGCGCATTAGTGTCATCTAATATAAATAACTGTATTAAGAACTAAGCACACCGCACAATACGACATCTATAGGATAGTCCCTTGTAGTTCTGTTTGTGATCAAGTTTGTGGTTCGTTTAAGAATTTGAGAATCGTTATACTTGTTTCGGCATAGAGAGGATAGCCGTGTATAATATTTCATCGGTTGTAAGCAACTGACGCGCCCACAGTTTTTATGCAGGGTAAGGTGATTAACAAGACTAAAGAATGTATGCAGATTAAAAAAATGATCCAAGCGTTGTACATTTCAATTCATGTATTTGTTGTAAAATTGCTTCCGTTGTAAATATGTAATGTAAGTATAAACTCTGATGTAACAAAAAAAAATTATTTCCATGTAAAATCGTACGAAAGAAGTGTAAAGATCCTGTGGAACTTCGAATTCAGTCTGTTTTGGAATTCGGGCTGTTACAGAGTGGTATCAGAGTCATGCTTCCAAGTAATACAAATTTATAAGGAACGACACCCTAGAAGTGGACATTAGAGCGTGTGTTGAGTCTTGAAATTTAAATGTAAGCCACTTACATTTGTGTTGCTCTATGATTTATATTTCTTCTCCTCTTTTCTTTAAGATGGCGGACCACTTCGACCCAGTTGGAGATGATGATTGGCACATTGTTAAGGAGGATTACTATCCCGGACAAGCTGATTCAGACGAAGAAGATCCTGAAGAAGTGGAAGAGGAATGGCCTAAGTCCCGAGAGATCACTCCAGCTCCGGATTCATCTGATGATTCCGCCGACGAGGAAGAACCAGTTCCGAGTAGTCTTATTGTGTCTCTTCAGAGACAGGTTGAGACTCAGAAGGAGAGAGCGGAGCTGCTGCAGGTGCAGTGTACGAAGAGCAAGGAGAGCATTGCAATTCTCAGTCATCGTGTTTGGGAACTCGAGAAGAGAAAAAACATGTACGATGTACTGAAGGAGGAAGTGGAAGAACTACGGGAAGAGCTTCGTGAACCCAAGAGAAACCGTAGGAACTAGACTGTTGTATCTTCTTACTGCTTTCTTCTGATGTCAGGAATGTTTTTAAATTCGAATGTATAAAGTTTGAAATTCAATGAAATGAAAAGTTGATTTAAAATTCATGTTTTTCTACTTCGAATTTAATGGATTTTTTGCATCAGAATATGGCTAGAAGAGGAGCTCGAAATGGTGAAGGTCTTGACTTGGAAACGAAATTAGCGAGAGTCTATCAGACACTCAATGCCATTGCCATGAATTAGAATCAAGGAAGGGTGCCTGCGAATCCAGTACCCGAAGCAATCAAACTCGTAGAATCATTCAAACGGATGAAACCACCAGTGTTTGAGGGGAAGTCAGACCCTGACGTGGCTGACAGTTGGATCCGCCAGGTTGAGACTATCTTCGAAGTCTTGGAGACTCCGGAGGGCAGCCAGGTGAAGTTGGCAGCGCTGTAGTTCGAGAAGGATGCGACTGTGTTGTGGCAGTCGATGAAGTGGACGATGGGAGGTGTTTTTATTGGCTGGGATGAATTTGGAGGAATTCTGCACTCATTATTTTCCCTCAGACGTGCAGGAGAAGAATGCTATGGAGTTTCTGGCGCTACAGTATGATGGCATGTCGGTTAGGGAGTATGAGACAAGGTTCACTCAGCTCTCTAGGTACGTGCCCGAATTGGTAATGGATGACGTGAAGAAGGCTCAAAAATTCGAGCATGGTTTGAGGCCAAGTCTGAGATCCAAGATGATACCCCTTGGTATCAGGAGGTTTGACAAGCTGGTCAAACGAGCTGCAACCACTGAGACAGACATGGAGCAGTTCCATGCTGTTGAAAATTGGAGGACCAACTGAAATATTGGGAAGAGGCCCGCAGTTTCTGACAACTTTAGGGGACAGCTGCCGGCCCAGAGGTTCAAACCAACGAGAGCGAATGCTGTCATTGTAGCTGGGAAACCCAGAAATAATTGGTTGAGACTTCCTGTGGTGACTTACTTCAACTGTGGTGAGACGGGACATTACAAGTTGCAATGCCCCAAGCCACAGAATGTCACCCGCAGTGGACCAACGCAGCAAGTTGGGAAGAAGCCGTACTAGCAAGGGCGAGTATTTGCCTTGACTGAAGCTGACGCTGATGAGGTGGATCACATTATCACTGGTACTAGGGAGGATGTTTAGAGTATTTTCTATTGTTTCTCTTATCCCGCTTTTATAGTGAACTGTTATGTAACGAGTGTGTGTTATGTAACAGGAGAACTCTATTTGAATGGAAAGAAAGCTCTTGTTTTGTTCAATACTGGGTCCTTTCATACCTTTATATCACCTAAGTTTGCAAAAGTTCCGGGAGTTGAACCGAGGATATTTCCAGGCAAGGTTTTAGCAGTAGCTACTCTATCAGGGGAGACTTTAACTACTGATCGGTACTATGCGGACCGAAGTGATTAAAACCATAATGAAGTGATTGAAACCATACATATTTTGGTTAAAACCATACAATTAGATATCAGCATGTCAGGTTGAAGTGATTAATACCATATCATACCTGACAGGTTGAGGTGATTATAACACAGTAAATTCATAATCACTTCATGTCAGGTTTCAACAGTGTATTTTGTTAACATAAATTCATAATCACTTCAAAATAACATAAATTCACTGAATCAAAATTTTAGTATATACACAGTGACTTCATAATCACTTAAGTATAACACAGTGAATCAAAACTTTGGTATCATACCTGACACGAAGTGATTAAAACCATAATGAAGTGATTAAAACCATACATATTTTGGTTAAAACCATACAATTAGATATCAGCATGTCAGGTTGAAGTGATTAAAACCATATCATACCTGACAGGTTGAGGTGATTATAACACAGTAAATTCATAATCACTTCATGTCAGGTTTCAACAGTGTATTTTGTTAACAGTAAATTCATAACACACTTAAACTTAAACAACAATGTATTTTGTTCTACCTGCCTATAGTCTGATTCTCAAGTTTCACCTACAAGTCATAATGCTCATGTCACAAAATCTAAACAAACCTCACCAACCTTAAAATCTTTTCTCTATGGATTCACCCATAAGTCTCAAGTCTCTTTAGCTGCCAATTATGACATAGCTAATTTTCTTAATTAGCCTCTCCCAAATCACCAGTACACAACCAAAGCCACAAAGATGAAACTGAATCACAGAAGATTCAATGGTCTTTTCACACACACTATACCATCCATAGATGCATTAGATCATGACAGGTACACATACTACAAAATCAACAGTAACAATATGAAGAAGATGAACAAGATGAAGAAGCAGCAATCTACTAAAGACAAATTGTAATTTAGATAAAATTTTAAACATGAAATTGTCCACATAACAAAAACAAAAAAAATTCAAAATAAAAATTTTTACCTGGTGAAGAAGAAGAAGAACCCAATCAACAAGAACCCAATGAACAAGAAGAAAAACCCAATGAATGACCAATCTACCAAGAACAAATTGGAGAAATTAAAAAAATTGAAGAAAACCGGTGTCGATTTAAATAAGCAGGAAAGAAATCTTACCGTTTTAGACCATCTTGATCTTCGGAATAAGCTATATGGCGAGCGGATCCCGCTCGCCAGATTTGGCGAGCGGATTGCGAGGGAAATTCAGATCGCTAGGATAGCGATCTATTTGGCGATTCCGTTGGAGAGGATATTTGGGGATTTAGATCGCTATTTTGGCTAATTGGAAGAATAGAGATTACGGTTGGAGATGGTCTTATACAGCTATAATATAACATTATTCTGGATTATTGATAAAGTGTTATGGTTGATTTCGTCTTTTTTTCCAAATTAGAACCGAGTAGTTATAGCTAGTGTATATGATGTCAATTGAATAATAGCGTTACTTTGACCCAATTTGTTATTTTTATTAGCATTACTCTCAAGATATAGGCTTCATTCACCAAACTAATCCTCTGAATAATTTAACCTTTTCCAATCTTAACAAATACTGTCTTTCAAGGGACAAAACTCTTTTTGAGAGAGAGAGGGAAAAAAAAAATTCAATGATGTGGAATTAAGCTTACAGGAAAGGGAAAAAAAAACCCACTCTTGAATTGGACAACAGTTTTATACAAGGAAAGGGGCAAAGAAAATGTACCTTTGTTGGCGGCCATGAATGTCGTTAACAATGTGTCCAGTTGTCCTCTCAGTTTGCTCGAATCCGTAGGCTGCTGCAGCATAAGCAATAAACTAGTGCTTGTTCATCAGGTGATTCTCCCTGGTAATCTATCAACTTCAAAGTTGGATCCTGAGTGTCGACTAATATTGGGACAACGGTGTTGCATGATGCTAGTGCAAGAACAAAATCTCTTGCTTGGTCTCCTTTTTCCGTGCCTTCACCATGCCTTAGTATATGGATGATGCTGTTTGTTTTTTGGGTGTGGGGTAGCAGGTATGAGTTCTTGTAATTTGTGAAGAAGAAAATGTGGTACTGGCGTCGGCCCGATCTTGGGGAGTAGGACCGGCTTGGGAGTAGCAGCGGAGAGGTAGAGACAGGGTGCTCGACTCGATCCAATGGCTCAGCTCGGATCTTCTAGCTCGGCTCGGATTTTTGATGCTCGGCTCGGTCTTCTGTACCTGCACACTACCTAGAAATACCGAGAGAAATTCCGGCGACAGTCCCTCCGACGATCTAGTATGTCACTGAAAAGAGGCTGAGCAGCTAGGGTTTAGGTGGGAAAAGATTGATTACCTTTGGAAGTGAGGAGTGGGTCTTGTATTTATAGGCAGCAGAGATAAACGGGTTTGAGACCTTAACGGGCCGAGCCTGAATGGGCTATAGCCCATTGGACTTGCTTTGACCTGATGATCATGGAGGGACGATTTTAGAGGAGATTTGAGGGTCCTTATAGTGCCACCATATTTATTCCATATCACAAGCCCCCCACTCCTGCTGGGCGGTGTAAAAAACAGTTGTGGAGGAGTAGTTTGGATTCTATGGAGAAGAGTGACAAAGAGAGTTTCCCTGGGGTCTTCTTGGGGTCGGCGCCAAACCTAGGTGAGCTCGGGGTGCCGAGGCTGTCGGAGATCGTCTAGGCCGATTTTTTGGGTCATCGAGTCAAATGGCGGGCTTGGCTTGTGACAGCTACCCCTGCGCTCGAGATCCTCGCCGAGGGGTCGAGGCTTAGGGGGTCGTCTTGGAGAGACGAGCCCAGGCGATACTGCTTGGGAAAGCTACCCCTGTGCTCGAGATGATGGTCGAGCATCGAGGCTTAGGGGGTCGGCTCGGAGAGACAAGCCCATAGTGACTTTGCTTGCGAAAGCTACCCCTGTGCTCGAGATGACGGTCGAGCGTCGAGGCTTAGGGGGTCGGCTCAGAGAGATGAGCCAAGGCGACTTGGTTTGTGAAAGCCACCCCTGTGCTCGAGATAATGGTCGAGCGTTGAGGCTTAGGGGGTCGGCTCGGAGAGACGAGCCCATAGTGACTTAGCTTGCGAAAGCTACCCCTATGCCCGAGATGATGGTCGAGCATCGAGGCTTAGGAGGTCGGCTCGGAAAGAAGAGCCCAGGCCACTGGGTTTGCAAAACCTACCCCTGTGCTCGAGATGATGGTTGAGCGTCGAGGCTTAGGGGGTCAGCTCGGAGAGACGAGCCTAGGCAATTTGACTTGCGAAAGCTACCCCTGCGCTCGAGATGATGGTCGAGCTTCAAGGCTTAGGGGGGTCGGCTCAGAGAGACGAGCCCAGGCAACTTGGTTTGTGAAAGCCATCCCTGTGCTGGAGATAGTGGTCGAGCGTCAAGGCTTAAGGGGTCGGCAAGGAGAGGTGAGCCCCAAGAGACTTGGCTTGCGAAAGCTACACTTATGCTCGAGATGATGGTCGAGCATTGAGGCTTAGGTGGTCGGCTCGGAGAGACGAACTCAGGCAACTTGACTTGCGAAAGTTACCCTTGTGCTCAAGATGATGGTCGAGCGTCGAGGCTTAAGGGGTCGGCTCGGACAGATGAGCTCAGGCGACTTGGCTTGCAAAAGCTACCCTTGTGTTCGATATAGAGTTCTAGCATCGAGGCTTAGGGGGTCGGCAAGGAGAGGCGAGCCCAAGAGACTTGGCTTGCGAAAGCTACTCCTATGCTCAAGATAGTAATCGTGCGTCGAGGCTTAGGGGGTCGGCTCAGAGAGACGAGCTCAGGAGACTTGGCTTGCGAAAGCTACTCCTGTGCTCGAGATAGCGGTCGAGCGTCGAGGCTTAGGGGGTCGGCAAGGAGAGGCGAGCCCAAAAGACTTGGCTTACAAAATCTATCCTTGTGCTCGAGATAGAAGTCGAGCGTCGAGGCTTAGGGGGTCGGCATGGAGAGGAGAGTCTAAGAAACTTGGCTTGCGAAAGCTACTCCTGTGCTCGAGATAGCGGTCGAGTGTCGAGGCTTAGGGGGTTGGCAAGGAGAGGCAAACCTAAGAGACTTGGCTTGTGAAAGCTACCCCTGTGCTCGAGATACCACTCGAGCATCGAGTCTTAGGGGGTCGGCATGGAGAGGCGAGACCAAGAGACGTGGCTTGCAAAAGCTACCCCTGTGCTCGAGATAGCGGTCGAGCGTCGAGGCTTAGGGGGTCGGCAAGGAGAGGCGGGCCCAAGAGACTTGGCTTGCGAAAGCTACCCCTGTGCTCGATATAGCAGTCGGGTGTCGAGGATTAGGGGGTCGGCTCGGAGAGACGAGCTCAGGCAACTTGGCTTGCAAAAGCTACCCCTGTGCTCGAGATGATGGTCAAGCGTCGAGGGTTAGGGGGTCGGCTCAGAGAGACGAGCTTAGGAAACTTGGCTTGCAAAAGCTACCCCTGTGCTTGAGATAGCGGTCGATCGTCGAGGCTTAGGGGGTCGGCAAGGAGAGGTGAACCCAAAAGACTTGGCTTGCGAAAGCTACCCCTGTGCTCGAGATAGCAGTCGAGCATCGAGGCTTAGGGGGTCGACATGGAGAGGCGAGCCCAAGAGACTTGGCTTGCGAAAGCTACCCCTGTGCTCGAGATAGCGGTCGAGCGTCAAGGCTTAAGGGGTTGGCAAGGAGAGGCGAGCCGAGGAGACTTGTCTTGTGAATGATACCCCTGTGCTCGTGATAGCTGTCAAGCACCGAGACTTAGGGCGTCGGCAAGGAGAAGCGAGCCTAAGAGATTTGTCTTGCGAAAGCTACCCATATGCACGAGATCATGGTCGAGCGTCGAGGCTGGGGGGGTCGGCTCAAAGATTCCAGTAGCCATTATAGGAACCGTTTTTTCTGAGAATCGAGTAGACAATGACTGTTTTTGCAAGAATGGAGGAGTCACAATGATTGTTTTTGCGAGAATCGAGGAGCTACAGGAACCATTTTTGAGAGAATCGAGGAGTTTTAATCCTTTATATATGCGCATCCCACTCCCCCTTTCTCATTTCTCACTTTCGCTCTCTCTCCTTCTAGAACTCAGAGCTTCTCTCTCTAGGAGATTTTGGTCACCGTCGACGAATTTCCCGGCGATCTTTAATACTTAGGTTAGTAATTTTACTATGTCTAGGACTCAGTCCGGCTCTTTAGCCTCTACCCCCGACAATGGTGTTCGCACGGGCCTGTCCTTCGACTTCTTGGGACACGGCCGAGGAAGCGCTTGTCGTGCGGCCGCTTCGCACCCGCAAGCCGTTCATTGTTAAAAGCAGCAATTCAGAGGAGGAGGAAGGTCCCGTCGAGGTCACTGATGACGAGGACGATGTGGAGGAATCTCCCGAAGGGTCCCCTCCCGAGGTGATGCGCACTGCCGAGAGCGCCTAGGCCGAGGGAATGGGCTCCTCCTCGAGGGCCTTCGTCCTCAAGTCGCTATCGAATTCGTCGCCCGAGAAGGCCCCAAAGGCTCGGAAGAAGAAGATGAAGTGGACAATGCCCAGCAGTTCGGATAAGGTGATAGCTCCCCGGAAGCTAGAAGCCCCATTATTGCCATAGCCGTTGTTGATTAGGAAGTACCCGGACGTTGTCGTGGACTTGGTCCGTTACGGAATACAGCCCTCCTCTCTGAGCCTGGTGAAGATTAAGATGGACGGTACCCCGACAATTTTGAAAGGGGAGGACCTGCCGGTGATCCGCGCGAGCTACTTCAGCAGGAGGGAGTTCAAGTTGATGGTCCCTAGCACCGATCTTAGGCCTATCGACCCTCTGGCGCCCTGGTACTGCATCTTCCCTGTGGCCACGTTCTCCTCGGGGCTGAGGCTGCCCATCCATCCCTTCATCCGTGAAGTTCTGAATTGGGCCTCGTTATGCCCGATGCCGTTTGGGCCGAACTCGTGAAAGCAGATGATAAGCTTCGTCCTTCTGTGCGAAGAGAGGAGAGTGCCGCTGAGGCTGAATATCTTCTGAGCTATGCTGGGAGTTATCTCGTCAGGGGAGTTTGAGGGGATCTACTATGTATCGCCTCGGAGCGGGGGTAAGGTCGTGCATGACCACCCCGATTCGATAAAGGAATGGAAGAAGAAATACTTCGTCATCCAGAGCAACGAGCCATGGGAGATCCCAACGAGGTGGAACTTCTAAAATCCTAATTTCAAGGGACCCAAGAAGGGTGATCTTTCGGCCGAGGAGTGGGCCTTTGTGGAGTGTCTCCGTAAGAGCCACAACATAAGTTGGACGAAGGCAACAGAGAGTCACAAGGCCCACGTCGGACTGAGCACTGCCCCGTCCCATATATTTTTTGTTCCTTTTAGTAATTCTCTTTTGTGCTCATCACTTTTTAATGGGTTTTCCTACGGAGATGGACCCTGAAGAGATCAAGGAGAGGATGCTCTTCCTGAAGAAGCAACAGGTGGAGCAATCCGAGAAGGGGAAGAAGGTGGGGGCCAATTCTAGAGTGGCTCCCGAGGCTCAGCTCGAGCCAAAGGCGAAGAGGATGAAGACCAGTCTGTCAAGGGTGACCGCGATCATGCCGAACTCCAAAGCCTCGAAGGTGACGGGGGTCGTGCAAGGGGGTGTCCCTCCTCTTCATTCCGACGCCCAAACCATGGTCAGGGAAGAGGGACTTCAGCCTTGGGCCCCGAACTGGTCCATCCGAAAGGGAGATACCCTGATCGAGGGTCCCATCACCGTGGTGTTCGTGGACAAGATGGCCACGCCTCGGGATCGGCAGAGCATGGATGCCGATAACCTCGAGTCGGCTTACATGAGGTGGGCTCAGGCAAGCATGCAGGTAAATTCCGAGGCTTTGTATTTCAGTCTTCACGCATTTGTTCCTCACGACTGTGTTCCTATCAATTATTTTTACCTCGGCTGTAGGCTTGTCTGTCCTTTAATCAGGTGATGAGGATCCACGACCTAGAGCTGAAGTACGAGTGGAGTCAGACCAACTACTTCAAATGCGAGATGATAGACCTGAAGACCGCTCTGGATGCCTCGATGAAGCGAGAGCAGGCCCTGAAGGCGGACATGGCCTCGATGGCCTACGACGGGCTGAGGAATGAGGCGGCGCTGAGGAAGGCGTTTGAGGTGGAGAAGGGGTTGCTGACCTTGAAGGCCCAGGACATGGTCATCAAGGCCCAGAACGAGATGTATGACAAGGCGCTGAGCCACGTCAAGCACTTCTATCCGACCTTGGATCTGACTAACTTCGACTTCGACATGGTGATCGACGATCTGCCGACCCGGGGGCGATGCACCAGTTGAAGGGGAGGTCAGAGCCGGAGGGGCCAGCGCCGAGCCGGTTGTCGACCCCATGGCCGCTGTCGGACCCGAGTGAGAGATTGGCCCTACGCCGTAGTTGTTTTCTTTTTCTTTTCTTTTTGTTTTTGATATTGTATTTGCCGAAGGCGGACTGGCCACCATGGTATTTTGTAAAATTATTCTAATTTATGACAAAGGATTTTTAGTTGGCCAAGTGTTTTGACTTCGACTTTTGCCTTGACTTTTGCCTGTCCGAACCTTTTCGACTTGTGTAATTTTTCAAGATTGTAAGTTGTGAATTCATGGCCTTGGAATGATCTTTTGTTTCGCTTCTATCAGAAGTCGACTTCCTTCCTCGAGCCTGATCCTCGACGATCCGAGGTGACATGGCTTCGGAGCAAGATCAGGGTATTGGAGTCCACCCTTTACCAATATCGGAAGGAAGCTCGAGATCAAGATGCCGCTTTCCACTACTTCCGAAACAAGTCGAAGGAGCTGAGCGCGGAAGCGACTCAACTGAAGAAGGTGGTAGTCTACTGCGACCTCAAAGGTGTGGGCCTCGGATTTTCCATGTCAAGTGCCTCCGTTCAGAGGCCTACCTCGGAGTCGCTCCTTTGTGAAGTTATTATGGAGAAAGAGATCAAGATTCAGCATTACAAGACGATGTTGGGGATGTCAGTCTCTTCAGGGGGTGGGCGCTCCTCGGGCCGCGAGCTATCTCCGATTCGGCAGTTGGAATATGTGAGGTCCGGCGATGCCCAAAGCTCTGTGGCTGGTGTGTCTACCTTGGCTGCTCCTATGGATTCCGCTGGGCAGGCGGTGGAACCCAGCCGGTCGGCGAGGTTTGAGTTAGCCCGTGCTAGTTCAGAAGGGCTCTGCGGATAGTTTAGGCCGAGGCAGTAGCTGTTGTAATAAACATTATTGTATTGTGGCCTCCCAAGGTGCTTATAATAAAAAATAATCTTTTCGATTTGCCGGAACTGATTTTTGAGAACGAGCATTGAGGGCTTGAGGGAGGATCCCCGCTTGGTTCATGAGCCGAGCCTAGGTTCGAAGACTTGTGAGATTGAAAAATCTTGCCGTGTGGCTAAAATGTGGAGGCCCATTTGGTTCTGGAACCGAGCTCCTCCAGCTTGTGAGAAAGCTAGGGCTTCTGCTTTCCGATGGCGGGTCTTCGACGGCCGGGCCGAGGGACGTGTTCGAGTGGGAGGGTGACGAAGAAGGCGAGGGATCCTAAAAGCCTGGTAATGGAGGATGTTTCGTCTTCCAATCTCATTAATGGGGGACGTTTTCGCCTTCCAACGTTATTGATGGGGGGCGTTCCGCCTTCCACCGTTTCGACTTCCCACGTCATAAATGCGGTTATCCTGAGGGCTATATAACCCTCACCCCCTCATCAGAAGTTGTCTCACTTCACCATGAGTTCTCGTCGCCGGTGGTTCTCCTGCCACTCTCTGACAATTGGGGGTAACAGCCGTAGGTGCTATTTATCCCCAGTTGCCAGCAGGTGAAAGGAGGGTCGATCCCAGAGACGGTGCTCGGGGTGCTTGCCGAAGGCGATGCCTTAACTGAATTTTTTGTTTGGGAGACCTAGAGCAGTGGCTCTCCTACCATCCTCTGACAATTGGGGGTAATAGTTATGAGTGCTGTTTATCCCCAGTTTCCAGTGGGTGAAAGGTGGATCGATCCTTGGCTCGGGGCTCGGGGTGCTTGCTGAAGGCGAGCGTTCTAAGTCTTAATGAAATTTTGGGCAGGGGGGTTAGCTGACGTCCCAGCCAAAGGTTTAAGAATTTGGCTGTCCCGACGAAACCCCCTTAGGTACTCAGAGTCCGAGCCAATCTGCGAGGCGGACGTGAGGGTTGAAGGCCTCCCTTTGCTCGTGATCGCCGTATGGAGTCGAGGCTCGGGGTTCGGCCCAGAAAGATTGCATACAAAATGGCAGTAAAGATTGCACACAGAATGGCTCAGGACTGCTGCATATCTTCTTACCCTCTATAAAGGTTTAACTTGATGAACGATATTCCTACCAAGAGCAAATCCTTTACTGTCACGTGGATTCCCAAAACTATTTTGAAAGGGGCAAAAACTCTACACACTTCCTTTGCTTTGTTGACTTCGAGATCCCCATCAGGTGTCGAGGCTTAGGGGTCAGCAAGGAGCGACGAGCTCTGCTGCCTTAGCTTGAGAAAGCTACCCATGTGCTCGAGATCACTGTCGGGTGTCGAGGCTTGGTGGTCGGCACGGAGTGATGAGCTCCGCTGCCTTAGCTTGAGAAAACAACCCCTGTGCTCGAGATCATCGTCAGGTGTCGAGGCTTATGGGTCGGTGCAGAGCGACGAGCTCTGCTACCTTAGCTTGAGGAAGTTACCCATATGCTTGAGATCACCGTCAGGTGTCGAAGCTTGGGGGTTGGCACAGAGCGACGAGCTCCGCTGCCTTAGCTTGAGGAAGCGTAGGTGTTCGAGATCACCGTCGGGTGTCGAGGCTTGGGGGTCGGCAAGGAGTGATGTGCTCGGCTGCCTCAGCTTGAGAAAAGCTACCCATGTGCTCGAGATCACCTTCGGGTGTCGCAGCTTGGTGGTCGGCGCAGAGCGACGAGCTTCGCTGCCTTAGCTTGAGGAAGCTACCCATGTGCTCAAGATCACCGCCAGGTGTCGAAACTTGGGGGCAGCATAAAGCGACGAGATCCACTGCATTAGCTTGAGAAAAGCTACCCATGTGCACGAGATCACTGTCGGGAGTTGAGGCTTAGGATTCGGCAATGAGCGACGAGCTCCGCTGCCTTAGCTTGAGAAAGTTACCCATGTGCTCGAGATCACTGTCAGGTGTTGAGGCTTGGGGGTCGGAAAGGAGCGACGAGCTCAGCTGCCTTAGCTTGAGAAATCTACCCATGTGCTCGAGATCACCGTCAGGTCGAGGCGTGGAGGTCAGAAAGGAGCGACGAGCTCAGCTGCCTTAGCTTGAGAAATCTACCCATGTGCTCGAGATCACCGTCAGGTGTCGAGGCGTGGGGGTCGGCAAGGAGCGACGAGCTCTGCTGCCTTAGCTTGAGAAAGCTACCCATGTGCTCGAGATCACCACCGGGATTCGAGGCTTAGGATGGAAAGTGCGGGAATTTACATAGAGAATCTTAGGTGAAAAACTTGGAAAGAAATCTTTTCTTTAACCTTTTCATACAAAAAGTAGTGGCATGTAAGACCTATTACAAGGGATTGGTTACATAATAAGTTTATTCCTCTCCTTCGAGGTACTTGATGAGGTGCTCCGCATTCCAGGGTCTCTTGACTATGTTGCCTCTCAGGTCAGTGAGTCGGTAGGTGCCGGGGCGTACTACTTCAGAGACCTTATACGAGCCCTCTCAATTAGGGGTCAACTCCCTCTTTTTGCTGGGGTCGGATACCGCCAATTTCCTGAGGACAAGGTCACCCTATTTGATGTTGGTGGGATGGACCTTCTTGTTGTAAAATTTCTCGACCTGTTGTTAGTATATGCTTCTTCTACTGGCAGATTTTCCCTGACTTCGTCGACTAGATCCAAGTTGGCTCTAAGGTCTATCGAGATGCTCTTCTCGTCGAAGACCATGATCCTGGGCGAAGGAAGGCCGATCTCTAAGGGGATAACCACCTCGGTGCCGTAGGTTAGGTTGAATGGTGACTCGCCCATAAGGATACTCTTCTTCGTTCGGTGCGTCCAAAGAACGCTCGGAAGTTCATCGACCCATCGCCCCTTGGGTGAATTGTCCAATCGCTTCTTAAGGCCGTCCAGGATTTGGCGGTTTGCATTTTTGGCTTGTCCGTTTAATTGAGGGTGGAATATCGACGGGAAGAGTTACTGAACGTCGATGTCTTCGCAGAACTTTCAAAAATTCTTACTTGCGAACTGGGTCCCTTTGTCGGTGATGAACACCTGTGGGATCCCAAACCGGCAAATGATGAGTATCCAAAAGAATTGTTGAGTTTGGTGTTTGGTGATCGTTGCCAGGGGTTCTGCCTCGATCCACTTGGTGAAGTAGTCGATGGCCACCACCAAGAATTTCCTTTGGCCCATCTCTTGTGGGATGAGGCCGACCAGGTCCATCCCCCACATAGCAAAGGGGGTCGGACTGGCTAGAGATCGGAGGTTGGCCTGCGGGAGTCTCTTCACTGGTGAGAATCTTTGGCAAGCGACCCATGATTTACGATCTTTCGGGCGAGCGACCTGCTCCCCATGTGGCATATGCCGATCTCCTCGTGCAGTTCCTTCAGAGCGTACCTGGCCTCATCAGGGGCTAGGCAATGGAGGTAGGGTCTACCGTCAGCTATTTTGTATGAGCGCTTGAAGAGCATTTCGTTGATCAGGGTGAATCTCTCGAAGCGGACTCTGATCCTTCTTGCCTCGGATCGGTCATGAAGGAGTTTGCCCTTCGAAAGGAACTTTCGAATGGGCATCGTCTAGTTGTCTGGTTGGAGATCAGTGGTGAGGCAGAAGGCTTCAGGGAGGACGATGCTGGGCTTAAGGAGGACTTCGATCAAGATGGTGCGATCGAGCCCCTCGAAGGATGACGAGGCGAGCTTCGACAATGAATCCTACTGGGTGTTCTGTTCCCTAGGGATTCGTTCTACCGAGTGGTATTCGAAAGTTTCCAAGAGATGATGGACTACTACCAAGTATTGCACCATTCGAGCGTCGCGAGCTTCGTACTCCCCGGTGATCTAGTTGACCACGAGTTGGGAGTCGCTAAAGGCCTTGATGTGTCTGGATCCGACCTTGTGTGCTAGGGTGAGCCCAGCTGATGAACACAATATTATTCACATTTTAGAGCAATAACTTTAGCGCAATTAGACATTTAAAAGCTCTATATGTGGTATTTAACTCTTATTTTCTCTTTTCCATAGGAAACAGTCTATAACAGCAAAACGAAGCAAATTCAGGATTGCAAGGATGAAACACAGGAAACTGCAGGAGATCAGTCGACTGATCATGCTTACAGGCGACTGGACAGGGAATCAAGTTTACACACCAAGTCGACTGGGCTGATGAATCATGAAAATACTAAAGTCTCGACACAGTCGACTTACATCCAGAGGCAGTCGACTGGTCTGCGGCGGAGTAAACAGATAAGATATTCGAAGATTCATCCAAATCTAATTTCAAATCTATCTGAATCCAGATTTATGCAAATCAAATCTAGAGACTGGGGATTTCCAAGAGCACGTGGGTAACAGATAAGGAAGGAAAGAAGAAAAGAGAAAGATATAAATCACCAAATCAAATAAAGAAGGACTTTCCTGAAAAAGGGCAAAACCCTAATTCTTCAGCCGCGCTCTATAAATATCAGTCAAGAGATATCGCAGGCCCGCTCGCTCGACTCTCGTCATCTCCCCATCATCCACCACCGAATCACAGAGTTGCAAACCATCAAGTCAAATCAACAAGAGGCATCATTCTATCAGCATCGAAGAAGGAGAGAGAAGATCCAGTATTCGAAGGCAGTCGACTGTGTGACAGCCAGTCGACCTTATTGCCGGACTCCATTAGTTTATTTCTCTTCTCTTTAGTTTTTAATGTTGATCATGTATTCGAATTTGTTGATTAATAAAACTATTATTATGTGGAACTAAATTTCATAGTTGGGTAGATTGAAGCCGTAGTTATGTAGTGCTATGTTCTCCTGAATTCTTCTATTTTACTTATTGATTGAATCTGATTGAATTGACATAGGTTTGTGATAACCAAACTTGTTCTCGAAGCCTGAGAGCAGTCGACTGAGGTGAGAGCCAGTCGACTGACAAACAGAGCTTGAGAATATCAAGTTTGTGTTACCATTCATCTGAATCTGTTATATGAGCATATTGAGACGACCCGTATCTCGTGCCCGTAATTGTAACAAAGGAATCTTTAGGGGTTCCTGGTTCAATCAACTTAAGGGATCTAGATCTGATACCAATTTCTAGAGCCTTGAGTGTTTGTTCGTTTCCACTGATCTTATGTTTTCCTTAATACAACTTAGTAGATACCATGCTAAGGACTTAATGAAAGAAACGAATTAGAGTAGATACCATGCCTAATTCTTGGCCTAGGGAAACAGTACTTTAGGGAGTAGATACCATGCCCTTAAAGTGAACAAACATGAGTAATAAGAAGAAATTCAGAAGGTGACTTAGCATTACTAACTATAGGTGGAGATCTAAACCCAACTACTTCATAAATATTTGTGATTCAACATTCCTTAATTTAGTTTTAATCTTTTTATTTCTTTTAGACTTCCAAACAACTCTTTATGATTTTTATTCTTTTTATTGATTAGTAAGTTAAAGTCTACAATCTCTGTGGGATCGACCCTTGCTATTGCTACGCTTTTCTAACGATTCGTGCACTTGCGAGGTTTATAATTTGTGTCTAGTTTTATCTATATATTTAGGTACCTAGATTAGCACAACACCAGCGATCATAGCTTCATATTCCGCTTCGTTGTTTGAGGCCGAGAAGTTCAGACGGAGAGAATACTGAAGTACGAAATTGTCGGGATCCTTCAGAATGTCGCTCGCACCACTTCCTCCCTCGCACGACGAGCCGTCGACATAAACCTCCTAGATTGGGTCCATCTCCTGGACGTTGGATGGCTCGGGAATAGTGCATTTTGTGATGAACTCGGCGAGGGCCTGCCCCTCGATAGCTGTTCTGGGCTGGTAGCTGATGTCGTATTGACTCAGCTCGATCGACCACTTGACCAAGTAGCCAGAAGTTTCGGGCTTGTGAAGTACGGCTTTGAGAGGCTGGTCGGTAAGGACCTGAATAGAGTGGGCTTGGAAATAAGGGCGAGCTTCCGCGCAGCCATTACCAGTGTAAAGGCCACTTTCTCCATCTTAGCGTATCGGGTCCCCGCCGGAAGCAAGACCTTGCTCACATAGTAGAGAGGCTTCTGGAAACCGTCCTCTTCCCTAATGAGAACGACACTGAGGGCACTCTCTGAGGCTGAGAGATACAGCTGGAGTGATTCGCCCGGCTCGGGTTTTCTCAGAAGTGGAGGGTTGGCGAGGTAGGATTTCAGCTGTTCGAACGCCTGCTGTTGGGAGTCACCCCACTCAAAGCCTTTTGCCCCTCGGAGAGCCTTGAAGAAGGGGAGTGATTTCTCCCCGGATGTAACACCCCGCAAAATTGGAAATGACAATTTTGTACTCGTGTGTTACGCACGTGTATTTTGTACCGTTACTGGTAATATTTGTAACGTGTTTCACTACATATTTTGTTTTCCGATTATTTATGTATTTACCGTATATTTTTATCCAATTTGATTCGACTAAAATATAGTATTTCAATCTTTGCATTTTACGTGCTTTTTACGTATTTTTAATACACGTACCGATTACTTATTTTCCACCGTTACATGTGATATTTCTGTGTTTCAATTATTTATTTTTTGTATTCAAATTCATTTTTATAAAACAGAAATTCATTTTCTCGCATTTCAATCTAAATACTTTTGTACGTGTAATGCACGTGTTTTCCATGTATGTGACAATTACGTCGTAGAATATATAAAAATTAATAAATATATTTTTTTTATATTTTGTTTTTATTATCTTTAACATTTTTCTATTGATAAAACTGAATTTCGTATTTTTCTGTTTTACGTGCGACGCACGTATTTCGATGCGTGTATTTGGGCGTGTTTTTTTTTTCAAAATAAATTTCCGGAAGAGTGTGTGTCTATTTTAATCGTGCATGAAAAGTATAATTTTTAAGTTAATTTTATATGCATATTACATATATAAACACATGTTTTAAATTAAATAGTTAATTTATTTTGTAAGTACGTGCACGTGCACACGTGCAATGTGCACACAAAAATGTAGCCCGACTGATTTTGTGAAGGAAGGAAAATTAAATTTTTGAATATTTGAGTGGAGTTAATGGAGGTGTTAGTGGTGTTCATGTGGGAGTAGTTACTATAACCACTTTATTAATCTCCTACTAATACTCCTAGCTCCTACACCTTTTTCCTCATCCTCTTTTTCCTTCTTCATCTCTCTGCCGAAATCCTTTCCCTGTGCTCTGCCATTTCCATAACACCAAGCCACATCCAGCATGTCCTATTTTGATTTCTCCACTCTTTCCATCATTCAATGTATATACATATATATATTAGCATATATACATATATATGGATGTGAAAGGGTGATGAATGCTTTTTCTCTCCCATTCTTCTTTCCTCCCCTGTCACTTCCGAACCCCAAAATCCTGCAAGCATCCAAGCCAGAAAAGATCCCCTTTTCATTTCTCCACCTATTCACCTTTATAATACCTATATACTTATATATATAAATATGTGTATATATATATATATATATATATATATATATATATATATATATATATATATATATATATATATATATGTATATATATATATATATATATATGTATGTATATATATATATATATAGGGAAAAAGGGGTATGAGCAACTTGCTCATTTTGTAAATAAGCAATTGATGATGTGGCATACATGTGATTGGATAATCATTAAAAGGGTTAGTTGTCCAATGTATCACATGCATGCCACATAATCAATTGCTCATTTACTAAATGAGCAAGTTGCGCATATCCCTTTTACCCATATATATATATATAGATATATATATATATATAGTCCCCTTCGGTTGCACACTACTTTTGGTGAACACTCCGTGAGCACTCACGAACTAGAGACCCTATGAAAAATCCGAACCGCTCATATTGTTCTATATCCCTTAGATAGCCTAACAATAAAAAATCAAGTAAATTGAAGTTCATTTGCCCATCCATCAAGCTGTTAGAATTTTCAGCCATACAATTTTGTGATGATGTAAATCATGGGCAAATGAACTTCAAATTACTTGATTTTTTATTGTTAGGCTATCTAAGGCATATAGAACGATATGAGCAGTTCGGATTTTTCATAGGGTCTCTAGTTCGTGAGTGCTCACGGAGTGCTCACCAAAGTAGTGTGCAACCGAAGATTTCTCTCTCTCTCTCTCTCTCTCTCTCTCTCTCTCTCTATATATATATATATATATATATATATATAAGTAGAATGTGTATGTGGAGGTGAAGTTGGTACTTCTCTGTGCTTGGCCGAATGGAGTATTGGAGGCTTTTCTTGCATGCGGATTTCGAGGAGGCGAAGCGGAGCTCTCTCGGAGTTTTTAGGAGCTCTCATTTTAGGAGTGCAAATTGTTAGGAATTAAATTTCCTTGGGTGGGTGTTTCTAAAATACTTTCTAATATTATGAGTAAAAATTTCATGCTAGATATTGTAGAAATTAATTTGTTAAATTTTGACTGGCATGTTAGTTGTAGATTACTTAATCTTAATTATTTTGTCATGATGTGTTAATTTAATGGTGTGATTCGTATAAACGATTGAAATTCTTGTTAAATTAAGAAGTAAAAAATGATGTATTATTTAGAAAAATGCTAGAATGAGATTTGATGCATGCTAAAATAATAGTAGTCCCAATTAATGCAATATGTATGAAAAATGAATTTTGATACTAATGTAATAAAGAAATGTGAATTTAGCCTCATTAGTTTATTTTATGAGTACAGAAATTTCTATAGAGTAGTTTTTGATGAACAACAACATTTTTGTTGAAAATTGAATAATATGTGTTTTTCTAATACAATTTGGAAAGTAAGTTTTTGTGATATTTTCAAAAGAGAATTTTATACTGCATTTGATAGAATATATTCTGGAAAAGAATCAAGTTTTTCTACAAGTACAAATTGATTTAAGAATCGAATTTTGTAAAGGAAAACTAAATACAGTACGATATACACAAACAAATATGTGACTATTTTTATATCGATTAGCCGCTTTGGACTTATTGGTTAGTGGGTGCGAATTAAGTTCGTTACTGTAGCCAGGCGGAGTTATTGGTTCTGGGTTCGAGTCTTGATAAAGACTTTGTTTTTGTGAAATTCAATTTAAAGTAAATCACCGAGAGTACATATATAAGTATAATTTAACTCCCTTCTATATCAGTTAGTCACTATGGCTGTTTTGGTTAGCGGGTGCGCACTAAGACCATCACTGTTCATCACGGGTCTGGCCTTGGGTTCTGGGTTCAAAACCTGGTGTGGCCTTTTCTTTTTATTTTGATTTCTTTTAAAGGCTAAATTTAAAAAAATTACACAAAGTTTTGGGCTAGTTTAAAAAACGTGCACAAAAGTTTTTTTAAAAAAAAAGGACACAATGTTTAAATAAAGTCCACTAGGTTAGTTAGGGTTAGGGTTAGTTCTGGGGGGTTTATTTAAACATATGATTACTTAAGTGATGTTTTTTTAAACACAAATGAAAGATGAATGTACTTTTTTTAAACCCAACCCTAACCCTAACCCTAACTAACCCAGTGGACTTTATTTAAACATTGTGTCCTTTTTTAATAAAAAAAAACTTTTGTGTACTTTTTTTAAACTGGCCCAAAACTTCGTGTACTTTGTTTAAATTTAGCCTTTTTTAAATGTTTTTTAGGGTTTTAAATGAGATAAAAATTCAGAAAAAAAATCTATTATTATTCTAAAATTGCTTAGACTTTATGAAAATTAATTCTACATTATTTGGATATATTTTGTGATAATTAAAAGGTGATTTTACATTAAAGAACTCGATTTTTATCGATTAATTTGTGACTATGATTAATTTAAGAAAAATGAAAGTTGGAATGCACTTAGAATTTCTCTTAATGAAATTTTGTGATTTTTAGTATTGATTAAATGAAGAGTATAAATTGTGTACAATGTGTAAGAGATTAAATTGATAAAAATGTTGAATTGACTTATGTCGTGTTATGAGATTATAAAAAAATATTCTCTCTGAGAAAGAGATATGAATAAAGAAAATGAAAGATTAATCTGAGATTGATTATGAACTATTGTTGATCTCTACAAAGAGATAGTTGTTGGAATCTAGAGACTAGGCGAGACCCTAGTGACCGACAGTTTTTATTAATGATTTGAGAGCTAACCAGTGTGGGTTGAGCATCTCTTAAGAAGTAGCCAGGTAGGCTGACTGTCTCTTTTGTTTGGTTTAAGTCCGGTAAGGTAAGCTAGCTCTAGGTTGTGATGATTTTCTTTTAAAAACAAACTGAAATTGTAAGAACTACACTATAGTGGAAATGTGATGAAAGTAAGATAAAAATATGAGTATGAGGGCCTCGGAGCTATGACATTAGAGTAATCACAGGCTGTCTACACGATGCTTCGTGTCATGACGTGGATACATCTCCAGGAGTTCTTATCGCAGGCGATGCTTGTGGTTGTTTGGTGACTAAAGAGGTGTCATGTCCCATGACGAAGGCTAAATTGTCCATAAGTTCTACACGATGCATCGTGTCATGACGTGAGATTCCCCTCCAGACTGTCTGGACATGAGTTCGTAACTCATAAAACATCTAGGATACTTACTGTAGTTACCGTAGTAGTTTAAGTCATGACGAGGGATTGAAACCTACAAGATGAAGTACGATTAAGGGCTTGCCCTCGGACCTATGCAGTATGGGTTGCATAGGATCCGAACAAGTGCGCATTAGTGTCATGTAATATATATAACTGTATTAAGGACTAAGTGCACAACACTCACGACATTAGTAGGATAGTCCCTTTGTAGCTTTGCTTGTGATCAAATTTGTGGTTTGTTAAAGTATTTAAGAATCATTATATTGTTCGGCATAGCGAGGATAGCCGTGTATAATATTTTATCGGTTGTAAACAACTGACGTGCCCACAGTTTCATATGCATGACTTGGAGTTTACAAGAATATATAAAGATGAATTTGATGTTGATGATTATGATTATTTAAATGCTAGAGTTGTTACAATTGTACATTTATTATTTTTGTATTTTAGTTATTCCGCTGCGTGTTGATGTAAAAGACTCTGATGTAATTATTGTTGAAATAAAGTTTTAAATTCCTTGTAAAATTGTACGAAATGAAGTGTAAAGATCCTATGAACATCGAATTCAGTCTTATTTGGAATTCTGGGTGTTACACCGGATTTCGAGAGGAAGCAGATGATGGCCACCAACCTCTCCGTTAGTCGTTGGACTTCTTTAATATTTCTCAGAGGGGCCATGTTGATAATGGCCTGGATCATTTCGGGGTTCGCCTCTATGCTGCGCTGGCTGACGATGAACCCGAGGAATTTTCCGGAGGATACACCGAAGACGCACTTGGCGGGATAGAGCCGCATGTCATGGGATCGGAGAATGCCAAATGCTTCCTCAAGGTCAGTCACATGGTCCTGACCTCGCCGGCTTTTGATGAGCATGTCGTCGACGTATACCTCCATAGTGCGACCGATCTAGTTTTTAAAGACCCGGTTGACGAGACTCTGGTAGGTGGCTCCAGCTTTCTTGAGCTCAAAGGGCATGACCCGATTGCAGTATAGATCTTAGTCGATAACAAAAGACATCTTGGCGAAGTCGGGGGGGAACATGTGAATTTGGTTATTGCCTGAAAAGGCATCCATTAAGGGCAGCAGCTCGTAACCCGACGTCGTGTCGATGATGGCATCTATGCTCGGGAGAGGGAAAGGATCTTTTGGGCTCTCTTGCTTCTATGCTCCACTATGGTCTCCGTAACAACCGAATCACGACCCTCGGCTCTTTTGCACCTGTCCATGCGAGGAACCATGCTCGGAGACTGTTCGTCGCCAGCAGAGGGGGAGGGCTCCGAAGTAGGGGAGAAGGAAGACATTTTTTGACAAAAAATAAACTAAGTATAAGTTACCTTGTAGTGATAGTCGCGGTCGAAAAATTCACCGGAAAACAGTCAACGATCGCCGAAAGCTCTCTATAGTAGAAATCACCGCCCGAGTAAAAATTTGGAGAAGTGAAGAAATGAGGGGGGGTTGAGTCTTATAGAAGCTGGCACACAAAACGAGGATATTGGGCTCCAAAAACCCAACAGTCAAGCCCATTTACATGAAACGACAAAAAGTTGTACCACCTCATTAATGACTAACGGTCAAAATAGTCAGAAGTTCAACAGTCAAACGGCCCGCTGTCATCTCCAGGCTGTCAACAGGTCACTTTAGACTTCGGCTCACCATGCCGAGCGTTCTTGGCACCGATGCACAAACGGGAGAAAAAACTATCACTTTAGACTTCGGTAATCCTCACCGAGCGTTCTCGGCACCGACGCTCAAACGGGAGAAAAAAACTCTCACTTTAGACCTCGGCACACCTCGCCGAGCGTTCTTGGCACCGACGCTCAAACGTGAGAAAAAACTCTCACTTTGGACTTCGGCACGCCACGCCGAGCGTTCTTGGCACCGACGCTCAAACATGAGAAAAAACTCTCACTTTAGACTTCGGCACGTCTTGCCGAGCGTTCTTGGCACCGATGCTCAAACGTGAGAAAAAAACTCTCACTTTGGACTTCGGCAAGTCTTGCTGAGCGTTCTTGGCACCGATGCTCAAACGTGAGAAAAAACTCTCACTTTGAGCTTCGGCACGCCTTGCCGAGCATTCTTGGCACCGACGCTCAAACGAGAGAAAAAACTCACTTTGGACTTCGGCACGCCTTGTCGAGCGTTCTTGGCATCGACACTCAAACGGAAGAAAAAACTCTCACTTTGGACTTCGGCACACCTTGCCAAGCGTTCTCGGCACCGATGCTCAAACACGAGAAAAAACTCACTTTGGGCTTCGGCACGCCTTGTCGAGCGTTCTTGGCACCGATGCTCAAATGTGAGAAAAAACTCTCACTTTGGCCTTCGGCACGCCTTGTCAAGCGTTCTTGGCACCGACGCTCAAACGAGAGAAAAAAACTCACTTTGGACTTCGGCACGCCTTGTCGAGCGTTCTTGGCACCGACGCTCAAACAGGAGAAAAAACTCTCACTTTGGACTTCGGCACACCTTGCCGAGCGCTCTCGGCACTGACACTCAAACGTGAGAAAAAACTCACTTTGGACTTCAGCACACCTTGCCGAGCGTTCTCGGCACCGACGCTCAAACGGGAGAAAAAACTCTCACTTTGGACTTCGGCACACCTTGCCGAGCGTTCTCGGCACCAACGCTCAAATAGGAGAAAAAACTCACTTTGGACTTCGGCGCGCCTTGCTAAGCGTTCTTGGCATTGACGCTCAAACGGGAGAAAAAACTCTCACTTTGGGCTTCAACATGCCTTGCCGAGCGTTCTTGGCACCGACGCTCAAACATGGGAAAATTGCTCGTTCGGACTTCGGCAAACCTCGCCGAACTACTTTTGACACGTGTCACCACCCCGAGGTACCCCTGGACCTTGGTGAGGGACCCAGAACCTCCCTCGACTTCGGCCTTCTTCCTGACACACGTCGGCTCCTCAGGTGATGGGCGGGGTCGGCAACATGGCCGAAGCTATTTGCCACCGACCCCCGGATAAGGGGGAAATCCGCTTTTGTGCAACCACAGACATTAGATCTCCCCAAAATTCGTGCCCAAAGCCGATGGAGAGCTCAGATCGTGCCACGTTATAAATAGGATTAAAAAATCTATTTTTTATTTATTTAATTCGAATTGTTTATTTAAAAATTACGGGAAAAAGGTTAAAAATTTAGAAAAAATAATTAAAAATTCTAAAAAATAATTATAAATTCGGGAAAATATTTCTGAGCCCCTGGGTAAATAATTATTGCTTAGAATGATTAATTAGTGCCATCGAAAAATAAAACACTGCTCTGCAAAATTGAATAGATAATCCGAAAAATAATTAAAAAATCGAGACAAATCCCCAAAAAATCCAGAAGAGCTCAAAAAAAATCTTGAGTGCACTACCAACTCAGAAAAACACCATAATGCCTCGTTTAAGATCCGAAACCCCTCATTTAGACTCCAATACAACTCCGCAAGCCATTAAATCAGTAAAACTACCCCTCAAAGGCTGATCAAACTCAGTATTCGGGAGTGGAGGGCTCGTGATATGGCTAAAAATAGGGTTAAATCGAAACTGTTCAAATCGGGCACGAAACTTAAAGCTCAGGGGTAAAATGGTAATTTCACCTACAAACGGGTCTGAAATGGGAACTGGGTCTTTTTCCAAAAGCCCAATAATCCATAAATGGATCCGTCTTAATGGGTACGGGTCCCAACCCGTAAGAAATCCAGTCTAACCGGATAGGAGAGGATTCAGATTTATGATTAGCCTTAATCAGTAGTCTTAATCACTTCTATCCATTTACATCGGGAGGTAGTGATTTAATTTTATCCTGAAACTGATTCCTAAGGCGGCTATAAATACCCCCCACCCCCTACTTTTATGAGATAATCAATCTTTTTCCAGTGAAAGCTCTTTCTTAATCATCCAGATTACTGACAAGAGCATCGGATGGTGCGTCGCCGGGATCAACCCCGGTGTCTCGCACTTTTTGCAGGTTAACGGCGAGAGGATCTCGTTCAAACTCCGGTGAAGTCATTCAGGTTTGACTATTCAACTTCCCTCGAATCTACAAATCTATCTGTTTGCCCTCACACCGATTTCAGCGGCAACACTAGCGAAGGCCCTAACTCAAGCCCTCAACACATTCTCAACAACAAGTTCAAAAGGGTTGGAAAGCTTATTCTTTATTATAACGCCTTGGAGGGCCACCATACAATGAGATTTATTACAACAACTAGCACCTTGGCCTAAACTATCCTCAGAACCCCTCCAGGCTCGCGCGGGTTAGCTCAAACCCCGCCGACCGACTCGGTCCCGCAGCCTGCCTTGCCGAGCCCCTAGGATCGGCCAAGGAAGACACGCCGGCTACCGAGCTCTGAGCATCGCCCGGCCTCATGTATTCCAACCGCAAAATTGGGGACGGCTCATGCCTCGAGGAGACCCAACCACCGAGGGGACCGACTTCCCCAGCATCGTCTTATAACACTAGATCTCGATCTCTTTCTCCACAATAACCTCACGGAGGAGCGATTCCGAGGTCGGCCTCTGCACCGAGGCACTTGACATTGAAAATCCGAGGCCCACATTTCCGAGGTTGCGGTCGGCTATTGCCTTATTCAACTGACCCGATTCCGCGCTCAGATCCTTCGACTTGTTGACGAAATAGTGGAAAGTGGCATCGTGATTGCGGGCCTCCCTCCGATATTGGTCAAGGGTGGACTCTAATACCCTAATCTTGCTCCGAAGCCATGTCACCTCGGACCGTCGAGGATCATCCTCGGCAAGGGAGGCCAACATCTGATGGAAGCAAAATAAAAGATCATTCTGAGGCCATAAATTCACAACAGACAATCTCGAAAAATTACACAAGTCAAGAAGGGTCGGACAAGCTCAAATAATCAACCCAAAATCAAGGCAAAAGTCGAGGTTAAAACACTTGGCAAACCAAAAATTCTTTGTCATAGATTTAAACACTTTTACAAAATACTGCGGTGTCCAGTCCGCCTTCGGCAAATATAAACATCAAAAAACAAGAAGAAAAGAAAAGAAGCAACTACGACGTAGAGCCAACCTCTCCTTCGGGTCCGATGATGGCCGCGGGGTCGAAAACCGACTCAACACTGGCCCCTCCGGCTCCACCTTCCCCTTCTTCCGGTGCATCGTCCCCAGGGGTCCTCGGCGGCCCATCAATCACCATGTCGTAGTCGAAGCCCGTCAGGTCTAGGGTCGGGAAGAAGTGCCACACTTGGCTCAGTGCCTTGTCGTACACCTCATTCTGAGCCTCGATGATCATGTCCTGGGCCTTCAAGGTCAGCACCCCTTTCTCTACGTCAAAGGCCTTCCTCGGTGCAGCCTCCTTCTTCACCCCTTCATCGGCCATCGAGGCCAGGTCGGTCTTCAGGGCCTGCTCCCGCTTCATCGAGGCATCTAGAGCGGTCTTCAAGTCCATCATCTCGCGTTTATAGCGATTGGTCTGACTCCGCTCGTACTTCAGCTCCATCTTATGGATCCGCATCTCCTGATTGCCGGACATATAGGCCTACAGCCGAAGCAAAAGCACTTGAGTAAAAACAAAGTTCTAAAGGACAAGTACGGGAAAATGAAACGTAAGGCCTCGGAATTTACCTGCACGCTCGCCTGAGCCTACCTCATGTAGGCTAACTCAAGGTATCGGCACCCATACTCTGCCGATCCCGATGCATGGACATCTTGTCCACGAACTCCATGGAGATGGGACCCTCGATCAGAGTGTCCCCTTGGCGGATGGCCCAGTCTGGAGCCCAAGGCTGGAGCCCTTCTTCCCCAACCTCCTTGCATGTCCGACACCTTCGAGGCCTTGGATCTCGGCACGAGGGCGGTCTCCCTCGGCTGACTTGTCTTCAGCCTCTTTGCCTTCGGCTCAGACGGAGCTTTGGAGGCGGCTTTGGAAGGGGCCACTGCCTGCTTCCCCTTCTCGGATTGATCCACCTTTTGCTTTTTTAGGGTAAGCCTCCCCGTCTTAATCGCTTTAGGGTCCATCTCTACAAAAAAAGTCCATTAACAAACGATAAGCACGAAAGAGATTACAGAAAGAAAAATGAACGAAAAACATACGGGGCGGGGCGGGGCTCAGTCCGGCTCGGACCATGTGACTCTCCGTCACTTTCGGCCAACTTATGCTATGGCTCTTACGGAGGCGCTCCACGAAGGCCCACTCCTTGGTCGAAAGATCACCCTTCTTGGCTTCCTTGAAGTTCGGCTTGTAGAAGTTCCACTTCGTTGGGATATCCCATTGCTCCTTACTTCGGACGAAGAAGTACTTCCTCTTCCATTCCTTTATCGAGTCGGGGTGGCCATGGATGACCTTACACCCGCTCCGAGGCGATACACATAATAGATCCCCTTGAACTCACCTGACGAGCTGACCCCCAGCATAGCTCGGAAAATGCTCAACCTCAATGACACCTTCCTCTCTTCACACAACAAGATGAAGCTCACCATCTGCTTCCAAGTGTTCGGCCCGAACTGCATCGGACACAACGAGGACCAATTTAGGACGTCACAGATGAAAGGATGGATGGCTAGCCTCAACCCCGAGGAGAACGCATCGACAGAGAAGATGCAGTACCATGGTGCCAGAGGGTCGGTAGGCCGAAGACCAGCGTTAGGAACTATCAGCTCGAACTCCCTCCCGAAGAAGTAGCTCACACGGATCACCGAGAGGTCCCCCCCTTCAAAATCGAGGGAGTACCGTCCATCTTAATCCTCACCCAACTCGGAGACGAGGGCTGTACCCCGTAAAGAACCAAATCTCCGACGTCATCTGGGTACTTCCTGATTGACCGAGGCTACGTCAGCAAGGGGACCCCCAATTGCTGAGGAGCAACTGTCCTATTCGGAATGCTTGGCATGGTCCACTTCACCCTCTTCTTTCAAACCTTAGGAGCCTTCTCGGGTGACGGGGTCGCCAACGGTTCGAAGGTGGGGGCCCTCGAGGGGAAGCCCGCCCCCTCGGCCTGACCACCCTCGGTTCTGGCTCCTTTGGCAGATGGCACCCCCTCGGCAAGGGACCCCTCAGAAGATTCCTCCTCTTCGTCCTCGTCATCAGTATCATCAGATTCCTCCTTTTTGGGATGCAGATCCTCCAGCTTCCGCTGGCCTTCTTCACCATCACGACGTTAGCCAGCCACTCTGGGTAGCTGACCCCCTGAATGAACCGGGCAGACAACAGTTTGTCCACCTCCACCTTTAGGGCTTGTTGCCTCTTCGGGGTGAACTTGCGCCGCTTCTGATGAATAGGCTCGGAGCCCGGGGCGATGCTTAGTCGATGCATGATCAGATCTTCGGAAATCCTGGGCATGTCGGACGAAGTCCAGGTGAAGAGGTCGATGTTGTGGCGGACGCAATTAATTAGGCTCGGCTTCCAGTCAGGGGACAGGGTGCGGCTCACACGGTAACATTTCAATTTGTCCTCCGCCTCGAACGATACTTCCTCCAGTTCGCCGGTTCTGACTCCAGATGGTCCCTCTAGGGATGGAGCTCAACTATGTCGAGGGGATATACCCCGCTCCCGACCGCAGTCATGTAGCACGAACGTGCCGACCCCTGGTTACCTCGGACGACCCCAACCCCAAGGTTGGTGGACAATTTCAGTTTCAGATGGTAGTCCGAGAGGACGGCCTGGAACGAACAGAGTCCGGGTCAGCCGAGAATGGCATTGTACGCTGCCTTGACGTTAACCACCATAAAATCCATCGACTCGGTTCGAAGGATAGGGGTCATGCCTATCGTTACATCTAGTGTCACAATCCCCTCAATTTGCACGGGGACACCCGAAAACCCATGAAGGGTGTAACCGAACGGCTTCAGCTTTTCTCGGGGGAGTTTGTGTTTGAGGGGATAGTCCGAGCGTGCCGGATGAGTTCGCACCAATGCACGGACTTGAAATCCCCCACTACAGGAACCCAGGGTCGATCAGGATGTACCCTAACCATGTGGAGGACCTTTTCCAATTTAATGTGGAGGTGCCATTGTCTGGCCGGCCCCAGATAAATATGGAAAACATTCAGTGTGTTCTGAAGGCCAACTTTCTACCCATAATAAGATCCAGTTACTTCATTCCTCGGGAGTACGAATTGATGCTGCTGAGTCCCGGTCTCCGTCCCACCACCGAGTTGGCCCCTGGGTTTTGTATGTTTCCCGAGGATGCTTCTCTCTCGGGACTATGGTTGCCACTGCACCCGTTCATCAAGAGGGTGCTGAGGTGGGGGGATCTATGCCCAATATAATACGTCCCTAATTCATGGAAGCATCTGATCTGCTTCATTCTGAAGTGCCACGAGAAGAAGGTCCCGCTGAAGTTGAAGTACTTCCGTGCAGTCTTAGGGGTGAGCTCGCTCGGGGATATGGAGGGCATATTCTATGTGTCGCCCCGCCCTTACAAGAGGGTAATGCATGTTCACCCGGATTCTATAAAGGGGTGGAAGGACAAGTACTTCGTAGTTGGAAGCAAGGTGCTTTGAGAAATTTTTATGGCTTGGAATTTCTACAAGATGAACCACAAGACCCCGAGGCAGAGGGACTTAATGGAGGCAGAGTGGGCAGATGTGGACAAAATTGTAGCGGGGCACAACATCGGTTGGCTGAGCATGATAGAGATACACCTAGCCTGAGCCGGACTGAGCCTAGCCGACCCCAATATGTTTTTGTTTCATTCTTGTCTAACTTTTTGCTTTCGTATTAAAATTCTCTTTTTCTCTACAGTGATGGACCTGGCGAAGCTCGAGTCGAGGAAGGCCCTGCTGGCGTTGGCCCAGAAGAAGAGGGCAGAGAAGGCGGTACAAGTGGCAGGACCCGCCCAGGGGGCAGCGAGGGTATCTTCGGAGCCGCCCCCTAAGAAGTCGAAGAAAAGCCATTCGACTCGAGAGTCGAAAGGGTCGGGGCTGAGCTCAAGTAGCCAAAGGGTTACCGAGGTGCTGAAGTCTGGGATCCCTACTGTTCGTTCCGATTCCCAGCGGATGGTGGGCGAGGTGGGGCTAAGGCCGTACGCCCCGGACTGGTCGGTCAAGGAGGGAGATTCGCTGGCCGAGGGCCCGATCTCCATGGAAGTGGCCAATAAGCTTGCCACGGCTCGCGACTGGACCAATATGGCATCCAAGACTACGAAGACGGCCCACACGAAGTGGGCTCAAGCTCAAGCAATGGTAAGTGTTAACTTTGTTTGACTGTTAACACTTTTTCTGCTGGGTATATGTTTTTTTCTGACCATGCTTATCTTGATCAGGCACTGATGGCCGGGGCGTTGATGGCTGGGATGCAGATGAAGAGGTTCCTGGAGAATGAGGTTCAAAACGAGAAGCGAAATGCCGATCGGTACCTCTGAGAAGTGAAGAACCTGAGGGTTAAGCTGACGGCTGCTCAAGGGGCGGCACAGGCCCTCCAGGCCCAGCTCGCCTCTCAACAGGACCAGCACCTCTGTGAGTTGGCGGCGAGCTGGGGAAATGCGGTAGCGGAGTATAAGGAGATGGCAATGGCAGCTTCGGAAGAGGTGAATGGCACCCAAGACGAGGCGTATGATTGGGTGAAGGAATACTTTCTGTTCCTTTACCCTGAGGTCAAGATCGACCATCTCCAGTACGGGTGGGTGCCCCCGGTGCATCCGCTAACCCGTGGAGGTGAGCGCGATGAGGCTCCGATGGACCCTCATTTGGAGAAGGAGGTGGGGGTGTGGCGGCGGACGAAGAGGTGCAGATCCCCCTCCATAGTAGTTAAAATGTTTCTTATTTTTCTCCTGTATATTTTTTTTATATTGCTGAATGCGGACTGGCCACCGCTTTTTGTAATCAATTTTTGACTTAATACAATTGTGTTTTCGGCTGACCTTCTATTATTTGTGACTTTTTAGTGAATTGTGGCCGTTTGCTAGATGAACGAGATTCTGGGTGTTGACCTCAGTTATGTAGAGGTTCGGAGACTCCAGAATAAGCTAGAGTCCAAGGAGAGTTTCTTGATCTGCTATCGCAAGCAGGCCTGCGATCGAAGCCATGGTAAGCTATTTTATGAACAAGTCTAAGGAGCTCAGCTTGGAGGCGGCGCGTCTGAAGAAGGCAATTACCGACTGAGATTGGGGGAGTGCCGAGATGAACTGGTCACTGTCCGATGTCTCCACCCGGTGACCGACCTTTGAGTCCGTTCTCCGTGAGGTCGTGGTTGAGAAGGAGCTGGAGATTCAGAGGTTGAAAGTCATGCTAGGCGCGGGTCGGTCTCGGTTCGGTCATCCTGGGGGAGGAGACCCTTCTATTTTGGGTTCTTCACCGACCCTCTTTATGAAAATGGCGAGGCCCGCGAATGTGCAGAGCTCCGTGGCCGGAACGTCGACAATGGCTACGCCCAAGATGGTGGATGAGGTTGCTAGAGAGCAGACCCGTTCGGCAGGACTCCAGATGGTTCTTGTGAGCCCGAAGAGCCTTGCGAGGGACTCTTAGGTAGGGGTAGAGAGAGAGCACTGTAATGGATCCCAATTGTACCGTAGCCTTTGAAGGCGTTTATGAATAAGATTTGATTTGTCCGATCTTCTTGACTTTTTAGAAGAACTAGGAAGTTGTGTAGCTTGGATCGAATGTCGAGCCCCCTGCTTGGTGGAAAACTAGGGTGTGGCTCGAGACCCATGCCAAACGCTGATTCACCTTAATTAGGGTTGTGGCTCGGGGGCATTACCGAGCACGTATCCCAGGTAGCTTGAGAAAGCTAAGGCATGGCTTGATGTTAATGCCAAATGTTGAGCCCCCTTAACATGGGAGAGTTGTCGGGATGTGGCTAGGGGGCATTACCGAGCGCATAGCCCATGTAGCTTGTGAAAGCTAGGTCATGGCTCGAGATTAGTGCCGAATGTCGAGCCCCCTTAACATGAGAGAGTTGTCAGGATGTGGCTTGGGGGCATTACCGAGCGCGTAGCCCAGGTAGCTTGAGAAAGCTTGGGCATGACTCTAGGTTAGTGCTGAATGTTGAGCCCTCTTAACATGTGAGAGTTGTCGGCATGTGGCTCGGGGGCATTACCGAGCACGTAACCCAGGTAGCTTGAGAAAGCTAGGGCATGGCTCGAGGTTAGTACCGAATGTCGAGCCCCCTTAACATGGGAGAGTTTTCGGGATGTGGCTCGGGGGAATTACTGAGCATGTAGCCCAGGTAGCTTGAGAAAGCTAGGGCGGGCTCGAGGTTAGTGCCGAATGACGAGCCCCCTTAACATGGGAGAGTTGTCGGGATGTGGCTCGGGGGCATTACTGAGCGCGTAGCCCAAGTAACTTGAGAAATCTAGGGCATGGCTCGAGGTTAGTGCCGAATGTCGAGCCCCCTTAACATGGGAGAGTTGTCGGGATGTGGCTCGGGGGCATTACCGAGCACGTAGCCCAGGTAGCTTGAGAAAGCTAGGGCATGGCTCGAGGTTAATGCCGAATGTCGAGCCATCTTTTCTTTTCGTGCAAAAAGTAAAAATATATTAGAAACCAAGATTATATTTTATTATTTACAGAAAAAGGAAAAGCACGTAAGCGCCGATTACAATGGATTGGCTACATAAGTTTAGCCTTCTCCTTTGAGGAACTTAATGAGGTGATCCGCGTTCCAGGGTCTCTTGATTATCCGGCCCGTAACACCCAGAATTCCAAAATACAACTGAATTCGAAGTTCCATAGGATCTTTACACTTTTTTCGTACAATTTTATAAGGAAATTGAAACATTTCTTACATCAGAATTACATTATACTTTTACATTATTACAGCGGAAGAAATTTTACAGTAATTACATGAAACAATATTTAAATCAATCTTTGAGCAGCATGTATACTTCAATTTGTTAAGCATATTTACCCTGCATGTAAAACTGTTGGTGCGTCAGTTCATTTACTGACGAAATATTATACACGGTCATCCTCTCTATGCCGGAACCAGTATAACGATTCTCAATACTTAACAAACTACAAACTTGTTCACAAACAAAGCTAAAGGGACTATCCTATAGATGTCGTGTTGTGCGGTACGCTTAGTCCTTAGTGCAGTTATTATGTTACTTGACACTAATGCGCACTTGTTCAGAGTCTATGTAGCCCATACTACATAGGTCCGAGGGCAAGCCCTTAACCATTCTTCATCTTGTAGGGTTCAATCCCTCGTCATGACTTAATCTACTACTGTAACTACGGTAAGTATCCTAGATGTTCTATGACCTACGAACTCATGTCTAGGCGCCCTGGAGGGAATCCCAATGCACTGAAACATGACTCATCATGCAGGCATCCTGTGGTAATTCAGCTCCTACCATAGACATGACACCACCCGTAGTCACCAAACACCCCACGAGCGCCGCCACCGAGATGGTACCCTGGAGCAGTATCCACGCCCTCTCATGACGCATCATGGGACATCCTGTGAATACTCTCACGCCTTCTATCTAATGGCCCTCATAGTCAATATTTTTCTCTTACTTTCGTCACATCTTCACTATGTATCAAATCCTTAGTTATTTGAATCATGAACAAAATCAATTCTCTAGAGTTAGCCCTTCCACTATACCGGTCTTAATCATCTATTCAACATGACCCAATCTTGGTCCTTTCGTCTCAATTTTTCATTTCAGCATATCTCTTTCCAATGCCGGTATGAGGCTTAACTGCACTATAGTTCTTAATTTCAATTCACAATCACAAAATCGAAAAAGTCATTTTCATAATTAACATTAACTTTCCTTTCAGGTTCATAGCATTTTCATGCTCATAAAATCTTTCATAATTCATCATAACATTCAATTTCACTTTCATGTACAAACTCATGCATAAACAAAAGAATTCATTTTTCTAACTTGTCACATTCATAGCTCATTCAACCACATGAAATTACCATACTGTCAGTTTATCAAAAATTCACACTTTCATTGTCAAAACTCATTTCAAAACTCTTTTAAACAAAGCATGTATTTTTCTTTGTTCAAAGACAATTTAAGCCAATAAAATAGCCAAAAAGATAGTCTCAAATCTTTATTTATACTAGACCACAGGTTATAGAAAATTATGTTACGAAAATCCAGACATTAGTTGAAACTTCAGGGCAGTCGACTGTTAAAACATGGCCAGTCGACTGTTCCGTAATGATTTAAAATCCCGAAAATAAGATGATCAGGGCAGTCGACTGTTATACTATGATCGATCGACTGTTCCTCAAAGATTAAAACTCGAAAATAAATACTCAGAGTAGTCGACTATTTCAATCTAATCGGTCGACTGATGCTGCTAAGTTTTTCAATTTCCGAAAATATTTTTAGTTCTTTTTCTTCCCTTTTTGAAACATAACTTTTCAGATTCTAATGTATATACAAATACAGTAAACTAGTATTTTTAAATTCATTATTTACCAATAACACAAGCATTTTTTTGATCTCATTTTAAGTTCTATGTCCATAATTTCGACATTGAGAACAGATCATAGTTGCACACAATTTGAAAATAAATTTCTAAAAAAAAACTTCATTCCTTCATTCTTTCATTTATTATCAATCTACAACCTTTTTAAAAACACAATTTCTCATCTTACTACAATAGAGTCATCTTAATTTAAACAATCACTTTCACAAGATACATTCAACTTTGTCTTAAATATATAGATTATCTTCACACAATATGGTTCTTAAATATCTAGCATGGCAAATTATGATATCTACTAGCATTTCAATTCATAATTTATCAACTAGCAATCATTTCAACAAATATCTTCTAAATTATCAATTCATCTCAACATAAGCAAACATGGAGTCAATTTCACTTAGGTTTTCATTAATAATTCTATCAAAGCATTCCTAGTATGGTAACTAGAATTAGAAGTATGAGAAACACCCACCTATTTGAAGAAAAACACTACAAAAACTCCTATAATCTCCTTGAACACACGAACGGTCCTTCTCCTCCTAGTTTGAACCACCACGATTGCCTCCTCCTCCTTGCACTAGTGAAACCCGAGCCTCTCTCTTTCCTTGATGAAGTGGCCGACCACCAAGAAATGCAAATGCACACACAATCTAGAACACACTCGGTCTTTTTCTAACTCTTTCTCAATCTTTTTACTCTCTTATGTATTTTCTTCCTTTCTTTTCCTTACAAATATTTTTTTTTAGTGTATTGTATACATGCAAGGGGGTATTTATACTAATTTTTGGGTGAAATGGAGGGCTAGGATTGTATTAGATAGTTGTAGATAAATGGCTAGGATACATTGGAAAGTTGTAGCAACTACCCAAGAGCAAGTAACCACCTATCCCCTAATCCACTTCTCCACTCTCTTTTGACTCCATCCGGCCTAGGTGGAAGAGTGCACAATGCACACTCTAGTGCATGCACATGCCTAATATAGCACCCCTAACTACTAATTGTACATGATAAAATAATTAATTGTCTACCAAAATGATCTACACTACAAGTCATGTTATTTAAAAGAGAAATAAACTAGTGGGCTTTCAATTAGTGGGCTAAAACTTCATGGGCTAATTAAAAATAATCAAAATAATTAGGATGGGCTTAAAATAAACAATTAGGCTTTTTAGAATCTAATTAGAATTTCAAAAAGTAAAAAGAGAGATAGGAAAATGTTTATTCATGCTACAAAATAAATATTTTTTTTATAGAAAAATGCACGTGCAATACACGTAAAATTACAAAAATCTCGTAAATGAAATCTAAGGTGTTACACTACTCCTGAGGTCTGCGAGTCGGTACGTTCCAGGACGTACCACTTCGAAGACCTTGTAAGGGGCCTCCCAATTAGGCGATAGTTTCCGCTTTCCTCTGGGGTCGGATACCGCGAGCTTTCTGAGCAGGAGGTCACCTTGTTTGATGTCCAATGAGCAGACCTTCTTGTTGTAGAATTTCTCGATCCTCTCTTGGTATATGCTTCTTCGAATGGCGGATCTCTCCCTGACTTCATCGATGAGGTCCATGTTGGCTCTGAGGTCTGAGGAGTTGTCATCTTTGTTGAAGGCCATGACCCTTGGCGAAGGAAGGCCGATCTCTAGGGAATAATGGCCTCGGTGTCGTAGGTGAGTTTGAATAGGGATTCGCCCGTGGGGATCCTCTTAGTTGTCTGGTGCGCCCAGAGTACGCTGGGCAGTTTGTCGAATTATAGCCCCTTTGGTGAATTAACCAGCTGCTTTTTTAGGCTATCTAGGATCTGAAGGTTCGCATTCTCGGCTTGGCCAATTGATTGAGGGTGGCATACCGATGAGAAGAATTGCTAGATGCCGATGTCTTTGCAGAACATTCACACACAAAAATTGCGAACTGGGTCCCGTTGTCGGTGATGAGCACCTGTAGGATCCCGAATCAGCATATGATGTGCCTCCAGAAGAATTGTTAAGTTTTGTGCTCGGTGATAGAGACCAGCGGTTTGGCCTCGATCCACTTGGTGAAGTAGTTGATGGCCACCACCAGGAATTTCCTTTGTTCCGTTGCTTTTGGAATGGGCCGACTAGTTCCATCCCCCACATAGAGAATGGTGTCAGACTAGCCAGGGATCGGAGGTTGGCCAGGGGGAGTCTCTTCACCGATGAGAATCTTTGGCAAGGGCCACATTTCTTGACGAGATCCTGGGAGTCTTGTAACATGGTCGGCCAGTAGTACCTGTAATTTAGGGCCTTCCGAGCGAGCGACCTGCTCCCCATGTGACATCCGCTGATCCCCTCGTGCAGTTCCTTCAGAGCATACCTGGATTCATCAGGAGCTAGGCAATGGAGGTAGGGCCTGCCGTCAGATATCGTGTACGAGCGCTTGAAGAGAATCTTGTTGATCAGGGTGAATCTTTCCAAGCAGACTCTGATCCTTCTTGCCTCGGACCGGTCTTGAGGGAGCTCGCCCTTCGAAAGGAACTTTTGAAAGTTTGTCGTCCAGTTGTCTAGTTGAAGATCTGTGGCGAGGTAGGAGGCTTCAGGGAGGACGATGCTGGACTTGAGGAGGACTTCGATCAGAACGGTGCGGTCGAGCCCTTCGATGGATGACGAGGCGAGCTTCGACAATGAATCCTCCTGGGCATTCTGCTCCCTAAGGATTCTTTCTACCGAGTGGTATTCAAAAGACGCCAAGAGATGATGAACTACCACCAAGTATTGCACCATCCGAGCGTCACGAGCTTCGTACTCCCCTGTGATCTGGTTGACCACGAGCTGTGAGTCTCTAAAAGCCTTGATGTGTCTGGATCCGGCCTTGTGTGCTAGGGTGAGCCCAGCGATCATGGGTTCATATTTCGCTTCGTTGTTCGAGGTCGGGAAATTCAGACGGAGGGAGTACTGGAGGACAAAATTATCAGGACCCTTCAGGATGATGCCCGCGACGCTTCCTCCCTCGCAAGACGAGCCGTCGACATAAACATCCCAGATTGAGTCTGTCTCCTGGATGTCGGATGGCACGGGAATAGCGCATTTGGTGATGAATTCGACGAGGGCCTGCCCCTTGATAGCTGTCCTGGGCTGGTAGCTGATGTCGCACTGACTCAGCTCGATCGACTACTTAATCAAGCAACCGAAAGTTTCGGGCTTGTGAAGTACGGCTTTGAGAGGCTGGTCTGTAAGGAACTGAATAGAGTGGGCATGGAAATAAGGGTGAAGCTTTCGTGCGACCATTACCAGTGCATAGGCCACCTTCTCCATCTTATCATAGCTGGTCTCCGCCGAAAGCAAGTACTTTCTCGCATAGTAGAGAGGCTTAATGACACCGTCCACTTCCCGAACGAGAACGGCGCTAAGGGCGCTCTCTGAGGCTGAGAGATACAGCTAGAGTGATTCATCTGGCTCGGGTTTGCTCAGAAGTGAGGGGTTGGCAATGTAGGATTTCAACTGTTGTTGGGGGTCTCCCCACTCGAAGACTTTTTTCCCTCGGAGAGCCTTGAAGAAGGGGAGTGATTTCTCCCCGTATTTTGAGAGAAAGCGGACGATGGCAACCAGCCTCCCCGTCAGCTGCTGAACTTCTTTAATATTTTTTGGAGGGGCCATGTCGACGATGGCCTGAATTTTTTTGGGGTTCGCCTCTATTCCGCACTGGCTGACGATGAACCCGAGGAATTTTTCGGAGGAGACACTGAAGGTGCACTTGGGGGGATTGAGCCTCATGTCATGGGATCGGAGTACGCCAAATGCTTCTACAAGGTCATCCACATGTTCCTGACCTCACCGGCTTTTGACGAGCATGTCGTCGACGTATACTTCTATATTGCGGCCGATCTGATTTTTGAAGACCCGGTTGATGAGTCTCTAATATGTGGCTTCGACATTCTTGAGCCCGAAGGGCATGACCCGGTAACAGAAGACATTCTGGCAATGTCAGGGGAAACATGCAGATTTGGTTATAGCCTGAAAAGGCATGCATGAAGGTCAGCAACTCGTGACCCGATCTCGCATCGATTAGGGCGTCAATGCTCGGGAGAGGGAAAGGATCTTTTGGGCATGCTTTTTGACATCTGTGAGGTCTATGCAGATCCTCCAGCTTTCGCTGGCCTTCTTCACCATCACGACGTTAGCCAGCCACTCGGGGTAGCTGACCTCCTGAATGAACTGGGCGGACAACAGTTTGTCCACCTTTAACTTTAGGGCTTGTTGCCTCTCCGAAGAGAACTTGCACCGCTTTTGATGAATAGTCTTAGAGCCCGGGGTGACTCTCAGTCGGTGCATGATCAGATCTTCAAAAATTCCGGGCATGTCGGACGGAGTCTAGACAAAGAGGTTGATGTTACGGCGGACGCAATCAATCAGGTCTGGCTTCAAGTTGGGGGACAGGGTGCGGCTCACACTGAAACGTGTTGATTTGTCCTCCGCCTCGAATGAGACTTCATCTAGTTCGTCTTCCGATTCTGACTCTGGATGGTCTCTCTCGGGAGGGAGCTCAACTGCATCAAGGGGATATACCTCGCTCTCAACCGCGGTCATATAGTATGAACGTGCCGACTCCTAGTTACCTTAGACGACCCCAACCCCAAGGTCGGTAGGGAATTTCAGTTTCAAATGGTAGGCCGAGGGGACGGCCTGGAACGAACAGAGCCCGGGTCAGCTGAGGATGGCATTGTACGCTACCTTGACGTTGACCACCATGAAATCCATCGACTCGGTTCAGAGGATGGGGGCCGTGCCTACCGTTACATCTAGTGTCACAATCCCTTCAATTTGCACGGGGACGCCTGAAAACCCATGAAGGGTGTAACCGGCCGGCTTCAGCTTTTCTCGGGGGAGTTTGAGGTTCTCAAATGCTTCCACGAAAAGGATGTTAACTGAGCTACCGTTCTCCACCAGGATACAATGAACCTCGAAGTTGGCCATGACAAGGCTGATGCCAAGGGCGTCGCAGTGCGGAAGCCAAAAGCCTTCAAGGTCTTCTCCAGAGAAGGAGACCGCCCGCTGCTGAACCCAAAGGGAGGGAAGGTCCCAAATAGAGTTGACCTCTCAGAAGAATGCCCTGTGAAAGGTATTGGATTCCCTTCCCATGGGTCCACCGTGAACGCAGTGCAGGATAGCCGGTCCCCCTATTTCCTCGATTTCGGGGTCCCACTCGGGCCGCCGGTTGGTCATCCGTGGAGGAGGCGACGGCCTCGGGCTCCTCGATTCTCTTTGTTCATTGGGATTGGACCGGGTCAACTCCCTCAGATACCCTCATTGGATGACGGCTTTGATCTCATCTTTGAAGGCTCGGCAATGATTTGTCTCGTGCCTGGTGTCTCGGTGGAAGCAGTAGTAGAACCTTTGGTCTTGCTTCTTGCCATTGTTGCTCGGTCGGGGAGGGAATCCGACGATCCCTTTATCCTCGATCTCCATCAAAATTTTCGAGACGTTCTGGGTAAGGGGCGTATATCTCTCGAATGGGGGAACCGGAGGGACCCTCTGGAGACCAGATTTTTCTTTCGCAAGTTTCTTGATAGGTTCAGCGTCATCGGCCTTACGCTTCCCTTTAGCTGTGGCTTCTCTGGCTTCCTCCGGATTGAGGGCCTCCTCAGCCCGAATATACTTCTCGACCCTATTGATTAGGACGGAGAAGTCCATGGGTGGCTTTTTGGCTAAAGAGGCCTTGAGCTGGCCGTAGTGGACTTTATGTCGGAAGGCTGCGGAGGAAACACCCACGTCAAGGGAGAAGACAGACCTCGCCTTGGCAGTGAATCTTCGAACGAACTCATGGAGGGATTCCCCATCCTTCTGTTTGAGGTCTAGAATGAAAGCGCTCGTCTTCTCGACCTTCCTGCTAGTCACAAAGTGGGCTAGTAAGCCTGCCTCTAGTTGTTCGAATGAGAAGACCGAGCCGGGGGTAAGCTTTGAGAACCATTCCCGAGCCAAACCACGAGGGGTAGCAGGGAAGGTCCGGCAGAGGAGGGGATCCGCAGCGCTGTGAATCATCATGAGGGTCTTAAACCCCTCCATGTGATCAGCGGGAACACCCTCGCCGTTGTAGGTCTCGAATTGTGGAGGCCTGAAATTTTGGGGGATCTCGGCCCCTAGGAATTGAGGAGGCCTGAACCATCTGGAATAGTCAACATAAGCACTAACGTCAATCTGTTTTTCAACTCAAAAAAAGCCACACCACACTCATCAGACCAACAGAAATTCTAATCCTTCCCAGTCAACTTAGTCAACGGTCCTGCTATCTTTGAAAAATCTTGGACGAATTTCCGATAATAGCCAGCAAAACAAAGAAAACTCCTGATTTCGGAAACAGACTTGGGAACAGGTCAATCCTTCACAGCCTCAATCTTGGCAGGACCCACAGAAATACCATCGCCTGAGATAATGTGCCCCAAGAAAGAAACCCTGTCGAGCCAAAACTCGCACTTGCTGAGTTTTCCATAGAGCTGATTCTCTCGCAAAGTCTGCAGAACCACTCTAAGATGCTCAGCATGATCTTCCCGATTCCGAGAATACACCAAAATATCATCAATGAAGACCACCACAAATCTATCCAAGAATTGAGAAAGGACCCGGTTCATAAGACTCATGAATACAGCAGGCACGTTCGTAACCCCGAACGGCATCACAAGATACTCATAGTGGCCATATCTGGTCCTGAATGCAGTTTTTTGTACATCAGTCGCCTTCACTTTGACTTGATGATAACCAGAATGAAGATCCAACTTATTTTATCCTACCACACACGTGTATATCCCAAGCGTTCAATAAACGCTTGTGTGATATTTGGAATAGTGTTATTAGCTTTTATGATTGGTTTGGATGATTTGAGTTTTAATTGCTTGAAATTGATGATAGGATATATTGCGACTTTGGATGCGAGATGGCATGGCGCTTTGGATCTTCGCAAAATGTGGTGAGTTAATCTATCTATGTATTTTGTGATTTAAGAAATATGTGAGTTAACTTATTTATACATTTTTGTGGTTTAAAGAAATAAGTAAGTATCGATTTATTTACGTATTTTGTGGGTTTAAGAAATATGTGAGTACTAATTTATTTATATGTATTTTTTGGTTGAGAAATATGTGAGTATGATGTATCTACTTATATTTTATGTTGTGGCCGAATTTTATGGCTTTTTGATATACTTCGTAGAAGTTATGTTAAAGATTGATTTTGAGGGAAAATACGGATTTTTACGGGCCCGAAAATAGGTTGTTGTGATATTTAGTGAAGTTAACTATTTTGAGTATATAAAACCGATATAAGGGATTAGTTATGTATGTGGGGATTCTCTACTTCTAAATTAGTTGTTTGCTCTCCTTATTTGTTTATGTATATGTAGAAAGAACCGTCTTTAGGGTTACTACTTGTGTAGGTGAAGAAAGGAACCCATCTTTTAGGTGTGAGTTGTTGTAGGTTGAGAAAGAACCCATTTTGAGGGTTGAGTAAATTGTGGATGCTAAAAGAACCCATCTTTTGGGTATGAGTTGTTGTAGGTTGAGAAAGAACCCATTTTGAGGGTTGAGTAAATTATGGATGCTAAAAGAACCCAACTTGATGTTATGTTAGTTGTAGTATGATAAAGAAACAATCTTTTGATGTCGTCAGTTATAGGATGTTAAAAGATCACACCTTTATGTTGATTACTTGTTGTAGGTTGAGAAAGAACCTATTCCTATGGCTATATTATTTGTGTATGCGAAAAAGAACACAATTTAGTTGTTAGTAGTGGTGAGTAGAAAGAACCCATCCTATGGATTTGGATTGTTGTAAAGAAAGAACCCACACTTGTGATATATTAAGAATCCATGCTTGAGTTGTGTGAAGAACCCATTCATGCCTATGTGATATTCCAGTAAAACCTACCATGCTCGAGTTGATTTTAGAAAGATACCATGCTTGAGTTGTTGTAGGCTGATTATAGTAAGAAACTCATGTTTGAGTTGATTATAGTAGGTATGCCATGATGAGTTGATTTTAGAAGGATACCATGCTTAAGTTAATTATAGTAGATTCTTCTGTTACTTCTAATTATAGAAGATCAAGTTTGCTAGTAAGCACAGTTGGTTGCTTCTAGGTTTGATTACCTGTATGGTTGTTTGTATGAGGTTTTGCGCGTATGTGGCTCGACTGGCCCGTAGGTAGCTGTGGGTCTCATACGCAGCTTATTTGGCTCGTATGTGTGTTGTTGTCTCATACGCGGCTCGACTGGCCTGTATGTAGATGTTGGTCTCATACGGAGCTTATTTGGCTCGTATGCATGTTGTTGTCTCATACGCGGCTCGACTGGCCCGTATGTAGCTGTTGGTCCCATACTTAGCTGTTTAGCTCGTATGTGTTTTTGGTTACTCGTATGTAGCTTCTTAGCTAATATGCAGTTTGTTGTGCTCATCTAGGGTGATATCATTGCCCTAGGGCTATCGACCATAAAGACGTGTGTTTAGCTTACTCCTAAGGGACTGTGGACGAGTCACTTCGCGGGTGCCGTCAGATCTTAACCGTTGGTTGATTGCGGACCGGAGTTTGACGAAATCCAAGTTTAGGACAGTAGCATGCGAATACGTTCGTATTGCCAGGGTCTTGGATCGATAGGCCATGAACCGGATCTTGAGGGATTCTGGAAAGTCTAGGTTGAGCAGCCTAGTAGAGTTGTCTTGCGAAGTCTAATTTAAGACCTAGCATGTTGTGTTTATAATATTGTCATCCCTAGGACTGTTCAGGGTTAGTGACATCGTTAGGGTAGCGACTTATAAAGATCCTTTACTTAACCATTTTGCCAGAAAGAGAGGAGTTGGTAGTAGGGGGCACCTTATGACCAACTCGTCCATTGGGCCGACCTTAGGTGGTGTTATTGGGTTGTACCTTCCCGTCAAAGGGATACGTACGGTGCCTTCTCACGAGTTGGGAGCACGAGTTGCGTATCTCACACTGTTAATTCCTGAAGTGCCATGATAAGGCGGGCGGAGCTAGGGGATGGACCCCAGAACTTCGTCGGGTCCTTGGCCAGGGAGAGCGAACAGGCCATAGATCATGGTCTATGAGTTATGGGTGACACAGGATAGGCTTTATGCTATACTGCGCTCGGAAGACCCTGTGTTCGTCTGGTTTTTGAGTGAGGTCCGGTGTACCGGGTAGTAGTGGCAAACATAGACACCATGAGCGTACTGCATTGGTGGGACTTGACCACGTCTGCAACCTCATCAGTCATGTTGTATCTGTCAGGAACAGGTTGTGTACAATTAGAAATTCATAACGCAGGTTCAAATCCCTATATTTGGAGAAACGGCTTGAGATGGGACGTATGTAGTATGGGATGCATACTGTTCCGGAGACTTGCTTGCATTAGAATAAGAGCATCATTGTATTGGTAATTTTGCATTAGAGTTGAGTCATAACATACACTAACACATCAATTATATGTACACGTGTCTTTTCCATTCGAGATGAAGTGCGAGTGTGATAGTTGAAGTAAATTAATAACCAAGCTATGGGCTTGGGATGTGATGTGATATTACCCATGTTGGGCTTGGGATGTGCGGTGATTATTTCCCAAGCTATCGGCTTGGCATGTGATATGTCATTGCCAAACTATGTTGGGATATGGGGTATATTGTGATAAAATGCAAGTAAATGGTAAGGTGCAATGAGATGTTAGGTTGGACATGAATGAATGTGGTAGTATGAGAAGGAAGGCATATGTCTATGATGTGATACGTGATATAAGGAAATAAAATCAATATTGTATTATGAGAGTGGTTATTCAAATGGTTACTAAATATAAGTATGTTATGAGCGGGCATGGATATACATACAGGTGATGACTCAGAGAGTAATTGATGTGAACTCTCATTTTATGATGTTTACATGTTCAGATGTCAAGTAAGATTTGTTTATCTTGGAAATTGTGAGTTCGTTATGTTTTTACTTGTAAGTTTAATTTATTTACTTATGTAATAAATTATACTCACACCAGAAATGGCTAACCCCTTAGTGTTTGGGGGTTAGGGAGTCCCTGGACTACCCTAGGTTCCTACTGTTACAGGTCCTCAGCAGTGCAGAGGTGAGGTGTAGGTACAGGTTTCTGTGGAGTGGAGCTCCAGTTTACAAATTTGTTGTTATGGTTTAATTGTAAACAGTAAAGGTTTTATGCTTTAATTGTATTTTTGATGTATAAGTATGTGGACGATGATGCAGAGTATAGTGTGAGGTGGCATGATATGGTTTTGACCCGTACCCATCTCGTTGTGGAGTACCGGGCGCTGTAGTATGTTTTTACAAATTATTTTCTAAAAACTTACCTCGTTTTCAAAAGAATTTATGGTTTTTAATTGATAATTGATATATCGTTATGAGTTTGGCCCCCAGAGCATATATATATATTGCCTGTGTGATGATGCTCATTTTGGCCTGGGGAGCCCGTGATATTATTGCCTGTGATGTGAGCTACGGAATTTAGAGCAGAATTCCGTCAGCTTTTTGTGTTTTGGGGCAAAAATTACAAGGGAGACTCTGCCCAAATTTTCTTTGAAATATAACTATTTTAGTTTATGTTTAAAGTGATATAGAAATTGGAAGAATTGATTTTGGAGTCAAAAAGAAAAGAAAAGGGGCAGGCGTTACAGTTTGGTATTACAAATTGATATTTGTAATTACTGCGTAGTAACTCTGTGTTGAAGAAAAGTTTTTAAATTTTCCCTGCTTTTCTGTGTATCGTGACTAATTGAAGGAAAGATCTTGGCATGTGTCACGGTTTTCCAGTTACGTGGAAATCGGGGGCGCTACATGCATCATATGAAGATTTTTCCTCCCAGAGCTCTATATATGTGATTCCTGTGTGATGTTGCTTGGATTGGCCTAGGGAGGATTGATACTAACTGCCTGTGATGTGATATTTTTAATTGTTAGCAGAATTCCTTAAGGAATTCCTGTCAAAGGGCCAATATTTTAGGGGTGACTCTGCCGAATTTTTTACTAAAATCCTATTGGTCTTCTAGAATACAAATGAGGATTTAATTGAGTAGGTGTAGAAAAAAAATTAAAAAAAACAATCATAAATGGTAATAGTAAGCTAATAGTAAGCTTTATTATGCAGATATATTGGAGTGATGAAGAGCATTTTTTTGTTCAAACCGTCGAGTGTGAAGAAAATTTATTTTGTACATCAGTAATTTTGAAAGGTATTGGTTAGAAAATAAATTTTCCTACAAACTATTAGAGCATCTGTAGTCGTCGAGAGCCAAAATTTGGGTATTTGGCAAATGGAAATGGAAAAAATAACATTGCGCTGCAGTCGTCGAAAGCCAAAATTTGATATTTTTTTTCACTATTTAAAATCTCAGACGAAAGATTATTTTTTGTCTCATGCCAAAAAAAAAAAATTCGAACGGACGGGGAATGATTTCCCGTCCGTCTCATTTTAAAAAAATTTAAAAACTTTAAATCATAATTAATTCCTGAATAAATGTTAAATTAATCCTAATTATTTCTTAATTATTAATTAATTAACTTTTAAACCTAACTTTAACCTATAGAAATTAGTATAGGGTTGTTTTATAATAATTTTAAACAAAGAAATGTATGGGACGGGGCTTCATCTCCCATCCCACTTCAATTCTGTTGTTTTTATTTTTAAATGGAACGGATGGGGATTCATCTCCCGTCCGAACGTTTTTTAATTTTTTACAAAAAAAATGTAGGGACGATTTATTATCTTCCGTCCGTCGAAGTGTCAGCCAAAAAAGTGAAGCGACGATGTTTTATTTCCCGTCCCACGTCTACGACGAAAGATAATATATCGTCGCATCAATCGGACGAAAGATGATCTACCATTAGCTATATTTTGGCAAAAGCCATTTCGTCTTCCAAATTTGGCCGACCACTGTTCATTCGATCACCAAAATTTGGGTAAATGGCCAACGACTACAACGATTTTTTTCCAAATTTTCCAAAATTTGGGTAAATGGCAACGACTACAGATGCTCTTAGTGTAGGTTTTTTTAATTCTCATCGGTTCCTTTTTCATTAAAATGATTTTTTTCATTCTTGATCGTGATTTTTCAGGTCTCTTCATTATTGCAGGTTTAGTCATTTGTCCATATGCAGTCTTCATGTTCTCAGAATGTTTGTTATTCTTTCTTTTTCTCTTTATGTTACGTTCTATTTACTAGTAAAATCCCTGATAGTTGGGCTTATGTGTTTTGTGTTAGTCACTCTGTAATTATTTTGGCAAGTTGGGGCTAATGTTATCGTCTCTGTTATTAGTTTCGCCGGCATGTACATTTTTTTTATAAAATATATCAAAAATTTTCATTTTTGTTAATCACTATGTCAAGAATTTAAAATATCTCATACACTGAAATATATCAAAAATTAGGGCCAACAAGCCTGTTTTAGATCAAATTTGCAGTATGCTCTCCAGTATATGGATATATATATATTAATATGGAGATGTAATTGTGCTTTCAGATCAAAAGGTCTTCACATGTACATCACAACAAACTCTCTCTCTCTCTCTCTCTCTCTCTCTCTCTCTCTTACTTCTTTTAAAATCATACATGGTTAGCTACATAAAAATATGACAATTGGGAATTAACTCGTGCAGTTTGAGGTGATAACTGCATTAGCAAATGAATTGCTACTTATGGCAGGCTTCAAATCCCGAGCTGATGTAATTTTGATCCATGATCCATTGTTATTGTAGATTCACAATACTCTTTTTCAATCCCGAGCTGCTGACAAATGATCCTGCAATATATATAAACCAATAAACAACTTAATCATACTTCATAGTACATCAATGTCTACTGCCAAATACACATCTATATAAATCATCCTTCACAAACTCGTGCATATATTTTACTGTTTACATGGCTTTTCAGAAAATGTGCCGTAGGCACGTATCCATGCAAACCTAGTATATATATATATATAGGAAAAGCTTCGGTTGTGCACTACCTCTAGTGCACACTGCTTGTGCACTAGGTCTTCGGGCGTTCATATCGACGATCTGAACCTTCACATTAATCTACACATCTAAATTAGTCTAAATATGTAAAATCAAATCATTTGAAATTCATTTACCCATCCATTGAAGTGTTACAAAATTGTATGGCTGAAAATCATTGTTTTTTATAGTCACATGATGGATGGGTAAATAAATTTCAAATGATTTAATTTTACATATTTAGACTAATTTAGATGTGTAGATCAATGTGAACGGTTCGGATCGTCGATATGAACGCCCGAAGGCCTAGTGCACACGCCGTGTGCACTAGAGGAGTGCACAACCGAAGCTTTCCATATATATATAAACATTCTTTTGTGCACTAGCCATGGTGTGCACTCTGTGTCCGAACCGTTCACATTGATCAACACGTTTAAGTTAATTTAAATATGTAAAATAAATTCATTTGAAATTTATTTGCTCATCCATCATGTCATTATAAATAAATATATATATATATATATATATATATATATATATATATATATATATATATATATATATAGCGAAAGGTTCGGTTGAGCACTGGGCTAGTGCTCAACGTGATGCGCACTGGCCATAGGCCGTCCGATCATGAGCGATCATGATGATCCCCATCCAACGGTTCCTAGTCCATCCCGCTCATTTTAGTAGACTGGGGGCGGGTAAAAAAGTAATTTCATACCCCCCCCCAAAGCCATCTCATATGTCTCCTTCCCTACCTCTCCCGCTCAACAAAACATTTCTCCAAATCATCGAGGTGAAAAACCCTAGCCCCCAAAATTGATTTCTCTCCAAAATCTCCAACTCCTCCTTCTCCGACGCTCATTTTTTCCCATCTTCGACATCTTCGACCTCAGATTGTTGCGAACCCTAACCCCCAAAATTGATCGGAACCCACAAATTAGTACCCAAATCAAAGGGAGTCCTCTCCAACTGCAAACGCGATCGATCTCTCGAGCGACCTCTCTCAGTCTCGAACCCACAACCCAAATCGATGTCGTCCTCTCCTCCTCAGTGACACGATCCATCTCTTCACGCTCATCCGGACTCATCTCTTCCTCCTCCAATCCCCCATCGTTATTGGAGGTATTAATTTTATTTTATTTTTATTTTTTTTTGTTGTACTTCATATTGTTGAAAAAAACCTATTTTTCTTAACTCAGTTTAAAAAATAATTTGTTATTGTTGAAAAAAAATATCGGAGTAGATGATCTTAATTATATTTTCGAATTTGTTATAGGTATGGAGTTAGGTGAGGGTTGCTCACAATTTTTTGTATGTTGCCAAAGGTGATGTGGATTCATCTACTGACAATAGTTCCGAGGATTCTCACGATAGTGTGAACTGAGGGAAGTATTTCATTCACAATCAATTTGGTAAATATGATACCCTACTTTTATTTTTGGGTATGGGATGAATTGATAGGCAGTGATGAATTTATTGTCTTCTTCACCTACTAAGTGAAATCAATGTATGAGTTTGTCTGAGGTCAGGTTGTTAGTGGGCTGCTGCACCCACTTGAAATTGATCATGTCATACATTTAGATTTTCAGTTGGCTGATACTTGAATTTTAGTACAATGCCCTGATCCTTAAGCTTTGATACATGAGTTTTTTTCACAATTGAAGTGACAGATGCTATGTATGCAATTGTATATTCAGTTGTAGTGAATATACAATTGAATATGCTTGATTTTGGCTTTAAGGTTGAAGTTTTCTGATACAATTCTGATACTTACAGTTGGGTAGTACTCCTAATGGTTGCTATTTTTTGGCTAATACTTGGTGGCTTCAACAGTTGGAGTGAACACATTTTTTTTTGTGTCCCAGTGGTTGAAATTTGGCTTGATTTTGGGCCCAAAAAAGGATACTATCTGTTAGAGTAAGGGGTAGTGCACAACGCTATGTGCACTGGGCCCAGACTATCTGATCTTGAGCTTTTCAATGAACCCCATCCAATGGTGCTAACTCAATCCCGCTCATCACAATATTACATTGTTTGAGTTATGCCAACATTTACCTTTGGCTGATACTAGAATTTTTAGTACCTTTTGAATGGCTTAATTTGTGTTACACCAGAGTGATCCTTTTGCTCTTTGGGTGATACTTGAGTTTTAGTTCAATAGACTGATCCTTTTGCTTTGATACTTGAGTATCAGTAGTCGTTGGTTGATCTTTTTTTGCTGATACATGTTTTTTTTTGTATTTGTAGTGTGCAAATTTCTGGCTGGTTGTTTTGGCTGATACAAATCTTCCTTGGTTGATTTTTTGGACAATGGTTTTGGCTGATTACTTTGATTTGGCTGATAGTTTCCTTTGGGTGATTAAGATTTTCTTGTCTTGTGAATGCATTTAGTTGATTGTGGAACAAGATGTTGGGGTTTGTGATGGTTAAAGCTGCTTGGGCGTGGCAGTTCAACTGCAGCCATATGTGATTACACCAACACAGTCTCAAACCTTGCATCAATTTTTAATGCATTCACAAGTGAAGATGTTGTGCTCATTTGAGGACAATGTTTTGTGAAATAAAGTGACATTCTGAGCCTACTTTAATTTCAATCATCAACACAATCACTTTGTAGTTTATGCTATCTAATAAATGAGGTAGAAATTCATCTAACATTTAGTTAATTTTTCCAGTTACAGAATGAACTCCAGAAGATAAATCAACTCTAGAAGATAAACAGATGCAGCTGGAGTATCAGTAGTTGTTCTTCATTCACAAAGGGAGATTATTTTGTAATGTTTGTATGTGTAATTTATATGTATACTTGAGAAGGATACTATCTGTTTTGAGTTTTTACATTTTTGGAATACATTTTTATGAAATCCATTACAAGTTATTTGAGTTTGTTACACTATTTGATGCAACTGGAGCTTGACAGGGTTTGTTTTCATGTATTAATGTTGCATTTTTGGAAGATTGAGATGAAACTGGAGCTTCACAGGGTCTGTTGTTCTGAGCTTACACATTTTGAACTTCATGTTCAGTTTCTGTTGTTCTGAGCTTACACATTTTGAACTTCATGTTGAGTTTCTGTTGTTCTGAGCTTACACATTTTAATAATTATATGTTCAGTTTAAATTTTTTAACTGAAGCTAAGTTTCTTTATATTTTTTGTGTACAAATACACATTAGTTTCAAGAAGCTAAGTTTCTTTATATTTTTTGTGTACATGCACCTCCAGATGCATCAGATTCAACTGCACCCAGCCAAACACACCCTAAGAGAAAACTCTGAAAGCACCCAGCCAACTGCACCCAGTCTTAGGCAACTACAAAAATTGATCACCGAGTTCAATGATGAAAATGACATAGAGGAAAGCTTCTCAAAGCATTTATCTCATATACAACCAAACTGATTGCAGAAATATTGCACAAACTGATTGCAGAACATAAAGAACATTTATCTCAAAGCATCAAAGCATTTCTGAAAGCAATTTTCTCAAAGCTTCTCATAAAAGAACATATTGCAGAAATAAAGTCATAACACCCTTGGTACCCAAAAATTTATAGGTGTGAATAGTACAAATGAATACAAGAATAGATAAATAGTACAAATGGTTACAAGAATATAACTTTACAGCTCGACCCTCATCCACAAAAATATCACACTACTACTGCTGCTAATGTTACCGCTGCTAATGCTGCTACCGCTGCTGCTGTATTTTGATTGAAAATATCATCAATCAGGCATTACTGTAGGCTCAGAACAGAAATTTAGATAATGGAGAGCATGTTTTTGCTAATAACATGAAATGAAGTAGGCTCAGAAATCACATGAATTCACAAAACTAGGCTATTTCATAAGTGTATAAGTTTATCAAGCATTCCACCAAGAAAGTGTACAGGTTTAGCACTACGGCTGCATTAGATTGCCACGCCTAATAGATGCAACCTTCGCAAACCCCCACATCTACCAAAATCAATAAATTCATGCAGTCTCTAAAAAAAACAACACAGCCCTCAGGAGATTAAGGGACAGATCAAAAAGGTAGAGAGAAAGAGAGGGTAGAGTCTGAGTGTAGGGGTTGATGGTAACTATCACTCAGTTCATAAAATGTACAGGTTTGATGTAGTAGTGGGATTTGTGAAACTCATGCCCCTTGTTTGGTCATATGTTTACTTCAAAGTAAAGTTCACAATTTTATACATGCAGTCTCACAACTTTATATATTCAAAGTAAACTTCACAATTTTGCATCAGGGTAAATAAATTGCATCATGGCAAAATATCACACTGCTACTACTGCTAATGTTTCATGCTCCATGTTTCATGTTCTCACATATACCAAAATCAAATATATGCAGTCTCTAAAAAAACAACTCAGCCATAAAAGCAAAGCAAACCCATTTTGAAACAGAGCTGAAGCATATCAATTTTGAAACAGAGCCATGTTATTTTGAATATGAGCTCAATAACCAAACTAGATTGTAAACCCATATCAATTTATAAGTTCATTCAAAAAGCAAATCTCATCAGAGATCAAAATAAGTGTAGGGGTTAAATGACCAAATTACCCCTCCATAAGTGTGAGAAGAAGGGTAGAGAATGTGAGCCATTAGATCTGCACCATGATCAAAATGCAGAATCGGGCAGCTTAACGCGAGTGCACCAATGCATTTCTGATATATAAAAAGAGAAGCATAGAGATATATTTGACTTCGTAGGTGAGGAAACATTAAACTCAACTTGACCATTTCATGCATTCATCACTGCCTATTGATTCATCCCCAAAATAAAAGATAGTAAAGCATCAAATTCATCAAATTGTTCGCGAATCAAATACTTCCCTCAATTCATATAGTCGTTACCATCCTCGGAGCTATCTTCAGTAGAAGAATTCACCTCTTCTTCAATGAATGCACTGCTGTCATTGAAAAGATGAAGCCAAAGTAAGTTACAATGGAAATTTAAACAAATAATAAGAAAATATATGGTAAAATTTGATTTTCAAATATGGAAATTTAAACAAATAATAAGAAAATGTATGCTAAATTTTGATTTTCAAATATGGAAATTTAAACAAACAATAAGAAAGTGAATACACAAAAAATTATCACCGAGTTGTGAGCAAACTTCCCCACTCTCCATACCTATTACAAATTCCAATATATAATCAGATTACTATCACAGTATACATCTGCGAATTACTATCCACTATATAAAATCAAATATCCATCACAGTATAATCAAATAGCTATCCAACATTAAATCACCTACTTGAAGTTTTTTTACCATAATCTAAAAAATATATGCTAGGGCTTCAATTTACCCTAATTTTTTTAAACAAGTTTTTTCTAACAAGATTTATCAGATTACTATCACAGTATACGTCTCGTGGTCATTTTAGAAACTCTTGGTCATTCAGTTCACAATTTTATATATGCGGTCTCACAATTTTATACATTCAAAGTTAAGTTCACAATTTTGTATCATGGTAGGAAAATTGCATCATGGCAAAATGACCACGAGACGTATATGTGTGGTTTCCAACATTAAATCCAATTACTTCTACGGTCACAAAGCAATTGTTTGTGTGGTTTCCAGAGTTCTAAAAAACACAACCCAACTTCATTAGTTTTCTTTCTTGTTCATCTTCAACCTATATTATTTTTCAACAAGATCAACAAATTCGTGTATTTTCTCAACAATAAGAAATTAGTTTTGAAACTGAGTTAAGGAAAAGTGGCTTTTTTCAACAATATGAAGTAAAGAAAAAAAAATTTACTACCTCACAACGATCGGGGGAGGGAAGGGGAAGAGATCGTCGGGTGGTGACGTCAAGAAGGGAGGGATCGCGTTTGCAGTTGGAGAGGACTCCCTTTGATTTGGGTACTGATTTGTGGGTTCCGATCGATTTTGGGGGCTAGGGTTCGCAACAATCTGAGGTCGAAGATGTCGAAGATGGGAAAAAACGAGCATCGGAGAAGGAGGAGTTGGAGATTTTGGAGAGAAATCGATTTTAGGGGCTAGGGTTTTTCACCTCGATGATTTGGAGAAATGTTTTGTTGAGCGGGAGAGATAGGGAAGGAGACAGATGAGATGGCTTTGGGGGGGGGTATGAAATTACTTTTTTACCCCCCCAGTCTACTAAAATGAGCGGGATGGACTAGGAACCGTTAGATGGGGATCATCATGATCGCTCATGATCGGACGGCCTATGTCCAGTGCGCATCGCGTTGAGCATTAGCCCAGTGCTCAATCAAACCTTTCCCTATATATATATATATATATATATAAAAATCTTCCGTGCAAGCACTAGCTGTGGTGTGCACTCGGCCTTCAGGTCTTCGTATCAACAATCTGAACTATTCACATTGAACTACACATCTAAATTAGTCTAAATATGTAAAATCAAGTCATTTGAAATAATTTTGCACATCCATCATGTCATTATTTTAAAAAATGATGTCTAGCCATACAATTTTGTAACATTTCTTAATGCATGGGCAAATGACTTGATTTTAAATATTTTGAATTATTTAGACGTGTGGATCAATGTAAACAGTTCAGATCATCGATACGAAGGTCCGAAGACCGAGTGCACACACAGGGCCGGCCCTGAGTTCCCAAGGGCCCGAGGCGAACTCCCGAAATGGGTCCCCCCTACATTTTTTAAAAAAAATACATACAAAAAGTTGCACATTGTTCAAAGCAAAATATGCAAAATATATATCATCAAATAACTGAGAAGAAAGAACCAAAAAGGGTTTGTTTTAAATGTGGGTTGAGAGTTGAGGGTAAGTGTTTCGGATTTGAATTTGAATATGGGTTTCAGGTTTGAGTTTCTATTGATTTAAATGTGGATTTGTTTTTAAATCACCCAAATTTAAAGCATCAAATTCAATCAGGTCCAAACCCAAATAATTTAAACAAAATTCTAATTGCCCAAATATTTATTTTTTGGGGCCCCTAATAACAACTTTTTAACGCGCAAAATATGTGTCTGTATTTATAAGGGGAGTACAAATTTGGGGCCCCTAAAATTACAAATTATTCGGGGGCCTAAGGCGGCCGCCTTACTGGCCTCAAGGGTGGGGCCGGTCCGGTACACACCATAGCTAATGCACAACAGAAGGGAACTCTGTATAGACAAACCTTCTGTTGTGCACTAGGCATGGTGTGCACTCAACTTTCGGGCCTTCGTATCAACGATTCGAATCGTTCACATTGATCTACACATTTAAATTAGTCTAAAAATGTAAAATCAATTTATTTGAAATTCATTTGCCCATCCATCATGTCATTATAAAAAACGGTATACATTCATACAATTTTGTAATACTTCAATGCATGGGCAAATGAATTTCAAATGACTTGATTTTATATATTTAGACTAATTTAGACGTGTAGATCAATGTGAACGGTTAAGATATTCGATACGAAGACCTGAAGGCCGAGTGCACACGAAGTGCACACCATAGCTAGTGCACAATGGAAGGGGACTATATAAACAAACCTTCTGTTCTGCACTAGCCATGGTATGCACTCTGTGTGCACTCTACCTTCAGGTCTTCGTATCGACGATCCAAACTGTTTAAATTGATTTACATGTTTAAATTAGTCTAAATATGTAAAATCAAGTCATTTGAAATTCACTTGCTCATCCATCATATCATTATATAAAAAAAAGATATTCAGCCATACAATTTTTTTAACACTTCAGTGCATGGGCAAATGAATTTCAAGTTACTTGATTTTACATAATAAGACTAATTAAGACGTGTAGATCAATGTGAACAGTTCAGATCGTCGATACGAAGGCCCGAAGGCCGAGTGCACACCGAAAGGGGACTCATATAGACAAACCTTCCATTGTGCACTAGTCATGGTGTGCACTTGGCCTTCATACCTTCGTATCGACGATCTAAACCATTCACATTGATCTACACAATTAAATTAGTTATATATGTAAAATCAAGTCATTTGAAATTTATTTGCTCATCCATCATGTCATTATAAAAAAAAGATATTCAGTCATACAATTTTGTAATACTTCAATACATGAGTAAATGAATTGCAAATGACTTGATTTTACATATTTAGAATAATTTAGACATGTAGATCAATGTGAACTTTTCGGATCTTCAATACAAAAGCCAGAAGGCCGGGTGCACACCATAACTAGTGCACAATGGAAGGGGTATATATATATAATAAAACACAAAGAAAGCTATCAAGTGGCTCTCATTCAATAAGGTTGAAATCAATGGTCCAGATCTAACCCCACAAAACATATTTTCCCACCCAAAAGTTTCCCCCAAAACTCAAATTCAAATCCCCCCTCCCCCCCCCCCCCCCAAACAACTATTTTATTTATTTATTTATTTATTTATTTATTTATTTATTTCTCTCTCTCTCATTCTCTCTCTATTTACTCAGAAATTTATATTTTCATATTTCAGGTTTGCAAATTTTTAGATTTTTTATGCATTTTTTTATTGCTCATGATACATTGAAAATAGCAAATATCTTATCAACAGTTAAATTTCATCATTATCCATACTCAAAGTTCTAAGAAGTTGGATTTTACACCCCTATCTATAATTATTTTTCAACATATACTAATGGAAACATGGAATTTTATTTACAACTAATTATTGTTTTACTATTCAAACTTGAGCTACATAATTGTTTTTTTATTGTTTACAAGACTTTCATATGATGTATCGTTCTGAAGACGTGTCGTACGCACGTGCCCACGAACAAATCTAGTATATATATATAAAACACAAAGAAAGCTATCAAGTGGCTCTCATTCATTTGGAACAAAATCAGCGGTCTAGATTTTTGCTCGCTATTACCGCTAAATCTGGTGTGGGGGTAAACAGACAGAATTTGTGAGTTCGAGGAAAAACTGAATAACAAAACCAAACCTGATCCGTCGGAGATTGATCATTGACTCCCGCCGTTAACCTGCAAAAAGTGCGAGACACCGGGGGGGATCCCGGCGACGCACCCTCCGACGCTCAAGTCAGTAATCCGAAATGATTAAGAAAGAGCGTAAATTGAGAAAATACCGATTACCTCTTAATGGAGATGGATGGAGGTATTTATAGGCGTCTTAGGGATCAAATTAGGAATGTAATCCCCGTGATTAGATAAGGAATATTCTCCTAGTAATCAGATAAGGAATTGAATCCCTAATTTCCGGTGAAAAGATAGATGTGAATCAGGGCCGTTGATTAGGATTAATCAGAAACCCTAATTCTATTTTTTCTGGACTGGATGTGCAGCGGGTTGGAACCCGTACCCAGTTGATGTGGATCCGTTTATGGGTTATTGGGCTTTGGATAAAGACCCAGTTCCCATTTCAGACCCGTTTGTAGGTGAAATTACCGTTTTACCCCTGAGCTTTAAGATTCGTGTCCGATGTGAACGGTCCCGATTTAATCCTATTTTTAGCCATATCACAAGCCCCCCACTCCTAAATACTGAGTTTTTCAGTCTTTGAGGAGTAGTTTTGTTGTTCTAATGGCGTACGGGATTTTATCGGTGTTCTTAAGGGAGTTTGGATCTTGCTCGGGGGTGTAACGGTTTCATTCTGGGCTTGTAAAATACCCAAAAATATCCTCAGAATTTTCTGGATTTTTGGTGATTTTTCCAGATTTTTCTGAATTTTTTCTCATTTTTTCGAATTTTTTATTCATTTTCCGAATTAAATAATTAATTATCGAAAATATTAAATAATTATTCTAATTAAATAATTATATTTTTCAGAATTTTAAAATGATTTTTCTGAATTTATAATTATTTTTAGAATTTTTATTTAATTTTTTCCGATTTTTAAATATTTTTTCCGATTTTTTAAATAATTAAAACAAATAAATAAATAAATAAATAAATAAAGTATTACCTGGACACGTGGCGCGATCGTGTGCGTTGATCACGATCAAGCGAGCGCGCATCGGGAGGAGAAAGAGGAGGCCATTTTTTGGTGTAATAGGGTCGGTGTCACGAATGCTCGGCAAAAAGTGGCCGAAGTCCATATGGATGCCACGTGGCAGTCAAAGGTTGACTTTTTTTTTTCCGCACGCTGCTGTTCTTTCTTCTTCTTCGTTTCCTGCTCTCCCGCTCTCTGCTTATCCCTTCTCCTTCGTTTTCTCCATTCTCGAAGCGCCAGACGCTCGCGAAGTGGAGCTCGACGGGGGAGCTCGTCTTCGGAGGTCGACGGGGAGTGGAGCTCGTCAGCTTGTGGCGATGTAGATTTGAAGTTCGACGAAGCTTCGAGATCGGCACCGAAGCTTCGATGGCGCTCAGCGACGAGCTTGGCCATGATGGCGAAGGCGGAGCTCGGGAAGATGACGAAGCTCGGAGCTCGGCGTCGTGGTCAGCCATGGCAGAGCTCGAGGAGGGAGCTGACGGCAAGTGGAGACGAGCTCGGGAGATGAGCTCGGTGGTGGAGGCATGGAGGTGAAGCTCAGCATTTGGGTTTGAGCTGTTGGAGAAGGAGCTCGGCGCCTTGGTCGGCATTGGTTCGGCGAGGCCTGAGGTTGAAGATGAACTCGGAGATAAGGAAGCTCGACGAGGGAGACGTCGAAGGCGGCCGGCAACGGAGGGGGGAGCTCGGCATTGGAGATGGAGCTCGGCATGGCGACTGTGTCGCTCGACGAAGAGGGGCTCGAGCTTGGCCATGGAGCTAGACGAAGGTCGGTGGAGGTGTTAGTCATGGCGGACGCAGTCGAGGTCGGCGAGCTCGTCGAGTGAGAGTGAGGAGTTCTGTGGAGTTCTGAGGCGGTGGTTCGGAGCTTGGTGACGGAGCTCGTCGGAGGTAGAGCTTTGAGCTCTGTCGATGGCTTGGCGAGGTGGAGCTCGGCACTTAGGAGCTCGTCGAAGTGGAGCGGAGCTCGGCGGAGTTGAGCTTCACGACTTCGATAGTGGGGGACCTCGACTGCTGTGGCGAAGAGATCGATGGAGCTTGGCAGCGACGGTGCGGAGCTCGAGCTTCGGCCATGGGAGAGCTCGGCGTCGGAGGTTGAAGAAGACGGAGCCTGAGGAGATGTTGGAGCTCAGCATCGTGGTCAGCCGTGGCTAAGCTTGAAGAGGGAGCTGATGGCGAGTGGGGATGAGCTTGGCGGCGAAGCGTGCTCGGAGGCGAGCTTGGCGACGAAGCGGGCTCGGCAGATGAGCTCGGCGACGAAGCTTCGTGATGAGTTCGAAGCTCCTGGCGGAGACTTTCTGAGCTCAGCGATGACTTCTTGAGCTCGGTGGAGAGTGAAGCTGGCGATGGAGGCGTTCGGCCATGGCGGTGGAAACGGCTGCCGTTAGAAGCTTTCGAAGGAAAGTTGGGTTTTCTTCTTTGCTTTTTTGGTTTTGGAGCCAAAAGTGGGAGGAGAAGGAGGGAAAGTGGGTTCGGTTTGGGTTCGGGTCCCCTTAATGGGTCTGAACCCGGTCCCTTTTTTTTTTTTTTTTTTTTTTTTTTTTTTGCGGGTCTGTGCTGGTGCCGAACTCAACAGGTGCCGAACTTAAGCCCGTAAAACGGTCGGTGTCAAGAACGCTCGGCAGCAGGTGCCGAACTCAACTGTGCCGAACTCAAGCCCGTAAAATGGTCGGTGTCAAGAACGCTCGGTAGCTGGTGTCGAGGCTTGAGACTTAGAAATTTTTTGGAGATCTTGACTACCGAACTCAAGCCCGTAATACGGTCGGTGGCAAGAACGCTCGGAGCGGGTGCCGAACTCAAGCCCGTAAAACGGTCGGTGGCAAGAACGCTCGGAAAAGGCGGCCGAAGTCCACGTGGGCGACACGTGGCGAAGTCAACGGTGGGCGTTGACTTTATTATTATTATTATTATTATTATTATTATTATTATTATTGCCAGCTCTGTTTCTCTCTTCTTCTCTCTCTCCCGCTGCTTCTTCTTTCTCTCTTCCGCTTCTTCGTGCTCCTTCGTTTTCTCCAGTCTCGAAGCGCCAGACGCTCGCGAAGTGGAGCTCAACGGGGGAGCTCGTCTTCGGAGGTCGACGTGGAGTGGAGCTAGAAGGTGGTCGTCGGAGGTGTCGATGTGGTGGTGGAGCTCGTCTGTTGGGAGAGCTCGACAGCTATGAAGGGAGAGCTCGAGAGGTTCGAGCTTAACAGTGGGTTCGGTGAGAAGGTCGAGCTCGGCAATGGCTAGCTCGACGAGGAGTTGGGCTTGGCGGAGTTTGATGGAGGTCGGAGTTGTCGATGTTGGTGAGAGGCATTCGGCCATGGCGGCAAGGAGAACTCGGAGTTCGACCATAGGGGAGCTCGGCATCGCAGCTCGAAGGTGGAGCACGCGATGGTGGTGAGCTCGAAGAGGTCGATCGAGCGTGGGAGGAGGTCGGCTCTTCTTGTTTGGGTTTGGCGCAGTTGTGAGCTCGGCTTAAAGGTTGAAGATGACGGAGTTTGAGGAGATGTCGGAGCTCAGCATCGTGGTCAGCCATGGCGAAGCTCGAAGAGGGAGCTGATGGTGAGTGAAGATGAGCTTGGCGGCGAAGCGAGCTCGGCGACGAAGCGAGCTCGGCAGATGAGCTCGGCGACGAAGCCTCGCGATGAGTTCGAAGCTCTTGGCGGAGACTTTGTGAGCTCGGCGATGGGGGCTGGCGAGGTCTGCTTGGAGCGGTGGTGCGCTCGGAGTTGGGTTCGGCGAGGGAGGAGCTCGGGGTCTGGACGAACGTGGCGAAGCTCGGAGCTCAGCCTTGGAGGAGTTGGGTTTTGAAGAAGGGGTCGTTTTGGAGAAGAAGCTGACGAACTGTGCTTTTCGGTTTTTGCATGGGTTTGGTTTTTGCTTGAGTTTTGGCGCCAAAATGGCTGAAGAAGAAGGGATGGTTCGATTTGGGTTTGGGTCCCCTTAATGGGTCCGAACCCGGCCCCTTGTCCCCCTAACCCTTTTTTGTGTTGTTTGTATATGAGCCGTCGATCGCATTTGAGCACGGATTCCGAGGTAGAGACTTCCCTTTTCATTTTGAGCTCCGATGGCAAGTTGCTTTGGCGACGTTGCCGACCCTATTCAAATATGTGTTAAGAAGGAGGCCGAAGCCCAGGGGGGTTCGGGGTCTCCTACCGAGGTGTAGAGATACTTCGGTGTGACGACATATGTAGAGAGGAAGTTCGGCGAGTCTTTGCCGGGGTCGGTGTCAAGATCGCTCGGCAGCGGGTGCCGAACTCAACTGTGCCGAACTCAAGCCCGTAAAACGGTCGGTGTCAAGAACGCTCGGCAGCTGGTGCCGAGGCTTGAGACTTAGAAATTTTTTGGAGATCTTGACTGCCGAACTCAAGCCCGTAATACGGTCGGTGGCAAGAACGCTCGGAGCGGGTGCCGAACTCAAGCCCGTAATACGGTCGGTGTCAAGAACGCTCGGCAGCTGGTGCCGAGGCTCGAGACTTGGAAATTTTTTGGAGATCTTGACTGCCGAACTCAAGCCCGTAATACGGTCGGTGTCAAGAACGCTCGGCAGCTGGTGCCGAGGCTCGAGACTTGGAAATTTTTTGGAGATCTTGACTGCCGAACTCAAGCCCGTAATGCGGTCGGTGGCAAGAACGCTCGGCGCGGGTGCCGAACTCCAATTTTCCCTTCAGAGTTCTTCTTGATGTTCCCGGTGCTACAGAGGTCGGCTCGGGGCTTGCGACCCCTTGTTTCGAAGCTAATTCGAAGATCTACAACTTCTCTTTAGGAGTGAGATGAAGATTCACCCTCCTTCATGGTCAAAATAGCCCTGCAACATCCTTGTATTCATGAAGTTGAGGAGTGTTTTGGTCGTGGGGATTTTGGAAGAGGAGCTCCACTCCCAGGGGCGGAGAAGCTGTGCTGGGAAAACCCTTGTGCCCGGAAGACCCTTGTAAGAGCCGTGGGAAGACCCATCCTTTGGGGTGAGCGAAATGAAGAGCTTGGCTTTAGGAGAGAGCCATTTGGAAGACAAGTTTGAGGAGCAACTCTAGGAGAGAGTTGTGCTCCAAACTTGTTCGAGGAAAGGTCCGTCTGGGGGGCGAGCGGAGTGAAGAGCTCGACTCTGGGAGAGAGCCCTTTGTGGGACGAGTGTAAGGAGCAACTCTAGGAGAGTGTGGTGAGCTCCGAACTCGTTGAGAAGAGGTCCGCTTCGGGGGCGAGCGGAGTGAAGAGCTTGACTCTGGGAGAGAGCCCTTTGTGAGACGAGTGTGAGGAGCAACCCAAGGAGAGAGTGGTGAGCTCCGAACTCGTTGTTTAAGTGAGGGAATCAACGGTTGTGGGAGCAATTCCGAATGGCGAACCACTTCTAGCTCGCTTAACAGCGAACTTGCGAAGTAGAATCGAGCCAAGTGTTGGACTCCGGAACCATTGTCAGTTTAAGGGTTGTGGGAGCAGTTCCGAATGGCGAACTACCCCTAGCTCGCTTAGGAGCGAACTTGCGGAGTAGAGTCGAACCAAGTGTTGGACTCCGAACCATTCAACGGCTGTGGGAGCAGTTCCGAATGGCGAGCTACTTCTAGGTCGCTTGGGAGCGAACTTGCGAAGTAGAATCGAGCCAAGTGTTGGACTCCGGAACCATTGTCAGTTTAAGGGGTGTGGGAGCAATTTCGAATGGCGAACTACCCCTAGCTCGCTTAGGAGCGAACTTGCAGAGTAGAGTCGAACCAAGTGTTGGACTCCGAACCATTCAACGGCTGTGGGAGCAGTTCCGAATGGCGAGCTACTTCTAGATCGCTTGGGAGCGAACTTGCGAAGTAGAATCGAGCCAAGTGTTGGACTCCGGAACCATTGTCAGTTTAAGGGTTGTGGGAGCAAGTTCGAATGGCGAACTACCCCTAGCTCGCTTAGGAGTGAACTTGCGGAGTAGAGTCGAACCAAGTGTTGGACTCCGAACCATTCAACGGCTGTGGGAGCAGTTCCGAATGGCGAGCTACTTCTAGATCGCTTGGGAGCGAACTTGCGAAGTAGAATCGAGCCAAGTGTTGGACTCCGGAACCATTGTCAGTTTAAGGGTTGTGGGAGCAATTTCGAATGGCGAACTACCCCTAGCTCGCTTAGGAGCGAACTTGCGGAGTAGAGTCGAACCAAGTGTTGGACTCCGAACCATTCAACGGCTGTGGGAGCAGTTCCGAATGGCGAGCTACTTCTAGATCGCTTGGGAGCGAACTTGCGAAGTAGAATCGAGCCAAGTGTTGGACTCCGGAACCATCGTTAGAGTTTAGTGAGTTGCGGGAGGAGCCATGTAGAAGAAGCTGGACTCCGAAATCACCATTTAACGAGTCGTGACTCGGAGAGCTTGAGATGACGCAGGAGCAACAGTTTCCAATGAAAAAACGTAAAGTTTTATTGAAATAAACTAAGTGGCTGCTTCAATAGGGCGAGCCATTATTACATGCTATTGGCCGGGTTACAAGCATCGGTCTTATTAAAAATCAAAATCCTACTTCTACGATAAGGTGAAGACCTCTTGGGGGGAGCTGGGAGGTTCTGAGTCTTGAAGCTCGCCGGGCCCTTCGGTTCGTTTGTTGGCTTCTCAGAGGGGAAGCTCAGCCCCCTCTTTTTGGATGAACTTGGTCAGGTGTCCCCGCTGTACGAGTTCTTCGATCTCCTCCTTGAGAGCCCGACAATCATCCGTGTCGTGGCCGTGGTCCCTGTGAAAGCGGCACCACTTATCTTTGTCCCTCTTCTTACCAGGGGTATTCATTCTAGGGGGAGCGCGGAGTAGTCCTTCCTTGTCCACCTCCATAAGGACTTTTGATATATTAGCAATGAGGGGGGTGAACTTCTCAAAACGTGGAGTCGAACGGCGCTGGCCATTACTGTCCTTCTGGGATTTTTGGGACCCCTCTTCGCTTGTGCTCTTCCGTTTGTTCCCGGAAGATGTCTCCTCAAGAGTAGGGGGGTTGAGAGCCTCTTCGGCCCGAATGTACTTTTCACACCTGAGAAGGAGGTCGGCAAAGCTCTGTGGAGGCTTCTTAGCAAGAGAGGAACGAAGGTTGGAATTGAAGACATTGGATTGGAAGGCGGCCGTTGCGACGGATTGGTCGAGGGAGGCCATGGACCTGACCTCCGCAGTGAACCTCTTCACATAGTCTCTTAACTTCTCACCTTTCTCTTGCCTGAGCTGGAGGAGTGAGATGCTGGTCTTCTCCGGGCGCCTGCTACTCACGAAGTGGGTGATGAAGAGTGTTTCGAACTGCTCGAAGGAGAATATGGAAGACGGGGCGAGGCGGGAGTACCATTCCCGAGCCGAGCCCTTGAGAGTAGCAGGGAATGTCTTGCACAGCAGGGCATCGGAGGCTTGGTGGATGAGCATGAGAGTCTTGAAGCTCTCAATGTGGTCAACGGGGTCAGTCTCCCCGGTGTAAGTCTCAAATTGGGGAGGTTTGAAGCCGAACGGCACAGGTGCATCCACAATGGTTCAGGAGAAAGGGGGTCGAGTAGGACGTAGGGTCCTCCCCCTAAGCTCTTCTTCTCGACCTATCTGACCCAGACGCCTCTCTACCTCATGAAGACGGCGATACATGGCGTCGTCCCTCCGACGGTAATCAGCCGAGCCTCTAGACTCGTCTTCGTAGGAGGGAGAGCGAGGGCTGCGGCGATGGTAACTTCGGGAGCGACGAGGACTTAGGGTACGCCGGGAGTTGGTAGGAGCGGGACGAGGAGATAGGGACCGTCGGCGAGGGCTTCGGACTGGAGGAGGGGACGGGGCCTTCGGCTCATTAGGGTTTTGACGGAGGTTGAGTGCCTGTTGTACCATTGCTTGGAACTGCTGGAACTCGGCACGGGTGATTGGTGCCTCATTGTTCCTGGGCTGTTGCCGATCTGCGGGGGAGTGCCTCCTTCTGTAATGCTCGGGGGACTCCCTCCTTCCCCTTCGGACAGGGGATCTTCTGTAGTCTCGGCGGTGAGGGGATCGCTCACCCGGACGTTGTTGGCGGGAGGCTCCCTCTCGGGCCCGCTTCTCGTCCAGACGGTGGCGTAAGTCCTCCACCTTCTGCCGGTTTTGAGGATTATGAGAGGCCATGGAATCTGTAGAGGCTTTGTGTATGGAGACGTGGTCTTGATGGAGAGGTTGCTTCATGCGGGAGCCCCCCCGCACCGGCATTCTGAGGACCGGTGGGACCCTTGGGGGGTTCCTGATTCTGAAGAGGAGGCTGATCTTGTTGAAGAGGGTCCTCCACTTGAGGCGGGGGTTGTCCCTGCTGCGGAGCGGGTTGGACGGGGACTACCTCTTGCTGATCGGCGGGGTTGGGCCCGCGGTTGGACCCTCTGGACCTGACTTTTCTCGGAGGCATGGCTGGAGAAGATCGGACCAACGGGAAGAGGGGTTGCTATTCGTTTGGTTTTCCCACAGACGGCGCCAATCTGTTACCGCTAAATCTGGTGTGGGGGTAAACAGACAGAATTTGTGAGTTCGAGGAAAACCTGAATAACAAAACCAAACCTGATCCGTCGGAGATTGATCATTGACTCCCGCCGTTAACCTGCAAAAAGTGCGAGACACCGGGGGGGATCCCGGCGACGCACCCTCCGATGCTCAAGTCAGTAATCCGAAATGATTAAGAAAGAGCGTAAATTGAGAAAATTCTGATTACCTCTTAATGGAGATGGATGGGGGTATTTATAGGCGTCTTAGGGATCAAATTAGGAATGTAATCCCCGTAATTAGATAAGGAATATTCTCCTAGTAATCGGATAAGGAATTGAATCCCTAATTCCCGGTGAAAAGATAGATGTGAATCAGGGCCGTTGATTAGGATTAATCAGAAACCCTAATTCTATTTTTTCTGGACTGGATGTGCAGCGGGTTGGAACCCGTACCCAGTTGATGTGGATCCGTTTATGGATTATTGGACTTTGGATAAAGACCCAGTTCCCATTTCAGACCCGTTTGTAAGTGAAATTACCGTTTTACCCCTGAGCTTTAAGATTCGTGTCCGATGTGAACGGTCCCGATTTAATCCTATTTTTAGCCATATCACTCGCAAAAGACATTTTTCCTCCCAAATGATCCCCCTCCCCCCAAACCCAAAACAAAACACCTTATTCATTTATCTCTCTCTCTCTCTCTCTCTCTCTTCTCCCTCTCTTGTCCTTTTTCATAATTCTTTCTCTTTCTTCTCTTTTTTTTTTACCCAGGTATGTCAATTGAAGAAAATAAAGTTAGTGAATGTTTTTTTGATTATGCAATTTCGGATTATGCTTTTTTTTATTATTTCAAATTTTTAATTATGTTTTTTTTCTTCGAATTATGCTTTCATAACTCAATAACATTCACTTCCATTTAATTATTTTTGAATTACCATATTTGATCTGATTGTATTATACTTCACTAAGTAATTGTTTTAGATTAGAAAGCCACTGAGTTAACTTTGATTAGAATGTTTTTTTATGCAATTTCGGATTATGCTTTTTTTTGAATATTTGGGCATTTGCTGCTTTGAAAGATCATTGCAAAATCTTTAATTGACTCGCTTGATCGTACTTTTATGAACAAATTCATGTTTAATCCCTGTATTGCGGGTTTTGTAGCTGCAAAATATTATCTTGATCTGCTTTGTAACAATTTCACTTCATGTATACATCACAACAAAATTTCTCTTTTAAATTCATACATGGTTAACTACATAAAAAATAAACAAAGGAGAACTAACTCATGCAGTTTGAGACATTAACCGTAATTCATGCAGTTAGAAAATGAATTGCTACTTATGTTAGACTCCAAATCAAAAAAGAAATCTCTTATGCTCAAGTCACACATAGCATTGAATTTCCGATTCACTACTGTTGTAGATTAACAATACTATTTTTTAATCCCGAGCTGCTGACAAATAATCATGCAATTTACAAACCAATAAACATCAATGTCACTTCATAATCCTACTTCAAAGTACATCAATACATCAACGTCAACTAGTAAATAAACATCAATATAAATCATCCCTTACTATTTACATGATTTTTTTCATATTTTGTATCGTTCCAAATACGTGTCGTAGGCATGTGCCCACGGACATACCTAGTATGTGTGTGTGTGTGTATATATATATAAATCATCTCTTACTATTTATATGATTTTTCATATTTTGTATCGTTCCAAATACGTGCCGTAGGCATGTACCCACGGACATACCTAGTATGTGTGTGTGTGTGTGTGTGTGTGTGTGTGTGTGTGTGTGTGTGTGTGTGTGTGTGTGTATATATATATATATATATATATATATATATATATATATATATCTTAGTTAATTGAAAACAATACATTTTCTTTAATTAAATAAAAAGAAATACACTTTATGCCAAGTTTCTATTTTTTGGGGAGTAATTTATGCAAAGTTAGTATAATGCACACATGCAATGCAAAGAGTTATATAAATAAAATTTATTAAATGTGAAAATTAAATAAAAAGTATGGATCTCGTATATGAGTATATGATCGTTTGAGGAAATCAGGTCTATTAAATCTCTATCTCTACTACTATAATTCAAGAGTTTGAGTGATGTAATTTGTCGACAAATCTACATAACTAATATAATGTCAACCACATAATTTTAAGTGAGTTATATTAATCATTTATTTACTGAATTATTGCAAGTTATTATAATACCCTTAAAGTTCAAATTTATTTACGACATAATTATTTATCAAAATGTCACTCATATAAAATAAAAATTGGTGTCGCCAAAAATAGTTTGCAAAGAGTAGGAGCTTTAAAAGAAAAAAAAAACCTACTTTACACGTAGAGATTACTAGTGTAGACAATGTTCATGATGACAGGAAACACGAAAACAAAATTAGACATCAAGAGATGCTCTTGACAAATAGAACCATTTTAGAATATTCCAGAACTACAAAATTTTAATATAGTATAAAATAGTATATCATAACAAAAAATAAGGTATTTCCATAAATTCCAGTACATTTTTGAAGATTGGATGTATCATAATAGCAAAGTAACAAACATGACGTTTCAAAATGAATATTTCAATCTAAAATGATACCTTTTAGTCAGTTTTTGTAATGCGAGATTTTTTTTTTAATTAAAAGATGACTGCGTCATCGCTTTATTAAAGAGAAATTAACGAAACAGAAATAAAGATACAATCCTTGGCCGCAGGTCCAAGGCATCAAAGATAGACATCCACAATAAGCATGTAACAAAATACAAGATCACTCAAAGAGCATCATAATACAAAAGTATCTATTGAACCCTGAGCTGTGTGATCTTCGTCAAAAGAGAGATAGATTCCGCCAACAGTGAGCTAGTCCTCCTCCTCGCCCAACTGTGAGCTGTGTGATCTTTGTAATGCGAGATTACCATGGTGTGGTGGTAAGCCTCTCTAAAGCCCAGAATGCAAGATGACCGGCTGTCGATTCCTACTTGTATTAGTAATCATCATCTAATAAATATCTCTATGTGCTTAAGATTTTTACACAATTTTTACGATGATGTAACATAATTTCCATCACATTAAAAGAAACTTTTAGTATATATATGAGTGGAGATTCTATATGAGCTGTTGAAGATCGTCCAATATCATTTTGTACAGTAAAATTTGTGTAAAGAATTGATTCAAAAGTCACTACCCAATAAATGCAGCTGTTTTTTTGTCTGGATAGAGGTTAGGTTTCAACTGTAGTTGCTGATTAGGAAGGGGATTCCGGGGTTTCAACAGGGTTTGGCCTGTTAACACTTAACACACTGGTCAAATGAGGTAATATATTTAAAATCACCTATAAATGAGGGCTTATTAGAATTTCTCTGTTCTGGAAAGTGGAAACCCTTATTTATGCGATTGTTTCCTTACTGGCCCACTTTTTGAAAAATAATTACCCTGCTGATATAGTTTTGGACACGGTTAACATAAAACGTTATCGGTAAGAGCATCCACAATCGTTTGCTATTTTTGTCAATTTACCATTTATGAGAATTGGACGTCTGCAGTCGTTTACTATTTTGTCATATTTTGACAAAATCGCTGCAGGAGCTTTTCAAATTTGAGAAACAATAGGGGACGGAACATGTTGTTCCCTCCCAATTTGTTAAATTTTTTTAATTGCATTGGACAAAACAAGTTGTTTCGTCCCGAATTTTTTATAATTTTTTTTAAAGAAAATTTTCGGACGGAACATGTTGTTCCGTCTCAATAAAAAAAAATTAAAAGAAATGGAAGGGACGGGACTTGTTGCCCCGTCTGATCTCAAAATTGGACAAACGGGACCTGTCACTTTCACCCCTCATTAACCCACTAATTAACACTCTAATCACTGTTTAGTAAGTATTTAATAAATATTTAGTATTATTTAAATCAATAATTAATTAACTAATTACTATTTAATTAATCAAAAATACCTTTTGGGACGGAACAACATGTTCCGTCTGATTAAAAAAAAAACTTTCTAATAATTTGAGAAACAAACCTATGTGGCGAACGTCGCTTTTGCTATTTGTTATTTTTCATTTTGCCATATATTATAGCAAACCATTGTGGATGCTCTAATAACGATATATATTATTTTGATGCCGTTGTTGCAACACCTGTATAAAAAATAATTCCGTTGCCGCTCTGGGGAGTAACGACATCAGTATATCTCGTATTCACTTAGAAGTTCTCTTACTTCAGAAAAAATTGTAAGTGAAAAACCACTGATAACTGATGCCGCTATTCCCAATAATGGTATAATTAGTCTGATGCCGCTATTGGTAATAACGGCATTAGTATAATTCACAGTTTACGCCAAATTTCGTGCATGTGCATCAACTTCAATCCAATTTCGACCTTGGTACTGCCTGTATCTCTCAAAACTCAAAACATAAAAGTTGTAGATCTTTTTCTTGGTGTTTCATAGCATTTTGAATCACCTCAATCGGAGTTCGGATGACAAAGTTATGTCCATATTACGTAGCGATGTCGAAACTATCCAGAAAAAATTGTAAATGAAAATCGCTTATAACTGATGTCTCTATTCCCAATAATAGCATAATTAGCCTGATGCAGCTATTAGCAATAACGATATCAGTATAATCCACGGTGTACTCCACTTTTCTGGACAGTTTCGACATCGCTATGTAATCTGGACATAACTTTATCATCCGAACTCCGATTGAGATGATTCAAAATGCTGTGGATCACCAAGAAAATCGTTATAACTTTTATGTTTTGAATTTTGAGAGATACTAACTACATCAAGGTCGAAAATGGGCTTGAAGTTGATGCACAAGTACAAAATTTGGAGTACACTGTGGATTATACTGATACCGCTATTGTCAATAGCGGCATCAGGCTAATTATGCCGTTATTGGGAATAGCGGCATTAGTTGTAAGATTTTTTCTCTTACAATTTTTTCTTCAAGTCAGAGAGATCATAAGTGAATGCGCGCGATATGTATTGATGCTATTACTTCTAATAGCAGTAACAAAATAAAACAAAATTACAAGTGCCGCTATTGGCAACAACGACATTAAAATAACAGATATCGTTATTGCTAATATGGTTTTATGCTGATGCATTCAAAACTGAACATATTTTTGAAAGTGAGTCAATTTGGTCAATATTTTTAAAAAGTGGGTAAGTACGGAAAAAAATTTATATTTATGCCTCATGTCCTGTATGACCACTGTCCCACTCCAGTCCAATTTACCAAAAACCTCACAAGTCACAACCTCTATGTGCTTTATTGTTAAACTAGACTAGTATTATATACGTGCTGTGCACGTGGAGAAAAATTGGGAGGAATGAAAAGGGCAAAAAAAATTTACCTACACGTGCGTTGCACGGATTGGGTTAAGGACAATGACCTTCTCCCATTATAGTAGTAGAGATTTGCCCGTGGGCACGTGCCTACGGCACGTCTTCGGAATGATATAAAATACGAAAAGCCTGTAAACAGTAAAACAACAATTATGTAGCTCAAGTTTGAATAGTACAACAATAATTAGTTGTAAATAAAAGTCTATGTTTCCATTTATATATGTTGAAAAATAATTATAAATGGAGGTATAAAATCTAACTTCTTAGAACTTTAAGTGTGGAGTTTAAGAAATATTTACTATTTTCAATATAACATGTGAAAAAAAAACATTAAAATTCTGAAAATCTAATAAATTTCTAAGTAAATATAGAAAGAATGGGAGAGAGAGATCGGGAAAGAGAGAAAGAGAGAAATATGAAAAAGTGAAGTGAGAAGAAAGGGATAGTAATAAAGTAATAAGTTTTTTAGTTTTGGGGGAAAAAAATTTCTCGAGGTAATTTATTATATAGATATGTTTTGTAAGGTTTGATCTAGGCCTTTTATTTTAGGGGGGATTGATTGTGAGCCACTTGATAGCTTTCTTTGTAATTTATTATATAGATAACTAAACGTCATTTGATACATGAAGGGTGATTTCTGCTTTCCAAATTCTCCCTTCTCAAGGTAGTTTATACTCCCTCCGTTTCACTTTAAATGATATTCGGGAGTTTTGCACACAGATTAAGGAAGAGTGAGATAAACATTTGTTTCCCTCCACACCCTTATTAATAAGCCTCCATGATTTAATTACTAATTCTTTTTCCTATACAGATTCTGATTTCAAGAAATTGTAATTAATGTTTTCTCAATACAAATTCTGTTTTCAAGAGAAAATAGAATTACTAATTCTTCTTCCAATACAGTTGGCATTAAATTTTTTGAGAAAATAAAATCTAAAAAGTTGAAACTACAATTTTCTAAGAATATTTGATAGAATTAAGATGAGTAATTAAGACAAAATTTCAACATGAATAAAGGTTTTCTTGAAAAAAAAAGGGGAAAAAATGGATAATATCACTTAAAGTGAAATAAGAAAAAAATCTCTAAATATCACTTAAAGTGAAACGGAGGGAGTATCAATTAAGATTGTGATAAGAGGTTTATAATATTGCAAATTATGTCTGTATCTTTGATGTTTGCGGACAATGAAATGTTTTTTTTTTTTTTAGGTTAGGACAATGAAATGTTATTACTATCTCCAGCTCATTTGAGAATTATAACGTCTTTGTTACTTGGCCATGAGGCTAATATACTGGCTAAGAGCATTTGTAGTCGTTGAAGTGAAAAATATGCATATATGGATAAATAGAAATAGGAATCGAAGTTTTGCTGCAGTCGTTGAAAGCTATTTTTTAGCTTTATTGGAACGATGGCACATGAAGTGCCGTCGAAGGAATAAAAAACAAAAAAATTAAAGCGGAAGGGAGGGACGGCACTCGAAGTGCCGTCCGACACATATGAAAAAAATTCGTCCTCGAAATGCAAACAAAAAATTACAAAAAATATAAAAAATTACAAAAACATTTCAGAAATTACGAAAAAATTACAAAAACATTTCAGAATTTACAAAAATATTTCAGAAATTGCAAAAACAAATAAAAAATTACAAAAAAACCCCGGACGGCACTTCATGTGCAGTCCGACATAATTGGAAAATTTTGTAAATAAAAAATTACAAAAGCATTTCACAAATTACAAAAAAATTACAAAAAATTACAAAAACATTTTAGAAATTGAAAAAAAAATTAAAAATTGCAAAAACATTTCAAAAAATTGCAAAAAAATTTGAAAATTACAAAAACCTCCGGACGGCACATGAAGTGCCGTCCGAGGAATTTGGGCCTGCGCTTTGGGTTTTTTAATTGGGAAAATATATATATATTCAAGGGACGGCACTTCATGTGCCGTCCGAGCGATTTGGAGGGGTTTTTAATTGAAATAAAAAATAAAAAAAATAAAGGGACGGCCGTCGAAGTGCCGTCCGACGAAAAAAAATTATTTTTATGTGGGACGGTATTTCGAGTGCCGTCGCTCAAATATGGATAGCACACGATTGTAGCGAAATGTGGATAAAATAAATATTTGGCAAATGAGTACAGCACATATTTTAGCCAAATATTCATTTTATCGATATTTATCAAACGACTCCAGATGCTCTAATGCCATATTCCCCCAAAAAATGTAATGCCCAAAAATCAAGAAACTTTGTCGACATTTCACTTATTGTTAATCAGTTGAAAAATATGTGTAGTAAACACACCAGTTGGCTTCTTGTTAAAAATTAAAAGGGTACAATTGTACAAAACAATATTTCTGAAGTCTTTAGCGAAAAGGATTTACGAAGTCATTTGCGCGGAAGTTAGCTGGTGACTCACTATGAAGTGCTCGACTTTGAACAAGACAACCCTTATCTTCTTTTTTTCTTTCGAAGAAAGAGACAACTCCTATATAAACATTTAATTTGATGAAGGACGACTCCTATCTCTACTACTACAATGGGAGAATGTCTTAGTATAATTTGTCCATATTTCAATTCGTGCAACGCACGTTTAATTAAACACTACAATATAAATCAATAAGGCAAAATTTAAAAAAACAGCACAAAAGTTTGGATCTGTTTAAAAAAACAGCACAAAAGTTTCACTTTTTAAAAAAACAGCACAATCTTTAATTTTCAACTGACAGAGTTAACAATCTGTTAACTTGTTTATACGTGCAATGCACGTACCTACGTAAAAAGACGAAAATACCCCCCATATAACCATCGAATCGTTCCCCTCCCTCTTCTTCCCCAATTACCGAGCGGAAAGAAAAACCCCAAATTGGAGAAAATCCTAATTGGAGAGAAAACCCTCTTCTTCCCCTCCCTCTTCTTCCCCTCCCTCAGCTGCGGGATCTAAGAGATCCATCGCCAAGACCTCCACTTCAGCCAAAGCCACCACCATTCCCCCAGTCTCAGAACCCCAATCCTCCCTACCAACAAAACCCCAACTCTGAGCAGTTTCCTTCTGACAAATCCACTGGGGGAATTCCCCCTGAAACTTCTTTCTCCAATTTTCAGGCAGCTCCTAATCAACCGCTAAACTATGCTGTACCTATGAATGCAAATCAAGCAGCAGTAGTCTCGGCACCAATGTTCACCTATGCCTCTTTTACATCAGATGGAAGTCAGCCTTACTTCAACATACCTGCTGAGATGCCAAAGCCAGATACAACAGCAGAGAATATATCAGAACCAGGGTCGGTTCTGGGGATTCCTCCAAGATTAACTTGTTCATAGAGGCCGAGATGTTCCTCCAGGATTTGGCCCTCCAGGATTTCGATAGTGAAACAACAAGCATGACCAAGATTAGCTGTTTCTTCTGAACTTGTAGTTTTGAATATTTACAGTTTGTATCATATCGAGTTTATGTATCTGTTCTCAGCTGGTGTGAGTTTTGTTACTCAATTATGGGGAAATTTTGACGATACAGAACAGCTTCTCTGAATTTCAAATGCTTCCCAGTGACTTGTTGCTTATTTGAGATTCTGTGTCTTCCATTGTTGGTTTTCTTTGGTTTCAAGAAGAGAAAATGCCTCACATGTATTTGTCATGGTTTCTTTTAGCATTTGTTTTGGCATGGACTTCTTAAAGTGAATCTCAAATAAACACTTTAACCGCATTTGGACGAATCTTTATTAAATTCGGTTTGCTTTCTTTGGCTTGCAACTCTTTATGGACATTGCATTCAACTCTGTGGAGCCCAAAAGCAAGCGCTTTCTAGCTTTACATTCAACTTTTGCTCATGGATGGGTATTTGTTGATCAAATAGCAAACATCATTTGCTGCTTTGTTCAATGTGTTCGATAGTGTTCAAAGAAAGTATACTTCTTGCTCTCTGTGATTGATGGTGTTTGGTTCATGTTTTGTTATGACAGGCTGCGCGACTCACTTCTTAATCCCTCAACCCCTTGCAAAACTTATGAAGCTTATTTGAGGTTTTTGTTCACCCTCTTCTATACATGTTTCATAAACTTCATCTCTCACTCTAACAAAGACCGACCAAGCTTTAATCAAAATCATCAAAATGTGATGAAATACTCGAAACAACTACTCTAACAAAGACCTATGCATTGAATGAACGAAACAAACTATATCCATGGTCCTGTGTAGCTATTTCCTATTCAGGAAAATTGCAACTTGTTACCAACAGATCAAATCTCTGTCATATATAATCTAAATGCATCTGTCAAAGTTTCGAGTTATCCATGATGACATTACGTAATCTCAAACGACTAGCAACTAGAAATTCGGCTCAGCAATTACTCAGGACATTGCCAATTTCACAAGAAGGAAACATTGCCCAATGTCATTTCCCATGACCTTCATCTAAAACAATGTGTATGATAAATCGAAGACTACATTATACGAAAATATAACTCCGAAAGAGTCACAGCAGCATTACAACACAAACCAATTCATTCAATCACAGAGTCCTAAGCAGCAACACAAACCAATTCTTGGGGTTCCATTTCAGATGTATACTTCTCGAGACATGGCTCCATCAGATCATCCTTTCCTTTCACCTCAGTTTCGACAAATGGATCCTTCTGATTCAACCCCCTCATCGCAAACCGACCATTCGGTTGATCTGAAGACGATGAATTGAGATCAGCAACAGCTTCTAGAATGGAGCATGCCTTGGATACACAAGCAGGAAGGGAGACCTGGTGGTAGTTCTGGATATCTTCGACAAGTAAGGAGGAGGAGGAGGAGGAGGTATAAGCTGTTGTTGCATTGGTGTCTGGGTAATTTAAACCCAGATTGTAGTCAAAATCGCGTGAAGATTTCCTCGATGATCTAGTCCTTGTCAATGCTCTGTTGTTGAACATCTCCTCCTCTTTCATCTCTTTGCCTTCTTCCACTATCTCAGGCTCTTTCTCCTTCTCCTTTGGCCTGCAACTCTTGAGCTGTTCGCGAACAAAGCTATTGATGTTGTTGTTCTTCTTAATCGTAACAACATCAGTCGTTTTCTTCTGCGACAAACAAATCGACACATAACAACAACAACAATTCAGCTCTCGTACTAATTGTCAATGAAAAGAGGTATGTATTTGTATCATTTACCTTGTTGGTTGTGTTGTTTCCCCTGAGTGAGTTCTCATCAATCTCGGTCATCGGGTTTCTCCTAGAAGGCGAATTCTCAGCCTTCCTCGACGAGCTCCTACTAAGCAATTGCGGCTGCTGAGCCTGAGGATGAACACCTGCATTCTCACTCAAAACCCTCCCATTGTTCGAGGGTGATCTCGATCGCTCCGAAGAAGCATTCCTCCTATTAGTAGTACTAGCAGCAGCACCACCACCCTTCTTCGCACTACCAGTACTACTAACCCCCTTCTCCCTAGCTGGTACCGAAACCATTTTCGCAGGCGGCTGCTGCTGCTGCTGCTTTGCATTCCGCTCACCAACATTCAAAGCACCCACTCTTGGACCTCCTCATCCTCATCCATCCATCAAGCTCTTGTCATCTATTAAAGGAAGTACGTGAAGAAGAGGGAGGGGAAGAAGAGGGTTTTCTCTCCAATTAGGGTTTTCTCCAATTTGGGGTTTTTCTTTCCGCTCGGTAATTGGGGAAGAAGAGGGAGGGGAACGATTCGATGGTTATATGGGGGGTATTTTCGTCTTTTTACGTAGGTACGTGCATTGCACGTATAAACAAGTTAACAGATTGTTAACTCTGTCAGTTGAAAATTAAAGATTGTGCTGTTTTTTTAAAAAGTGAAACTTTTGTGCTGTTTTTTTAAACAGATCCAAACTTTTGTGCTGTTTTTTTAAATTTTGCCAATCAATAAAATAAGTACAGTACAGTTCATATTTATTACCCTCTTCCTATCTTTCAAAAAAAACCAAAAGCCCTACCCTCTTTATCTCCCTCTCTCTCTCTCTGCACCTACCCTGTTGGAGAAAGATCATGAACAGTGAATGCCAGTCTATTATTTTACGTGTTCCGCACGTGCTTCTCCCATTATAATATAGATAAATATAATATAAAAAAAATATTGTTCAGACGTGCATTGCACGTGTATTTACTAGTAATATTATAATGGGAGAGTTGAAGTTGTAATTTGTCAACATACAAACTCATGCGTTGTACGTGCAACTCAAACTCTCCCATTAATTACAACAAAAACTAACAAACAAAAAAATTTCACCTATTTAAAATGTGCAACGCACGTGCAAAATAAAATTTCAATATTTTTTAACACCAAACATACACATATGTTGCACGTATAACTCAAATTGTACTTATAAATATGTGCATTGCACGTACAAAATGTAGTCTCTCTTCAAAATATTTTTTCTAATTACGTGCAACGCACGTTCAACTCGAAAATTATTTCTTAACACATATATCGCACGTAAAAATCCTCAAACTCTTATCAAAACGTGCATTGCACGTGAAAAATACTAGTCTTAATAATTAGAAAGCTACGTGCCAATTGCATCTTATATATGACCCACAAATAACAGCAAAATATACTTTGGATAGGAATATAATTTAATACCTGTGGTAGGGTAAAAATGACTTGGGGCCCAACCAGGGCCCAGTACAGCTCTCACTCCAAAAACGGGGAAAACAATAATCTGGCTCGGCTTCGAGCCAAACAGGCTCGGCGCCGAACCTCAAGTTCACCCTTGCAGATCTGGTCTCCTCGTATCCGACGAGCATCGATGGCCCTCGACCTCCGATCCACGACAGCCCTCCGGGCCGTCCGCCCATCCTGGTGTAGAATGAAGATGACCTGGCACGACCTAGGCCACCAGATTCTCCCAGGAGCACAGGAACCCCATGATCCGCCATGTCAGATCCAAATACCACCAAGGGCTTTGCCACGTCAGCCCTATACCACTCCTGGTACTGCCACGTCAGCCCTAAACCCCCTGGGCCTTCTGCCACGTCAGGCCCATGGGCTTTCGGGTTCAGACCCGACCCCCAAGCGGATCCAAACCCGGTTGGAATTCTCTATAAATACTAGACCCTCACCCACCTTTTCAGGTAACCAATCTTTTGCCACTTAAATTCACCTAGTTATTGCTACTCTCTCACAGAGACTGACTAGATCGTCGGAGGGTCCGCCACCGGGATAAACCCCGGTGTTTCAGGACCGTCTGCAGGTACACACGACCTCGGATCTGAACCCTCTGATCCGAGCCGAGGCATCCACCCCACTCCGAGCCCGTCGCAGGAACCGCCCGGTCAGCCGAGGGTCGTCTGACAAGCAGCTTTCTCCTTCAATACAAATCGAGTCCGAACTCACACCTGGTGCATCCACACGTCCACCAGAAATAAACCGCATCAGGTTGGCGCCGTCTGTGGGAACACTGCTTCAGAAGCCGACCCGAGCACGACCATCAAGGGACCTCGACAGCCGAACTCTCATGGCCTCCAAGGGCAAGGGGGCTGCTTCCTCCGTCAACCGACGGGACTCGCCCCCACCAACTGCTAACGCCGGGCCACACACTTCAAAACACAGGGCTCCCCATCAGGGGTCCCAAAGGAGCGTCACCAGTCAAGTCCAGCCCGACCTACGGGGGGTAATCGTTAACCGACAGATTAGCCGCAGCAGGGGAAGGGCCGCTTCCAACCCGGCCCCGAACCATCCAAGACCGCCGCCCGAGGGACGGAGGCCAGCACTCAGCCGCATCGGAAGGCAACCTTCAGACCGACCAAACAGGGTCGAGGGAGCCCCCGTCACTCACAAGGAGTTCCAAGACTTCCGGAGAGAAATTCTTGGGGCCCTCCGACGGGCCCCCAGGGAGGAAGCCCTCCACTCCCAAACCGGGTCGGACGCCGAGGCCAGGGTGTCCCGCCCGTCAACAATTCAGCCAGAGGACGATGGCGTACTCCTAAGGCGCCTCCAAGAAATGGAGGATCGCCTCGATCATATAGGAGACGGCGACCAACGAGCGGCTCAGGGGTACAGACCTGTCCGTCCTCCCTTCTCCGCCCCCATCCTCCAAGCGGAAATACCCAGGAATTTCCGACCACCTCAATTCGAGACCTACGACGGCGAGGGAGATCCTGCTGATCACATGGAGGGTTTCAAAACCCTCATGATGATTCACAGCGCCTCGGATCCCCTGCTGTGCCGAGCTTTCCCCGCCACCCTTCGGGGTCCGGCTCGTGAATGGTTCTCGAAGCTCACCCCCGCCTCCATTTACTCCTTCGACCAACTAGAGGGCAATTTTCTTGCCCACTTTGTCACCAGCCGGAAGGCCGAAAAGACCAGCGCCTTTTTACTTGGGCTCAGGCAGATAGAGGGGGAATCACTCAGAGTGTTCGTCCGGAGGTTTACCGCAGAGGCAAGGTCGGTCTCCTCCCTTGATCCAGGTGTCGCCTCCGCGGCATTTCGGCACAACGTCCGTCACGGACAGCTGAAGGCTTCTCTGGCGAAGAAACCCCCCGCCAACTTTCCCGACCTCCTCAATAGGGTCGAGAAATACATTAGGGCAGAAGAGGCCCTTAACCCCGAAGATGCCAGGGAGGCCACCGGGAAGGGAAAACGGAAGGCCGAAGAAGTCGAACCATCAAAGAAGGCTCCGAGGGACGCGGGGGCCATGAAGAAGGTCCCGCCGGTCCCCCGCTTCGAGAGGTACACTCCCTTGACACATAGCGTATCCACCATCCTCTTAGAAATCGAAGACAAAGGCCTCGTCCGACTACCTCCCCGACTTAATAACAACAAAAATCAAGATCAGCGCTTCTACTGCCGCTTCCACAGAGATCGTGGGCACAAAACCGACCAATGCCGGGCCCTGAAAGACGAAATTGAGGAATTCATCTCACGAGGGTTCCTCCGAGAATTCACCCGAGAAGGCCGACGGGATCGGCGAGATGCTAGGAACCGGAGACTTTCGCCTCCGAACCCTACTTCGACCCGCATCCAGGGTCAGGATCTCGAGTCCGAGGGAACCGCGGATACGCCATTCATCTTGCACTGTGTCCACGGGGGGCCGATGGGAGGAGAATCAAATACATCCTGAAAAGCCTTCATCCAAGAGGCGAATGCTGTCCAAAACAACCCCTCGTCCAAGCTACAACCAAGGCCAGTCTCCTTCTCAGGAGAGGACCTCGAAGGCGTCCACCTACCCCACTGCGATGGCCTCGTCATTAGCCTCCACATGGCTAACTGTGAGGTTCGCCGAATCCTCGTTGACAACGGCAGCTCAGTTAATATTCTTTTCCTCAAAGCCTTCGAGAGCCTCAAGTTACCCAGTGGGAAGCTCAAGCCCGCCGGATACACGTTGCATGAATTCTCCGGCGCCCCTGTCGTAATAGAAGGGATTGTTACCCTCGACGTCACCGCAGGATCGGCTCCTGTCAAGAGGACCGAATCCATGGATTTCATGATTGTCAACATCAAGGCAGCTTACAACGCCATTCTCGGCCGACCCGGACTGAGCTCCCTCCAAGCGGTACCTTCAGCCTACCATCTGAAACTTAAATTTCCCACCCCCCAAGGGGTCGGCATCGTCCGAGGTAGCCACGAAGCAGCGCGGTCGTGCTATATAACCGCCATCGGAGGGGGTGTATTCCCCCTCGACGCCGCTGAACTCGAACCCGAGAGGGATGGCCCAACTCCCGAGCCTATCAACGAACTAGAAGAGGTCCTGTTCGACGCCGAGGATGAATCAAAGTGGTTCCGGGTGAGCTGCTCGCTCACCCAGGACTTGAAAATAGGCATCATCGCCTGCGTCCGTCGCAACGTTGATCTCTTCGCTTGGAAGCCCTCCGACATGCCCGGGATCTCCGAAGACTTGATTATGCATCGGCTGAGCGTCATCCCTGACTCTAAGCCGGTTGTCCAAAAGAGGCGCAAAGTCGCCCCAGAGAGGCAACAAATTGTGAAGACAGAAGTGGACAAACTCTTGTCCGCTCGATTCATTCAGGAAGTCAGCTACCCCGAGTGGTTGGCCAATGTCGTCATGGTGAAGAAGGCAACAGGGGGTTGGCGGATCTGCATCGACTTCATGGATCTTAATAAAGCATGTCCGAAAGATCCTTTCCCCCTCCCCCGCATCGACACTTTAATCGACGCAACCTCGGGGCATGAGCTATTGTCCTTCATGGACGCATTCTCGGGGTACAATCAGATCCGGATGTTTCCACCAGACATCTCCAAAACCTCATTCGTCACCGACCAGGGTCTTTATTGTTACCGCGTTATGCCCTTCGGGCTGAAAAATGCCGGAGCCACGTACCAGCGGCTCGTCAACAGAATCTTCAAAGACCTGATCGGCCGTAACGTGGAAGTCTACGTCGACGACATGCTCGTCAAAAGCCGGGCCGGGCCGGACCACGTCGCCGACCTCGAATAAGCCTTCGGTGTCCTCCGACATCACAACATGAGACTCAACCCGGCTACATGCGCCTTCGGCGTCTCCACTGGGAAATTCTTGGGGTTCATCGTCAGCCAACGCGGCATTGAGGCAAACCCCGAGAAAATCCAAGCCATTATTGACATGTCCCCCCCTCGGAATGTCAAGGAGGTTCAGAGGCTTACGGGCCGGTTGACAGCAATCGGCCGTTTCCTCTCCAAGTCAGGGGAGAAGTCTCTCCCCTTCTTCAAGGCCTTACGCGGAAAAGGGGGCTTCGAGTGGGGTACCCATCAACAAGAAGCCTTCGAACAGCTGAAGCAATACCTCGCCAACCCGTCTCTCCTCAACAAGCCCGAGCCAGGCGAGCTGCTTTGGCTCTACCTGTCAGCCTCGGATAGCGCCCTCAGCGCCGTCCTCGTCCGAGAAGAGGAAGGGGTTCAAAGACCATTGTATTATGTGAGCAAAGTACTACTCCCAGCCGAGACAAGGTACGCAAAGATAGAGAAGGTGGCCTATGCCTTAGTCATGGCAGCCCGAAAGCTTCGTCCTTACTTCCAGGCCCACTCCGTCCAAGTACTGACCGACCAGCCACTAAAGACTGTCCTTCACAAGCCCGAAAACTCCGGCCGCTTAGTCAAGTGGTCAATTGAGCTGAGTCAGTTTGACATCAGCTATCAGCCGAGGGTGGCCATTAAAGGACAGGCCCTCGCCGAATTTATAACTGAGTGCACCGTTTCCGAGTAGCCCAGCATCGAGGGTTCGGATCCGACCTGGGAGATCTTTGTCGACGGCTCATCATGCGAAACGGGGAGCGGGGCAGGCATCATCCTTCATGGCCCCGACCAATTCCTACTTCAATACTCCCTCCGCCTCAACTTTCCGGCCTCCAACAACGAGGCAGAGTACGAGGCCATGATCGCCGGATTGACCCTCGCCCACCAAGCCGGAGCCAAGCAAATCCGGGCCTTCAGCGATTCTCAGCTCGTGGTCAATCAGATCACCGGAGAATACGAGGCCCGCGATGATCGCATGATGAGATATTTGGCGGCAGTCCGACGACTCCTGGCGTCCTTCAGCTACGCCACAGTTATCAGAGTCCCCAGGGAACAGAACGCTCAAGCAGACGCGTTGTCCAAACTCGCCTCTTCCTCCTTCGAGGGTCTCGATCAGACGGTGCTCATAGAAATCCTCCTAAAGCCAAGTATCAATGACCCAGAGCTGGAGGCGATGTGTGTGCAAGATGATACCAGCCCAGACGACTGGACCACTCCCATCCGAAGATTCTTAATCAATGCCGAGCTCCCTAAAGACAGGGCCGAGGCTAGACGAGTCAGAGTCCGAGCTGAAAGATTTGTCATGATTGATGACATCCTCTTCAAACGCTCATACACCTTGGCCGACGACAAACCATACCTCCGCTGTCTCACCAGCGGCGAGGCCAGCTACGTCCTCAAAGAACTACACGAGGGGATCAGCGGATGCCACATGGGGAGTAGGACACTTGCTCGGAAGGCCCTAAATCAGGGGTACTATTGGCCGACCATGCTCCAAGACTCACAAGACTTAGTCAAAAGGTGCGGCCCCTGCCAAAGGTTCTCCCCTATCAAAAGGCTTCCTCAAGCCAATCTCCGATCCCTGGCGAGCCCTGCGCTGTTCGCCATGTGGGGTATGGACCTTGTGGGGCCCTTCCCCCCAGCAGTAGGACAAAAGAAATTCCTGATAGTCGCCATTGACTACTTCACCAAATGGCTCGAAGCCGAGCCTCTGTCCAGCATCACCGAGCGCCAAGTACAACAATTCTTCTGGAAGAACATCATTTGCCGGTTCGGAATCCCCCGGGTCCTCGTTACAGACAACGGAACCCAATTCCAGGGTCAGAACTTCCAAACTTTCTGTGCGGACATCGGTATCCAGCAACGCTTCTCCGCTATTTGCCACCCTCAGTCCAATGGCCAAGCGGAGAACGCGAACAGGCAAATCCTCGACGGCCTCAAGAAGAGCCTCGACAGTTCCTCCAAAGGGCTTTGGGTCGAAGAACTGCCTAGTGTGATATGGGCGTACCGAACCACCAAGAGGATCCCCACGGGAGAGACGCCGTTCGCCTTGACCTACGGGACGGAGGCAGTCATCCCCGTCGAGGTCGGCCTGTCTTCTCCCCGTATCATGGCCTTCGACGAAGCTGACAATTCATCAGGCTTAAGGGCCAACCTGGACCTCGTCGCCGAAGTCAGAGAGAAATCCTCAATCCGGAGAAGCATCTACCAACAACGGATCGAGAAGTTTTACAACAAGAAGGTCCCCCCACTAACATCGAGGCGGGAGACCTCGTGCTACGAAAACTGTCCGTCTCTGATCCAACCAAGAAGAGGAAATTGGCCCCCAACTGGGAAGGCCCATACCGTATAGACGAGGCTGTGTGCCCTGGTACGTACCGACTGGCGGATATGGACGGCCGGCTCATCAGCCGACCCTGGAACGCCGAGCACCTAATGAAGTTCCTGGAAGAGCAAACATAGGTTCTAACTTGGCCAATGTATATAAAATCTTTTGTAAGCTTTCATGTGTAAAGGGCGGCTTCGACGACCCTCCCTATCTAGTATGAAAGAAATCTCTTTTTTGTCAAACTCCAAATGCCTCGGCAGATCCGACTTAACACCGAACATTGGGATCGGCACCCGAGTCCTCACTCCGGTATCGTCCCCAATGTCTCGGTAGGTCCAATCCAGCTTCAGGCCAGGGACTCTTCCTAAGGCCCCGGGTTGATCCCTCACGGATCGACGGAGCCGAACCACGCCTCCGCCGTCATTCACCGCACTTCTAAACAGAGCAAATGAGGAAAAGAATTCTTTATTCATACTCCTTTATTTGGTTCTGGGAAAACAAACAAAGACCGTTACAGGACCACTCCACTCATCTCAAACTGAAGGAAGCCACCATCTTAGGGCCCCTCGGGTCTGACGAAGGGCGGGACCACTCCGACCGAACGGCTAGGAGCCCTCTCCTCGTCATGACGGTCCTTGGGCTCAGCCACGGTCGACACTCCAGCCACGAAGCTTTGGGCATCAACTGGTCGCATGCGCTCCAGCAGCAGCAGCGCAGAGGGAACCCCCTCCGCTCGCCGACCCACGGAGGAAGATGTCGAGACCCCCAGCATCGTCTTGTAGCAGTGTATCTCCATCTCCTCCTCCACTATGACATTGCGAAGTAACCTCTCAGAAGAGGGCCTCTGTACCGATGCGTTTGACATGGTATATCCAAGTCCGACACCTCCGAGGTCCCGGTCCACCATCGCCCTCCTCAGCCGGCTCGCCTCCTCACTTAAGGCCTCAGACTTATTCCGATAATAGTTAAAGGCCGCATCAGTGTCACGAGCCCCCTTTCGGTAGCGAACCAACGTGGCCTCCAGGGCCTCAACTTTGCTCCGGAGCCACGCCACGTCGGAACGACGGGGGTCCACCTCGGGAAGAGGAGCCGCAACCTATAAGAAAACCAGCCAACTCAAAACACATAAGCAAGGAGGGTCGGAAACACCCGAAGTCAAAACACTTAGCCGGTTAAAAATCCTTTTTTATAAATTGAGTCGCTTCTTACAAAAATGCGGTGGCCAGTCCGCGGAAGGCAAATACAATCGAGAGAAGGCAAAAGAAAGACAAAAATTATACAACTTATTTTCCCACGTCAGCATCAGCAGGCGGGTCCACAGGGGGGTCGGCAGACGGGTCAAGAGCAGGCCCTTCTTCGCCAGGGGTCTTCGGTGTCCCCTCGACCTCCATGTCATACTCGAAGTTGGACAGGTCAAGGGTCGGGTAGAAGTGCCTCACGTGGCTGAGGGCCTTCGCATAACACTCGTCTTGAGCCTTGATCACCAGGAGCTGACCCGTCTCTGTCAGCTCTTCCCTCTCCTTGGCAAACTCCTTCTCCTGAGCCGCCATCTTCTTCGCCCATTCCTCCTTCTCCTTGTCGAAGGCCGTCTTCATCTCTTGCTCCCTCTTCTGAGAGCCTTCGAGCTCTATCTTCATCTCCTTCGTCTCCTGCTCGGCCTTGTCAGCCCGGTCGCGCTCCCGCTTCAAAGCGGCCTCGTAAAGGCCCCTCACGTGGGCCCCCTGCACGGTCGCCTGCAGTCACCGAGCACAACTAAGGAAGCCTCCTCTACAACGTAATTACAGGACAAGAGAGGTCGACAGACTTACCAGCACATTGGCCTGTGCGAGGCGAGTATACGCCACATCCAGGGTCTCGGTCTTCATCTCCGAAAGAATCCCGGGGGGTCGCCAACTTACTCGCCACCTCGACGGCTTGCCGCCCTCGGGTCAGACAGTCTCCCTCGCAGATCGACCAACTCGGCACCCACGATCGCCGAAGCCTCTCCTCTACCTCCGGATCCGCCAGAGGGCCCTTCCCCTTATCGAGATCGGTGACCTTGCCCTGGTCCGGACCGCCCTGAACCGCCACGTCCTTGACCATCTCCGAGCGAGTCCTTTTGGCCCTCGGCTGAACAGGGGCCTCGGAAACCACCTGGGACGACCCCCTCGCCTTTATCGCCCCCACCTTCTTCTCGGCCTCCTCCTTCTTCATGGCGAGCCTCTTCGCCTTGATCGACTCAGGATCCATATCTGCAAAAAGATCCAGTAAGGACAATGAGCACAGAGGAACAACAAAGCCAAAAGAAAGAAACAACTACATACATAGATCGGCCGGGCTCAGTCTGACGCTCGCCAGGTGACCCTCGGTCACCTTCGCCCAGTTGATACTATACGACAGACGGAGGCGCTCAACAAACCCCCACTCCTCGGCCATCAGGTCCCTCGGCCTCGGCATTTTATAGCTCGGCTTGGAGTGGTTCCACCGAGTGGGAATGTCCCAAGGTTCCTCACTCCGGATCACCAGATATTTCTTCTTCCAATCCTTGATGGAGTCCGGATGACCGTGGACGACCTTCCCCTTGCTTCGGGGCGAAATGTAGTAGACACCCTCAGCCGCCGAGCTGATCATCAACATCGCTCGGAAGACATTCAGCCGTAAAGGTACCCTCTACTCCTCGCACATCAACACGAAGCAGATGATCTGTTTCCAAGAGTTGGGCCCGTACTGCATCGGCGCCAAGGACGCCCAGTTCAGCACCTCGCGAACAAACGGGTGAACTGGCAGCCTCAGGCCGGAGATGAAGGCATCCACGGGGAAGACGCAATACCAATCCGGCAGGGGGTCGGTTGGTCGAAGAGTAGAGCTCGGCAACATGAGCTCGTAACTGGACCCTATGTGATACGCCAGCCGCAAAGCCTCCAAGTCACCTGCCTCCAGAACGGTCGGAAGTGTGTCCATTATCACCCTCTTCTGGCTCGGAGACGACGGTTGGATCCCAAATACCTCCTTATCAGAAAAATCGTCAGGGTACCGACGGAATGGCTTAGGCTCTACGGGCGACCCTGTCATCAAGTTACGATCAACAGGCACCTGGCTCGAGCCCCCAATCCTCGACCCCTTCTTCTTTGGAGCCCTCTTCTTCTTGGCTCGTTCCGGCGAGGGGGTAGATAATCGCCCCAGACCTGTCAGCAGGGAACTCGAGCCCACACCCTGACCTCCTAGCTGAGCCCCTTCGGCTTCACCCCCTTTGGGGCCACCCTCCTCTTCGGAAACCAACCCTAGAATCTGGACTTCGGCGGAACTACCGCCCCCCTCCCCAAAATCGCTACTCTCCACAACAAAAAGTCTCCGAGGCCGTAGCAGCTTCACGTTATACACTGGCTGCTCCTCACCTACAGACTCCCCCTCGAGATCAGACTCCTCCCACGAAGTCGATTTGGAGGCGGGTTTTACGTCCCCCCCCAGACGTCGACGCTGACGAGCCAGACTGAGCCCTGTCCATCAGTGCCTAAACTAAACAAACTTACCAACTAACCGGGGGTCGCTTCGGAAGAACGAGCCTGGTACAGCAAACGGTAGGGACGAGCGCTGAAGTGTTGGAAGATTTTTTGAAAGAGAAAGAAGCGAGTAAGAAGTGGGTGATAGGAGGAGAGGGGGGAACATTTATAGAGGACAAAAACGACTCCTCGATTTTCGCAATTACTGTTCACCGATTGACGTGTAACGGCCGCCTAGAAAACCGCGCCACGTCCTCGAAACGTGGGCTGCTGACGTCATCCAGTGCCAGGCTGGCAGCCAGACACAGGGGTCGGGTCGGATGAAGTGCTCGGCGAAAAAATTTCCTTTTTAAAGATTTAAGGCTACAGGGCTCGGTCGGCTCTCCTCTCACCCGCGAACAACTTGGGGCTTACAGCCTCGGCAGTCGAAACCCCAAATTGTTCCCGGGTGGCAGGAAAGCCACCATCGCCTGCGCCCCGGGCTCCAGGGCTCGGTCGGCTCCTCTCTCACCCGCGAACAGCTCGGGGTTTACGGCCTCGTCAGCCGAAATCCCGAATTGTTCGAGGGTGGGAGGAAAGCCACCATCGCCTAGAACCCTAACAGAAAGCGGATCGACCCGCATATCCGAGGCTCTTCAGCCTCAGATCCAGAATACGGTGGGTACCCCTCCCGTCCTGATCTCTCTCGGGCCAAACAACCGTGTGAGGGCCATCTGACCCGAAAAAGGATCCGGACGGCAGAGTCACCACCGATTCGAGGCTCCTTGGCGCTACAAAATTTTTCAAAAAAGAGACGTCCGCCGAAGCAGACACCTCTGGTGGCCATTGGACCACCCTTACTGTGATCAAACCCGCTGGGGGGAGAGGTATTTATAGCCTCCCCCATGGACCAGCCATTATGACATTGGGAAAGCCAATCGACGGAAGCCCATGCGCCACCTGCATTTATTAGGCGGCGCCATTTAATGCCCCTAGGAAATTGGAACATCGCACGGATCCCGGAGCGCCTTCAATATTACGCAAAGACGACGGACCACTCTGCTCAAACCTTCTCAGGAAGAAACACCGGCTCGCCATCACCCTTGCCGACACATAATCCCTCGTCATCTCGAGGTTCGGTCGAGCACTAGGGTACTCTTCTCAGGAAGAAACAACGGCTCGCCATCACCCTTGCCGACACGTAATCCCTCGTCATCTCGAGGTTCGGTCGAGCACCAGGGCACTCTTCTCAGGAAGAAACACCGGCTCGCCATCACCCTTGCCGACACATAATCCCTCGTCATCTCGAGGTTCGGTCGAGCACTGGGGTACTCTTCTCAGGAAGAAACAACGGCTCGCCATCACCCTTGCCGACACGTAATCCCTCGTCATCTCGAGGTTCGGTCGAGCACCAGGGCACTCTTCTCAGGAAGAAACACCGGCTCGCCATCACCCTTGCCCACACATAATCCCTCGTCATCTCGAGGTTCGGTCGAGCACCAGGGTACTCTTCTCAGGAAGAAACAACGGCTCGCCATCACCCTTGCCGACACGTAATCTCTCGTCATCTCGAGGTTCGGTCGAGCACCAGGGCACTCTTCTCAGGAAGAAACACCGGCTCGCCATCACCCTTGCCGACACATAATCCCTCGTCATCTCGAGGTTCGGTCGAGCACCAGGGTACTCATCTCAGGAAGAAACAACGGCTCGCCATCACCCTTGCCGACACATAATCCCTCGTCATCTCGAGGTTCGGTCGAGCACCAGGGCACTCTTCTCAGGAAGAAACACCGGCTCGCCATCACCCTTGCCGACACATAATCCCTCGTCATCTCGAGGTTCGGTCGAGCACCAGGGTACTCTTCCCAGGAAGAAACAACGGCTCGCCATCACCCTTGCCGACACGTAATCCCTCGTCATCTCGAGGTTTGGTCGAGCACCAGGGCACTCTTCTCAGGAAGAAATACCGGCTCGCCATCACCCTTGCCGGCCGATAAACCCTCGCCAGCTCGAGGCTCGCTCTAACATCAGGGCAACCCCCTCATGAAGGACCAGCGATTCGCCATTCCATTTTCTACAACCATGAACACTCCTCCACGGCTAGCTCCCGCACCCCCGCAGGAGTGGGGGGCTTGTGTGGTAGGGTAAAAATGACTTGGGGCCCAACCAGGGCCCAGTACAGCTCTCACTCCAAAAATGGGGAAAATAACAATCTGGCTCGGCTTCGAGCCAAACAGGCTCGGCGCCGAACCTCAAGTTCACCCCTGCAGATCTGGTCTCCTCGTATCCGACGAGCATCGATGGCCCTCGACCTCCGATCCACGACAGCCCTCCGGGCCGTCCGCCCATCCTGGTGTAGAATGAAGATGACCTGGCACGACCTAGGCCACCAGATTCTCCCAGGAGCACAGGAACCCCATGATCCGCCATGTCAGCTCCAAATACCACCAAGGGCTTTGCCACGTCAGCCCTATACCACTCTTGGTACTGCCACGTCAGCCCTAAACCCCCTGGGCCTTCTGCCACGTCAGGCCCATGGGCTTTCGGGTTCAGACCCGACCCCCAAGCGGATCCAAACCCGGTTGGAATTCTCTATAAATACTAGACCCTCACCCACCTTTTCAGGTAACCAATCTTTTGCCACTTAAATTCACCTAGTTATTGCTACTCTCTCACAGAGACTGACTAGATCGTCGGAGGGTCCGCCACCGGGATAAACCTCGGTGTTTCAGGACCGTCTGCAGGTACACAAGACCTCGGATCCGAACCCTCTGATCCGAGCCGAGGCATCCACCCCACTCCGAGCCCGTCGCAGGAACCGCCCGGTCAGCCGAGGGTCGTCTGACAAGCAGCTTTCTCCTTCAATACAAATCGAGTCCGAACTCACACCTGGTGCATCCACACGTCCCCCAGAAATAAACCGCATCAATACCATTTACCTGGAAGTCAGCCGGTGACTCAAGTCTTGAGAGCATCTGTAGTCGTTAAAGGCAAATTTTGAATATTTGGCAAATAGCAAATAGAAAAATAGTGGCGCTCTGTAGTCGTTGTTAGCCAAAATTTGGCTTGTACGAAATCCAAATAGGACGGACGGTAAATTATTTTCCGCCCGACGTTAAAAAAAAAACCTAAAAAAAACTTTAAAATGGTTATAATGGCCAGACAGTGACATTTGAACAAAAAAAAAATATCAAAAAACTTCCCTAATGTAGGGACGGCAGATAATGTTTCGTTTGTGACTTTTTTGTTTTTTTTAGATGGAACGGACAGGAAATCATTTCCCGTCCGACCGTTTTTAAAAAATAATAATAATAAATAATTCAGGAACGATATATTATTCTTCGTCCGACGATGGCTCAACTCAAATTGTGTAGGGATGGTGTTTCATTTTTCGTCCGACGTCTTTGACGAAAGATAATCTTTCGTCGCATTAAACGGACGAAAGATTATCCCTAGTTAGCTATATTTTAGCAAAAGCCATTTCGTCTCCCATATTTGGTCAACCACTGTTCATGTCAGCGCCAAAATTTGGGTAAATGGCCAACGACTACAACTTTTTTTTCTCATTTTTTTCAAAAAATGGGTAAATGGCAAATGACTACAGATGCTCTGAGGAGGAAGGATTTAGATCATAGTAGCTGGAAGTTAAATTTTGGGAGTTTGACAAATAGAAATAGGAAATTTGAAAGTAAGTTGTAGCCTGTTTATACCAAAAATTTGGCTTTTCAATTTAAAAAAGAGATGGACGGAAAATCATTTTCCGTTGGAGCAAATTTTATCTTTTTTAATTAAAAAAAATATCGAACTGGATATCTTATCCCGTCCGTTAAAAAAATTTTGAATTAAATCCTAAATAGATCCATAATAAGTTCTATAAGCCTAAATGTATAGGTTTTAAATTAAAAAAAAACTAGTAATATACACGTACGATGCACGTATTAATTTTTTGAAAAAATTTAAAGTAAAAACTCTGATTTACACGTGTGATGCATGTCTTAATAAATGGGATTATATATTTTTAAAAATAAATGAGAGTTGGAGTTGCACGTAAGTAAGTTGATTTACAATTCTAACTATTCAATTATAATAGTTATTGTATATTATATTATAGATAGATATATAGCTAGATATATAATAATTTACACGTGTGATGCACATATAATATACTTTTAAAAAAAAATTAAAGTAAAAAATCTGACGTATTGATAAATCGAACCTCAGCCCTCATTCATATTAGTTATGCACGTGCAATGCACGCGTTAATAGATCTACAAATGACACTAAAGCCTTCTCCCATTATAATAGATAGATATATAGTAATTTACACGTGTGATGCATGTATAATATATTTTTAAAAAAAGAATTAAAGTAAAAAATCTGACGTAGTGAGGACTCGAACCTGAGACCTTATTCATATTAGTTATGCACAAGCAATGCACGCATTAGTAGATTTACAAATGACACTAAGGCTTTCTCCCATTATAATATTAGGGATATAAGAAGAATGGGCCTCATGCCGAGAAATTTTTTTGGACGGGATAATAGATCTCATTCGATGTGTTTAACTTTTTTTTTTAAAATATGGACGAAAGATCATTCACCGTCCTTACAAATTTTTAGAGAATCTGAGCGACGGACGAAAAATTATATTCTACTTGCCAAATTTTGTAAAATGCTATATCCTCTCCCAAATATGGCCAGTAATAGCATCTGTAGTCGTTAGCTATTTTGCCAAAATTTTCAAAAAATAGAATTTTTGGTGGTACAATTGTTGGCTATAAACCCAAAATTTGGGTTTTAGAGGAACAATCGTCTGCCAAATTTGGCAGACGAAATAGAAATTTAGAAAAAAATATCCGACGAAAGATGATTTTTCGTCCGTTCGATCGGACGAAAGATCGTTTTTCGTCGCTTGAAAAAAAAATCCCTATCAGACGAGAATTGTTTTCGCGTCCCAATTTTTTTTCTAATAAATCGTCGTTCCCGTCCCAATTTTTTTTTTTTAATAAATCGATCGGACGGGGACGGGAAATCATTTCCCGTCCGATCGATATTATTAAAAAAATATGGGACCCCACATTTTTTTTAAAAAAGAAAACGTCGGATGGGAAATGGTTTCCCGTCTTGTGATTTTTAATAATAAAAAAATGGGTTACAACGACTACAACGTAAACTCAAATTTTTTTTTTCTTCGATATGCCAAATACCCAAAGTTTGGGTTTCAACAACTACATGTGCTCCAACTGTTCACCCCAAATCCAAAAATGAAAAAACGACCAACAACTGTAGCTGATTTCTTTGCCAAATTTTCGGTATGTTGGAAAAATGGCATATGCTCTTACAAAGTCATTTGCACGGAAGTTGGCTGGTGACTCGGCATGAAGTGCTTGACTTTGAACAAGACAACCCTTATCTTCTTTTTTTATTTCGAAGAAAGAGACAACTCCTATAAACATTTTGATGAAGGATGACTCCTATCTTAATAATTAGAAAGCTAGGAGCCAATTGCATCTTATTTATGACCCACAAATAATAGCAAAATATACTTTGAAAAAGAAGAAATTTTAATATCATAGGTCCAAATCCAATAAAAATATGTTTTAATTACCAAAGTAATTCCGACCCAATAATCCTTTTTTTCTTTTATTTCTTCTACCATTTTCTCCAATTGCTGTAGTAATGTCTGCAATTTCTGTAAGAACTTTTGTAAGAAAAACATTTAGATCGGGAGGTACAAAACAGAGAATTAAGATGATGATATTGAAATAATAACCAAAATATGCAGAGAAATAAAACAGAAATGAAGATCAAACCGAGTCTTGTGTGTCACACAATGTCCTTAAAACAGATTCACCCCATCGTCGGATGCTGGAGAAATGTAGCGGCATCTGTATCCCAGGATAAAACGGTTGCGGAGTGTGAACTGTAGCACAACATTCCACTCCATGCCAACTGAAAAAGCGCTGAATTGTATTACCGACTTAAGAGGACGACAACAAAGAAATTTGTTTGAATATTTCCGAGTGTGAAGAATGAGAGGAAAATACCTCAATTTATAGCTTTCGGGAAGACAGCTGAATTAAAATGCCAGGAAAAAGTCGGTTTGTAAAACGTGTGAATGAATGCAAATAAAGGCAGACAAACATTTCGTGACGGAGAAATCAAAACTGGGACAAAAATAACCCTCACACAGGGTCTAATTCCAATAAGATATATCAATGTATCTCTAACCCAATCATCTCTTATAAAAGCTCTTTTTTTTTTCTTCTATCATCTTCAATTTTTCTACTAATATTTTCAATATCTCCGTTAATATTTTCTCTCTCTACATTTAAATTCTAACACAACTAATCTTTTCTATCTCCTCTTCAAGGAGTGTTCCATCTCTTTTAATTAATATAATGACATTGCTTATTAGCCTTCAAATATCTATCGCCACAAAAGATTTGAAGACAATAAGAACCCAAGATTTTTGTTGGGAATAATTTGAGAAAGAAATTACCCTAATTTTTTTATTTTGAAGTTTAATGGTTACTAGGATAAGTTATTACAAGGTATTTGAAAAAATTGAAAAAAAATTGCTAGGTTCTCCTTACTTTGATGAAGAACTAGAGAATGTAGAAAAAAGTAAAAGGGCCAAATAGTCTTTTTAAATAATATATACGCTAGTAATTTACACGTACAATGCACGTTTTTATAAATATATATTTTTAAAAGTAAAAAATTTCGCCATTGTCTACCACCGAACCTAATATCTCATTTATATTAATTATGCATGTGCATTGCACGTATTTATTTGGTTATAATGTACGTGTTTATTTGGTTTTAGAAAATAGTGAACTAATCTGAAATTCCCAAAAATAGTATGTTTCTTGTTTACCCTGTACACAAATAGCAAGCAGCCACTACTGTAAATGATCATTCTATCAACAAACTATTTCATTTTCTTGAAATCAAGCAAAACAAATGGGGCCAAAAAAATACGATGCGGACAACTTACCACTAAAAGTTGGAGAAGGAGAAATTTAGAACCTCTCAAACGAAATAAGCAGCATCTATGCTGGTTTCCGACACAACAGACAACCAACTTGATATCCTAACTGTAAAAGCATATCAGATGTTTGTACAGCCATGGAGATATACAGTCTATGTAGTACACAATAAGTGATCATGACACATGATATAAATGAGTTCAAGAAGTTGTCTATTCTAATTATCACTTGAAAATTAATTCCTCAAAGATTGAAACTATTCTTGCTCTGACTTAACTATACTTAGGCTATGTTATTGTTCTTGAAGAGTCCAAAAGCACCTTTTGAGCCCTTGGAAAATAGGTTAATAGTTACCTTTTTTCACCATGCCTTAAAAGGAACTTTTAACTTTTTGAGAACCTGAATTTGCCTTCTCAAAAACCTGTACAGATCATAGATGGTTTTCATTGTCGAACCTAATCACTTGAATAAAGAACCATTAAAAAAAACGACTTTATAGAAAATGGATTAATTATGTTTTATGTTTTGATTAACTGATACCCTCCATCACTCCTACCTATGATTTCAAGATTGGATGCCTTTTTTTGCAAATCATTTTCCAACCCTTCTACCTTTACTCTTCTCATTCTATTGCCGAATTGCCTCCTCAATCCATTCAAGGAAATTTAAGATAAATTTGCTCCGTAACAAACTACTAAGCACATTCAATCAACACATGGAGTTGCCATATTTGAAGTATCAATCAGTATCTAAAAAAAAGGACCTTCCTTTCCTACCACAGATTACCTTCCATTCAAGAAATCCCTCCATTTCTATGCTGCCTTCGATTTGGTCACTGAATGCTCTTCCCCAAATAATTCTCTAACTCTTCTACCCTCCCTCTCCGCATTCTATTCCCCCCCCCCCCTCTCTCTCCCTCACTCCATTCCCAAACCCAACCTTTCGCAACCAAGTCCACTAATTTCCCCTAACCTCATTCATACCACATCAAGATCCCTACTTTCCAACATCAACCTAAAAAAGAGAATTTCTTTTTTTTTTCACTTACATTGAGAAGGCACCAGAAGAGGTTGAGCGCGCTAACAATCCAGAGCAGCACGTATTAAGTGATCATGATGTAGGACCTCCCATAAGTGAGCTTGGAGAAGTTGTTCCTGGCCTGCAAGGCCAAGTAGGCGACGAAGAGAACAGCGGGGACGATGAAGGAGAGGTTGACGAAGAGGCCATGGCAGTCGAGCAGCCACCATAGAAACCCCAACGACGATTTGCCGCCGCCGTCGGCGTCGTCGGCCGAGGGGATGTTGGGCTTCGGCGATATCTGGAGTAGGGAGGGTTAGGGTTTGGATCATTTGGGGATTTGGGGGGAATTAGAACCCATAGAATTTGGGGGAATTTTTTTGAGTTTGGTTTTGTTTGGAGTCGTTGAGAAAGAGGGATTAGTGTGGGGTTACCGAGAGAGGAGATAAATCTGCACTATGGAGAGGGTGCAACGGCGCTGCAGGTCGACAGCGCGGGAGAGAGAGGGCGCGGGGGGGAGGGGGGGGGGGGAGGCGGCGCTACGATCGTCGGCGGAGTTGCGATTTGTCGGCGAGAGTGACAGGGAGTTGAAGAGACGGGGAGGAGCAGGCAGATGCGATTAGGGTTTTTGATTTTTTTGAGAGACAGAGAAAGGCTAATAAATTTGAACGTATACTGTACGTATTTTATTGATTTATATTGTAGAGTTTAATTAAACGGACGTTGCACAGGTTGGAATATGGACAAATTACACTAAGGCTTTCTCCCATTATAGTAATAGAGATTAATAGAACCATCATGCTGATTTGATGTGGTAACTTGGAAATATATAGGGATATAAAAATAGCAATGATTGTGAGCGTCGCGATATGGACTAAACCCAAAACTAAACAAGCTAAGCAACAAACTAGTAGTCTACTGTGCATTTGTACCTGTTAAGATTCTCCCAATATGAAAAAGATTTTTGTGAAATCCCAAATCCAACCAGAAAGGATTTGGGCATAAAAGCAAGGCCCAAAAACAACAGACAAGTCTAGCCAAAATGAAGTGTAGCCCATCTCTGTTTTGTTTTTTTTTTTTCCCGACTTGAAAAGTCACCTAAATAATCATATTTCAGTTTTTTGCTAATCTTCAATGCTAATCACGCATTAACATTTACATGAATAAATTGTTTCAAGTCATCTAGTTTTTTAACTACTATAACTAGTGTTTGTCTTATTATTTGTATCGTCATTTCATCCTAGTCTACCGATTCAGTTTCAACTTTCAAGTGTCCACCTCGTCACTACTAGTAACATCCATATATAATTCAAGTTGATACCAATTAGGGCCGGCCCCCACCTTGATACCAGTGACGCGGACACCTTAGGCCCCCATTTTTTTGCACTTTTAGGAGCCTCAAAATTTATATTCCCTTGTAAATATAGACATGTATTTTACGCGTTAAAAAATTATATTGTACTCCCTCCGTTTCACTTTATGTTATATTATCCAAATTTTTTTTCTTTTTTTCAGAAAACCCTTATTTATGTTGAAATTTTATCTTAATTACTCATTTTAATCCTATCAAATATTCTTAGAAAATTATAGTTTCAACTTTCTAGATTTTATTTTCTCCAAAAATTTAATGCCAACTCACCATTTGTATTGAGAAAACATTAATTATAATTTCTTGAAATCAGAATCTGTATTGGAAAAAGAATTAGTAATTAAATCATGAAGATTTATTAATTAATAAGGGTGTAGTGGGAAACAAATGTTTATCTCATCATTCCTTAATTTGTGTACAAAACTTCTGAATATCATTTAAAGTGAAATAGAGGGAGTAATTAGGGGCCCAAAATAACTATTTGGGCATTTCGCCTTGGATGACCCCCCCCCCCCCCCCGGCGAGAACTCAGGGCCCTGATATCAATTAATTGTGTTCTCTAAACACATATATCAAACCACACCACAAGCATGTTATCTAACTAGCAGTTATCATTCCTTCTCATCTTTTTGTGAGTAGCACATACCGTGCATCATGTCCAGGAGCTCCGATGATCTGATTTCTATCCTTCATGCTCAATTTTATATTTACTGTTTAGAGCAGGCAATCTCCAATACTATATGATTCTGCGACTGCAATCTTTTCCCCTTGTTTTGCAATGAAAACATCGTAGTATTTCATACATGCTTGTTTAGTCTCCACGCAAGAGATTTTTAAAAGTTTCTCAGGCTGTAAGATATTTTGATTGGATAGTGTGTTTGAACGGTGAGATCCAACCATATAGACTGGGTTGTCTATTTTGCCAAGTTAATCATTCACAATATATCTTGTAAGAATGGAATCATTTGTGAGGTTTGTGACAAATCTCTGTTAAAGGGAATGTGGAAATTCCTTTGCTGGTTTTGAAGGTTGCACTCATGAAACTATGTGGGCATCACGGTGAGGGCCGAGGGGGTTAATGAAGCCATAAAGGTTCTTATTGAGAGGTCCGAGAGCTTTTCATTTTCAATAGCCATGACACTCTTGAGTGATTTCTAGATTTAGAAATCAATATGAAGTTTCAGACCTCGTGCGAATAATTACAGTAACTGAAATAGTATGCAGTTGTATCTGCGATATCAATGTTTCACTGTTGATTTGTGAGATTTATGATTCGTTCATGATCGGAAGTTTTTTTTATCTCTCTCTCTCTCTCTCTCTCTCTCTCAAAATTCCCAAATCGACTAGGCTCCATCATCCTTTGTCTCACTCCTCTCTCTCTCTCTCTCAATCCCGAAATCGACTAATAGTCTCAGTGAGACTCACTGTTGCTTTGATGTTTCGAATTTTTTTTACTTTTCCTTTTTTGTGGGATGTTTTGTATATGATCTCTGAACTGCTTAAAGTGTGAAGTAGTTAGTACCTGAACATACAATACTTGAGAAAATGGAATCTCTCAACACAGTTTATACAAAGGATTCTTTTTATACACATCTACACAATTTTTTGTATATGATTCTTTTTCTACACATCTACCCAATTCATACAAATGAAGGGATTCATTTATTCATGTTCTGCATTCGTCTTTTCCCATTCAATGTTTCTGTGATTATCTGTTGTAACAATTACCGAGTTTCTGCTCTAAAAATTCTTCTGTACCTAGATCTTTTCAAGCAGTTCCTGACAATGATGTTGGGGAACCATGATGCTCAAATTAGTCTTTCCTTTCAAGCAGTTCCTGACAATCAGATAATCAATGTTTCTGTGATTATCTGTTGTAACAATTACCCAGTTTCTGCTCTAAAAATTCTTCTGTACCTAGATCTTTTCAAGCAGTTCCTGACAATCATGTTGGGGAACCATGATGCTCAAATTAGTCTTTCCTTTCAAGCAGTTTATGTAGTTTTATATGTTAAAAATCATTGAAATCTACCATTGAACTAATTCGCATTTATGATATTTTGTGTTCTTTTTTTAGTGTGTGTGTGTATATATATATATATTATTAATCAATATTATATTTTCTTATAAATATATTTAAAAATAAATAAATAAATAACCGCCTAGTGCCTAGCCTCCTATGCCTTGCTTATAAGGTCTGGGCGCTAAGCCCTCATCAGCGGCCCGATTACCGCCAAACAACTTTTAGAAAATTTCTCTTGTTGGTGGAGTCATTTTATGGTGTAGCAAGAAATAATCTTGTGTCGCTTTGTCCACTATGGAAGCCGAGTACATCGCTAGTGCAGCTGCAGACCAAGGGGCTATTTGGTTGAGGAGGTTCTACAAGCGACTCTATCGGAAGTGTAGTGGACGATGACCTTTCACACGCTATTCTGACAACATATCTGACCTAACACTAGTAAAGTATCCCAATTACTACGGCAGGTCGAAGCACACCCAGATGATGTATCATTTCATTAGAATGCTTCACGAGACAAAAATGATTGATTCGGTTTACATGTCAACCAAAGATACGATTGCAAGTCCGCTTATGAAACTCTTGGATTCGGCCATGTTTGAGCACCACATGGCAACCATGGGGCTCTGTAAGATGCAAACATGTCCTTGATGTAACCATGACTATTTGTTAGTGCATATTTTTGAGACATTGATCACTTTAGACACAAATTTTGAGTCCGGATGTATATATTTGATTTCTGGCATTATTTTCTTTGCCCGTTATGTTTTCTTGTGCTTTATCTGTGCATTGAAAATGTTTGTGATATTATGAATCAGTGAACTGTACACGTAAAATTCAAGTCGTGAAGTAATGGTATCACTTACTCTCAAGCATACCTCATTAACGCTTTCAATGGAGATTGAGCAAGTTGAGATCCAGTTTTACTAGGTGTAAAAGAGTCTACATAATGCGTTACTCGCTGGACTAAGGGATTGCCCTGGGCAGTGTCTAGGAAGAGGCCACATTGTACGATTACGCTCTTGTGAGATCCAAATCCGATGCATGAATAACTGAACCACGTATCTTACAAGAGCCGGAGGTGAACTCCAAATCAGCAAGGAGATGAGATCAATGCAATTGTGAAAAAGTGCAGGATGAGCTACCCATGGTGGACCGGTCAAAATCTATACGCAGAAGTTGAGCTGACATGCATTCACCATTTAATGTGGATTTTTGATGCTCCCTCATAGCATGCTAGAATCATACAAGCATGTGCTAGGAATCAACCAAATAGCATATAGAGTGTCGACCTTCCTAAAAAGGAAGTGGTCTTCATAGGATGATCTTTACGCGACCAGTTACTGCAACTGGAACTCTGCCTTAATTCTTTTGGAGAAGGACATTGTGTCTTGACTCAAGTGTCTGCTATTTTTGCTGTTTCTACCAAAGGCTGCCAATACGTAAGTGCATACCAGTGGTGCCAGTTAGGAAAGCGACAAGGCGATAGATGCAATGGTGCTTGTTTGAGGACATGTATCTGTGCAACATGTCCCGAGAATGCGATGCATGCTACCATGCCCTAAGGCACAACATTGTAGTAGGTTTTAGAGCTTCTCCCATGGGCTGTGGACTCATACACGGGGTATATGGAGAGTGCTCGACCTAATGTGGTATGGAAGACACCGGACAACGACGATGAGGATGATTTTTTTCGACAGTTGGTGGTGTAGCTTTCTTCTCACCCTTAACCGGGAGTGGAAGTTATGCTCTCCATTCAAGTCTATCTCTCGCATGGTCACACGCCCTATAACCAGTATGAGTCATTTAAGATGACATTGTTGGTGAGTTTCAGAGTAACATATTGGGAATACCCCAACAAAGAGTCCAAGTGGAAAATGTTAGTCAATTTGGGCCCATTGGGGCCCAACTGTTCTCATTCCACTATTTGGAAGGCCGGCCAAATGGTTAAGGCTACATATGGGGAAGTGTCCCAATCAAGTGAATTCTTGATTGATTCTTCCCAATTATGGAGATGATATCCTGTTATGAGAGGATGAAGGGGAGGCCTTGGATCTATTGAGAATAGTTCCTAGCTATCTGATGAGATCTAGCTCTTGCCTTCCTCTATATATAGAGGTGGAGGCTTAGGTTTCTCATGTTAATTGAAACTCTTGGATGTCATACAAGACATACAAGTCAATACTTTAGAGAAAAAGATTTCCTAATTCTTCCTCCACTCATACTTCCATTAGAGCTCCTTCATAACCATTAAATCTTTCCGGTTTCCAAGTTGTGATTGTGTGACTAGCGTTTGATATCCTCTAGTAGGAATTACCACCATAAGAGGCTTGTTCCTGAGGACGACGTCGGCTACACATTCTGCTTCCACATTCTGCCTCCGCAGGCAATCAATGTTAGACAACTTATCAAGTAGTTACATGCTAGGTTATTGTTAACTTGATTCTTTACTTCATTCTTTAGGTCTAGATTTGTTCACGTCAATACCATATGCCTTTGATGATCTAGTTGACGATGTAGTTATTCGTATTGGGATCATAGCTGCCCCGCAATGGTATCAGAGCCATAGATCATGTATATGTGTTAGGACCACTTGAGTCCAGATCCCCTTGGAACTAGCATTTCCTCAAGAAAGTGCACAATTAACAAAGTCAAAAAGATTTTCAAAATCAATCTTAAACATATTAACAATGTCGTCTTTATTTTTGGAACAAAGATTAATCATCTCTTAGACAATTAGAAAGCAATCAATGATAGATTTATCTTTGAGAAATGAATTTTAGGAAGAGAATACCAAATCATATTACTTAATTTATTGGCTAGCACCTTAACAAAGATCTTGAATGAGAAATTTAGAAGACTGATGCTGCTTGTTTCTTTGGGTGTGGAGGCAACAGTTGTGACTTCTTGTAATTTGTGAAGCGGAAGGCACAGCATTGACGTTGGTCTGATCCCCGGTTGTAGGACTGGCTTGGGATTAGCAGGAGATAGGTTGAGGCTCATAGCTCAGCTCGGATGTTCGGAGCTCGGCTCGGATCTTCGAACCTCCACAATTCCTAGAAACCCCGGGAGAGTTCCCGGAGATAGGTCCTCCAACGATCTAGTCAGTCACCGAGAAAGCAACAGTAGCTAGGGTTCAGGTGGAGAAAGATTGATTTCCTTTGAAAGTGATGAGGGGGTCTGGTATTTATAGACAAGGGTAAACGGGTTTGGGATCCTAACGGCCGGGTCGGACCCATTTGCCTGTGGGCCTGAGTTCGCAGAAGCCCGTTGGACTTGTTAACATGATGATCTGGGATGAGCGAAATCTGAGGAGATCTGATGGCACTGATTGGGAGACATCATCTATACCACATCATAAGCCCCCCCTCCTGGAGGGCTGTGTAACCCAGCCATGTAGTAGTCTATTTCTGTGGGAAGAGAGGAGGAGAGTATTTGGCGAAGATTTGTTGCTCTGAATCCCTGAGGGGTGTTATTAGAACTGACCGCAATTTAGGTCGAAGGCCGAAGGCCGAGGGATGACTTCGTCCAACAGGCATCGAGCACCCCGTGAGGGGAGCTTAGGGAGAGAAGCCAGGCAGGTGCTCGCTGCTACTGCTGAGCTCCGAGCTTAGAGGATCGGCTCGAAGAGCTTCTAGTGCGGTAATGTAACACCTCGTGATTTTCAAAATAATAATAATAATAATAATAATAATAATAATAATAATAATAATAATAATATATATATATATATATTATTATTATTAATATAATAATAATAATAATAATAATAATAATATATATATATATATATATATATATATATAGAGAGAGAGAGAGAGAAAGAGAGAGTAAGTCTATTAAGAGCTCGGAAGCTGAGTGCCTTATCGGAAGCTGGGAGTCACAGCCGTCTGATCGATCTTGATCACGATCGGACGGCTGAGATCGTCCCGCTCTTTTCTTCACAATAACGGAGGGGTAAAAGGGGTATACTCATTCGACTGAGTATACCCCTTATCTCTACACTTCCTTATCGATTAAGCCTTCCTCTCTTCTCTCCCGCTCTCTCTCGTTCCAAACCCTAATCCCCCTCTCCCGCTCTCGATACCCGCTCTCGAAGTTGAAAGACGATCTCTTTGGGGCTCCTCTATTCTCTTCTCACCCTATCTGAAGAGATCCGCACCTTCGAAACCCTAATCGATAAGGAAGAAAGCGAGAGCGCCCCTCTCCCGCTCTCTTTCTTTCTCACCTGTGTAAAACCCTACCCCTACCACCGATCGGAGCCAGATCTTGCTCATCCTCAGATCTGCAGAGGAGTAAAAGGGGTATACTGTAGCGATCGATAGCTCGGCTGCCGGTTTGGATTTCTTGGCTCATTGGGTTGTTCCTCTCTCATATTCCGGAGGGAAGTATTTGACTCTCATAAATCCTTTAATGATATCTGTTTAATTTCTTGCATTTTCTTTCGGTTTTGTTTGTAGGCAATGATGAGATTGATTTGGATATTAGTTGGTTACAAAATTTTGGGCCATTGAAATTATTGTTTTGAAGTCTATTTGATTGTGTGCCATGATAATTATTCAAAGTTGAATACACATCTGGGGTATGAGCGGGAGAGAAGAGAGGAAGGCTTGAAAGTATCAAATTTAGAGTTTTGAGACTAACTCATTTCACCAAAATTTTTGGCACCGATGACTCAGAATGGTTTAGGCAGTGATGCAAAACACTTTATGATTTGAATAATTATTTCAATCATGTTCTAAGTATTCTTGATTATATAGCTATCATATCCTAGTTGGCGCGGCACTCCAATGCAGCCCTACTTATGATTAGTGTTTTCTGAGCCTATTGGTTTTCTTTAGTCTATATATATTCATGAGTAAGTCTATTATGTGAGCTTGGCCGATTGATTGTGAGAAGATAAGAGATAGGGGTATTTGATTTTACCCCTTTTACCCCCAAACATTCTGAAGATAAGCAGTATCAAATATGAGTCGTTCCATTACATACAATCGCGAAGGAATGGCTAAAACCCCCCCGCTCCCGATAAGGCATTCAGTTCACAAGCTCTTAATAGACTTACTCTATATATGTAAGATAGTTGCTGATAAGCTCCAACCAACACAGACAGAGCATGTAGTATCAATTTTTGTCAGCCCAGAACAAACACAAACAGATCATGAAGTATACCAAAAAAACTGTACATTAGGCAGTGATGCTAAACACTTTATGATCTGAATAATTATTTGAATTTGTTGTATTTATTGTTGATTATATATCTATCATATCCTAGTTGGCACGGCACCCCAATGCAGCCCTAGTTATGGATAGTGTGTTCTGAGCCTATTGTTTTTTCATTTGTTTACGAAAGACAGTTGATAACAAGTTCAAAACTGCAGAAACAGAGCATGAAGTATGCAAAATTTGTAAGCTCCAAACAACAAAAAACTGGATTTTATAGTAACTGAAGTTGGATGTGTATGTGTTGGGTACTCATCTAAGCCTTTTGGTCTTTGAGTCTCCCAAATGCTTTGTTGGTGTAGGCCGTGATGAAAAACAGTTTATGATCTGAATATTTACTTCAAAATTGTTGTATTTATTCTTGATTATATATCTATCATATCTTAGTTGGCACGGCACCCCACTGCAGCCCTCGGTATGAATAGTGTGTTCTGAGCCTACTAGTTTTATTTAAACCACATGTTCAGTTTCCATTGTTCTGACACTATACCAAGTTTGAAGCTTAATGGGAAGCTTCTGTTTGTCTTGAGCCCACAAATTTTGGTACTTCGTGTCCATGTTGAAAGAGTTCATTTTATGTGTGTTCTGAGTGAACAAAACTTGATACTTCATGATCTGCCTGTCTGTCTGTGTTGCATACTACATGCTCTGTCTGTGTTGCTACTCAGCTTCCAAATCTTGCATACTTCATGATCTGCCTGAGCTTGTTTTGGGCTGATTAAATTTTTATACTTCATGCTCTACTAGTGTTTGTTCTGGACTGAGAAAAATTGATACTTCATGCTCTGTTTGTGTTGTTTATGAGCTTTGCAAGTTTTGCATACTACATGCTCTGACTGTTTTGGTTCTGAGCGTACAATTTTTGCATACTTCATGATCTTTTTGAGCTTATTCTGGGCTGATGAAATTTGCATACTTCATGCTGCACTTGTGTTTGATCTGGACTGGGAAAAATTCATACTTCATGCTCTGTCTGTGTTGTTTATGAGCTTTGCAAATTTAGCATACTACATGCTCTGACTGTTTTGGTTCTGAGCGTACAAATTTTGCATACTTCATGATCTGCCCGAGCTTGTTCTGGGCTGATAAAATTTGTATACTTCATGCTGTACTTGTGCTTGATCTGGACTGGCATAAATTTAATAGTTCCTAATTTTTTTGGTGTTGGTTCTGACCGAGGAGGAAAATTTAACACTTCATGATATTTGAACTTCATGTTCAACCTCCGTTTTCCTGAGCCTACAATATTTACTTGAAATTTTTTCCCAGTGCTGAACCGACTGTCCGTTTTTTTTTATTTTGTCGTCTCCATGTTCAATAATTTCAGTTTACTTTTGATTTCAGGTTGAATTCTGCATGATGTGCATTTTGGAGCGATTGAAGACTGCAGTACGGGAAAACTTGATATTCGGATCAAAATATGTAAATTTTGTCATGTACTTGTAATTTATTAAACAATGTACTATGCTGTAAATTATTATTTATGTTTCAGTTCTTTGTACAGTGTTAGATGTGAAGTATATTTTCTTACGCTGTAGAGTTATTGTGATGTATTACTTTGCAATTCTATGAAGACCCAGTTTTTTTCCAAATATTATGTTCATTATTGTCTTGATTTAATGATTGAAATTAAGTGTTTTTTTTGGGCGTATTACGCAGCATGGCGTATCCAATTGATTTTCATGCTCAGAAGTACCACAAACCCAGCATCATGTACATAAATTTTGTAAGGTCTGTACTAAGATAGACAGAGCATGAAGTAAAAAAATTTGTAAAGCTTGTGAACTAACACAGAGTATGCAAAATTTGTAAGCTGAGCATGTAACACAGACAGAGCATGTAGTATGCAAAATTTGCAAAGCTCATAACCAACGCAGAGAGAACATGAAGTGGCAAGTTCTGCCAGTCCAGATCAAACACAACTAGAGCATGAAGTATACAAATTTTATCAGCCCAGAAGAAGCTCAAAAAGATCATGAAGTATGCAAAATTTGGAAGCTGAGTGGCACCACAGACAGAGCATGTAGTGTGCAAAATTTGTAAGTCTCATAAACAACACAGACATAGCATAAAGTATCAATTTTTCCCAGTCCAGATCAAACACAAGTAGACCATGAAGTATACAAATGGTATCAGCCCAGAACAAGCTCAGCCAGATCATGAAGTATGCAAAAATTGTACGCTCAGAACCAAAACAGTCAGAGCATGTAGTATGCAAAATTGGCAAAGCTCATAAACAACACATACAGAGCATGTAGTATCAGTTTTTCCCAGTCCAGATCAAACACAAGTGCAGCATGGAGTATGCAAATTTCATCAGCCCAGAACAAGCTCAAAAAGATCATGAAGTATGCAAAATTTGTACCCTCAGAACCAAAACAGTCAGAGCATGTAGTATGCAAAATTGGCGAAGCTCATAAACAACACAAACAGAGCATGAAGTATCAATTTTCCCCAGTCCAGAACAAACACAAGTAGAGCATGAAGTATAAAAATTTAATCAGCCCACAACAAGCTCAAAAAGATCATGAAGTATGCAAAATTTGTACCCTCAGAACCAAAACAGTCAGAGGATGTAGTATGCAAAATTCCCAAAGCTCATAAACAACAAATATAGAGCATGTAGTATCAGTTTTTCCCAGTCCAGATCAAACACAAGTGTAGCATGAAGTATGCAAATTTCATCAGCCCAGAACAAGCTCAAAAAGATCATGAAGTATGCAAAATTTGTACCCTCAGAACCAAAACAGTCAGAGCATGTAGTATGCAAAATTTGCAAAGCTCATAAACAACACAGACAGAGCCTGAAGTATCAATTTTTTCCAGTCCAGATCAACAAACAAGTAGAGCATGAAGTATAAAAATTTCATCAGCCCAGAACAAACACAAAAAGATCATGAAGTATGCAAAATTTATACGCTCAAAACCTAAACAGTCAGAGCATGTAGTATGAAAATTTTGTAAGCTGTGGACCAACACAGACATAACATGAAGTATCAATTATTTCCCAGCCCAGAGCTAATACAATCAAAGCATGAAGTATACAATCTATCTTAGCTCACAAAAATATTATACAGATCATGAAGTATCAAAATTGTGTAATCTCAGAACAAACTCAAACAGAACTTGAAGAATATTGAAGTATACAATTTTTGTCAGCTTGGAGTAAGCCCAAAACAAACAGAAACATAGCTTGAAGTATCTCCGGTTCGTCGCTAACGAACATCTCGTTCTTTCTCTTCGATTCCTGCACCAAATGATTCATCAAATAGAAGAAAATTCAACGGAAAACATGATTAAAACTAGTAGGCTCAGAACAAGTGCAACGGAAAACATTATCTCTTTCACTTGGAATAAAAAATTCATGCCGGCTCAGAAAAAGAACACCTTCAACTTTAATATCCCGTAAATCCATTGTTAAAGGTGCATTGTTAAAGGGGCACAGCTCCCGAAAAGGCATTAAGCTTCTGAGCTCTTAATGGACTTACTCTTTATGAAGTATGCAAAATTTTGTAAGCTCAGAACCAACACAGACAGAGAATGAAGTGGCAAATAATTTCAGCTTCCCGACTCAAAACAAAACCAAAATGAACATGAAGTTCAACACCATCCAATAATCATGAAGTATGAAATCATGCATAAACTTTTCATCACTGCCGCAAATTAAATCAGGTATAAAGGAGTAAAAATTGAAATTTTGAATTTGACACTAGGGCCGCTTTATTAAGGCACACCGGCTAGTGTCCAAAGACAAAATTCAAGTTGCATATACTTATCATCATCGCCTACTAAAAGTGGAAATAAAATCTACAAACCGGAAATTTTTTACCAACTTTTTCAGGAACTAAATTGCTTATCGAGCAACATTTTTTCCCATGAATAATTTACCTGCAAACAAACAAGACAAAAGCGTTAGTCTTGCAAATGTGTTATAATGTATTAAACAGACACAAAACGGCAGATATGTATGACACTAACCTTGCAAAAGCCACAGAAATAACTTAACAAAGTTCATGCTATATTCGGGGCATCATCTGTTGTAGGTTGCATTGTTGAAACCGTAGTAGAAGCTTGTGACTCGTTTATAGTAGCAAAAAAGAAAAAGTCCCCCATAATACATTCTTGATCTACAAGCCCAAATTTTTTTGTTTTGTGGGGGAAACATTTAAAAGGCAAACAACGTACAGCTTCTTACATGGTAACTACGTGGAATTAGGGTGCTTATATGCATGTGTCATGTCCTATTAGCAGTGACTGAAGCAAATCTCGAAATAAACAAAAACTAGACTGTAAATTACATGAATTTTGTGTGCTTCTGTGCATGTGTCATGTCCACATCTGAAAATTTCATATACCAGTACGAATATTATTTGCTATTCTAAATGTACTAGTCCAAATACTAGTGCGAATATTAGCAGAGCATATTTTAAGCGCTAAAAATATAACAACAACCTAGAAGCATTTATAAAGGAAATAAATTTTGAATTCGAGATGAGAAATTGAAACCCTTGTCGCAGTTTGGGTTCTCCGTCAGAAAGAAGAGAAAGAGCTTGAAAGTGCAATGTTAAGGTGCAGCTCCCGGCAGCCGAGCTATCGATCGCTACAGTATACCCCTTTTACTCCTCCGCAGATCTGAGGATGAGCAAGATCTGGCTCCGATTGGTGGTAGGGGTAGGGTTTTACACAGGTGAGAAAGAAAGAGAGCGGGAGAGGAGCGCTCTCTCTTTCTTCCTTATCGATTAGGGTTTCGAAGAGACCTTCGATTAGGGTTTCGAAGGTGCGGATCTCTTCAGATAGGGTGAGAAGAGAATAGAGGAGCCCCAAAGAGATCGTCTTTCAACTTCGAGAGCGGGTATCGAGAGCGGGAGAGGGGGATTAGGGTTTGGAACGAGAGAGAGCGGGAGAGAAGAGAGGAAGGCTTAATCGATAAGGAAGTGTAGAGATAAGGGGTATACTCAGTCGAATGAGTATACCCCTTTTACCCCTCCGTTATTGTGAAGAAAAGAGCGGGACGATCTCAGCCGTCCGATCGTGATCAAGATCGATCAGACGGCTGTGACTCCCAGCTTCCGATAAGGCACTCAGCTTCCGAGCTCTTAATAGACTTACTATATATATATATATATATATATATATATATATATATATATATATATATATATAGTCCCCTTCGGTTGCACACTACTTTTGGTAAGCACTCCGTGAGCACTCACGAACTAGAGACCCTATGAAAAATCCGAACCGCTCATATTGTTCTATATGCCTTAGATAGCCTAACAACAAAAAATCAAGTAATTTGAAGTTCATTTGCCCATCCATCAAGCTGTTAGAATTTTTAGCCATACAATTTTGTGATTATGTAAATCATGGGCAAATGAACTTCAAATTACTTGATTTTTTATTGTTAGGCTATCTAAGGCATATAGAACGATATGAGTGGTTCGGATTTTTCATAGGATCTCTAGTTCGTGAGTGCTCACGGAGTGCTCACCAAAGTACTGTGCAACTGAATATTTCTATATATATATATATATATATATATATATATATATATATATATATATATATATATATATATATATATATATATATATATATATATATATATATATATATATATATATATAGGTGGCCCTTCGATTGAGAACTAATTTGGTGAGAACTCCGTGAGAACTCAAGGAGTACACCCCCCATGAAAAATCTGAACCGGCCATTTCGTTCAACACGCCTTAGATAGCAAAGCATAAAGAAATCACGTAATTTGAAGTTCATTTTCCCATGATTTACATCATCGCAAAATTGTATGGCTGAAAATTCTACTCCATTTGATGGATGAGCAAACGAACATCAAATTATTTGAATTCTTTATGTTATGCTATCTAAGGCATGTAGAACGAGATGGTCGGTTCGGATTTTTCATGGGGGTCTACTTCGTGAGTTCTCACGGAGTTCTCACCAAAATTAGTTCTCAACCGAAGGGCTCCCTCTCTCTCTATATATATATATATATATATATATATATATACACACACACACACACACACACACACACACACACACACACACACACACACACATATAATATGGTTGATTAAAAATGGCTGTTTGGTAAATGAGTGCCTGTGCTTGCTTGGTTTTGGTTGGTCAATGATGACGTGGCCATTTCCAAGGGGACCCACCTTGCTGTGTACTCACGGCAGTTGAGTGGAGAGGGAGAAGGTAAGTGCAAAAAATCCCATATCGGTAATTAACATAGAAATAATAATATATAAATAACAATGCCTATGATTAAGAGTCACATAATCGGTTAACCAACTTTTGTGAGGCAGCCTGTGGTGGGTAGTTGTACTACATAGTAACTAATTTGTCTTATAAATTGTATAAATTGTCTGAGCCTGGGTCAGGGGCGTTACAAATGGTATCAGAGCTGACTTTCGACACCGAGTGTGGGTAAGAGTGGGCGAGATGTATGCCTGAGATGGAGTTAGCAGATGTACGGGTATTCCTGAAAGGGAGCGAGGTGGCGGCTTGAAATAGTGGATCACCCGCAGAATTGGGCTACGGTGCAGCTAGCAGAATTAGGGTACTCCACTCCACATCAGCTAGAAAGGAGATCCTGCACTAGATTGTGCATGCCCGTACTCAGCGAGGACGCTGATTTCTTGGGGGGGGGGAGTGTAACACCCCGTGATTTTCAAAAAAAATAATAATAAATAATATATATATATATATAAATATATATATATATATATATAGATATATATATATATATATAATATGGTTGATTAAAAATGGCTGTTTGGTAAATGAGAAGATGGCATATATGTATTAATTTGTATATGGAATTAAATGTTGTAATGGAATGTGGTAAGGTGGGGGGCCCCACACGTGAAGGAATGAAACAGCACTGAGTGCTTGTGCTTGCTTGGTTTCGGTTGGTCAATGATGGCGTAGCCATTTCCAAGGGGGCCCACCTTGCTGTGTACTCACGGTAGTTGAGAGGAGAGAGAGAAGGTAAATGCAAAAAATTCCATATCGGTAATTAACATAGAAATAATAATATATAAATAATAAAGCCTATGATCAAAAGTCACTTAATCGGTTAACCAACTTTTGAGAGGCAGCCTGTGGTGGGCAGTTGTATTACATAGTATCTAATTTGTCTTATAAATTGTATAAATTGTCTGAGCTAGGGGTCGGGGCGTTATAGGTAACTCTAGTGAGAAGTTGAATGGGTGATCGAGTCACTGCCGAGCTCCGAGCTTGGGGGTCAGCTCGAAGAGCTTCGAGTGAGGCAACTTCAGTGAGAAGCTGAGTGGGTGCTCGAATTCAATGTCTAGCTCCAAGCTTGTAGGGTCGGCTCGGAGAGCTTCGATTAAGGCAACTTCAGTGAGAAGCTAAGTGGGTGCTCGAAGTCACTACCGAGCGCCGATCTTGTAGGGTCAGCTCTGAGAGCTTCGAGTGAGGAAGATTTGTTGGAAAAAGCTAGGTGGGTGCTCGCAGCACTTGTCAAGCATCGAGTCCTGAAGCCTCGGGGAGGGGGGCAGCTTTATTGGAAAAACCTAGGTGGGTGCTCGTGGTACTTGCCAAGCGTCGAGCCATCCATACTTGGCCTTTGTTAGGCAGATTTGTTGGAAAAAGGTAGGTGGGAGTTTGCATTACTTATCGAGCATCAAGCCCTGAAGCCTCGAGGGACATCTTTATTGGAAAAAGCTAGGTTGGTGCTCGTAGTACTTGCCGAGCACCGAGCCCTGAAGCCTCGAGGGAAAGCTTTGTTGGAAAAAGCTAGGTGGGTGCTCGCAGTACTTGCCGAGCGTCGAGCGACCCAGACTTGGCCTTTGTAAAGCAGCTTTGTTGGAAAAAGCTAGGAGGGTGTGCGAAGTCACTTCTGAGCGCCGAGCCTTGAGAGGTAGCTTTGTTGGAAAAAGCTAGGTGGGTGTTCGCAGTACTTGCCGAGCGTCGAGCCATCCAGACTTGGCCTTTGCTAGGCAGCTTTGTAGGAAAAAGCTAGGTGGGTGCTCGCAGTATTTGCCGAGCGTCGAGCCCTGAAAGGTAGCTTTGTAGGAAAAAACTAGGTGGATGCTCACAGTACTTGCCGAGCGTCGAGCCCTGAAATGTAGCTTTGTAGGAAAAATCTAGGTGGGTGCTCGTAGTACTTGCCGAGCGCCAAGCCCCCCAGACCTGAGAGGTAGCTTTGTTGGAAAAAGCTAGGTGGGTGCTTGCAGTACTTGCTGAGCGTCGAGTCACCCAGACTTGGCCTTTGTTAGGCAGTATTGTTGGAAAAAGCTAGGTGGGTTCTCGCAGTACTCGCCAAGCGCCGAGTCCCCCAAGACTTGAGAGATAGCTTTGTTGGAAAAAGCTAGGTGGGTGCTCGCAATACTTGTCGAGCGTCGAGCTATCCAAACTTGGCCTTTGGTAGGCAGCTAGGTGGGTGTGCGAAGTCAATGCCGAGCGCCGAGCCTTGAGAGGTAGCTTTGTTGGAAAAAGCTAGGTGGGTGCTCGCAGTACTTGCCGCGCGTCGAGCCATCCAGACTTGGTCTTTGTTAAGTAGCTTTGTTGGAAATAGCTAGGTGGGTGCTCGCAGTATTGCCGAGTGCCGAGCCTTGACAGGTAGCTTTGTTGGAAAAAACAAGGTGGGTGCTCGCAGTATTGCCGAGCGCCAAACCTTAAGAGGTAGTTTTTCGGAATAAAAGCTTGGTGGGTGCTCTTAGTACTTGCCGAGTACCGAGCCCCCCAGACTTGAGAGGTAGCTTTGTTGGAAAAAGCTAGGTGGGTGCTCACAGTATTTGCCGAGCGCCGAGCCCCCAAACTTGAGAGGTAGCTTTCTCGGAAAAAGCTAGGTGGGTGCTCGCAGTACTTACCGAGCGCCGAGTCCCCCCAGACTTGAGAGGTAGCTTTGTAGGAAAAAACTAGGCGGGTGCTCGCAGTACTTACCGAGCGCCGAGTCCCCCCCCCCCCTGACTTGAAAGGTAACTTTGTTAGGAAAAGCTAGGTGGGTGCTCAAAGGCACTACCGAGCGCCGAGTCTTGAGAGGTAGTTTTGTTGAAAAAACTAGGTGAGTGCTCGCGGTACTTGCCGAGCGCCGAGCCCCCCAGACTCGAGAGGTAGCTTTATTGGAAAAAGATAGGTAGGTGCTCGTAGTACTTCCCGAGCACCGAGCCCCACAAACTTGATATATAGCTTTGTTGGAAAAAGCTAGGTGGATGCTCGCAGTACTTGCCGAGCACCGAGGTACTACGAGCACCGAGCCCCCCAGACTTGAGAGGTAGCTTTGTCGGAAAAAGCTAGGTGGATGCTCGAAGTCACTGCTGAGTGCCGAGCCTTGAGAGGTAGCTTTGTTGGAAAAAGCTAGATGGGTGCTCGCAGTATTGCCGACCGCCAAGCCCCCCAGACTTGAGAGGTAGCTTTGTTGGAAAAAGCTAGGTGGGTGCTCGAAGTCACTACCGAGTGTCGAGCCTTGAGAGGTCGCTTTTCTGAAAAAAGCTATGTAGGTGCTCGCAGTACTTGCAGAGCGCCGAGCCCCCCAGACTTGAGAGCTAGCTTTGTTGGAAAAAGCGAGGTGGGTGCTCAAAGTCACTGCCGAGCGCCGAGCCTTGAGAGGTAGCTTTGTTGGAAAAAGCTGGGTGGGTGCTCGCAGTACTTGTCAGGCGCCAAGTCCCCCAGAGTTGAGAGGTAGCTCTGTTGGAAAAAGCTAGGTGGGTGCTCGCAGTACTTGCCGAGCGCTGAGCCCCCCAGACTTGATCGTTATGAGGCCATCCCTCTTCCAGAAGCATGGTTCTCCGTTTGTTGTGTCCAATGTGTTAGTCGAGCTTCGAGTGTGAGGGCCATGGGAATTCAGACGGTCTGTGGTCCAATAGGGTGGTGACACATGGAAATGATGATGTCATGCTTTTCACAGAATTCGAGGATTCGCCTCTCATGCTATATATCCTCTACCCCTCCCTCATTTCTCGCATCTGCTTTCTTCTCTCAAGTTCCCAAATCTTCCTTTCTAGCACAGTTTAGTCACCGGCGGAGAATTTTTCGATATCCTTCACTGTTCTTCGAACATGTTAGTTTATTTTATTTTTCGGTATGTCACGGGCTCAGTCTGGTTCGTCCGTCACTACTTCGGGTCATGTCACGCCCCGCTTTTCACTATACAGAAATACAGGCACGCAACTGAGATCCAGCGAATGATATGCATCATCCATAAGCTGTACAATTATAAGCTCAATAAGATATTTATAACACATTCACACAGGCAAATATAATGATCACATGAGCTAGAAATAGAATAACTATCATCTGGATAATACATCAACATCGGGTCAAGATGCTCGGGAATACAAGGTGCCAGAATTAAAACAATACGATAAGCCAGTTCGCTATAACAACTAGATAAAATAGAGACTAAAAGAAAAACAACATGAAGTAGTAAGAAAGAAGCAACGATCGTCTAGAGAGTCTGCCCGTTGGGTCCATCAGTACCTGTATAATTATTAACTCAAAGAAAAAAATAGAAAAGTACCCGTTAGAGCAAGCATCGGGCAGCAAGTAGCAACAAGCAGTAAAAGGGGTAATATAACAAGATATAACATGGAAGAAACAAGAAGTAGAAGTACAAATACAATATGGAAGGAAGCAAGAACTGGGACAATATAATCATGTAACTAATAACCGTAAACTAGTGTAATCAAGACTTCAAAGTATAATCGATTGATAACCAAGTCGCAGTTAATCAATAATCATGTAATCAACGATCGAGAGTCGTGTGAATCGAGAGTCATGTAATCAAGAATCAAGAGTCATGTAATCAAGAATCATGTAATCAAGAATCATGCTTAGTGGAAATCTCAAATTTATCTGTTTTATTAACTTATCTAATGCACGCAATCCTGTGTCCCATACCACAAGTTCGGTACATATCAATCATGTGACGTTTAGGTCTTCCAATGATAGTATCAATACATGTAATCAAGAATCATGTAATTGAGAATTGTGTAATCAAGGATTATGTAATCAAGAATCAAGAATCACTATTTCGGAAAACACGGGCCCCCTTCCAAGTATACTCCCCTATATTGTCCACTATTAAGTCGTACCCTTATAACCCTGGCTTGTTATTCTTTTATAATTAATTATGAACATGCAGTTGGTACGACAAGTGGAATGGTGAAATCAAGACAGTTAATTAAGAATCAAGAAAAACATCAATGGCGGTAGTCATGGGTATGATATGTGAACCAGGTACATGTATCGAGAGTAGTTATCATAGAATTATCAAGAGGTATAAAATGCATTACATGAGAAAATCTATATTTATGCAAGTTATTATTATAAGAACAATAATACATTCAGTTCATTAAAAATGAAAAATAACGGGTTTATATGCAAAAACGTAGAGATGACTTTTTAGACAACTTGACATATCTGCATTCAAACTCACTTTACCGTTGTTACAGAAAAGCAAACCTGATTTCGTCAGAGATTCTAGAAAGTAGACTCTCTTCCAGTTCCAACACATATTCACACGATACATTCTAGAAACAGTAGCTATGCATACAAATTCATTCTTCACTGGTTTCGATGTTTTGCGCGCATTCTGGAAATTCAGAGTCACAATACTAAAAATTGCGATATCTCACAATCTATACATCAGATTAAGAAACCGTAAAATGTTCTGGATATCTAGACTCGAAGGGCTATGATTTTCATGTAGAAAGTTTCTCGATCTAGTATCGGGAACATGGTCGAATTCTCAATACAAGAGACCGGTTAGTGATCCCGTGGAGGTTTAGGAATTTACGATATGACAGTACTAAAATCGTGATATCTCACAATCTATACATCGGATTGAGAAACCGTAAGATGTTATGGATATCTAAACTCAAAGGGATACGATTTTCAAGTAGAATGTTCTTCGATCTAGTATCGAGAACATGGTCAAATTCTCAGTACAAGAGACCGGTTAGTGGTCCCGTGCAGATTCAGAAATTTACGATATGACAGTACTAAAACCGCGATATCTCACAATCTATACATCGGATTGAGAAACCGTAAGATGTTCTAGATTCGGAACTCAATGGGCTACGATTTCTACGTAGAAAATCTTCAATCCATTATTGGGAACATGGTCGAATTCTTAGTGCAAGGTCAATAAATTTAGAGATAGCAAGGCTGAATATTCGATATTCGATAACACGATTCGAAATGTGTTAACGGTTCACTCATGAGTTGATATAGCATAGAACAAGTAAGTAGAACAGAATTTGACAATAAAACATGATGATAACTAGACTACTTGCCACGGGTTCAAGAAAAATATTTGTACGAGAACAAAAAGAGTGTACAAGATGCTTGCCTTATAACGTAATGATTACGGTGGTGGTATTAACCACGGAAAGAAGAAGCGATGTCGGCAACAGACGGTAGCACAACGGCACCAAGACGGCAGCGAGCAACGGTCAGTGACAACAACAACGAGGAGATGGCACGGCGTCGGGTTGTTTGGGATTAAGTTTGTGCAATGGCAGCGGCAATAACAATGGTGAGTAACGGTGTTGAGTTTGAGCGCAACAAGGTGGCGAGGAGCTTGGCTTCTCGGGTTTGAAGAAGGCAGAGGAAGAGAAGAAGAAGGAGACGTAGAGATGAGGGGTTTATGTGTTATGTGCATGTGTATATATATAAAAAGAAAGGTAGAGAGACGGAATGCTGAATGCATGCCTGGTGTGTGTGTGTGTGTGTGTGTGTGTGTGTGTGTGTGTGTGTGTGTGTGTGTGTGTGTGTGTGTGTGTGTGTGTGTGTATATATATATATATATATATATATATATATATATATATATATATAATATGCATGCAATTGTATTCATGTGTATTATTATATAGGTAGTGTAGTGTTAGGTGTGGAAAATGAGAGGTGTTAGTGGAGATTAGGTTAGAAAATAAGAACAAGGAGGAGAAGTCAGGAGTAGGAGTTAGGCTGTAGAAGAAAAATGGGAGGGAGAGATTGGCGTATGCAGAAGTGGGGATTATAGGGAGGGAGAAAAAGAACCGTATGGAGGAAGAAAATAAGGTGTAGGAGAGCAGATTTAGGTTAGTTGTTGGATTAAGATTAGGATTAGGATTAATCAGGGTTAGAATTTGTATTTAAACCCCGATCGAAAAAATCACAAAATTATAGAATTGATCAGAAAAATATTCTGGCTCTAGATAAAGAGTCCAAAGAGAAAAATAAAATTGATCTAAAAATTGAAGTATAAAAATTCACGTAATAAAATACGTACAACTGGAGCAGGGAGTTACAGGTCAGGACATGGGTCCCCATGCCTCCGACTCAACGTCATGGGAGTCAGAGACAAAGGTCCACGATGTTGCGCCTATACGTAGTAGAAGGCCCTTTGTGGTAGATTCGAGTTACTCGGATTTGGATGTACCTTTGGTCGAAGGTGAGTCTGAGGCCGAGGTGGTCGGAGAACAGATCGCAGTGGTCGAGGAGGGGGCAGAAGAAGTGGTCGAAGTGAATGAAGAGGAGCTTGCCGAGGAGGGTGAACTTGGAGGGGGAAAATAACTCGTCTGAGGATGATGACTTGGGCCCTTTGGCTACGCCGTCCCCCCGAAGCATCCTCGAGTTGACATAAGAAGACGAAGTGATCCGGACAGCCCGAATGAGGAGGCTCCCTCGGTTAACCTTGAGGTCCCGTTTGAGGTCCAGCCGCGCTCTATCCAAATGTATCCGGACGATGTCAAGGAGTTGCTCCGGTACACAGGGGAGTTGACGAGGATGTTGGGGCTTCCTCGCCCAGTAGGCAAAAAATTGCTATGGATAGGGTGCTGGCCGTCCTTACAGCGAACGACCTCCCCATCATCCGTGCGAATTACTTCATCGGTGAGGAGTATGAGCTGTTGTTCCCCAGCCCTAGGATCCTTCCGAAGGACAGACTGGCGCCCCAATTCTGCATGTTCCCTATTGATGCCTTCTGCTCTGCTTTGCGGTTGCCACTCCACCCCTTCATTACGGAAGTTTTGAACTGGGCGTCCATTAGCCCTATGAAGTATGGGCCCAATTCCTAAAGCAGATAGTGTGCTTCCTGTTGCTCTGCGCTGAGTGGGGGATCCACTCAAAACTGAAGTACTTTCGGGCGATCCTCGGCCTCAGCTCGTCCGGTGAATATGAGGGGATCTACTATATTTAGCCGAGACAAGGGAGAAGGGTCGTGCACGGGCACCCGGACTCCATTAAAGGGTGGAAGGAGAAGTATTTCATCGTTCGGGACCTGACCCCATGGGTGATACCCACGGCTTGGAAGTTCTACAAGCCCAATCTGAAAGGTCCTCGTAAGTCGGACTTGATGGCCGAGGAGTGGGCGGACGTTGAAAAAAATATGTTCGGACAATAGCATTGGTTGGCCGAACGTGACAGAAAAGCACTTGGCTCGAATCGGACTGAGCCCCACTCCAATTCGTACGTTTTTATCTAGTTTTCTTTCAAGTATTTTTGCTCGTCTTACGTGATTTTCTTTTCTGTAGACATGGATGATGATGCGATTGCAGCGAGAAGGGCTCTGCTGAAGAAACAGGCAGCCGAGAAGGCCGACCAGCCCCGTCACAAGAAGCATGGGAGAGCCCCTACCGAGGGGGTTGCAGAGGATACCCCTCTCCTGATGCTGAAGAAACACAAGAGCTCGAAGGCGGGCCCCAGCACCAGCAGCCAGAAGGTCACCGTGGTAGTGAAGGCTGGACTTCCTCCAGTCGCTCAGATGAACGACCAGATCGTTGGCAAGGCCGGACTGCAACCCTGGGCACCGGATTGGGCTGTTAAGATCGGGGATACTATCTCGGATGGGTCGGTGACCATAGAGATGGTTGAGAAGACCGCTTCGCCCCGAGACCAGAAGGCCCGGGAGTGCGACACCATTGAGCCCTCGTACATGAAGTGGGCTCTGGCCCGTTTGCAAGTAACGTGGTAATTGGTTGTGTTCATACTTTTGGCACATTTTCTAAGTCTATCTCCCTCGGTTGCAGGCCTGCGTGGATGGCGCTCAGCTGATGAAGCTGTACACGAAGGAGGTGGCCAACGAGAAGAGGAATACCCAGCACTGGGAATGGGAAGCAAAAGACCTCAAGCTGGAGAAGACGGACCTCGAGGGCCAGATCCAGGCTCTTCGAGCGGAGTTGGTGAACTAGGATGACGCCTATATGAGAAGGATGGCCGACCTGATGAACGAGGTCGATGCACGCATGGAGGAGATAAGGACGGCCGGGATGGACAAAGTGATCAAGGCCCAGGATGTGGTCTATGCCAGGGTGATTCGGCATGTCCAGCACTTTCATCCGGAGCTGGACCTAAGCAGCTTTCACTATGACCTGGTCGTGCCTAAGCTCCCACTGACCCCCGGGGGTTGTGACGATGCAGCGGACGACGAGCTCCTCCCCGAAACGCAAGCCGAGGAAGAGGTGGGCCGGCAATAGTCATCATTGTTTCTTTTCCTTATTTCATTTTTTGTAATAGCCGAAAGCGGACTGGCCACCGCACTTTTTGTAAAATTACATTTTTTAGCAATGAAAAGCATTTTTGGCTGAACCTCTTGACTTGAATGAATTTATGGCTTGATTTTTTAGCCAAGGTTTTTGGCTCGGAGTGATATTTCTCTATCCTTTGGCAGATGACAGTGACCCCGACTGGGGACCTTGGTAGCTCGGAGGTGAACCAATTGAAAGGTAAGAACTCGGCGATGGAGTTTGCTTTGGCTAGATACCGTAAGGAGGCTCATGACCGTGAGGCTGTCGTCAAGTATTTTATGGACAAGTCCAAGAGGCTCAGCGTAGAGCTGGCGTGGTTCAAGAATTCGTTATCCGACCGAGACTCTACTGGAGCTCCATTTTCGATGGCTAGTAAAGAAGGAATTGGAGGTGCAACGATACAAAATAATGCTCGGGATGTCTGGGTCCCAGTCCGTTTCATACACTGGACCCAGTCCTTCTGATGGTGCCTCCTTGCCGACCCTAAGGATTGGTCCGGCGAGGCCTTGTGAGGCTCAGAGCTCCGTCACTAGCATGTCCACCTTAGAAAGACCGGGAGACCCGGCGAAGGAGCTGACTCGGTCGGCCGAACTAGAACTCGTCTGCTTTGACCCTGTGGTTCCGACACAGGAGCTCTAGGATAGGTTTTACTAATGTATTTTCATTTCTCTTTGTAACGAAGCAATTTCCTTTGATGAAATAATATGAGAAGACGATTTTCTTGTCTTGGCTATTTTTCTATCTTGTGATTCATATGATGCCTTGCTCGAGATACATGCCGAGCGTCGGGCTTCCAATTTTGCGAGAAAGCCGGTGCCTTACTCGAGATACATGCCGAGTGTCGGGGATCGAATCTTATGAGAAAGTCGGTGCCTTGCTCAAGATATATGCCGAGCATCGGGCATCCAGGCTTGTGAGAAGGTGGGTGCCTTGCTCGTTGTACATGCCGAGCGTCAGGCATCCAGACTTGTGAGAAAGCTGGTGCCTTGCCCGAGGTACATGCCGAGCGTCGGACATCCAGGCTTGTGAGAAAGCTGGTGCCTTGCTCGATATACATGCCGAGCGTCGGGCATCCAGGATTGTGAAAAGCTGGTGCCTTGCTCGAGATACATGCCGAGCGTCGGGTATCCTGATTTGTGAGAAAGCTGGTGCCTTCCTTGAGATACATGCCGTGCGTCAGGCATCCAAGCTTGTGAGAAAACTGGTGCCTTGCTCAAGATACATGCCGAGCATTGGGCATCTAAGCTTGTGAGAAAGCTGGTGCCTTGCTCGAAATACATGCCGAGCGTCGGGCATCCAGGCTTGTGAGAAAGTGGGTGCCTTGCTCGATGTACATGCCAAGCGTAGGGCGTCCAGGCTTGTGAGAAATCTGGCGCCTTGCATGAGATACATGCCGTTCTCTGGTGCCTTGCTCGAGATACATGTCGAGCGTCGAGCGTCCAAGCTTGTGAGAAAGCTGGTGTCTTGCTCGAGATACATGCCGAGCATCGGGCATTCAGGATTGTGAGAAAGCTGGTGCCATGCTTGAGATATATGCCGAGCATCGAGGGTCCAAGCTTGTGAGAAAGCTGGTGCCCTGCTCGAGATACTTGCCGAGCATCGGGCGTCTAGGCTTGTGAGAAAGCTGGTGCCTTGCATGAGATACATTACATGCCAAGCATCGGACGTCCAAGCTTTTGAGAAAGCTGGTGCCTTGCTCGAGATACATGACGGGCGTCGGGCTTCCAAGCTTGTTAGAAAGCTGGTTTGATATGTACGCATTTTGAATCGACAAAAAATGTGCTGTGTTTATACCATGACTATTTGCTTACAAGGGAATTGGCGCGTAGCACTTACAATAGTGGACTCTACCTCACTTTTTCCTCTTGAAATTTGATGAGTTACTCCGCATTCCAGGGCCTCTTAACCATCTTGCCCCCCAAGTGTTCGAGGCGGTACGTTCCGGAATGTACCACCTGGAAGATTTTATACGGGCCCTCCTTATTGGGGGCGAGCTTTCCTCTCGCTGTAGGCTAGGAGATTGCTAGCTTTCGGAGCACGAGGTCCACTTCCTTGATGTTGGTTGGGTGAACTTTCTTGTTATAGAGCCTCTCGACCCGTTGTTGGTAAATGGCTCGTCGGATGCTGGATTTTTTCCGTACCTCGTCAACGAGGTCTAGGTTGGCTCTGAGGTCACTTGAGTTTGATTCTTCATTGAATCCCATGTACCTCGGCGATGGGAGGCCGACTTCTAGTGGGATGACTGCCTCGGTCTCATATGTCAGATTGAAAGGGGACTCGCCGGTCGGAATTCTCTTAGTCTTCTGATGTGACCTGAGGACGCTTGAAGATGCCTAGATATTTTAGAATTTAAAGCTACTGTAACATTTTAGTTGTCCTCGTTAGAGCATCTACAATCGTGATTGTCAAAAAATGACTAAATGCATAATTACATATAACATTTTAAGCTTTTGTTGCAGTCGTACAATTCCTATTTTATAGCAATTTAAGATTAAAAAAAAGTACAAGATGAACTTTGTAGTTGCTTCCTAGGGCGAAATTAATTATTTAAATAATTTTTTATTGTAAGACGGAAGTTGAAGTTGTGTCGGAGGAAAAAAAATTAAAAATTGATAGACAGAAGTTGAAGTTGCGTCCGTGATTTAGGGAGGCCTCGGACGGATCTTGAAGATTCGTCCGTCAATTCTGAGTTTTAATTTTGCTTTTATTTGCTTTATTCGTTATTTCAGCCTTTATCTTAGGCTTTATTACAAAATTTTGGATGAAATTGCCCCTAGTTAATCTTCTATATATTCATGAAATTATATTGGTAAACATTAATTTGCTCTCGCCCAACTCTCTATCTCAATTTCTTAATTAGTCGAGGTTCAATCTTCTTCGGGAGGTCATATCTTACTATCTATTTTTCAATTAGCCAAATCAAGGTACAATGTCTTCAGTACAAAGATTTATTATTCGTTTGAAATCAAAGCAGGAACAGATGCCAGCTCATGGCAACACAATCAACGAAGCTAAAGGAGAGATTCCAAATGTCGACTTTGCCGATCAATTCCGTTGGAATCATGTAGTAAACGATTTGAAACATATCATTCAATATATTACTGTTACCCCTAAGGGTGGTTTTGGTAAATTCAGGGGAAATTGGAAGGACCCAATCAAGATGTACAATCAGTACTGCTCATGGTTCCCACTAATTAAACAACTAGTAGAGCAGGCGGGATGGCACTGTTTCATGAAAATCAATACGAATAGGTCATCGAATCGGCTATTCGAGGCACTCGTAAAGAGATAATGGGACACTACCCACACTTTCCACCTACCGTGTGGTGAGTTGGGTTTCACTCCATTGGATTGGGTTATGCTAACGGGTATTCCTATCGGTGTCGGTGACTTGCCTCCATGCGACAATGAGGCCTATACTTTCCAAATTATTCTGAATCGCTTCTTTCCGGAATTAACAGTAGATGATTGGAAATCACAAGGTATACGGTATTCTTTTTTCAAAAATTATTTTACCAATACTTTGATTGAAGAAGCTGAAACCGATATGGCACTAACAATGAGGATTGCACGAGCTTTTTTTATGTACTTCCTCGGTGTATTTCTTTATCCTAATGGTGCTGGGTTAGTAAGGTGTGGTTGGCTAGCCGCAGTTGCAGATCTGAATGTTGTTGCCAAATACGATTGGGGTAGTCATGCACTTGCTCTGCTGTGTTTGTCTTTGGACTCATGTAACAGACTTAAAGTGAATTCATTTAATGGGTCGTGAAAAGTGTTGGAGGTAATACTAAATCTATTAGATACTAATTTTAGTCGAATAATGTCATTATATTATTTCAATTGGTCTATTTGTAACATATTTGAAAATTATGTTTTACAGTATTGGGCTTACGAATACACAAATTGTTGTATTCCAGTTAGAGATAGGAACATCCCTATGGAGACTCACTTGGCTAATTCAGATGGATGGCCGAAAATTTTGCAATGGAATAAAGAATTCTTGGATTTAGGTTGATCTGATCCTATTAGGTACAATCAATCAATGGCTCGTGATCAGTTGGAAATGCGCACTTCTTCCTCCATCATTTGGCAGCCATATAATGGGTCATCAATTAAAGACGTATATGAAATTGAAGCTGCCAAATTTATTTCACGTTATCGACATGCTTTTATGTACTGCGGCCAAGTATATTAATTTTTGTCATATTTATGTACAACACTTTTATTAAATAGTTTGATTATGCTAAAGTAAACATTTGATTGCAGAGTGTATGGTATCTTGGTGATCGTTGTATTTGCCAACTTACTGGAATAATTGCAATCCCAAAAGACCCACCTCCTCTAATGCATTTCATGACATCTAGTACTAAATTTCTGAACCTATCGAAGCATCACCTTTCGTACGTCGTGTAGAGAAGATCACTTATGATCAGTATTGGGCAAAGATTTCAACTGGTCCGATAATGCCGACACTCTCCCATGCAGCAAATGTCGATTTCATTAGGCCAGCATCAATTAGAGATCCTTCCGCTCAGTTGCCACATGCTGCACCTCCATTTTGGCTATCAGCCGAGTACCCAACTCAATCCACTGTAGAAAATTCATTATTACTTGGTCAACCTTACGTTGAAGTGCCACTTTTTTCAGGAGGTACTCTTATCAAGAATTTGGACCCTAATATCAATGTCCTGTTTCATCAAAGTGGGCAACCATCATATGTTAGTTTCCAAAACCGTATATACATTTTTGTCTCTAAGAACGCTATTATTTTATAATGTATTTTACGTACTCTGATTATTTTTATATCTTATAAATTTCCACAGGAGGAGTTATACACTCGTTGTCAACAACTGAGCAACACTGAAGCACAACTTCGACGAATAATACTTTCAGACATGGTTTTGAGGGAATCAATTCCACCTGAATTACCGAATGTTAGAAAATCTGTATCGATGAACAGACCATCTAATTCCCGACATAGACCGTTGAATCCGAATTTAGAGGACACCGGAGCATCGACGTCCTCATTTGTGCCTGAAACACAATATAATTATGAAGAATAGGAAAAATAGTACTGAAATTGTTTTCTATTTAGCATGGGGGTATTAATGTCAATTTGTAAATGTCATATGCCAAGCAACACCCTAATTGGAGATTGGAGCAAAACTTGGGGATTTTAATTGGATTGTAACCAGTATTAATTTCATAGTTTTAACTTGGGGATTGTAGATAGCTTGAGGGTATTTTAGTCACAATATTAATGTCACATGCCTAGTAGGTTTATACTTGATTGTAGTGACATATAGGTTTTTGTATTTATTCACTTCCGTACACATTATTCACAGATACTTTCCTACCTACGAATGATAGGTTTTGACTTTTTTTACACTTATTTATTAACTTTTAGATTAGACGAGACATTGATGAATCATTCTTCTTCAAGCGGCATGATCAGTATTTATATGTTGCCATCCTTTGTACATTTATTTCTCGACTAGACTATGTAAACTTCAACTCCAAAATAATCCACTACAAATTTATCTTCTACTTAACCATGGCTAATTTACATGTATCTTCTTCATCGAGTTCATCTTCTGATTCATCAGCGGAGGACAACGATGTTGTTGCTAGGATTATTCACAACCGTCTAATAAGGATTGGCAAGGCATTCCAATCTAGTGAACAAAAAATCGTCGCCATTACATTCGTCGGAAAGAGAAGAAGGTCATAGACAGATCTGGAAAGACTATTTTGCCGAAAATTCAGTTTACCCAGATTCAATTTTTCGTCGTCGATTCTATATGCACACCGACAACTCTTCAACCAGGTATTAGATGTTGTTGTGGGTTACGATCAGTATTTTCTCCAGTCCCAGGATGCTTGTAAAAAACTTGTCTTAACTCCTCAACAAAAAATTGCAGTGGCACTACGATGTTTGGCGTATGGAGGTGCGGCTGATGCGGTTGACGAATATATATGTATAGGCGAAACAACGGTATTGAAAACTCTGCATCGTTTTTGGTTTGCAATTGTAACTTTATTTGGTACTCAATATATGAGGAAATCAATACCAGCTGATGTGGAAAGACTACTCGAAGAGAACAGCGCTCGAGGCTTCCTGAGATGCTGGGTAGTATAGATTGCATGCATTGGAAGTGGAAAAATTGTCCAGCAGCATAGCAGGGCCAGTACACAGAACATGTTCGGGAACCGACTATTATTCTCAAAGTAGTTGCTTCTCATGATCTTTGGTTCTGGCATTCATTTTCGGAATGCCAGGATGCAATAATGATCTAAATGTGCTGAACCGGTCAACTTTATTTAATGAGATTCTTGATAGTTGTGCACCTCCAGCTAATTTTGTAATCAATAACGACAATTACAATATGGGCTATTATTTAGCGGATGGTATATACCCACCATTAGCAACCATCGTCAAAACTTACACCGCACCGGATACCCAAAAGAAAAAAAAATTCGCAGAAATGCAAGAGGGTGCAAGAAAAGATGTGGAACGTGCTTTTGGAGTTTTACAATCACAATTTGCAATAGTGAATGGTCCAGAACATATGTGGGATGCAGATAGTCTGTCATATATTATGAAAACATGTATCAGCTTACAAAACATGATTATTGAGGATGAACGTGACGAACGAATTCTTGATTATGATTACGATCAAATTCCTGACTCGATTGGGATCGAACCAAGCACAGGTGGACGAACTGATGAAGAAGGCCGAATCGTTTGCAATGTCATTCTACATGATCGGCAAAAACACCATGCACTTCGTCAAGATCTGGTGGAGCATATTTGGTCACAATATGGAGATGAGTAACTGCACTTAGCATGTATTACTATGTATTCTCATTGTCTTGTAATGTACTACTTTGTAATGGGTAATAATTAAAAACGTAGTTAATGTACTACTTTGAACTATGATATAATATTTGAAGCGTATTGTAAGCCGATAATTATGGGTATTAACTATCGAGCCATATTATGAACATGTGATACACTCGCAATTAAAATTGAAAATAATAACGTAGGATCCTTCTTAATTAAAATTCAAATTAATATCATATTTTGAAAACAGGATCCTTCTTAATTTCAAATTAATAACGTAGGATACATTCGCAATTAAAATTGCATGCTTACATTATATGAAGATAAAATTCAAAATTTTGGGTTAATGTTGTTTACCCAGGATTGTAACCTCGTTTTTGCAGAATTTTATTCTGCTTACACATAAAATAATATCGTTGATTACTTGGTAACGTGTTGAGATCGATACCCATAATGCGATCTTCCTCGGCCCGTTTTTTAATATCGCATTCTCGGTTTTTTATCGGATTCCTCCTTTCTTGCGATTCTTTGTATACAGATGTAAAAATTGCTGTTTCTTCGGCAATTTCTTTGAATTCTAATGTTTCGGCCATTCTTTTTCCTATCCTCTTAGCAGCTTTGCGACCTGGTGGTCAGATAAGGGGTGTAGGTGAATCCATATCAACGGGTATATCTGAGTCCCAATTGTTTATTATGGGAGAGTTCTGGCTATCACTCCCTTCACCGGATTGGGTTCTTTGTACTCGATCAAACACTTGTGTAGTACGCAATGAAAACTTCGGCTGATCTTTAAGAATCTCATAACATTCATCAAATTTGAAAGCTTTCCCCGAAGTTGCCATATATTCTACTCTGCCTTCGCGAATCTAAGACAACTTTGAAAATCCAAACGTTATTATGTAAAGAAATAATAAAAATCATGACTTTAAATTCAATTTCTTTTACATACTTTATCTGCCTCGGTTGTTCCGCTACCGGCCCTAGTAGTTGCACGCTCAATTTTGCTAAGAATAGGGCTACTTCTTTCGAAATAAGTTGAAATCGACTAGTAAGTGAGCTAACTGTTCTGTCGGTCGGAGTCCCTAATAATACCTCAAACGTAGAAGAAATTCGCTCCCAGAACTATGCCCCGGATTGATCGTTACCGATCATTAGATCTTGCGTTATACTAATCCAACTTTGGCAGAGAAGAACATCTTCTTAAGCCGTATTTGCTCTCCCCCTTGAACCTCGGCTCGCCATTACAAATAACTCAGTACAAGATAGAGAGGTAATAGATGTTACTGGAGGAATTTTTTTTAGACAATTGTGATGCTTGGAGTTGGTTCAGGATAGGTACTATATATAACAAAATTTTAGTGAGCTGATAGAGAAAGAGCCGTTGGATTAAACTGGGAAAGCACAAATAACCGTTGAATGAAGATGGGGCAAAATGGTCATTCAATTTGGTTTTTTTTTAAAAATCACAAGGGACGGAACTAGTAGTTCGGCCTAAAAAAGCGGAATGGAGGGACGGATCTACAAGATCCGTCCGAAGGGAGGCTTCTTTTTTGGGCTTTTTAATTACGAAATTTTTTTTTGAAGGGATTCCATCTGAGTATTAAAAAAATATTTTTTTAGAGGGATGGATCTTGAAGATCCGTCCTTTAAATTATGCATAATTCATATATATCTCCTCTCATTATAGCAATCTATTGTTGCGTTTTTGTCAAAAAATGCATAAATAGCTAACGACTGCAGCTCATCATTTGCTATAAAATGCATTAAATGGATAATTAGAAAACGACTGTGGATGCTCTTAGCAAAACCTTTTCTCATGTATCTCTGATCATCATACATGAAAGGTGGCAACCGGGCTGCCAGGGCTGGGTTGGGCTCAAAACCAGCTGGCTTGACCCAGTTCCGGACCAACCCAGGTCGGACTGAGGGGAATGGTGGGCCAGGCCAGGCAGGGGAAGGGGAAGGGGGCCCGGACTCTGACCCTGTCCCCTGGCTTGGCGACCGACCGGGCCGGGCCTCCGCGGCTTCGCAGTTTTTTTATTTTTTAGAGTAGAAAGATTAAAGGAAAAGATTAAATGAAGACTATAATTGTATGTAACGCCCCTGCCCCTAACTTAGACAATTTATACAATTTAGAAGACAAATTAGATACTATGTAGTACAACTGTCCACCACAGGCTGCCTCTCAAAAGGTGGTTAACCGAATTGGTGACTCTTGATCATAGGCTATTATGTTTATATATTATTTTATTCCTTTTCAATCCCGATGTGGGAAAAATCATATACACTTTTTACCTCTTCAAGAATTGCACAGCCGAAGCTATTGTATCCGGGTGGGCCCCTGCTGGACTACCACGTCACCGTAGGGTGACGTCATCACCCAGAGAAACAACAACAGCACCTATGCTTTTATGCTGTTCCATCTTTTACGTGGGCCCCACCCTCATCACTACTATTCCTTTTCCAAATTAATTACAAAATGCCATTTATACAAACAGCCCTTTATCAAACTATATTATATATATATATTATATTTTAACACGGGGTGTTACATTGTAAGAACATATATAATAAATGGCAAGATTCATATATTAAATTGTTTCATTGAATTACGAAATTTCAAATATAATCAAATAAATAAGTAACATTTCATATAAATATAATCAAATTACAAATTGAGAGAATATTTGAATTTCGAGTTGGAGATGACCTCTATTTAGATTGAAGAGAAAACATTGGACTGTTGTTGTGCACTTCAACTTAACATAAATATAGAATCTTTTTGCCCTAAAATTTTCAATTATTTACAATACAAAATTCGTAGTGCACTTCTACTCAATTTTCATTCGTCGCTACTTGAGCCGTTTTGGGAATTTTGTAGTAAATCTTGGGTCCTCTCTTCCGTGCTTACTAGCACCTCCAAATTCTTCGAAAGCAAGTGATTTATCACTACAAGAAATTTGCCATATACCAACGGACACCTATAGTGACGGATCACTAAAACCGTGGGTATAGACATTGTATACCTACAGACGTATAATAAGCTGTGGGTATAGGTATCCTATAGCTTTAGAGTTTTTAATCCGTAGCTATAGGTTTTACCAACGGGATAAAACACCGTGGGTATATTCTATATTTTATTTCCCCCCAACTTTTTCATTTTCCCACCAAATCCCAAATACCCCCAATTTATACAGCTCTCACGCTCACACCCTTCTCTCTCTCTCTCTCTCTCCTCTCTATCTCTCACACCCGAATCCCCGCCATTGACCGCATCGCCGTCGTCGGTCTTCCATGTCGCCGTCGTCGGTCTTGAACGTCGCTGCCGTCGTCAGTCTTCCACGCCGCCGCTGTCTTCCCTCGCCACCGCAGTAAGCATCTTCCTCTCGTCGTTTTCCTTCGCCGCCACCCACCTCCGTCGCCCACTTCTTCATCTACCGTCGTCTTTCGTTGTCCGCCGTCACCCACCGCTTCCACCATCACCCACGGCCATCTATTTTTGATTAATTTTGCAAACCCTAGGTATGAATTTGGGTGCTTCCCCTTTAGTTGATGAATTTTGATTGCCATGTTGTTGTTTATTGTTTGATTTCATTGAGAATGTGTTCTGGTAGTTTATGGTTCTATTCATTGTGGTTATGGATTTTGATGTCTTTGAGAACAGGTTTTGTCACGATTTTGTTCTTATAAACTAGTTTATAGAAATGCCAATATGTTCGATAAAATTTTGGATATTCTCAAAGTGAAACAGATCATTTAGCTCTTATTTTCACTAATGTGCGAACAAGTTACTGTAGATACCTTCAATAATATCTAAAACAACAAAATCCTTCAGTAATATTCATTTTGTTGCAGTCTTCTGTGCCTTTGTTCATCTGATATCAACTATTTGATATGATTAGTGACGAGTTTATTGCAAAGATGAGGGATCATGAGGAGTCTACATTAATTAGTTGCTCTATTTTTTTTTCATATAGTAAGTATAGACGTAGTATGACATTTAAGTATACAAATCATCACCCCAGCACTCTTTTATTTGGTGAAATCACAATAGTTGAGATAAAAGTGAAAGGAGTTCGTTCGGTTTATTTGAACCATGTTATGTTAACTAGATGGCAGCTTATACAAGTGAATAGACTTTTCTATTAATGGAAAAAGTATCAGGTTTAACTTTGTTCGTGGTGTCTCAGGAGCTGTTCAGTTTACACCTTTGACCTGTATATATTATTTAAATTTTTTGTGCTGATTACTGCTCTTGATGTCCTTTCGTTCATATTTATGCTTCATTTGGTGGTGATTCCTTTGTTTGATGTCTCTTAACACTCCTAAGTTAGGCAGTTCAGTTAAACTTCTTCTTGTGGTGCTTCATTGGTTGTGTCCAGCTCATTTATTTCAATTGTTTTCCTATCCCTGATGTTTGAGAGGTGATGGGGTAGGTCCATTGACATTGATTAGTCAGCCAAGTCATTATTTCATAATTCATTTGTGCTTGAGCAAATTTCATTTGTCGGTAACGGCAACCTCTTTCCATTTTTGATGCAGGCAAACATATCATATAGGATTATATGGAATTCTGTTTTGACAATCACAATTCACATTCAGTAATGAGAAATTTGTGTGCGTTCCGGTTGTAGATAACTGTTGTGAAATTCTTATATGGTGTTCATCTTTTAGTTCATGAATACTGATAGCAAAAGTTTGCAAAAGAAAGTTGATCATTGATAGCAAAAGATGTTTTTTTTAACAATGATAGCAAAAGATGTTTTGTAATCAAATGTTCGTCAGGTTGTATCCAGACATGATCATCTCTTTCAGTCATTTATATAAAAATAGCTTATGTGCCTGCATATCCTGTAAGCGTGTTTGTGGATCATGGAAGCTGTACTTGTTTGTTACATCTTCCACTTAGTTGTAGTATAGGAAGAACTTGTGGGCATTTCCTTTATCAATACCTCAAATGCTGACGATGTTACCATCATACTCTTCTAAAGTATAATGAGGCAATTATGCAAAATGGGTTATCATATTCTATTTAGCATTGCTTAATCCTGGGTAGTAGATCATCTTGTCCTAACTCCCAAGACTTCCACTGTTACAAAGAACAAACTTTTGTGTCATTATAGGCTTCAGATATACTTTATGGTAAATTAACATCGATACACCATGTTACAAATATCTAACCTTAGAAGTTGAATCACATGCTTGATTACATAACCTCGAATATATTCCATACATGAAACGGAAATATCCAATCATAAAGTTGGGTTGGAAAGTGCGATCTAATTTACAATTTAGATGTGTTGTTGTGGTTGCCAGTGCGATATAATAACAGCATTCAGTGTGCAAGTATCAATGAAATATCTATAGTGCCGTATAATCTTTCATCTACTGTATTTCTTTTTCCTTCTATTGTGAAAATTTTGGAATCTTCTTAAATACAAAGCTTGAGGAATTGTGGGTTAAAATTTTAGTATTACAGGAAATTTAGAAGCTTTACTCACTATTCTCCATTGGTTCTGTATCTGCCAAGTGTAGTAGTTTTCTTGATTTCTCAATGTCCAATATATGACCAGAATTGATGTAAAGCTGATATTTTTTTGAACTTGGTATTGAATGGTAGTTGAAAACAATATATTATGTAAAATAACGACTGGAATATCCCTCACACACGCACATATTTTTTTTCTATATTTTTAATAATTATTTATTTACATTTTCTTCTCTATTTTTAATAATTATTTATTTACATTTTCTTCTCTATTTTTAATTATTATTTATTTACATTTTCAGTTAAATTTTTCAAATGGAGTATAGAGGGTGGATCCGCGATCCATCAAAACAAAGTGAAGTATATATTCGAGGGATTAATGAATTCCTCGAATTTGCTTTTCAACATTCAGAAGAGAACGGGAAAATATTGTCTCCTTGTACAAAATGTGCCAACTGTAAATCACATTCTCGCACAAGTGTTTATGAACACTTAACTGATCCACGACGTGGATTTCTTAGAGGTTATAGGCAATGGATATTTCACGGTGAGAGGCCTACAACTTCAAGTAGCACAACTGAACAACATTTAGAAATGGGGCATGACATGGATGGGTTAATTCGTGATGTTTTTCCAATGCATCCTATAGAAGAGCCATTTTGTGGTGAAGGTGAAAGGAATCCAGAAGTAGGAGAGAACATTAAGTTTTACCGTTTGGTGAAAGAAAATGAGCAAGTGCTCTACCCAAACTGTAAGAAGTATAGCAAGTTATCATTTATGGTACATTTGTATCATTTAAAGTGTCTACATGGGTGGAGTGACAAGTCATTCTCAATGTTACTGGATTTATTAAGAGATGTTCTACCAGAAGGAAATGTTTTGCCAAAGTCATACTATGAAACGAAGAAGATGATTTCAGGGTTAGGTTTGGGGTATGAGAAGATCCATGCTTGTCCTAATGACTGCATATTGTATCGGGATAGATATATTAAAGATGAAGTATGTCCAAAGTGCGGTACGTCAAGGTGGAAAACAACAGATGAAGATGTACAAGCTAATGGAACAGAGACTTCTGAAAAGCGAAAGAACTTGCCTGCAAAGATCCTTCGATGGTTTCCTTTGAAACCGAGGTTGCAAAGGTTGTTCATGTCATCCAAAATTGCCGAATCAATGAGATGGCACCATGAGGGTAGATTGAATGATGGTTCTCTTAGGCATCCAGCTGACTCACTTGCTTGGAAGGAATTTGACTCTCGATATCCAACATTTTCATTAGATCCTCGTAATGTTCGACTAGGAGTGGCTTCTGATGGGTTCAATCCTTTCAAGACTATGGGTATTACCCATAGCACGTGGCCCGTCATGATAATTCCTTATAATCTTCCTCCTTGGATGTGCATGAAACAATCATTCTTCATGTTGTCACTACTAATTCCAGGTCCTAAAGGCCCCGGAAATAACATTGATATTTATCTACAACCATTAGTACAAGAGCTGCAAGAGTTATGGGATGATGGAATTGAAACCTATGATGCCTGCAAGAAAGAGACATTCCAACTCCGTGCTGCTGTAATGTGGACTATTAATGACTTTCCAGCATATGCAAACCTATCTGGATGGAGTACAAAAGGTCAATATGCTTGTCCATGTTGTGGTATTGAAACAGCCTCACGATGGTTACATCATGGTAGAAAATTTTGCTACATGTGCCATTGTCGTTGGTTAGCGCCTAACCACAAGTGGAGGTTGAATAGCAGGGATTTTGACGGAACAAGGGAGTTACGAAATCCTCCGAGAAGACTTGATGGGATTGAAATTTTAAGGCAAATAGATGAAACTAGAGAAGAAGGACTAGAGGATGGGGCACAACCTTGGAAAAAGAAGAGCATTTTCTTCACTTTGCCTTATTGGCAATATAATGTATTGTGTCACAATCTTGATGTGATGCACATTGAAAAAAATGTATGTGATAACATCATTGGTACATTGTTAAACCAAGGGGAAAAATCCAAAGATAATTATAAAGCACGAGCCGACCTTGCAGATATGGGCATAAGAAGTATGCTTCACCCTCAGCCGAGTTCAAAAAGTAATACAATGCTTTTGCCTAGAGCATGTTATCAAATGACTACCAAAGAAAAGGATGCTTTTCTGAGCATCCTCAAGAATGTAAAAGCTCCGGATGAATGCTCATCAAACATCTCACGTTGTGTGCAAGTCAAGCAACGCAAGATATTTGGCCTAAAAAGTTATGATTGTCATGTTTTGATACAACAACTTCTCCCAGTGGCATTAAGGGGTTCATTGCCAGATAAAGTCACTTCAATTTTGGTTGATCTTTGCAATTTCTTCAAGCAAATATGTTCTAAGGTACTTAATGTGGATTTTCTAGCACAACTGGAGTCTCAAATAGCTATAACACTTTGCCAACTCGAAACAATTTTTCCTCCATCATTTTTTACTGTTATGGTGCATTTGGTAATTCATTTGGCATATGAAGCCAAGGTTGCTGGACCAGTACAGTATCAATGGATGTATCCTATTGAGAGGTATGAATTCTTTATTTGAAGATGTTATTTTATTTAAAACTGTTAAAGAAGTTATTAGGATGCTAAGAGCATATATATCTAAAACTAAATTTACTTTCAGGTTTCTTCTTACTCTTAAGTCATTTGTACGCAATAGAGCACATCCAGAAGGATCGATTGCAGAAGGTTTTTTGCCAAATGAATGCTTGACCTTTTGTTCGCAATATCTTTATGGGGTGGAAACTAGGTTCAATAGACCTAGTAGAAATGATGATGAAATTGATTCTACATTGATAGATGATGTGACCTTTTTACATCCTGTTGGAAGGCCATTAGGAAGGAAAAAACAGCAAAAGTTACAATTAGGGAAGCGCAAGAGAGTGAGCAGAACTAAGCTTGATAAGAAAGAGTTAATGCAAGCTCATAGATATGTTCTTTCTAATCGTGACGCAGTCGCTCCATTTATAGAGTAAGACACCAATCATTATTCACTATTACACTAGTTGAAATTTTTTATAACTCCTTGAATTCTATCATCATTATTTTTAGAGAACACATTGGACTTCTCAAGAGACAGTCTCGGCCGCGGCGATTATCACAACTTGAAATTGATAAACAACATAGTCAAAAATTTAGTGACTGGTTTCGAGAAAGGGTAAGCGCGAAAAAATTGAATTATTGAAAATTTAATTGTTGTTTTTATAGTGTAACTAACTTTTGTTCTTGAATATTTTAGATTCATCGCCTGGATGATCAAAGGAGCCCACAAGTTACTCAAGAACTTAGATGGTTAGCTCGTGGACCATCTGAGATAGTAAGGAGACACACCGGTTATGCCATTAATGGTTTTAGGTTCCACACAAGGAAAAGAGAGAGATACCTGAAAACGCAAAATAGTGGAGTAGTTGTAAGGACTAAGACATCAAAAGATGAAATTAATTACTGTGGGGCGATAACTGATATAATCCAGTTGGATTATTCTGGCAAGTACAAGGCTGTGTTATTCAAATGTGATTGGGTTGATATCAAGAAAGGTGTCAAGAAAGATAAGTTTGGGATGACACTTGTGAATTTCAATTTTTTGAAACACACCGGAAAAGATATTTGTGATGATCCGTTTGTTTTCGCATCACAAGCTAAAAAGGTGTTTTATGTATATGATGAGAGGAACAAGAATTGGCCTGTTGTTCTGAATGCAAAGGTCAGGGATATCTATGATATGGGTGATGAGGAATCCAATGAAATTGAAGAAATCAATGAGCAACCAATGCATGATACAAGCGAAGCTACTCAAAATGATAATGATTTAATTGGGCTTTCAGTTGATGATGATAATGATTTTTTTGAGGTTGATGTTGATGTTGATAATGATATTGATGATGAGGATGGGGAGGAAGAATGGGAGGATATGTTTTAATTGTGAATGATTTTGTACTTTTTCCATGCAATTAGACTTGACTATTTTTTTACTCATGTTTTGAATATGAATTTGATCCGTGTTATGTTTTTCTTTATCTTTTCTTTCCCTTTGTGTTTTATAGTCATTCTAATGTTGTTTTTTATGCTAATATGTTGAGTCTAGATAATTTGAAAATTATATTTCTTTCAGACGCTATTCTATGTCAGAAGCTAGTTGAAGCTTGTGTTATGATTTGATCCTTCGTTTGTTTATTTGAAAGTATACAGCAATGGGAAGGAGAAGAAAATTGAATATTGGGCGCCGTATGTTAGAAGACTCAAACCAACATATACAAGCAAGTGACAATGAAGGAACACAATCTATTCCTACTCATACAACCTCATCCCATGCCCAAGGAAGTAATGCTGAAGAAACTCGGCCTAGTCCTGGTCATATAGAAGGCGTCATACATGAGTATGTAGAATCCAACTCCATTCCATCTAATATAGCAGCAAGAGAAGTACAAATTGAAAAAGGTATGAATTATATACTTTCTATTTTTTGTACTTTATTTATCTATAACAATATATAATGGTGATCTGCCATCTCAAGTTATTTATCTATAACAATATATAATGCTTTCTCCATATATGTAATACCCTGATTTTTCGATTAATGAAAAATTATTTATTTTGCACGTGTGTGCACGTGCAATATTTTGTTTGAATTATTATATCATAATGTGTATAATTATTTAATATATTTTTCTCAAATTATTTTAGTACAAAAGCCTTTCTTTAAAAGCCTTCTTGGATTTAATTAAAAAGCCTTTCTTAAAAAGCCCAAAAGCATTTTTATTTTAATTATTTTTATAAAATTATTTTTGGCCCAAAAAGAAAGCCCATGAATTAAGTTATTTTAATTAAACTTGTCATGTAGAAGACTTTTTTTTTAACAAAATTATTTTTATACAATTTTTGAATGTACAAATTTGGCCTAGTTGCATGCACGTGCACTACACGTACACGTGCATTGCACACATCTTTAGTGAGGCCGGTAGCATTCTTTTTGGAGGGAATTGAATTTTTGGTGTGGAGAACATGGGGGTAGTTTCAAGGAGGTGGGTAGTTTTCCTAACTCCTACTTTGATCTAAGCCTTTCATTTTACAACCACCAAGATGATCTTAGCCCTCCATTCCCCTCATTTTTTAGTATAAATACCCCCCTTCTCATGGCTAATTTTTCATATGCAAAGTAAAATTTCTAAAGCTATAGTATTATAATTGTGTGAGTTATAAAAGATAAGAGAGTGTGTGGTTCTTTTGGTTGCTTGGAGCATTCGGTCAAGGACTTGGGAAGCATTCGGCTTGGGGAAGCATTCGGCTAGGCTTGGAAGCTTGGAGTGGTGCACTCTTTTGGCTAGGAGGAGGTGTTCTCATCTACTAGGACTTGTTGCTTTTGTGTTTCTCTCCATTAAGGTGGGTAAAATATTTCATATTTCTAATATAGGATTCATGCTAGTTATATTGTCATCACTATACATGGAAAATACTAATAAGAGTCCACTCTAATTAAAAAGGTTAGTATATGAATGGATTGGAATGATGTGATTAATTGTGTATGTAGCATGAAATTAAACTATATGAAGCACTTTCTATGATTGTTAGTTAGTTGAATAATGATGCAATATGGTTAGTATGATGTGTGAAAATCTTCATTAATTGCTTGTAAATTGTGTGGTTGAAACATGACAATTGATTAAGATAATGACACACTATGAAATTTGAATAGAAAGTATATTGAATGCTTGAGTTATGAGTATGTTAAATTCATGTCTAGAAGTGGCATAAATGAACCAATGAATTGCTTGTTGTCATCAAAATAGAAATACCCAAAAACTTAGTAATTTTTGAGTTACATGAATTCTTTTGCTAATATGAGTATGGGAAAATCCAAAGTCGTATGTGGTGTGAATATAGATTAATAAACAGTAAATTATCATGGAAAATTTGGGAATAAGAGAGATTAGAAGATCAATTGATTTCTTTTTCCAATGTCGAAAATAAAAGATATGATAGTTTTAATAAACAAATTATTAATTTGGGTGGAGAAAATTATGTTTTTAGTACAAAATTTATTTTATACTTGCTGTATGAAGATTAAATAAAGATGAATTAATCTGGAATTTTTCAGTGGGTTGTATAAAGGCAATATGAACCAAATTAGATTTGAACATCGAGTTGTTTTCTAAAACAGTGCGAATATGAAACTAATAGACTTTAACCCAGTACTGTGACAACCTGAGCCAGTGGCTCAGGCGGTCTGTGACGGCGCTCGGTTTCCCTGAGCGGTGCGGTTCGAAACCCGGCCTCACCATCTTTTTTTCTTAACTGTGTATATAAGTATACATGACTGCGAACCGAAAGCACATATACCTATTTCACCCTCTTCTAATCGCTAGCACACGATTGGCCTATTGGCGGGTGCTCTGGCCTTCTTCTCTACCGTGCTGGGTTCGAATCCTTCCCTTAGCACTTTATAAAAAATATTTTTTTTGTGAGTTTGTGATGTCTAAAAAATGTGAGAAAAATATGGTAATTTTCATAAAAGTACAAGGAATTTTATGGGATTGAGTTGGGTATTATTTGAAGAAAATATAATGTAGTTTGTGAACAAATGGTATAATTGAAGCTATGATTCTAAGACACATACTTATGGAAATTTTCAGTTTATAAGATATATTGAAATGGATTTATTAGAATTGACAAAGAATTTTGTGGTGTGGCATGATATTATAAATTTTCACTTGAGGATATTGTGTAAAATGTGAAGTATGAGTGTTTAATTATGAAGTGCATGAGTCATTTGTATGATATTTGAATTTAGAAATCATGTTGATGAAATTGTTGGCCATGAATATGAATTTTTATGAGTTATAAGTATTCACTATGGACTTGTGAACAAAGAGTAATCATGAATAAGAAAGAATATGAAATTGTGACATGAAAGTGGTTATGACTTAAAGATTGTGAAATGAAATTTGAAATAGAGTAGCTAAGTCTCCCCGGCATTGAGAAAAATGAATTGAATTGAAATTAGACCAAGGTTGGTCATGTTGAAACAAATGAATAAGTCCGGTTGATGGAGAGGCTAACTCTAGTGATTATTTTGTTCATGATTTTTAAATAAAACTAAGGACTAGTACATAGTGGAGATGTGATGAAAGTAGAAGAAAAACATGAGTATGAGGGCCAACGGATAGCGGTGTGAGAGCGATTCACAGGTTGCCTGCTTGATGCGTCAAGACAGTGCGTGGGCGCTACTCCGGAATTATCGTCCCGGTGGCGACGCTCGTGGGATGTTCGAGTGGCTATGGGTGGTGCCATTGTTCCATGACGGAGGCTGAATTGTCCATAGGTTGCCTGCTCGATGCGTCGTGACAGTGCGTGGGATTCCCCTCCAGGCTGCCTGGACATGGGCTCATAGATCATAGGACATCTAAGACACTACCGTAGTTACAGTAGTAGTTAAGGCATAACGGGGGATTGAACCCTATCAAGATGAAGAACGAATAAGGGCTTGCCCTCGGACCTATGTAGTATGGGATGCATAGAATCCGAACAAGTGTGCATTAGTGTCATGTAACATAATTAACTGTATTAAGGACTAAGTGCACAATCACAACACGACATCAATAGGGTAGTCCCTTTTGTTGGAATGTGACAAGTTTGTGTTTGCTAAATATGAAATGTTAAGTTATACTATTTCCGGCAAAGCGAGGACGGCCGTGTATAATGATCGTCGGTTGAATAAACTGACGTACCCACAGTCTAACATGCAGGTAAATGTCATGCTAAAGATTAAAGAGGATTTGGATGCTTAAAGATTTTATCAAGCTGTTATACTTGTATTTAATTGTTGTATTTTACTTCCGCTGTGCAAAAGAAAGATGTAATTATGATGTAATCTCTGATGTATGATGAAAAGTTTTAATTTCCCTGTAAAAGTGTACTAAGAAAGTGAAAAGATCCTGTAGAACATCTCGAATTCAGTGTATTTGGGATTCGGGGCGTTACAATATATATCTCCCAGTTCTCTGATCAGTAATCCTGAACCGACATAATATAAACATGAACCTATCTAGAGGAAGCTTTATTTCATGTTGTATTCTGTAGAAAGGAAACATCAAGGTTTCCAGTTTGTAGAAGGGATACATGGGCAGAAAGGTGGCTGAGATAATTGTTAAGTGCTAAACTGATAACTGTAATTTTCCAAATGTGAAGATGATGGTTAGGTGAGAAATGTAGTTTTCTTTTCAAAGAACATTTAAATCCTTGCTGTACCATTGTTATTTTATTTGACACTATGTTGACCTGCGTCCTGTTCCTTCTTTCTCTTCTTTTTTGTGTTTGTGTGGATTTTAATATACATTGGGTTTAGGTCAAATCTTTGTTTGGGTTTATACATGCCAACATTGGCACTGGAGTTATTTCCTAAGGTGGCTCTGCCAGTTGGATCCAGACTTGTTTAATTTGGTCCAGTCCTAACCAATTGTTGGTTCTACCTTTGGGCATCAACTCACTTTTAAACTTCAATCATAGGTTGTTCCAAATTGTCTCAGGTGAAGGTTTACGTTACCCTCTTGCACATTATTTGCTTTATCATCTAATCAAATTTTGAATTCTATAATTTATATTATGTTGATTTCCTGAGCGACCATAAGAAAAAAATGAGTGAGAAAATCCACTTCCAAATTCCAAGATGTCAAAAAGAAACTTTATAAAGTAGTGGAACTAGAGATTTTCTATTTGTCGATTGAGTGCATGAGATTATCAACTTGAACAGAAAACTTAGGCGTGGTGATGAGGACATTACATCACGTGGTTTACTTTGCATTATCATAGGCGTGTTCTAAGTAAATAAAGTGAGAGGAAGTATTAAGAGGAGGAGAAAAAAAGTGCTAGTATCAAGTTTCTGAATACCTACCCATGGGAACCTGTCAATTATCTGATATTGGGATTCTACTACTGATTATATTCTTTGGTTGTTTGTACATATGCATTAATTTCTGTCTTGTTAAATAAGTATCCAACTAAATGAAGTTGAGTGATATGTTGGTTGATATGAAATTCATAAATATATTGGAAAGATACAGACAAATATTTTCTTTAAATTATTAATCAGGTAGCATTATGAGGTCATCGAAGTTGTCCACATCTGGGATGCCATTGTAGATTTTAATTTAGGGTCTATGTGATATTTTCTTGATAATATGTATGTTTCCTTTACTTTTTTTTCTTGTTTATATTTTCTCTGTATTCACCAGCATTGCTTAATAAAACCCATTGTCTTTTTTTATTTGAGAATGAGATAACCAATGCTTGTTAACAATAACATCTGAACACGCCATGTATATCAAAGTTAGGCAGAAAATGCTAGAGGAAGTACTAAATTATGTCCATATACTCCCTGTATTAGGTGACTCATGAGAATGTTCAATCCACCATGAGAAAATAATTCACTTTTACCTTCAAATTTACACTATTGCGTTACGTACAGGTACATAAAGTGAAAGACTAGAAATAAAAAAGTAACCTATCCTATAAAAGCCTCCAAAATTCAAGCCTCCAAAATTCAAGACTCTCATTGTAGAATGTTCCCAATTTAATGTATCCAGCTGCATGTATTTGGTCCTATCTCAAATATTTAGGAGGTTCTAATTGTGTTAATTATGTAAGTTTTGTTTTAATTATAGATGCGGAGCCTAAACGGTTGAGAGGCCCAACAAGAATGTTAGATGTGTGGGACATGGAAGATGGTGATTTCATAATTGTTAATTTAGACAAGTACGGTCGACCCGTTGGTGAGGAAGGGACAACTCTTACTCGTTTCATAGGCAGTATGGTTCGAAGGCATCAATATGCTCCCATCAGCTACAAATCCTGGAAAGACATGCCAAAGGAGGACAAAGATGCGATGCTGGGAATAATAGAGGTATTATAGTTGTATATTTAAATTATATTGTATCAAAAGCTGTAATATGACTCATTTTATAGTTTATTTATTTAACATCTTTCTTTTTTTAGTCCAAATTTGAGTTTGTTCCTCCTATAAATGACACAACAAGAGAAATGTTGAAATCTGAGTTGAATGAAAAGTGGAGGCAATGGAAGAGCGATTTAAAGTCAATGGCATATGACCCGAGTAAAACGGAAGAAGAAGTTGCATATGCATTATCGGATGATAGGGTTGACCGAAATCAATATCGTGAATTGGTTCGTTATTGGTTTTCTGAAGAAGGACAAGTAAGTCATATAGCAAATAGATTTTTGCATATTATGAGTAATATTTTGACTTTGGTTTCTTCATTCGTCTGATAATTTGTTGTATCAATTGTAGAAAGTAAGTAAAATTAATAGACAGAATCGTGCTAAGTTTGAAGATCTCCATTGTATGGGTACAAAAAGTCTCCCAAAACTGATTGATGAAAAGGTTTGTTTATATTTGTACTTTTCATTGAGTAAAATGTAATTACAAGATACATATAACTTGTTTGTTTGATTTCAGAAAAAAAAGAGCAAAGGATTATCGCCTAAACGTAAAGAGATTTACATTGATACTCGCACTCGTAAAGATGGATCAATTGTCAATAAGAAGGCTGCTAGATTGATTGTAAGATTTGGTTCTCATTCACTTCTAAAGCTTTATTGTATTATTTGGATGTAGTTTAGCTTGTGATAATATTTATGCCTTGGAAGTTTTCTTGTTTCATCAGTAATTTGCAATAGGGATTGAAGTGAAAAATCAGAATTGCCAATTGGTGGAATTAACTTGGGAGTGCAAACCTGTGTATCTTGGCCACAATGTGGTCTTTTCAGTATCAGTTATCTTTTTCTCATTAAAAGTCTATTTACTGATTAAAAAATGAGATGGGGTGCTCTCTGATGGGTGGCTATAATCTATCAGCGACTTTACACATGGGATGACTATAACTTATAGATCTAGCTATATGAACATATGCAACTGTCATATAGATGATATAGGAGACGATTGTTAGAAAAAAGGAGCTCGGGTTGGGATCACATACTCATGAGACCAATCTGGGTTATAATAGTAAATATATCCACTGAGATGCATCTGCGCTCCTTAACCATTATTAGTATAAGATTTGTTATATTTACTGGTAGACTAACCGACTTTTCTTAAGTTTTTCAGTTCTTTTGTTATCAAAATATCATTTCTTGTGTTATTTTCCATATTTATCATGTTGTTTTCAAGGGTGTGCGCCATAATTATTTAGAAATTTTCATTACAGCTTAGAGCTTCTCATTACAAGGTTGGGAATCACATACTATTCAGAAAACCCTAGGCAACAGCTATCACATTACAAAGTTCTGAACTAGTTCTATAATAAGCATTACAAAGTTTAGAATGACTTAATGAATCAAGTTCAGAACTAGTTCTATAATCACATTACATACTATTCTGAACTAGTTCTCATTACAAAGTTCTCACATTTTTCAGAAAACCCTAGGCAATAGCTATCACATTACAAAGTTCTGAACTAGTTCTATAATAAGCATTACAAAGTTTAGAATGACTTAATGAATCAAGTTCAGAACTAGTTCTATAATCACATTACATACTATTCTGAACTAGTTCTCATTACAAAGTTCTCACATTATTCAGAAAACCCTAGGCAACCACGTTTCTAAGCTGGTTGCTGCGGTTTGCACAACTGATTAGAGAATAGGGATAAAACTGATTAGAGAATAGGGATAAATATAAAGAAAAATTCAGCCCATGTCTAAAAATTTAGCCCACGTCTAACTTATTCTCTTCTTTTTTGAGGGATTTGGTGCGGCATTCCTATTCTTAACTCTGTTAAACTTGATGGGAGTATTATACCCAAGTATGGAAAAATAAGAACACTTTAACAATTAAAATAATCTCTGTTTATATACCCAAGTATTATATTTCCTAGTATATATTATTTATTCCCTGTAATAATCTCCATGACTAATCTAAGGTTTTTTTGAAGTTTTCTGAAGAGATGGACAACTTGTAGGATTATCTATGGGTAGTTCTATTCTTCACATTTATCCCCATATGAACAAATTTCACATTTTTTCTCTTCTAATTGCAGGATCTAATATTTGTAATGTTTCAGGTTGAACTAAACAAACACAATAATGAAGCTGGAACATCTCAATCAACCCAAAATACACAAAGTCATATGCCTTGGAAGGATGACACATATTCCCAAGTACAAGGACCTGAAAAGAGAGGACGTGTGCGTTGTATGGGCAAGATTCCTAAGCCTAAAAAACAGAAGGTTTCTTTGTCTGAAAATCAAGAGTTACGTAATAGAGTTAAGCAAGTGGAAAGCCTGTTGACAAATGTTCTGTCGTTGATTCATAATCGATTCTCTGGAGAAGATGTGAATGACATTATACAGGCTGCAAGACAGGTATATTATATTTTACTCTTGGAGTTCATATTTCAATGTTATGCTTTGTATGAGATATTTTTGTATTTATTATTGATTTTCCATATGTTTAATTCTAATGTATTGCATTTGTAATGTCTTTTTTTCCATAAATTTTTTTCTTTAATGAATGATGGAAATATTTATTAAGAAGAGTCTATAAGCTGTATTTTATTTTTAATAGGTTACAGATGCTTCAAGTGCCCCTGACCATACGCATTTTCTAAATCCAGACGCTAATGAAGATATTGAAGATGGTATCTAATTAGTTTTAACTAATGCTTACTGAAATTTTTAATATTTCTTATGTTGAGTTATGTTGTAATTCATTTGTTCTTTTTGTTACTTGCAGGTGAGGATTAGAAGCTATTTTTTTCTTGATGGAGCAAACTTAGAAATTAAGTGGATGAGATTGTTACAAGACTTTATATGTTTATTATATGTCAGTATGGTACTCTTAGGTTGACTTTTCAACTATTTTGTAATCGACACTCTTGTAATACTTTATTTATTTTTAATATGATTGAAGTTTAATTTTATTTAATTTTGTTTCATAAACACATTTATTTATTTTATTGTATTCTTAGTTTATAATTGGATTAATATTATAAAAGAATACATTAAATTATCATAAGCGTAATTAATAAGAAAAAATTGTGTACAGAGCAAATTATGACCTATCCATAAAATTTGTTTGGGGGGGGGGGGGTATGTGTAAAAAATGTTGCTAAAACCTATACCAACGGATCGCACGAAAAGAACTATACCAACGGAATAAATACGGTGGGTATATATTCAAATAATTGGATGTGAAAACCATCGCTAAAACCTATAGCAATGGAGTTTCAACCGTGGGTATAGGAAAGCAAAAGGTGTCTTTAAAACCTATACCAACGGATACGAAACCGTGGGTATAACACCGATACCTATACCAACGGGTGAAAAAACCGTCGCTATAGGCTATAGTGACGGCATTTTTCCGTGGGCATAGCTAATTAAAAACGACGGAAAAATATGTCCGTTGGTATAGGTTTTACGGGTTATACCTACGGTTTTTCGCCTTTTACCCACGGATTTTTGCTGTCACTATATGTCAAATTCCTTGTAGTGTATGTTCTGGCTCATTATCCTGACATCAACAGAAAAATCACTTACCGATGTAACAGTTGCGCTTCATCAGAGAAGCAAATCTTTAGTCATACGAGAAAGAATCGGGAGAAGAAAAAAATTCATTGTTTTTCCAAAAATTTAACACATCAACTATATCATCGATGAGACGTTGTGCATTATACAAATTCAAATCATTTGGTGCATTTAATCTTCATTTTTTTTTATTTATTAAGATTTAAACCCCACTAGTTGAAAATGCAAGACCATTTTCCTTTGATATAGAAGAAAAAGAAGAAGAATGTGTTTGTGTAGTATTTTACACATAATGTCTATCGTAACAATCATATAAATTATTCAAAACCTGCTCTAATTGTGTACTAAAAAAAACATGATCAAAATCTTTTATTTCATCGTGTAGAGCATATGAATAAAAAATATCAATTAAATTCTTTGTGCCTTCTAACTTAATTATGAGATTTATTACATTAGCAACACAATATAATATAGGAAGAAGATGAAAATATTTCAAAAATTTTAGATAAGGGGCATAAATCATTGTTCCAATATAAGGGTCGCTTACCAAATCTTTAATTTTGGTTAGTGACAATTGTAAGTAAAATACCACTAGAAGTAGATGAATATATTTTCGAAAATTGTAAAGTTGTATCATCAGAAGGTTCTAAAATTTTTAACAAACTATCAGCCAAAAACCAAAAATCACTATCTAGCATACAATCTTGCATAGCCATTTCATCACAAAACTCTTTTAAATGGGTTCGATAATGAAGAACTACACCTAAGAGATCATATGTAGAATTCCAACGATGTATAACATCTTTAGAAAAACGTTTAAATACAATTCCTCTAAGTTGACACCAAACATGAAAAGCTTGTATTTTTTGTTGTGCAAGCGTTTATTTAGATAATTCGGGTAAGCATTTATCTAAGTGACGCTTAAGTGTACCCGTTCCCGCTCCTAATTTAAAGTTATATAAAGTTCGACACTTATTACAAATTTAGTCCTACACTTTTATCATTTTGAGGAGCCACAAAAGTAAAATATTGGTATACTTCGGAAGTGGGTCATATTGTTTTACGGGATTGAGAATGGGCTTGTTCCGTGATTCTATGTCTTCTACTACTAGATCTTCCATGTGTGTATGAGGAATATCATGAAAATCGGGAATATTATCAAAAAATTTAAGTGTATCTTCATTATCTATTTGTAGAATGGAAGGAATGGAAGGAATGCAACGAGATGAGGAGGATTCTTGGCTACTATGTGTTAGAAAATGGGTATTTTATACACCATGTACGAACCAACTTTTGAGCAATTTTTTAGTAAGATCATCTATGAATTAGTGAGAGATTTTGATGGATTTGTGTTCTCCTTCATGAGTAGATCCAAATCATATATTTACTTGTTCAAAACGGTTATCAAGTGAATGAAAAATTGTCTCCCAAAGTGAGGCGGTTTCATATCTGAAAATGAGTTCAGGGATTTTAGTCCCACATCGGAAAAAACAAAGAAATTAGAAGATTTTATATAATAACATCTTTCTTGGAATAGTAAGATAGCAAGCCAAAATGCTCTCTCGCACGCGCAGGGGGGTGCAAATCTCGGACCAGATTACATACGACTTGTGTGCGCCCACATGTCCTGTGGACACGAATGCCGGATCGACGTGAACCCACACCGTGCAAAGCCAATTTTTTACTACAGTTTTGTATTTTTTGATCTGTAATGGTTGAAATAAATGCACAAACTATTTTTTCTGCCATTTATTCACGTAACAGTTTTGTCCGTCATTTATTCACAGAACAGTTTTGTCTGTCGTTATAGTAGTGCATTTAAGCTTTTGTCTGCCATTATAGTTGGTGCATTAAAGGAGTTGTCTACCGTTACAGTGGATACAGTCAATGTGTTGTATGCCATTACAATTCTCACTCTGGCCCTATAAATAGAGGTACATCTCGTCTGAATCAAAACACAAGAAACTCTTCTCTTCCTCAAACTCTCTATTCTGTGCTTGTTCCATTCTTCAGTCGTGTGGTGATAGATTTCAAGCGTTGTCTAGTTCAAGTGCGTGGTGTGATGCCTGCGTTGGCTCTCTTGTCGTTGCATCTTGGGAAATAGATGCCTACGCAAGTTCCAGCACCCGGACAAGGTAAAATCTGTTTTAAGGAGATTGTGTGATACGCAAGCCCCGACACAAATCAGTTCGGTTTTATTATTTTTCATTTTCCTTTAAATTTTTTTGGTTTTATTCTTCTCATCCTTCTCTGATTTTTGTGCCTCTCAATCATATTTGGATTTATTGCAAATATTTTCTTACCAAAGTTGTAACAAAGAAAATAAATCTCTTGAAGTTGGTTTTATTGTGATACAAATATTATAACAAACTTAAAACAGATTATGATTTTCATCCTTTCTGATTTTGAGGCACTTCTTTTTATTTTCTTTTCATTCTGAAAATTTACACTCGTGTTGTGTATTTTTATATTAAAAATGACAAATGCATCGGAGAATGTTTTTGTTGCTGATGCAGCACAAGTACCGACTGTTACTGTGGCACGAGTGCCAATGCCAGCCGATGTACCTGTCTCAGCCTCTCATGGGGAGAAACCTGAGAAGTTCAAAGTGCAGAATTTCAAAAGGTGGCAATAGAAAATGATGTTCTACTTGACCCCCTTGAATCTCGCAAGATTCTTGAATGAAGAAGCTCCAAATCTTAAGGAAGACGAGTAAGAATACTAAGTCATCGCCGTTGTGGATGCTTGGAAAAGTTCCGATTACCTATGTAGGAACTACATAATGAACGGATTAGCCGATTCCTTGTACAATATTTATATTGACAAAAAAACTGCTAAAAAACTTTGGAAATCTCTAAATCATAAATATAAAACTGAGGATGCCGGTGCCAAGAAATTCATTGTGGGCCACTTCCTAGATTATAAAATGGTAGATTCTAAAACGGTAATCAGTCAGGTTCAAGAAATTCAACTGACCCTACATGAGATACATGCTGAAGGTATGAACTTAAGTGAAAGTTTTCAAGTTCCTTGTATTATGAAAAATTGCCAACATGTTGGAAAGATTTCAAAAACTACTTGAAGCATAAGCAAAAGAAAATGGGCATTGAAGATCTCGTTGTCAGGCTTCGTATTGAAGAAGACATTGAAAAAGATAATAGAGGATCTAAAAAAATCAGAGTCATCAGTCATGTGGCCAAGGCTAACGTAGTAGAAAATAGTCAACGTTCCAAAAAGCACAACAACAAGGCTTCCAAGTTGGGGCCTAAGGGAGGAATCTCTAAGAAAATGAAGTTTCAGGGCAAGTGATTCAACTATGACAAGATAGGTCACAAGTCTACTGATTACAGACTACCAAAAAAGAACAGGAACTGAGAAGAAAATATCGTTGAAGGCATTGCTCAAGACGTTTCTGATATCAACCTCTCAGTTGTGGTCTCGGAGGTGAACATGATGTGTTCAATGCCCAAGGAATTTTTGATTGACACTAGAGCTACTCGACACGTGTGCTCCAACAGAAGTATGTTCTCCGCTTTCAAATCATTAGAGAATTGAGAGAAGGTGTTTATTGGGAACTTGGCTACTTCAGATTTCAAGGGCAAGGTGATCTTGAAAATGACTTATTGAAAGGAACTGACTCTGAAAAATATTGCATACATTCCTGAAATCCGTAAGAACCTGCTATCTGGTTCGTTGCTTAATAATCACAAATTTCGTTTAGTTTTTTATTCCAACAAATTTGTTTTGTCGAAGAGTGGAATGTATGTTGGAAGATGATACATGAGTGATGGAATGTTTAAACTCAATGTAATGACCATGGTCAAGAATATCAATAAAGCTAACTCTTCTACTTATATGCTTGAGTCTTCCAATTTATGGCATGGAAGACTAGGACATGTTAATTATGATATGATATTTTACATAAATTAATTAACTTGAATCATATACCAACATTTCAAATTGATTCCAAACATAAGTGTAAAACTTGTGTTGAGGCAAAACTGACTAGGTCATCTTTTAAAAGTGTTGAAAGAAGCACGGAACCTCTTGATTTAATCCACACTGATATTTGCGAACTGAAAATGATACAAACATGAGGTGATAATAAATATTTTATTACCTTTATTGATGATAGCACAAAATATTGATATGTGTATTTGGTTAAAAGTAAGGACAAAGATATAGAAAAATTTGTTTTCTATAAAAATGAAATTGAGAATCAACTCAACAAGAAAATTAAGGCTCTAAGAAGTGACCGAGGTGGAGAGTATGAATCGTCATTTACTGAAACTTGTGCTAAACATGAGATTATACATGAAACCACAACGCCTTATTCTTCTTAGTCCAACGGTCTTACTGAGTGAAAGAATCATACCATGAACGAAATGATGAATGCAATGATAATAAGTTCTGGTTTGCCACCAAACTTGTGGGGAGAAGCTATTATTTTAGCTAAATACCTTTTAAATAAGGTGCCTAAAAAGAAAGAATAGAAAACTTCATATGAATTATGAAAAGGAAAAAAGTCATCATACAATTACTTGAAAATGTGGGGATGTCTTGTTTAGGTGGCAGTACCTCCACCGAAGAAAATGAAAATAGGATCCAAAACGGTTAATTGCATTTTCATCGGCTATGCACATAATAGTAGTGCTTATCGGTTCTTGGTGTATAAATTCAATACCTCTGAGATACCAAAGACACGATAATGGATTCCAGAAATGTATCATTTTTTGAATATGTATTTCCATATAAGTATAAGGAAGAACTAAGTTCTTCCAAACGAACACATGGGACTATTAGTGAAGATAGTGAAAACCAAAATGAAGAAGTTGAAGAGGAATCTATACGTAGTAAAAACCCAGAACAGAAAAATCTTTTGGTCCAGATTTCTTGACCTTTATGCTTGAAGGGGAACCTCAAACTTTCAAAGAAGCGGTAAGCTATAGTGATGGTCCTTTATGGAAAGAAGCCATTAAGAACAAAATTGACTCTATCTTGCAAAATCATACTTGGAAACTAGTGGATCTTCCACCAGGTAGTAAACATTTAGGTTCCAAGTGGATTTTCAAAAGAAAAATGAAAGTCGATGAATCAATTGATAAATACAAGGCAAGAGTTGTTATCATAGGATATATACAAAATAAATGTCTGGATTACTTTGATTCATATTTTCCTGTGACGAGAATAAATTTCATTAGGATTGTACTTGCAATAGCAACCTTGTGCAATCTTGAAGTACATCAAATGAATCTAAAAATAACTTTTCTTAATGAAGATTCAAATGAAGAAAGCTACATTGAACAACCTGATGTTTTTTCATCTCCAGGACAAGAAAAAAAAGTTTGTAAACCGACGAAGTTGATATATGGCTTAAAATAAGTACCAAAATAATAACATTTGAAATTTGACAATGTCATGATGAAAAATAGTTTTAAGATCAATAAATGTGATAAATGCGTATATGTTAAAGATACTGAAAGTGGATATGTCATAATATACTTGTACGTAGAAGGTATGCTTATTGGTGGAAGCAATGATAAGATGATTAAATCTACAAAAAACATGTTGAACTCAAGATTTGACATGAAAGACATGAGACTAGCTGATGTTATATTGGGAATTAAAATCACAAGAACATCATATGAGCTTGTTTTAAGCCATTCACATTATATTGACAATATTCTTGAAAATTTTGATAAAGATAATTTTGGAATTACCAGAACATCAGTAGAGCTAACTTTATACTTATCCAAGAATAAATCTGGTAGTATTTCTCAAGTAAAATACTCTAGATTCATAGGCAGTCTAAGATACTTAATGAGTTGTACAAGATCAGACACAGCCTATGCAGTAAGTAAACTAAATAGATATATGAGTAATCTTATAATCCTAGAAGCGAGCATTGGAAAGCAATTACAAGAGTACTGAAGTACTTGTGTTTTACTCGTAACTATGGGCTGCATTATACGAGAAATCCGGCTGTAATTGAAGGATACAGTGATGCGAACTGGATATCTAGTAATAATTCAAAATCCACTAGTGGCTATGTATTTACACTAGGTGGTGCAGCAGTTTCTTGGAAGTCCTTGAAACAAATAGTGATCACTAAATCAACGATGGAATCTGAATTTATCGCACTGAATAAAAGCGGGGAAGAGGCTGAATGGTCATGCCACTTTCTTGAGGATATTCCAAGGTGGACAAAACCTTTGCCTCCATCTGTATACATTCAGATAGTCAATATGCAATTTATAAAGCACAGAGCAATATGTATAATGGTAAATCTAGACATATTCATCGAAAACATAATACCATTAGACAACTGCTCTCTACTGGGGTTATCTCTGTGGATTAGGTAAAGTCAAAAGATAACATTGCAGTTTCGCAAACCAAAGGGTTAAACAGAGAGTTAGTTGATAAATCATCAAGGGAAATGAGACTAAAGCCCATGAAGAATAAGTCGATACAATGGACACCGAACCTAGTTGATTGGAGATCCCAAGATCTAGGTTCAAAAGGACAACAAAATTATAAAGACCATGTTGGATCACTATGGGGAGTTCCCCATGTCCATTCCTATGATGAAATAGTGATTTTTGTAAGGTAAGAGGTTAAGCTTGGCTTTTAATGATTCTTATGCTTCGGAAATTCGAGCAGAGGAATGCGGGTTACTCTTAACTAAGATATCACCTAGGTGAGACGGAAGAAGGGCCACTTCCAAGAGAATAATGTAGGGCAATATTTCTGTTAAACTCTTGCAGAACCAGGCGTATGTGTAACACCCCGTACTTTAAGAGAGTAATATATATATATATATATATATATATATATATATATATATATATATAAAATTGAGTAGCTGTCCCATAGAGTTTCCTATGGGAGTGGTTGTATGGGGGTTGGTTGCACGGTTGGGCACAAAGGAACAACAGTAGAGTTGCTGCTGCTGTGTGTGTCGCCCACGTGGGCGACGTGGCAGGAAGACAGGGCCCAGGAGCAGGGGCTCTGTTGGTCTGTCGACGTGGCAGTGGGGCCCCCTGAAAGTCACTTCACTGTGTGTGGCTCGCGAAGAGAGAGAGAGCATGGTGTGGATTAAATTGATCTTATATCGGGAGAATTGCAAGATTAATTAATAATAAATGTAATTGCCTATGATCAAGAATCACCTAATTGGTTAACCACCTTTTGAGAGACAACCTGTTGTAGGCAGTTGTACTAATAAATAAATAAATTATATGAGTTTGGGGCCGGGGCGTTACAAATGGTATCAGAGCCGACTTTCGACACCGAGTGTGGGTCAGGGTGGGTATGTCTGAGAGGGAGCTGAGGTCAGTATGCTGGCATTTAACCAGGGGCAGTACGCTAGAATTAGCTGAATCAGGGTATGTCATTCCATATTGGCTAGAAAGGAGATCCTGGACTAGATTGCATGCTCCGTACTCAGCAAGGATGTTTAATTCTTAAGGGGGGTGTGTAACACCCTGTACTTTGAGAGAGTAATATATATATATATATATATATATATATATATATATATATATATATATATATATATATATATATATATATATATATATATATATGTATATATATATATATAGGTGCTTCAGTTGTGCACCCCTCTTTGCGCACTCCTCCTACGCACTCCTCCTCAGCCACTGGATTTTGATCTTCATCGTGATCAAAATCCACTGGCTCTCCTTTCAGGTGCTCTCTCAGTTAATATGATGGGGGCACTAAGGTTATTTTCTCATCTTTTCTCTATCTTCTCCCACTGCTCTCTCTATCTCCCGCTCTCTTCTCTTGTTCCCTAATCCCCCTGTTAACCCAAACCCTAGCTTCCTCGAATCCACCTCCACTTCAGCGCCGCTTCAAATCCAGCTCTCAAATCGCTCAAACCCTCTCCTATCTTCTCTCTCCCCGCTCTCAACTCTCCTTATCAAAACCCTAACTCATCGAAACCCACCCAGATCGAAACCCTAACTCCTGCTATCGAAAGTTGTCGACGCCCATTCTCCTGCTTTCGAAATCCCCCATATCCCCAAAAACCCATCGAAACCCACCCGATCGAAACCCTAACTCCACCTTTCTTCTCCACCCCGACATCTTCATTCAGGTATAATTTTGTAAACATTTTTTTTCCAATTTTTTTTTCAATTCCCTTTTTTTGCAGTTATGGTGGTGTGTAGCAAAAGAAGTGGAAGAAGAAGAAGGAGAAGCAGCAGCAGAACAACTGAATTATAAAGACAAGCATTGAAAATCTTAATGTGATTTGGGCATTGCTTGAAATCTTTGGAGCTTCAAAACTGTAAAACATTTTTCTGTTTCTGTGATTCCCAAAAACATTGTCCCACTTCATCACCATGTGTTACTATTATAAGGATAGTTCTGAAACAAAAAAAATTGAAAACAACAGATGAGAAAATTATAGGCTCACAACGAACAAAAAAACTTCAACAAATGCTTAAACATCCCAGTGAACAAAAGAAATTTGTAGGCTCAGACCATTCTCAAAATTATCTAGCTTTTAGTGAAGCATGCTATCAACAATTCAATCAATATTTGTGAAGGCTCAACAAAAGATGCTTACAAAGAAACTGAAACAACTAGCACCTCAAGTGCTGCAAAATAGTGTAGGCTCAGAACAATATATAAAGTCAAGTGCTGCGTAATTGTAATTTTGAATCAAGCATAAGTGTATCAAATGCTGAAATTGATTGTCACGAGAGCTGCATTATTATACCATGAACATGAAACTGAACATTAAAGCCTCTTCAACAAATGCTTAAACATAAAGTTAAACTCAATAAACACAAAACTGACTTGAGACACCTTCAGCGTTTCTTTCTTCAGCTCGCTCTCGGCTTGGTAGGTAGGGGAAACACAAAATAAAACTTGTCAATTTTTTTGTCGTCACTGCCTACACACTCAAAAATAAAACACAATGGAACTAAATTTAAAACATTACAACGAATCAAACACTTCCCTCAATTCATATAATCGGAATTTTCCTCGGAACATTCGTTAGTGGAGGTATCCACCTCTTGTGCATTGAACTCACATATATATAGAGAGAGCCCTTCGGTTGTACACTCATCTGGTGTGCACTTTGATCCTGATCATGATCGAAGGGCTCACAAGAGCTCCGCTCTTCTCACTTACAAAGAGGAGTAGTTTGGGAATTTCTCCTACCCCTCACAGTTCACCTTCTACACTCCTAGTTGCTGCCACTTCTCCTACTAACCCAGACAAAATTAAAAAACATAAGATTGAAGTATGATTAATTAAACTAACCCAAACATAATTTAAAAAGTCAAAAATATTAGTAGGCTCAAAACACACTATTCACACTAGGCCTGCACTACAGTGCCATGCCAACTAGTTCAAATGCATAAATAATCAAGCATCAGTTAATTAAATAATCAAGCATCAGCTTAAATGCATAAATACACCCTCCATCAATTTTATAATCAGGCAGCACTTCAACTGCATAAATACACTCTTCAAAATGCATAACAGGGGGATTGGGGAACGAGAGAAAAGAGAGGGGGAGATAAAGAGAGCAGAGAGAGGAGATAGAGAAAAGATGGAAAAATGACCTTAGTGCCCCCATCACATTAACTGAGAGAGCGCCTGAAAGGAGAGCCACTGGATTTTGATCATGATGAGGATCAAAATCCAGTGGCTAAGGAGGAGTGCGCAAAGAGGGGTGCGCAACTAAAGCGGCCCTTATTCATATTAGTGGATGTTCATTAGTAGATTGTCATCACTGCCTACTTTCACACACAAAAATAAGGGACCAACTTTATAAATAAGATTCATATAGTCAAATACTTTCCTGATAAGATCATAGGATTTACATAGTTGTCCAATAGCTGCATTCTCTTTCATTACCTGCAAATTGATTAAAATTATTCATCAGAAAATGTTTGAACAAATGAATGCTGAATAGTGTAAGTAAATGAATAAATGCATGATAAGGTACCTCAATAATCTATATCATTCAATTCCAACTCACTCTATATTGATCATGTTTGAAAGCATGGGCTGAACTATAATAAGAACACTTGCAAGATAGAGGCAATAGATGTTGATCTCAAATCAGATTCATTCGTAATTTATTGGTAAGAATATTTTGTAACTTCAGCTATCTCCTACAGCATAAACTAACTTAAATTATCGACTTTCACCAGTAGGGCATTATCAAACTCATCAAAACCATAGACCATTTCACTCACCCACATTCTAAAACAGGTAGCTTTATCAACATCCCATAATTCCAAATTCGAAATTTACCCAATAATTAATGACTTAGGTTTTCATCTTTCTTATCCAAAATAGAAAGATTACCCAATTTTGCTTGTGAGATTCACCAATCACTAGTAATTCCCAAAATTCATCACTAAGTTAGGGTTTTATAGCACACAAAAAACACTCCAATCTCAACTTTTCTCTAATGGGCAATCGAAAAATCAATAAATAAACTGATCTAAATTCTCATCAAATTGAAAAACGGAAAGAACTGAAGGTAGTAGAAATACCATTTTGAGGTGAATTTCTGAACTGAAGGTGGTGGAAATACCATTTGAACTGCCATTCACAAGCTTCTAGATTTCTACGGATATCTAGGAATATGGGGACATGGGGAGATTTCGAAAGCAGGAGAAAGGGCGTCGAAAACTTTCAATAGCAGGATTTAGGGTTTCGATCTAGGTGGGTTTCGATGAGTTAGGGTTTCGATTAGGAGAGTTGAGAGCGGAGAGAGAGAAGATAGGAGAGGATTTGAGCGATTTGAGTGCTGGATTTGAAGTGGCGCTGAGGTGGAGGTGGATTCGAGGAAGCTAGGGTTTGGGTTAACAGGGGGATTGGGGAACAAGAGAAGAGAGCGGGAGATAGAGAGAGCAGAGGGAGAAGATAGAGAAAAGATGAGAAAATGGCCTTAGTGCCCCCATCATATTAACTGTGAGAGCGCGTGAAAGGAGAGCCACTGAATTTTGATCATGATGAAGATCAAAATCCAGTGGCTGAGAGGGAGTGCGTAGGAGGAGTGTGCAAAGAAGGGTGCGCAACTGAAGTGCCCCTATATATATATATATATATATATATATATATATATATATATATATATATGAAAATCTTCCATGAAAATCTTCCATTGTGCACCACCTCTACGTGTGCACTCGGTCTTTCCGCCTTCGTATCGAAAATCCGAACCGTTCACATTGATCTACACATCTAAATTAGTCTAAATATGTAAAATCAAATCATTTGAAATTCATTTGCCCATCCATCATGTGACTATAAAAAATAATGATTTTCAGCCATACAATTTTGTAACACTTCAATGGATGGACAAATGAATTTCAAATTATTTGACTTTACATATTTAGACTAATTTAGATGTGCTGATCAATGTGAACGGTTCGGATCGTCGATACAAAGACGGGAAGGCCGAGTGCACATGCCGTGTGCATAGTGCACAACGGAAGACTTCCATATATATATATATATATATATATATATATATATATATATATATATATATATATATATATATATATAATATAAAAGAATTGAGTGGCTGGTCCATAGAGTTTCCTATGGGAGTGGTTGTATATAATATAAAAGAATTGAGTGGCTTGCCCATAGAGTTTCCTATGGGAGTGATTGTCTGGGGGTTGGTTGCACTCTGGAGCCCAGGGGAACAGCAGCAGAGCTACTGCTGTTGCTGTGTGTTGCCTACGTGGACGATGTGGCAGGGAGGCGGGGCCCAGGAAGGGCTTTGTTGGTCTGTTGACGTGGCAGTGAGGCGCCCTGGAAGTGGCTTCGCTGTGTGTGGCTCGCGAAGAGAGAAAGCGAGGTGTGGACTAAATTAATCCCATATCAGGAGAATTGCAAGAATAATTAATAGTAAATATAATTGCATGTTGCTGCTGATTACGGGTGTGGGAGCAAACAAATGAATTTGTGAGTTCTTTGAGGAAAATAGTAAAGCGAACCTGTTGACCTTCACCAACGTGTTGACTTGTTCCATGCCGCTGCCACGAACCTGCACAAAGTTCGATACACCGGGATGGATTCCGGTGACGAAATCTCCGACGCTCTTGTCAGTAATCTCCAAGATTAAGAAAAAGTTTTAGGTAGGAAAAAATTCATTATGTTGTTATGGTGGGGGGGGGGGGGGGGTATTTATAGTCGCCTTAGGGATCCGTTTCGAGATAAGGACAAATCTCTACTTCCCGGTGTGGATGGATAAGCTGGAGAGTTTGAACTCGTTTCCTGATAAGAAGTGGTTAAAACCGCCTCTTAGGGATAATGACGAATTTGGATTTCTCCTTATCCTTCTCAATTAGTTTGTAACGGGTTGGTACCCGTATCCCATATGACAGACCCATTTATGGGTTAATGGGCTTTGAAGAAGATACCCAGTTCCCATTTCGAACCCGTTTGTAAGTGAATTCTGTCGTGTCAGTCTGTCGTGTCTGTGGTCGTCAATTTCATTCATGTAGGGAATGTTAGAAAATGATTATTTTGTACACCATTTACAAACAAGTTTTTGAGCAATTTTTTGGGTAAGATCCTCTATGAATTAGTGAGAGATCTTGATGGATTTGTGTTCTCCTTCATGAGTAGATCAAAATCATATATTTACTTGCTCAAAACGGTTATCGGGTGAATGAAAAATTGTCTCCCAAAGTGATGCGGTTTCATCTCTGAAAATGTGTTGAGGGATTTTAATCCCACATCGGAGAAAACAAAAAAAAGGAGAGGATATATAATAACTTCTTTCTTGGCATTGCAGAAACTGTTTTGTCTGCCAATTATTCTCGTAACATTTTTGTCCGCTGTTACAATAGAGTATTCAAGCTTCTGTATGCCTTTATAGCCGGTGCATTAAAGGAGTTGTCTGCCATTACAGTGGATGCAGTCAATGTGTTTTCTGTCGTTACAATTCTCATCTTGGCCCTATAAATAGATGTCCCCTCTCCCCTGAGTCAAAACACAAGAAACTATACTCTTCTCCAAACTCTCTGTTCTCTGCTTATTCCATTCTTCGGTCGTGTGGTGATAGATTTCAGGCGCTGTCCAGTTCGAAAGCGTGACGTGGTGCCTACGTCAGCTCCTCTTGTTGTTGCATCCTGGGAAACAGATGTCTACGTAAGTTCCAGTACCCGGACGAGGCGAAATCTGTTTTAAGGAGATTGTGTGATACACAAACCTCAACACAAATCTGTTCGGTTTTATTGTTTTTCATTTTCCTTTAATTTTATTGGTTTTATTCTTCTCCTCCTTCTCTGATTTGTGTGCCTATCAATCGTATTTGGATTTATTGCAAATGTTTTGTAACAAAAGTTGTAACAAAGAAAATAAATTCTCGAAATTGGTTTTATTGTGATACAAATAATAATAATATAACACTATGTCTACCATGTGATCGGTTAGATTTCATCTAATTAAGAACTAGTGTATGTATGTTTGGAAAAAAAAATATATCTAGAAATATGAAGAGAGAGTTCAAAAAAAAATAAAAATACATACATACATATATATGTATGTATATATATATATATATATATATATATATATATATATATAAACTAGTGTATGTCCTAGAAAAAAAATTTACAAAACAAGTAAAGAGAGCTAAAAATAACACAAAGAACAAGTTGTGAACTGTATATATTAATAAACAAAATCTAAAAAAAATAAAGAAAGAGTTCAATAAAACAACAACAATTAAGAGATGAACTACTGTATGTTTACAGAAAAAAAAAATTCTAAAAAGAAGAAGTTCAACAAAACACAAAATTTAAATTATGAACTAATAATATATTAACTATTATAATCTAATAAAGAGAAAGAGACGAGGACAATGTTATTTCTAAAAATTAAACAATGCGTACATGGTTTAGAGCATCCACAGCGGTTTGCTAAAATTCTCATTTTGCCATTTTTTTAGCAAACGAGCGCTGCAGTGGTTTGCTAAATTTCTCATATTTGCCATTTTTTAGCAAACGTATCAATTCTATTTCTCAAATATGAGAAACTATTTGAGAATTCTCAAATTATATAGGACGGGGAATGATTCCCCGTCTCACAAATTTTAATATAGTTTATTGTATACAGACGGGAAATGATATCCCGTCTGTAATAGTATATATTTATTTTTTTTAGAAAGGGTCAGACGGGGAATGATATCCCGTCTGTAACATCTTATTTATTTATTTAATTTATTTTTTAAATGAACGTCTTTGATTGGCCGAAGAAAAAAAAAAGTACCAAATGGTCAGACGGGGAATGTTTCCCCGTCCAACCAAAAAGTCAAATAGTCAAAGGGTTTAGTAGTTAATTAGGTGGGTTAGGTATAATAATTAGGTTTAGTTATTTGTTTAATTAGGTTTAGTTATTATTATATTATTTAATTTAATTAATTAATTAGGTTTAATAGTTAATAAGTAATTAACTTTTTTTAATTAATTCCGAAAAGTTGAGACGGTATATTTGAGACGGTATATTTGAGACGGTATATCATATACCGTCTCACTCAATTTTTGAAATTTTTCGCAATTTTTTTAGCAAACGACCATTGCAGCGCATACCCCTATTTGCTATTACTGTTGTTGTCATTTTTTGGCAAATGAGAAACACCACTGTGAATGCTCTTACTAGGCGGATATGGGTGGTTTGACTAGAAGATGAAGAAGTAGAAGACATACTTTGAGATGTGTTCCCCGACATCCATCACTACTGTGACGCACCTCGCTATAAGCCCTGAACATAGATTTTCTCCCCGTCAATGAGATGTGTGTGCGTGTGGTTATTTTACTCATCAACAAACTGCCCTCCCCAAATGGATTTGAACCCAAGTGCTATTGAAGTGAGCATCTTCTAAACATTGATTAACTCGTGCTTTTCGAATGGCGTTCTAAATATTTTGAATGGCGCTCTCAATATTTTCTTTTCTTGTTTTTTAACTACTTTGGAAATGCCATTTCTTTTTGAAATTCGTTATTTTGGCTCTCTAGTTCAGAGTAACTTGTTCCTCACTTATATCAGGGAAATCTTGTTCCTATCCTAAAAAATAAAAGAAATTACTAGCTAGCTGGTTGTTCATAACAAATATAATAGGCTTTTCTCCACGCAATTCCTCCTTAACTGTCTAAATTTTATGTAAGTTTATGAGATGTCGGTATCTTCATACTTGTCACTGTATCCTCTTAAAAGTAATCAAAACTGATAAATTTGAAATTAAGTGGAACGTTATAAAAATCATGATGCACTGATCTAAATTTTGGGGGAAAAAAACTTTAGTATAATAATCTAAAAGATGATAATATCATAAGAGTAAAAAAGACTAACTTAAATGTGACACAAGAAATAATAGCATGTCAATCCGAGTATAATTTTATTTACAACTCTTTCATAAGATTGGTTCATACATATAAAAAAACTAAAAATAGATGCAGCTAGTTGGAACCACTTATAAGAGCATCTGTAGTCCTGGGCTAAATACCCAAAATTTGGAAGAAAAAAAATAGAAATAGCTTCGCTGCAGTCGTCTTCTAAATACCCGAAATTTGGGTGTACGATGAATAGTAGACTGCCAAATATAGTAGACGATTTGACAAAAGCCAAAATATAGCGATCGGGAAATTATCTTTCGTCCCTGAAAAGAGACGAAGGATAATATCCCGTCACGTCATATTTTTTTTTCCCGGACGATGAACAATGTCCCGTTCTTTATTAAAAAAATAATTTAAAAAAAAACAACTGTGTCGGACGGTGTATTATACACCGTCCCAACAATTTTGAATAAGACAAAATTGGTGGGGCGGTGTATAATCCACCGTCCCACCATTTTTCCAATTTGTTTTTTTTTTTGTCTTTTAGTGCCCAGAAAAAATTTTTATTATTATTTTTTATTTTTAAAAGTTTGAGATGAGAGATAATAGATCGTCCGACCATATTTTAGCTTTCAACGACTGCAGCGCGTAGCCATATTTTCTATTTCCAAAAGCCAAATACCCAAAAATTAGCTTAGAACGACTACAGATGCTCTAAAGAATTACAAATTGAATTACACAATTAGAATGATATGCTATCATTTTTCTTGTGACAGTTTCACATATATTTTTCTCAAAAGTTGGTTCAATGGACCATTCTTCCCGCTAGAATTTTTTTTAATGTCACTTTTTGAAACTATTTGCAAAAATATGGTAGTTGTCAAAGTATTTACGTTCGTTGACTCAACAACTAAACTCGCCGTTCCCAACGGCGAGTTTAGTTGTTGAGTCATTCATACTCGTCGTTAGGACACGACGAGTTTAGTGCTAATTTTTTTGAGAAACTCGTCGTTCCCAATAGCGTCGTTTCTAATGGCGAAGACATTTACACTAGTCTCACTGTTGGGAATAACGAGTTTAGTTCAAAATTTTCAATAAAGATTCGCCGTTTCCAATGACGATGACATTTATACAAGACTCGCTGTTGGGAACGGTGAGTATATAGGAAATTTCACAAAGAGTGAAACACTCTGTTGGACTTAGTAAATTTTCGAAAAAAAACTGTATTTTTTTTTTGAACTAAACTCGTTGTTTCTAACAGCGAGTCTAATGTAAATATCATTGCCGTTGGGAAAGGCAAGTCTGAAAAGAAAAAAAAATGAACTAAACTCGTTGTTCTCTAACAGCGAGTCTAGTGTAAATGTCACCACCGTTGGGAACGGCGAGTCTTCCAAGAAAAATAAATGAACTAAACTCGTCGTTTCCAACAGCGAGTTTAGTGTAAATGTCATCACCGTTGGGAACAGCGAGTTTTTATTGAAAATTTTGAACTAAACTCGCCGTTGGGAATAACAAGTTTCTCAAAAAAAAAACACTCTCCGTGTTCCAACGGCTAGCGCCGTGTTCCAACGGCAAGCATGAAACAACTAAACTCGCAGTTGGGAATAGCGAGTTTAGTTGTTGAGTCCACGAGCACAAATACTTTGGTAACTTTTATCTTTCTGCAATTGGATACCCACAGTCCGCAGCTACCTCTACTTTGTATTTTGTTTCGACCTATTGTACCTTTGGTTGTACTTTTGTATGTGTGGTTAGACCCACCATCCAGGATATTATTGAGAGGTTATATTTTATTTTCTGCACTTTACGTTTGTATTTTCCCCGGTACGTCGGGATTGTTTTATTAATTTCTTATTAATGAAGCAGGGTGGCGTTATTCCACCTTCAACCTCAAAAAAAAAAAAGAGCTTTCATCTTTCTGCAAATAGTTTCGAAATTTTGCATATAAATTTTTTTTCCCTTCCCACTATGAGTGATGACTATTGAGATTAGCTATGTTTTAGGACTTACATAAAATTTCAATATTTGTGGAGTCCTTGTGTGAAAAAAATGCTTTGATTTTGTTGGGCAAAAAAATTTTAAAAAGGGAAAATGTTGTGGGTATTGTCAAGGTGCACAGGGACAGGGAGTCAGCTGTGTTGCTATAAAATGTAGTGAGTTTGTGGACTCCCAAAACCACACGGGCGCCTCTGTTTTTCTCTCTCTCCTTTTTATTTGTTCTTTTACTTTGTTTTGTCCTAAACTTCAGACTCTAGTTTATTTGTGTTGTCACCCAAAACAAAGAGAGGGAGAGATAGAAAGCTCTCTTCCCTGTTCTCTCTCCAAAACAGTCACCCATTGTTTCATCATCAACGGTATCAAGAAAGAAAACCCATTCTCTTGTTGGGTTTTTTTGTGAGAGAAATGTCTGGTCAACCTCCCAAATCAACTGCTCAAGAAACGGTCTTCTTTCAAAGTGGCCTCAGTGAAGAAGAAGAGAAGAAGAAGAGTGATGATGATGATGATGATGAAGAAGAAGAAGAAGGGAGTAAAGAGCAAGAAAGTCTGAAGCAGTCGAAGCTCTGTGCCCGAGCCCATTGGAGGCCAGCTGAAGATTCCAAGCTCAAGGAGCTTGTTTCCCAGTTTGGCCCTCAAAACTGGAATCTCATTGCTGAAAAACTTCAAGGCAGATCAGGTTAATTTTTTGTAAAAAAAAATTTTGATTTTTTTCAGAGGAAAATATGAGTAGGAAAAATGGGTTTTTGATTTCACAATCTAAAATGTTTTTGTTTTAGTCAAAGAGAAACTGAAGAGAGAAAAAAAAACAAAAAAAACAAAAACAAAAAACAAAACAAAACTAAACACTTCGCTGTCAAGAGTTGTTAGGGGAAGAAAATTTGTTATGGACCACAACTCTGCTCTAGTCTTAATCAAAGATCTTTCAAAGATGTAACAACTTTGAAACATGGATTTTGATTTATGATTTTTGGGAACAGGGAAGAGCTGCAGGCTAAGATGGTTCAACCAGCTGGACCCAAGAATTTGCAAGAAGGCCTTCAGTGAAGAGGAGGAAGAAAGGCTGTTAGCTGCCCACAAAGTGTATGGTAACAAATGGGCACTTATTGCTAGGCTTTTCAATGGAAGGACTGATAATGCTGTCAAGAACCACTGGCATGTCATCATGTCTAGAAAGCAGAGAGAGCACCACTCTGCTAATCCTTCTTCTTCCTCTTCTTCTTCCTCTCCTCATAACAACAACAATAGTAATAAGAGGATCAAACCCAGTTCAAATCCACTCTCATCTTCTCTTTGCGTGTTTCCGAAAGGCTGTGATGACTACTCCATTATTACCACCACTAACAGAGATGCCTCTGTTTCCTCTTCCACCACCCTTTCTCTTGGCTCTAACTACTCCCGCATTCCGGGGTTTATCTACAACCCCTTTCAGCTTCAGCAACTCTACAGTAAGTTTTTTTTCTTTCTTTTCTTTTCCCCTTTCTTTCTTTCTTTCATTTGGGTAATTTGTTTTTATGCCGTTTACTAATTTTTCTTATTTATTTGTGTACAGGGGTTGATGAGCGTTTGAAGTTTGCAAGTGGCAGTGTTGATGGTTACTCTGATTCGAACTCATCTGATGTTTCAGTGGTGAGCAACACTCATCTGACTATGAACATGAATCATGGGCTTGTTCTGCAACATCAAAAAAGAGATGAAGAAGAGAAGGGGATGAGCATTCCGATTCCCTTCTTTGATTTTCTAGGTGTTGGCGCAAAGTAGAAAGAAACAACAGGATTAGGTTTTGCATAACTGATTGATGTACATTATCTCTGCAAAAGTTGTAGTATGTGGAGATGGGAGGGTGGGGACTAAAATAAGGATGAGAAATACAAAGAGGTGGTCCTAGTAGTTTCCTTTCTTAACACCAAAATTTTTTGTTTTT